>CM046069.1:43129054-43807243 GCA_025215515.1 Schistosoma japonicum | reverse complement strand
AAGCCTGAAGATCTTAGGTTTGGCTATTGATGCGTTCACAGTTATGATGATCTCTGTATTTCGACAAAACAGATTTCCAGTGTCCCCTGGCTTTCACTGGTTGTCTAACTCAGGTCAACTCGTGGTGTGGAATTCAGTTATTACCATTTTTGTCATTTATTTTGAATTATTAAAATGTTTTCTATTGATAAACTTCTGAAAGTTTTATCTCATACATATTTCATTCCATAGCATTTTTTGTTTATTACGCTAGACTTTACTTAAACACAATGTTATGTTAGTTATGACGCTTTATCTTCATTCATGACTCTTATTAATAGCCTCATTATTTTTTTAATTATTAATAGAAGGCAGATACTGCACTATTTCATCATATCTATTGCATCTTCAGCGATAGCATGATCACTCTAACTTTTTATCATAATTTCTGTTATTTCTATTACATATTTTTTCTGTCATCGTTATCAACAACATGAATTGTTGTATTTTATCAACTACACTTGTAAACATTGCTCATGTCTAATTTGTTCATAAACTCTTTTATGTCAATCTAACTTATCTGATTGAAGAGTATTTTCTGAATGAGTACAGCCTACTTCCACGTAGGATGTTGACTGTCTTAAAAGTAGGATTAAAGAAGATGTGTCATCAGTCCATAGTGTCGTTGGCGGTCGGTCCATGCAAACCACTTAGTGTGGTCTACGAAAAATAGGTCAATTACTTAATTTTTCTTTTGATAGCAAATAAAGTTTTAAATGTTATTTGGAAGATGCCTGATTTCGATAAAAGCGTACAAAGTTCTGGATCTTAAAAAGTAAACATACCTTCTCATCTGTAGAACGTAGTGTAATTATTTCTGTTAACTTCAAAACTGTTGTCACAATAATGAATCGGAACTTAAAAGTTGTAGATTAGAACCATAATTTGTTCATTTTATATTCTTATTTCAGTACAATCTAAACTTATCGGTTTGCCGACAAAATCCATCTGTCTTCTATTTTTAAGTAAAGCAAATCATTTTCTTTGTTATAACTGCAAATTCAATTTCTTGTGTGTTTATTTTCCCCGACGAAAATCGGCATATACAACAAAGATATATCGTGTGGGTCTTAATAATTAACATCTTACTCTGTATTATTTCAACGATTCTTGTGTAATTTGGTGTAAGATAGCTTTATTTGTATTTCTATAGAATATCGTTTTTATTCATGATTATTTTCGTTCTAAATTATGGTAATTAGGCTGTAAATAATTCTTATCTCTACTCATATTTACCATAGTAAATTTTTGCATTATGTAACCAATAACATCAGATAACACGGGTTGTTTTCAACATGTTGATATGTATTTCGAATTTTAATGAATTTATTTACTGCTTGTGCTTATTCAGTTATACAATTGTTGAGAACTTTTACAATCTGGTTTTTAAATGAGTCCAATCGATTTTTACGTAGACTCTATGTTATCTATTTTTTAATAATAATATTTAAGATGAATCTTACGGACAGAATCACAAAATGTAAGGGCAGTGCGAAACAACTCATGTATAGATGTATACTTCTTATCTAGTATCATTGACTGTGTAACAAAACAGTAACAAAACTTCTTGGTAATACAAAAGGAACTTTAACCAAGTGTGTAAATTGCTAAAGCAACTAGCGTTTTTAAATGTAACTCTAAGAATAAAAATAGATTACTTATATTGGTAATGTATCTCATGATATGATTTTTCCGAAGTAATTTTGGATCGCACTTAATATGTGGATATTTTGTATCCACCATTTATACCTAACTCTCCATTTAAAGTATTGTGTATAACTCAACTTATAGAGTAGCATCTTTTAAAGCATTTTAAAATAGTCGTCTGATATAATGCTTATTTTATTCAATATCAATTATCCAAATTCGTTTACCTTCAGTGAATCTTTTATGTAATCTTTGAATTATCAGAATATTTGAAGTTTATATCTATTGAGTCAACTTCACCTGGTGGAAAATCGACATTACTGCACAACAATCATTTCGGGATTTCAATACACCTGTTGCTAATTTTAAGTACATGTATTCTATTTATTTGTATCATTTCAATTATTTTAAGGAAAAAGGCATTATATCATAAGTAGTTAATCAGCTTCATCAACTTTTTAAAACTAATTACCAAAATATTTTTTACAAAAATATGAAACAACTGTAAATTCTTTATATTCAAATGACTGATTGTTATCATTTTTATCATGGAAATATGATACCATCCAAACACTGTTGTAATAACAGTTCGTTGCCGCCATAAGGATACTCAATTCCCAATCCCTAGTTCATAGATTTCAGTCCTACTTTACCTATAGATATTTTGGAGAATGAATAGTATCACTAACCTTTGGATGTGAAGTGTGGCTCAAAATCAAGTATTTGGTGACTTCATTTGTGTGTGTTTATTAGCAGCAATCATTTGTAGTAATCATGTCATTTAACTCTGAGTGTCAGTGTGTATGTGTCTATCATCCTCTGTTGTCATTCATAAAGAAATATTGTTAGAACGAAATTAGGGGAATCATTCAACACTTGATCTTATATTAACGTCCGTTGGTCATTTGCGAAAACTAAGAAGCAACTGTTTTGTCTTGATAGGATGCCCCTCAAGATAACGCCCCAAAGGGTCGGATTCATGGCCTTTATAATTCGCGTTGAACGCCTCACTATCAGCATTTCTGATACGGTATCATTAACAATAACAGTCTCACTTTCAGCTTTTTTGACCTTCACTAGTTATGACTTCTCACTAGAACTCTTAGAAAGTTTCAAAGTACGTCACTAGTGAAATATAATGCGAATAAGTTGAGACGGCTTTGTAGAGATTGGTTTTGGACTGTTGTTTGCAGTCATCATGCCTTGCTACGAATAGATGTAAGTCCAAATCCTGTTACTGAAGCTCGGCCGGCCAGCCACTGATGATGATTATACGTTAATGGCGAGATCTTTTAAGGGTGCTCACATTTATGGAGTCTCATTTTATAGCTAAACGACCATCCGATAATTCAAACCGATTTACATCTGCGACGAGTTTGAACACCAAATTGAAACTAATCTCCACAAAACCACTGCTAACTAGACACAGGTTCGCACAAAAACAAAATTATCTTTATAGTAGAATTATGTAAATGTACTGTGTAGTATGTAGTCTAATGACTGTATAGATTATCGTGCACATAATATAAAAATTATCGCACATAAAAGTCAGCTCATTCGCAACGATTTAATTATCTTTGCGAACATTTACTGTTACTAATTGTTTTATGTAAATCACAAATTGATGTTTAATTTATACGAACTAAGCTTTTGAAATATTCCTTAAGAAACTCTATTTAAGTAGAATTAACGAAAAGATAGCTATGTATATTTCATTTAATTTGTATTGTGACTGGCAAGTGGAATCCAGAACGCGCGTTTCGTCCTATTTGGGACTCATCGGCTGGATGTACCTGCATCCCAATGTTGATGTTCACAGTGGGATTCGAACTCAGTCCGGTTCGTGTCATACGCCACCGCGTATACCACTAGACTACTGAGTCCAGATAGTCACGTTTGTGCAATGGGCGAATTGGTACTAGAATGAATTTGTATATTCCCATTGATTTGTTATAGACTGAAGCTGGTCAGTCACTGTTGCTATATGTGCATCCTGTGCGGATCGCCTCGATATAGCGATTATTCAGAAATCCCACTGTGAACATCAACATTGGGATGCAGGTACATCCAGCCGATGAGTCCCAAATAGGACGAAACGCGCGTCCTGGATTCCACTTGCCAGTCACAATACAAATTAAATCATATTTCTGAATAATCGCTATATCGAGGCGATCCGCACAGGATGCACATATAGCAACAGTGACTGACCAGCTTCAGTCTATAACAAATCAATGGGAATATACAAATTCATTCTACTATGTATATTTGTTTTATTTTTCTGAATATAATTACATGAAGCACTCGAACTTGTAGCTGTGATCCGTTTGATGCAGAAAGGCGACAGTATTAGGAAAGAATAAGGTGTATTATCTAGTATTATATGATACATAACATATTTTAACTAACCATTTACCACAAAGCTGTTAATAATATGTAGAATGAGGTTTAAGTCAAATGTTTCATCAGAGCTTAAAATATTTTAAAACGCACACATTTTGTAACAGACATCAATCTGTAAACAGTTTTTCTCATTAATAATATTATGCGTGTTTTAGAATGTCAATTTACACCTAGTACATGAAACAGTTCGTTTTTGTCAGAGGTATATAGTTTGATGTTACACAACAATTTCGTATTGATTTTGGACTGTTGTCACTGTTTAGGCAAGTAACACTTTTCGAAACTATGAAGTCCGTTTAGTTGATAAAAGGGACAGAATTAATTGAATCAGCAATAAATTAGGTAATCTAATACAATGAGGCTATGGCATCATGCTAAGTAATGCAACTAATAGAAACCAACTTTCTATTGATGGACGGACCACATTTGCAATCCGTGTGAAGTTACTTCATTAAGTCAATATTTCTTCTTAAACTGTTTAACTGTAGATCCGTAACTTTTGTGTCATTCGATTTGACAACTGTAGCAACTGAAATAGTAGACTCATAAACACATCGTATGTCCTGTTTCCAGACCATACTTTCCATTAAAATACATTCAAGTCATTTGTATGAATTTAAACCAGTAATTTCATGTAACGCACACTTTTCCCATAGTAGTCATGGTACATTTTAGGGAAAATTGTTACACAATATTCATATTGATTAGTAAGTTTCTGTTGATTTACAACTACTAAGACGCTGAATTACATGATAGAATTATAATTCAAATTTAACAAATTGCGTTCTTTGTACATATATTTTTTTTAACTAGGTTGTACATCGTGATCTTAAACCATCAAATATTCTATACGCTGACGACTCCTGTGCTGCGTCTTCATTAAGAATATGCGATTTTGGCTTTGCGAAGCAACTAAGAGCTGAAAATGGTCTTTTAATGACACCGTGTTATACAGCAAATTTTGTTGCACCAGAAGTAAACTGCTTGTTGTGGCTTATTGTTTTCATTATTTACTAATTGTCATTATTATCTAATATGCTTTGATACAAACATTGATTATATTGGCTGCAAAAAGCGAATACTGTATAAATGTCTCTTCAATCATTACCTTGCATGATCTTTATAAAAAGGAAACAAAACAATCAACAGTTCAATTTCGGTATTTCACATCAGTCCTAGTCATCTTACTTTTCTGATAAACTGCATAGTCAAACGAGAGGGCTTAAGTGATGAAAAAAAATCATAAATTTGTAGGCATGGCTATTCTATTTAGGTGGTTCTAGGCCATGCTGTATTTTTTTCCTGTTTTGCAATAAACAACAAACACTCGTAGTAGAGGAAACTAGGCTACTTTAAGCTACATGTATGATAATTTCTAGCAAATAGCTGACGACGAATTTGCATGTACAAGATGATTTTAATGACTAATAACCAACGTCATTCTGGCATCTTTTTGTCTCGATATTGAATAATATTATACTGCCCTTATTCTTTTACCATGAGATGCTGACCTACATAATTCATCACCAAACAAGAAGCCGTTATGTTCGAATTTTTTATAATTGTTCAATGTTTATACAAGCTTATATCCAAATGGAAATTCACTAGTATCTGATGAGTTTTAAAGTTGAGTCTCTAAATAACAGAGAACAAGAATCAATTATCACTTGCAGAGATTATTATTCTCAAAATTTTATTTGCATCTTGACACAAAACATTAAACTGTATAGAATTCATATTTTCAAATCTAAACTGAAGTCCTTCTTATAGATCTAGCGTCGAGTATACATACTGCAAATTCTATATAAATACTGAGTTGTTTTCTCTGATGTTATTGTATACGAAGAATGCACTGTCTTAATTTCTCAATACCTAGTAGTAATTTAGTATAATCTAAGCTGTTAACATAACTTATTACATGAACATGAATTTTTATGGAATTTATGTTTTTGTTTCGTTTATACATATGAAACTACTTCAATGTCTACTTATTTTACTAATTTCTGCTTGTATGCATCTTTTATCTTTCTTTTGCTTACATCATCAATCACTCAATAGGTGCTTAAAATGCAGGGTTATCATGCTGCATGTGACGTGTGGAGTTTAGGTGTTTTAATGTATACAATGCTGTTTGGACAAACACCATTTGCAGTGAAACCCAATGAATCATCGGAAGTGGTATTATCACGTATAGAATCTGGTCGATTGGATTTAGTTAATAATAATTGGAATAAAATATCAGATTCAGCAAGGGTATGTGTGTGCTATATAATTGATGTAGTTAACATTTTTCAGTGTTGTTTTCAAACAATTTTATTGTGAAATTCATTCACTACGCTTCAAATCAATATTTTTGATGATTCATTCTACTGCACACTGTATCAGTTTCATTTGTATTGATTACTCATATTTGTTCTTAAATCTGTGACTACATAATTCATTAAGTATGAATTATTTCTTCGGTTTTATTTTCTAGCATGTTTTATTATAATGAAGTTTATTTATTACATTTTTTGGAAACAAAATTATGCATAATACCAGTTAATTTAGATAATTGTGACCTGATTACCTCAAACTGCACACAAGTATTGGTCTATCTCAGAATAATTATGTAGCTCAATATTTGCATAACTAGGTACAATTTTAAGGGAAGTTAAGTAGGTCACTAGTAATCACACTTTACAATAACAATCATGATGTGATTTTTAGTGACCATTTTCATGATGTAGTTCCCAGAGTATAATTTGAAAAAATTCTATACGCATATTATCATAAAGTTACACTGGCAGAATCGTTGCACTCTTATATGCAGAACTCATCAACTTAACGAACTGAGAGTAGACGCAAATGCTGAATTCACAGCACTTAATGAACATTAGAATCGTTGCTTTTAACCTCATTTCTAAATTATACCATTTTATAATTAAGCCAAGTTTAGTAATTAATATAACAATGAAATGTCGAGAAAATTAATTTATTATTATTATTTTTCTTATCGTTTTCATTATCTGTTCGATAATTGAAAACAAGTGCGTTCTAGTAGCATTCTGTGTCAACGAGTTTCACAGTTCCATAATTTATTAAACTGAAGTCAGTTAATTATATGAAACCTAAAATTCCCCAATATTTAATGACATTTATTTGATTTGAACAATACTTTACTGTTCTTACAATGCCGGTTAGCTGACCGCTACCACATGATTTTATGAATGCCAACATTTATTTTCTCATCACATTGTTAGCTTCGTTTGAATATCTTACTCTTCGAGTTCTCCCAAATTTTTGCAGTGAATATGATTATTGCACGTCTACTGATTAGACGTTGACATGATTAAGTGCCAGTGAGGTATACTGAAATCCTCACAGCTTAATTTCATTTAATAGTTTGTGCTGATGAAGTCATTCAGAGAGATAAGAATAGCTTTACGATTAATCCCTTGAAAGTTAGATTTTATTATTCAAACAACTTCTCTATGGCCATTCATTTTTCGAACAATTTTCTTCTTTATAATTGGGTGTTGTGGAGATAATTGACTGTCAATTTTGATGTCACGAATTGATCTGAATTAAACGACTATTGATCACTTGGAAGCACTGGACAGCTGTTTCGTCCTAGTATGGGACTCTTGGGCTGTGCGCATCCACGACCCTACCGAGGATCAAACCCATGACCCTCTTACTCCACGACGAACGCTTTACCACTAGACCACAGTGTCGGCTCCTGACGGTTGATGTTAATTCAATCCGTGATACGTTTTGCGCGGCCTCATCCTTGCCATCGGTGAGAAACTTGTCTCACACCCGATACGGTTGAACTCCACCGGTCACGCCTTCACACTAGAACTCCAAGAACCACATCAAGGAGTTATTCACCAGTGAGTTGATATTGGTTATAATTGGGTGCTGTGGGAATAGTTGACTGCCAATTTTTCTATTTTTTGAAACATTGACCACATCAATTGGGAGAGAATGCATATATTTGTATCTCTCACAGACTTTGTTTAAAATAGGAGAGCATTAATCAGATGCTCAGTCCTCGTGTTGAACCCTTCAACTACGAGGATTCATATTTTTTCACGGATTGAACCCAAGATCTTTGAATCTCGCAGGAAACGTCTAACCATTAGCACATTTTTCATTTCTAATGACACTGAATGGTCAGCACGCTTTATCACAAGGAAATAAGAATTATACTATCATATGTCGGTTAAATGGAGTTATCAAATTAGTTAGACTTGTTTGTTGCCATCGATTTGTTACTTGAGCTTGAGTATACTACACATACTCTATTCTAGATCAGTGATGAAAACGGGAACAACAAATGACTGTAAATCTATTGTTTTTGTAGAAGGATATACACTCACAATGCAACTAATAACTCACCACTATCAACAGGATTATACAAGTCTAAAATAATGTAACGTAATATGCACACGATATATAAATGTATACCTCTGAATGATATTTTCTTCTAGTAGAAACAAGAACGCTTCGCTCAGTCGATTCTAGAAACAGTGACTACCGATAAGAAACTTCATTTAGACTAAACTAGTTTTACTGGTATCAAAACACCATGTTCTTTGATAGAGGTTGATATTTAATGTTCTTCTTCGGAATATGAAAGTTATGGTTTCGATTCTTCACAGGATATGTTAAACACTTCTGAGGACTCCAGTAATAAGACGAAACAACTGTTCAGTGTTCCTCTTTTTTCAATCTTAGCCAACCCAGAGCAATCTGTGACAAATGCAGATAACAAATTTAAGCCAATCTCCACAAAGTCACTTCAACACAAATATTTATAGTATATCAGTAATCCCTTTTGCGCATATACGTATCTCACTGATAATAATATATAAATGTACATAGAGTACAAACGTACTTGATGCACTGATTCGGTGCTTAATTAATAAAGTGACTGATTTTTAAAAATCCTTTAAATTCGTTTGCCTGACTAATTTTCGTTACTATCGCTGTAATAGTAGACTGTTTCGAGGTTTTTTGTTTCATCAATTCCATTTCACTTTGGATTCTTCGGCATCGTTTACTAATTTGCTGCTGAATATTCAGCAATTGTTTCGTAATAGCTTTCAGTTATTTATATGCATATTTTTAGCTTATTGTATCTTAAATACTTTTTGAAAATTAGGATTTACTGACGAACATGTTAAATCCTGAACCATCGAAACGTTGTACAGCTAGTATGATATTATCACATCCATGGATTAAAAATCGTGATCAGTTGTCTCTGAAATTGCTAACAAATTTTTTACCACAAGATATCAATCAAACAAAAGTAAGCTTTAATTACACTATTACTGTTTTATGGTTATTTTGCTTTTTAGAAACTAATAGCAATTGTATATACACCTAATTTATACTGTGAACAGTATTCATAGGTGTTACTTATATCTTAAAGTCTAGTATTTATCTGTTTTTACTAGAATGTTTAGTAAACTGTGACTAATTTTGTGAGTTTAAATTCTATAAAATGGGGTTATTTAGTCAGCCTTTGAAAACTAAGAACTGAAAAGATGCTTCCCTTTATCATAGGACTCCCGCTCAGTAGTTCGCATCCAAGATCCCAACAGGAGTCGAATCCAAAAACCTCAGGCGTCGCGTCGAATGCTGAAGATTGGGACCATTGAATTGACACTAATTGAACTGATTTTTTTAATAAACCTATGGAAAACTGTCGACATTTCGGTTGTTTTTGGTATTTCTTAAACTCCTACAAATCTATATTATTTAATTTGAAACGTTAGTATCTCCCTGTTAATAGTGTAAAATTTTTAATCTTAACAGTTTTTATTGCTATACGTGCATCATGGACAGATTGTCTTGATACATTGTTAATTCACAAATGTTAATAAATTTGAATTAAAACCGGCAAGTGGAATCCCGAATGTGTGTTTCTCCTTATGCGACGGGAGATGTATATATAATTTGAAAGTCCTTTTATATTACAACAAAAACTGGTTAATTTCATTCTTCAATAACATTGACAGAAAGGTACAAACACTTTTAAATTATATATATTCTCGTTGCACATCTGTGGTTTTCTGAACTCTTTAACTCAGTGAACAATGTTATGTTCTAGTCCTAATGTGAACATTAGTGCTATTGGGATAGGTACATAAAACTAAGGAGTTCTAAATGCGACAGCACACTTATTCTAAATCCCCCATGCATATACTATGTTTCGCATTATTTATTTTGTCAATTTTTAAAAAATTTGCAGTTTTTTAAAATTTTCATTCAGTAAAATAAAAACAGAGACTTGAAAATATGAATCCAGTAGGCAGTCTTTTATGTGGACTAAGTAAAAACCAAAATAAAGCGTTTAAATGAAATTATGAAAAAATGTAATTGTTAAGTCAATTAACTATTTAGAAACAAGTACTTGAAGTATTTAATTGACGCAAATAAGTGAATTTATCACTTTGTAATAAATATTTTGATTAGTTGAGGGGTCTTGAAAATGAAGATTTCTGTAGTATAATAAATAAACAGAATATCATTTATCATGATCATCAACCTGATTTACACCGAAATATCGCTTATGGTTATATTTGACAGTGGCGTTAATTTTTTTTTTTGAATTCAATGACTTTTACTTGATTCTATCTACACAGAAGCTTTTATTGAGTTTCACCAAGGTATGTATCAAAGGCTGTGATCATAGCAGCTGAACTTTTAGTGATAGATATCGCTAGAAAAACTAGCTTCAAATCTTTATTGTTATATTTCTAATATATATCATCATTACATTTACATTTGTATAAATTGTATTGTGTGTATTCATTACATTAAATCATACGTGACAAGCATTTAATACTAGCTACCCACAATTTTTAATTAACATCATAACAGTTTCATTAGCACTAGAATGTCGTATTCATTAAGTAATCACGTACTTAGGTGTGCATGAATTTAATTTTCTTAAATATCGTAAGTAAACATTTTTAGTAATGAATTATTCTATGCACGGTTATCTCTCTGTATATTTGGATCAACTATATTGAACACTTACAGTTCTTAGTCAGATGATTTCAATTATTGGAGTCAATAACATCATCTTTACCATTGTCTGTCGGTACATTTCGTACTTACATACATAAACAAATGTTTATTAAATTTAAATTTTGATAAAGTTGCCCTTAATTTTTTGAAGAAATAGTAGTCTAAACTTTGATAGCACTTTCGTGGTTTAAACAAACGTTGGTGTCGTGGTGATCCCACAACTATTAAATTGTTTATTCCATATTGTCACTAAAATTTTGTATGTGCGTCGCTGTAAATTATCTTTAATCTTTTGTATTTTGAAAGTTGATTTAGGCAGATGATGCATATTTAGGGCTCAAATACTATTTATTCAACAGTACGTGTGCACTGCTTGTTTATATGTTTATGTCCTATCATGTGACCTTAAAATTCTGAAATTTGTCGCTAGCTTGATCGTGAATTTGCCCTGCTGAGAATTTTAGTTTAAGGATAGTAGTCTGACATATCTTGGTTTTTAACAGTTGCCTAAATAAAATCAGTTCATGCTGTAAAATCTACAAATTTACAGGCTTTTCGCACAAAAGAATAATTATTTATTTATTTTTCATATTTTACTTCAAAGCTAACTAGTATTTAGATTGTTGTTTAGAAATTTCCATGTTTATTAAAAACAGAGATTTTTGAACAAGGAGAATTATTTTCGAAAAGTTGTTCTCAATCCTAAAAATATATCCGAAATCAAAAACC
The DNA here is from genome assembly GCA_025215515.1 of Schistosoma japonicum. Classification (NCBI taxonomy): domain Eukaryota; kingdom Metazoa; phylum Platyhelminthes; class Trematoda; order Strigeidida; family Schistosomatidae; genus Schistosoma; species Schistosoma japonicum. The sequence continues at coordinate 43,795,405 of CM046069.1, read as the reverse complement.
ACAAATGGATAGCTAATTTCAAGAGAAATACATCATTTACATTTACTGTATCATTACTGATGAAATAAAATCGTTGATGTTATCATGTTAAGTATATAATGTTAACTTGTATAAATTTCTACTTTTAAAAATCTATTATTAGTTATTTTATGGGATGAAAAAAAATTGCGCTCAGATCAAGTATTTAGTTAAATACTAGTGATATAAATTCAGTAATTATTTGTAAAATAAGCTGAGCAATATAGGAGTTGCACACCTTAAGTAGTTCTTACCTTTTGGATAAAGGTTATTTAAGTAAATATAGAAAAAGAAGGTTATATATACTTTAGTAAATCGAGTCATTCTATAACTAATGTGACTAAAGACTTATTGGATCTGAGGTTGCTCGTGACAAAAGAAGAGTTAGAACGTATTGCTTCTGTACACAGAATTCAAGTTTTTCACATATATGACTATCCAGTTGTTTAAAGTACCTTGAGTATGACTGATCATGGCAGATAATTGTTGATTGCTATAAAATTAAGAATTCCATGAACTCATATAATGTCTAATTTAATAAATTATTTTTGTTGAATTAGAATTCAGTTAAGGCAACATTTAGAGCAGTGAACAGTACAACTAAAATACCAATTCTTGAACCAGTTGAATGTTCAACATTAGCTCAACGTCGTGTACGTGCAAAATCAATTGTAGCTAATCAGTCAAAAAATGAAAAGGAAAAGAATTCGCCGGTAAATAATAGTTCATTGAATAAAAAATGAACTGCGAAAGTTTCAAAACACTCCATACACTAAGTATCATTCTGCTTTTTCCTTCCCTGTTGACCTATTAGTGTTTAATTTTATTGTACATGTTTCTGTTGGTGTTATATAGTTTTCATGCTACGTTTTCTAAGAACAAATATTTCTTTTCGGTTAACATCTAAAATTATTTGAATTACACTGTCGTCTATTGAATTGTGTGTTTTACTTTTTGAACAGTTTTTCCTTCAAAAAATATTCTATTATTTTTCTTGCGAAGTTGTATTTAGACTGTTTCTCTTGTTTAATTTACTCTAATATGCATATACAAGGTGTAACCTCTATTGTTAATACACATGAAAGTACATTACTATACTTTGTCATCAATTGTATGTCAAATCTTAATATCTTCATGTCACCTTTGAATATTAAATATCAGCATTAAGTTTATTTGTATAAAAAGTATCTTTTATTGTATTCTTAATCTTATGTTCACTCGTGATGGCTTAACCGTCTAGTTTTCTTCTCTTTTTATTATTTTACAACAAAATACTTGTGATATTTGTGAGTACTTGAACTGTCTCAATAATTTTCTTTTTCTAAATCTGCATTGAGACAATGAATAGTATGTGTTTTATCTCTTCATATATATGGATACATAAACATGTCAACATTTCTGTCTTCGCTTGAATATTGTATTGTCGTAATTGCTTTTTGTTTTTAAGTAATATTTCACACACGTTTAACACTTTGATTGTCTACTATTCATCTAATTTTATTACTAAACATAAATTGCTTTTGTGCTTGTTTACATTGCAACATTAATATTGCTCTTTTGTCTTTCATCATTTTACCCTTTGTCTTACTTTCATTTTTGCTTCTTTTTTTCTATTTGTATTGAGTATTTCATTCGTGAGTAAATTTATCTATTTTGAATATATGTCGTTATTGTCTTCATAATGCTAAATAAAGGTATTTATTTCAATAAGGTAAAGTACACTCTTGCATATTGTCATGTAACAAACTGGATAAAAAAGCAAAGGCTTTGGATATCAGCAGTGTCTTTAATGTTTACTAAGTGTATATTGTACCCAGCATTTTCGGTCATTTTTCAGTTTCTTATATAGGTGAATGCTGCATACTAGAGCTCAATTTTAGACTAACATTTCACTTCAAACGTCTAAAACTACCTACAAACGTGTATTATAAACATTTTAATGTGGTTCAGTCTGATATGCTAGATTAAAACACAAATTCAGTAAACATCAGTTCATGAAATTTAATCTTGAGTAAAAATTACACTTTGGTATGTAGCACTAATCCACTAAACAAAACAAAATGACCGAAAAGACTGAATACAACAAGCATAGTAAACATTAAACACTATATATAATATCAGTAATAAAAAATTTTTCATTCATTTAACAGTCCATGTCCATATTCACCACTAAATGCATACAGTAAATCATGCTAAAATAAGATGAATAATAATTTTCAAACATTTTAAATAATTTTTTAAACACACGGTTCATCGCATTTGAATTGTGACTGATAGTGGAATCTAGGAAATGCATGATGACGATTTTCGGTACGAGCCACAATTCAGTATTGTACTGGAGCTTCTAGAAAGATTTCCTCACTGCAGTATTTTGCTCAGAATGAACGTAATACAACGTAGACTGATCATTTAAATTCCTAAATAGAAAGTTACAAGCCCACATAAAATTCACCTCAAAACCTTGCATAATAAACATTGTCTTTCATGAAATGATTTCATGAAATTTTCGATAAACGTTGAGTAACTGTTGTTTTCACTTATTTTATGACTGGACGTACTACACTTAAATTTAATCCTTATCGTTACACACTGATGCTAATTGAACCTATATGTCATCGTAATTTTGAATATTCAAACGCTGTCTTATAATTTATGAAATTCAGTTATATGACGAAATTGCCAGAAAATTCAATAACTCAGTAAAATTCCAAATTCCTATTCAGTTATAAAATTTTTATTTTATTTGTATTGATGAAATTGTAAAATATTTTATCACTACACTACATATTGTATTCACTTCAAATTGCTGACACTAATAAATCAAGTACACTTATGTTTTTATGCGTGGGTTTCATAGTGTTTTGTTTTTCTATACAGTAGTCAAATAATACAAATTTGTTTGTAATATACACACGTATTTAAGCATTTAGCTGCATGTTACATAACCACTAATACAAACTTTGCAGTATACATTAAATTTTAAATTGAATGTTTCGCTCAAGTAAACGATTACATGCCAATTTATTTAATATACTGTCATAGATCAAGCTATAAATAGATATATTGCATTATATATAAAAATAAGTATGTAGGCTAAGAATATATGTTGATGAATATATATTTATCCAAGTTCTCTTTATAACGATGTTTCATGATCGTTTTCTATATTCACCTAGTGTTTTATTTTTATATACCTATCAGTGATTGGCAAGTTTAATTACATGTTCTTGAAAATCTGTGTATTAATTTCAAATGTCAACATCGTCAAAGAACATTACTTGTATCGCCTTTTCTAAATGTTCATTATTAATCCCTCATAGGCTGTTTATTCATTATAATATGACATGTTTGGTTATTTTCATCTTCAAATAAATTTTAGTTATGTCAGTTTACGTTGGAAAACCTCGTGGACTCCGTGGAAAAGTCTTTAGGAGCTGGAAAAATAATGAGAATACATTAACCACCGTTCCTAGCAACTTCTGCGATATTGTGTATTGGATAATTCCTAAACATACTAAAAATATCCATGATTCTATGCTTAAAATATATTTGGGATTCAAAATTTCCCTTGGTATCTTCCCACTGTGTCTTAGTTTAGGAGGTTTGTTGGTAATTAAGAATCAACTAGACGGCCAGTACCAGATTTTCACAAGTCAGATGTATCGGTTTTAAGGTATATCTTCAGCTTTCAATGACTACTACACTAATAATCTAGAATTATTTACTTAAATACTTATACTTGATTGATTAATAAAGCTTTTGATGAATCCCTCTGAACTATTTTTATTTTAGAATCTCCAAACTTGATATATATATATATATATATATATATATATATATATATATAGATCAAGAATAGACAATTGTTGTGTTGTGTCATGAGTTTGTTGAACTTGATAATAGAAACCATCCTGCAAAAGGTAATGCTTTCATTGAAAGTTCAATCTCTGGTTATTACTGTACATTGTTGGCGTCTTCCTAAATTAGGACACATGTTCAGTGCTCTTCTATTTCTGACGGTTTCCCAACCGGAGTCAGTTTATAGACGGAAATTATCTTGAAATCATAGAACAAGTCACTTTAATCAATAAATCAGCTAAAGATACGGCAATATTTCAGTAACTTTACACTGCTTTCCAACAGGCAGTCACAGTTAGTCATTAATTTTGTAGTAGTAATATTCATAATAGCAAGCTTCATGTAGAAAATGTAATTTTCAGGTATTTTGCACTGAACCACTTATGGAATTATATTTTAATGTCACTGAACGTATAGCATAAAGCGAGTTATAAGTAAAGGAAGTAATAAAGCATACTATGAATCAGATGTACAAATTAGTTGTTAATGATAACGGAAAATAGCTGAAAATGATTTTAAAGTCGTGCGAAAAATTTGTGATCCTTGCTGATAGCCGTAAACCCTAACATTCACTACATTTCAGCGTATTACGTAAAGTATCTTGGTTTAGTTAAGTAATAGTTAAAACTTGAAAAAGAGATAGTCTATTAAGTCATTATACTACGAGAAACATTTACAAGTGTGTTTATAGCCTCATAAATGATCTAAACCTGAGTTTGCCTTTCCAGTGTGCTAGTCCCTGTAAAATCGGCATGGTTTTACTTACAAAACCTTCCTGTGAACCGTAAGTAAACTTATAAAGAACTAAAACCTCGAGAAATTCCGCTTTCATCACATTTTGAGGTAGCGATTTCTTTCGATCAATGGCTTGCATTGGGCTATTGCACATATTACAAAATTCTGTCGACTAATATGTAGAAAAAATACTCAGATTTACTAATCTTTTAGTTTTACTTGTTTTCACCTGAAGGAAAATTTTTGATTGATTTATGGAGTACGCTGACCCTCAATATCATGTCATGCGATTTACTGATTTTCTCATTATTATTTCAAATAAATCATGGCTGCTACTAATATGGCTGATGGTTTAGTGAGGAGAACTGTTGTCTGACAATCTTAAAAAGGTCTGTGGTTATGTAGGTTGTGTCATTGTTAAAGAAGTTGAGATTATAATCATGAAAATAAGTTGGACTAGATGTCAGGGGTCTCTGGCATTTACTTAGCTGAGATGTTAGTGAATGTATACTCGATGTTTGTTCCATGAAATTCGTGTTTTGAACGTCACTTTTATCTCTGTGGTAATCACTTAAGATGCTTTTGTTAACTGGGTATTAGACGGTAGCAACGTTTTTCCTTAGTGGTGATATGGGTTGGGAGGCATTCACTATTGGCACGAGTTATTGGTTCACGAAGGGTTGTAGAGGTAGTAAACGTGGGTGGAAGGGGTTGTGAGGTGTCAGATAAGGATGCGTTAAAAAAGGATATAGGTGAGCATATGTAACATTCGGTTTGAAATAGTTAAATTATATGCGATGTGTTCTAGGGATATAGTTGTGAGCACAAACGTTTGCTACAGAGAATTGTCTGGGTAGTAGATTTTCATGTCGGGGTGGCCATTTATGTTGATAGTACGAATAGCCTCCATGGTTGTAATGAGTCATGCTACTATTCATTTGGGACTGAGATGGTATAAGTTGCAATGGGTAACTTCTGAGTGCATTAGCATTTTAGAAGAATTTCTTAGTATTTCGAAAAGTAATTAGGGGAACAGATCAGGCAGTCACTAAGAAGACAGAACACGGGTGAAAGTAATGTGTATTTTTGGAATTCAATAAGCGCAAACACCATAATTTAGTACTCTGGTGCTATAGATTGTCACTCCTTTTTTTCGAGTATTTGTGTGGTTTGTCATGAGCTTTGGAGGAGAGAAATCGTTTATTGCCACACTGAATATTAACTTTTAGTTTAGATGGCGGAGATTTACTTTGCCTAGTGTTTTGCGGTTGGTCACTAATTACGTTGACTAACTTATTAGGGTTCCGACTGTTTCTCGTCTTGTTGGTGTCGACAGTTTGAGGTTCATTATCTGATGATAAAGTGGAGAATCTATTCCTGGTGGATAGAAAATTATAACTATCGTAATACCAGTGTTTGTGTTCCTTTATCGTTTTTACATTGTGGAAGTGCTTTTTAGTGTATGACTTTTCCATGCCCATCGTATTAGTTTGAGAATCAGTCGTATACCTTACAGGAGTAATGTCTTAGTCTTAAAGGTCGACAGCCATTGTTGTTGCTAGTACCACACTATGAGAGCTTACACCAAGTGAAGTAATCGACCCATTTAAATCATGCGGCTTCCCGTTTTTTTAAGTTTAGTCGTCAGGGTTGTTGGTTCCGACGGTATGTCGCCATCACCACGGCCTACTGTACGACTTGTTTTGCCGAGGTTGTTGTGATCTATTATTTCATGCTTGGGTCCCTTTATGTTAAGAGCTGTGGCGTTTTACCTTGTACTCAGTGGTGGTTCTTATACGATTCACTCACTTGGTAAACTCCACAGAATCCAGTATATATTTAAAACTAAAAGGAATGAACAATCAGTTTACCAGTCTTTTTTTCTCAGTCTCTTGCATTTACATAGTACTTGGGACACGGTCGATGTTACTTTTTGTAACCCTTCATACTACTAACTGTCTATAAAACTGGAATAAGACTGATCTATCAGCAGATACATGTTGCTCTAATGAAGTTCAGATCTACTAGTTAGTAATTTCAACAGCGTTAGGTCTGCCACTTAAGAAAAGAAAGAACTATACACTCACTAATTAGTACAGAAAGGTTTCTCCCTGTGACAGGAAATCCTCTGAGTTAATTCTGTGGGATAATTTATTTAAATTCATACTGTGTTACCCTATTTTTCTTTGTATTCGTAGTGACTTATATCCTTTTCGTTTTTCGCTTCTACTAAGGCCAGCAAGGCTTTTTTAATAATTAAGTAATTATAGATGCTTCTTTGTTATTTTTCGTTTATATCGGCTATCCTTGGCTTTATTTTATTTAACTTAAAGTTCTTATTTTAAGATATATTGGCTCGTTGTGCTTCGCTGTCTGCACTTATATGAATTAATTTAAAATAACTTGGCAGAATCCACTTCTATCGTTCACCAGGAACACGTTTCTCCTCAAACATATATTTATTATATATATTTATTATTATTATATATTTATTATTTCGCTACCCAGTTTTCGTATTGCAAATTATTTTTGTAAATTGATTGAGTTACCTTTAGCTGTACAAAAATACTTTGAAAGGCAACTTCTCACTTTTGTCAGCCCAGGCCTGAACCTAGTAGGGTTAGTGATCCATTGCGACTTGACGTAAAAATTCGTTAAGCGATAACATTTTTTATTCTGCTTGCAAATAATTGAGACTACTTAAAATATATTCATTTTTTCTTCTTTCATTCGTCTTAACTGCCTCGAACTGGGATGAATGTCGAAATAATAATGCTAAAACTCAGATAAAATGAATAAAGAACAAAAACATGTACATAAAACTTTCTTATTAAAAATAGTTTGAATTTCCGGTTGTTGAAAACATCCAACAAGTTTTGCAAAAACAATGGTTTTCTTCGTTTTTTGACGGAAACATGGTAATTCAAATAATTTATCTCGACTTCAGTTGGATTAGTAAACATGGAGATCGGAAGTGTTTTATTAGGCATCACAAATGGAAATAGTCAGTGTAAGAACAATAATGCTTAAGCTCTAAAAATGTCATTTCACTTACTGAATTGGTACAGTGATATCGGATATTAGAAGAAACTGAATTTGTCATTGTTGCAGTACCTAAATACGGCCATGACCCTACTGGCTACTCGATGTCATTTTAAAATTACTAGCTGCAACTATCAATTTAAAACGTTTGCCTCGCCCAACATTTTAGCTACAATCACTATCACCACTTCTAGTCACTATGATCACTCCCGGACATCTACCATTACACTGAACACACAACTAAGTTTAGTAGTTCTAGCTCGCCAGAATTCTGTTCTTATCTGTTGCAGAGGTACAAAGAAATATTACAAACCATGGAATTACACCTATAATAAATATTCTAGGACTGACATTCACTGATTTGGAGGCCTCTTAATCCTTTAATGTGCATTTTTATAGGTGGTGGAAGCAAACAGAAAAAGGTTAATCTCAACCTTACAAGCCAAGATGACAAAATGCCGTAGAACCAGAGTTAGTTCACCTTATATTATCAGCCCTTATGACTAGCGCGCCCTTCCCCATACTGTGACAACATGACTCCAGCAACTTCAAGGAAACAAACCATAGCCAGCTGCTGCCTTCTTGCCCTCCTCTCAAAGCATTCACTGCATGCCAAATGACTTCTTAAAAAACAAAAGAGGCACATTCTCCGCCCTATATACATATAAAGTGACAGGAAGGACATTAGTTGTTATGTACTATTTATACTGCTGCTAGTACTACAGGGCGTTTTAAAAAGCCTATAAAATGACTACTCGTGAAAACATCTACCACCGCAACCTACCCCATTGTGATGAACACGGATTCCTAAAAAGTATATCATTTTCTACCAATGCGCTTATGACATTAGGTATCTGGACAGACAGGTAGGGCGAGGATACACAGCTACAGGCACTTTTCTAGACTCTATGCCACACACAATTCGGCTGTGAATAGTATCCCGAGGTCAACAGAGTCCTTTCTGGTTGAAGGACACTAACATCTTGGAGAGTATCAAATTATTTATTATCCGGCCTCCTATCGATTATTTTCTTCACTACTGATTTCCTTAAAAATCTAGGCTCCTCCATATCTATTTACTCCATAAAACTGAGAAGGCTTTTATGATTCAGTGCCAGTGTACAGGATCTTCAAAATGGCATTTTAACTCTGTTAAAATTGGCGCGGGATGATGAAACAGAGTTCACTCTGAAAAAGTGCCACATTCTATACTTTGTGTCCTCCAGAATACCTCCCAGTACATGAGCTGCGGATGGACAAAGCAAAATCAGCAACTCTATAGAACTTCACCTAGGTCTACAGATTAGTGAGCACTTTCGCCATGAGGACCGACAGTACAGAAGCCACCACAAAGTTTTCCGTTACTTTTCACATTGTTTGTAGTAAGCTAGGCACCTTGACACTAGATTGTCGCCTGATTATATTCAAGACGTCCATCGAAGTATACTTGCTAATTAACTGTGCATTGCGTCACCATTCGCTCAGAAGAGACAGACATTTCCTAACTCCATGGACTGCTCAAAATATTTCCCATCAAATGACAACAACTCAGGCGCCAGATATTCTAAGCTCCTCCCTCCACAATCTAGTGCTTCAAAAAGCATAAATTGCTGTTCAACCTTCATGAATCGCCATCGCTTGCCTGGGAAGGCATTGGACTTATCAACAACCCAGATATACCTCCATGTAATTTATACCAGCCCATTCCTCCTAACATTTAATTGCTTATATCTCCTCTGATTTTAACTATATACCCTAATGTCCCCACCACCTTCTTCATGCTTCCTCTTACTGCTCCACTTTTCCATGCCACCATTCCACTTACCTTCACTCCCATCTTCTTGTTTTTCCTGTTCTCTTCTTACTCTTATTTTTTTTCTAACCAACATTTCTACTGCCAGGGACAGTGACTGGTCAAATATGAAATATGTACTTCCCGGCTTAGATACAAGTTAGCTAGTGAACAAAGGTGGTAACAAGTGGAGGTTCCAAACTGCCGTTTAATTTACTTGCTATCTACAGTAGCAAAGGTCATTGAAGGGATTGTGGACGATTGCTTCTGTGACTACTTGCTAAGTAATTTCCAGATACCTGAATCTAAATACGACTTACCTTTAGGCTGGTCCTGCAACACTAACTTTGTGAGCGCCTGGAACAGTCGAGCACATCTATTCAGTGCATTTTACCCATCTAGATTTCTCCAAAGCCTTCAATAAAGTAGATTACTGAATGCTTTGAAGGAAACTTCAGTCAATAGGTGTCTACTGGAATGGATATGTGACTAACTAATAGAATGGTCTATAGTGAATAAAGTTAGCTCCGCTCTTTTCAACTGGTTTGCAACGACTAGCAAAGTGTCAGAAGGTCACGCCCTTCGACCATCTCTTTTCCTATTGTTAATAGATTATTTTCCATCCAATTTCGAGTCATGAGCCCCCCCCCCGCATGAACAGATGATTTCAAGATGTGGAGGGATAGGGGGGAAACCGAGTTCTTTTAGATATCAAAATTCTTCAGGGCTACTTGGGAAAGATACATATGTGGGTTTTCATTAATTCACCTTTCTTTAATACTAATTGATACAAATGCTAGTGGTGGACATTAGAAATACATTCTTTACGTATACATTTGGTGGGTTCAGCATTACTCCGTCTACCTCAGAGAAGGATCTGATCGTAACTCTATGTAATGCTTTAGAAATATCTTCTCATTGGCCCTACCGCAATCATGAAGCATACTTAATCTTACTGTCTGTTTTGAACCTCGGGTACTGTGAAGTCGAGACTTTTTACCTGTGTCCGTGGTACTTACCTAATGCTTCACTTTAGGAAAAACTCATATATTGTGTCTCCTATATTAAGAAAGACATTGGTAGTTAGGGACGAGTCCAAAGAAGGTAGAAGGGCTAAAAAATAAACAAGACTCAGGACAGGTTGAACCACTAAAATTTCATCCTGAACATTATAGGTGGCGCACGGAAGGATATGATCTTGATGTATCATGCGGCTCATAACCGTCCTCACCCGAGTATATCTCTGGCAAGATTCATTGCTAGACTTAACTTAAAAGAACACCCTTTATAAGACAAAACACAGAAGAGCTCGCACGAAAATTCGTATTAACTTTTCGTGGTAGGTATAAGGACTCTTTACTAGAAATGGTTATTTTAATACCACTGAATCATTCAAAATAAGGCTTAACGCACATCTGAACTTTATTGGTATTGAGGGACAAAACTGTTTAGAATATTCTTATTATTGGCCCTTAATTCAACTTTTTCCTCCTCAGCTTAAGTGGCAATATGGCCAGTGATATACTCTCCGAAACCATGAACACTCCTACTACATAAGCTTAGATCTCAAGGAACGACAGTACTCTAATTCTGTAAGCAAAGCTGAATAGTAAGAATACACTAAAGCAAACAGGAAATAAAATAAATTGTTAATAAAAAAGGGTGGTATGTGCGAGGGAAGCGTAGAGAAAAAATAATTGTATACATATATCGAAAAATAATAATTCAATACAGGGAAATAAAATAGTTTCTCTAGCGCTGTAGAATTCGACCAGGAAGACAATTTTCACCCGGCGATACTAAAGTTCTGAGGTAAAAACAAAAAAAAAAGACGTGAGCACCAAGAAATTTTAAGGTTATTACTAGCTCATTACAAAGATATTGGGCATTGGACATTGAGGTAGAATTTTCAGTGTTTGTGCTACGATAATGTCATCACTGACATTTGTACCTCATTCAGTTTCCTCCGTTTCTGGGCACAAAAGAAAGCATGAAAAAACCCATAAAAAGTCCTCAAAAAAGATCAAACGAAGCGGAGAGGTATGATACAGTGTTCATTTATTTGAATTTCACATTAGTCAGATGAAGAGCCTGTTCGTACAGGGAATGAAGCCGTTTTCAATGATATGAATGAAGACACCAGGAGTCGATCGTGTCCATACCTAGATACGATTCGGAGAAATATGTTGGATTTTGACTTTGAAAAGTTATGCTCCATTTCTTTATCTCATCTTAATGTATATGCCTGTCTCATCTGCGGGAAGTACTTTCAAGTAATTTTATTCCAAGTTTATTGGTAGTGAACAGTGACGTGTGATTTAAACCTATCGCTTAGTTCTTTATATCATAGTTATCAATATTTCTCGCCTTTATTTTAACTTGCACTTCATGCAGAACTTGATGAATGTATGTCCACTAATTTCAGACTTTAGAAATTGATGGACTAATCTATCAAAAAATACTACAGAAAAAGACTTAATTTTGGATTCAGGACGAAAGATAGAAACTTTTCGTGACTAAGTCATTTAAATTCGAGATTTACCGTTATCCGTTCACCATGATTGGAAAAATGTAGAACTAAGAGTTTTTAAGCCTTGGATGCTAAACATAATACTTACCATTATCATCCGGTCAGTTACACATAAAATAAGATGTAGTACAAGTATGCTACGACTCAAATTACATCAGTACTTATGAAATTATTAGGATAAGTAATGAAGTAATATATGATTGAAAGTAATTGGACATATAGGATATACGTTAGGAAAATATAATGGATTCACAGGATGGAAAACATAAAGTGATCTTTGAAGTCAGGGTTAAGTGCATGTACTGTATTTTCAATGTTTGCAGTTATTAGACGCGATTTTGTTTTGAGTAATGTGCATCTACTATCATGGTTCAAGCCGGCAACTAAGGATTTATCGGACTAAAGCTACGCTTTGATCTGTGTAGAAATCGCTTTCAATTACAACGGGTTGTGTTGCGTATCTAGGTAAATGGTAGTCGAGCCTGTGATGTAGTGACGTATCCTACTGTAATTGAATTCTTGTTTTCCCGAAGATATGCTACTGTTGATGCCTTGTTGTAATAATTTCACATCTATTAGTTTCAGTTGAACCAATGTGAAGGTTTCTTAATACTATCCTTTTAATTTAGTTTGTCATAATTAGCCAAAAGGTAAATATTGGCCATATGTGGACGATAGAATCAGTCTTATTTTTAGTAAAAGCCAAGTAATCCATTTTATGTTATCATTCTGCTGTGCAGCATCGTAGAAAAATTCATAGTTTTCTAAAACAAGGTGATAATAAAGCTGCTGCGTGCTACTATTAGTGCTTTTACTTTTTCCTTCCCTATAGTCTTATTTGGTACATGATTTAATCTGTAATATTGTGAGCACATAGTTTTGTAACTAAGATCTTTAAAGGCTCTCTTCTTGTTGCTTCATACGTAGCTTCGGGTAGATAAAAAGAAATTACTTTCTGTGGAACTAGATATTGAAAAATAAGAAAAACTTTAGATATGTCACTGTACTTTCTTATTCTGATAGCATGGTTTGGTTTCAACTTCTCATGCTTTCAAAACTATTGATTTTGCTTCATCTTTGTTTGCAACCGCTTCACTGTTTGATAAATTAAATTTGATGTCTTTTCTGAATCCCTAATTAGCTGTTCTGCAGTTTTAGTCATTTATTTGTCATGTTTGCACAGTTCTCGATTCATTAAGATAATTTTTGTTAAGTATTCATATAAGTTTCCACTACATTCGTATCAACTTGAGGTTCCGAGAATTTTATCCTCGCTGCCACTGCTATATGGAGTAGTTTCATGATGAATGCATTTCAAATGTTACGATTGTTGACAGAACAAGTGGTGCACACTAACACAATTTAGTTGACTAATAACCATCCACTAGATCGAATAATTGACACAGATCCCCATCCAAGATGTTGCCCTTCGAATCAATCCACCCCACACACACTTGTATCCAACCAGGTAGATGTAAAAATTGGTAATGTTTTACATGATAGCTAATATCATTATGGTCTTCGTCTATCAGAAGATTAGTGATGACCAAATCTGAGATATCTCTATTTATGTTTAAATATGTTCTCCACAGAGGTTAATAACTTATTAAAGCATACTTATTGGAGTCAGTAATTTTTACCTATCGAATCGAAATTTTCACGAGACCAAGTTGATTTTTTGCATGGATACACCCTTACTAGTTCTGTACTTCACACACCAGAAGTTATCGATATCTCCAGCTTTCTGCATAAGAACGCAACTTTGATTTAACACATTTTTAACATTGTTTGGATTGTGACTTGTGAGTAGTTAAGCGAAAACTAAAAGTAGTAACTAATGTACTCTTGTCTTTCTTAATTCGTACATAATAATTCTGTCTAACAGCAAAGAAGTGTACCGTGCACTCGCTAATTTCTATTTCTACACCTGCAAGATCTCAGAGTATGACTATTAAAGTTCTCGATATCATATATTTTAGGCTGTCATTTTCATATCCCTTGAAAATAAAATATGATCTTTTATTTATAATGAACCGGATTGATGTCTGTACCATTTAATTTAACATATCAATAATTGTAAAATATTCTCTATCCCCAAAGAACGTGAATATTTAAAATAGTCACAGTAAGATGTAATCTAGTGTATTTAGGATCAGTCCACCTCAGTGTCTTTCAGAACTATTAAGTATCAACATTAACATCGCTAACTACTTAAAAATAATTTGATTACTTTCAAATCTCCCTAGCTAGCATTCCGACTTACGTAACACCATTGAAATTGAGTGGATATTCACACCATATCAGCAGCTAAATCCCCGTTTACTGTTCACCAGTAATTCTTCTCATCACGTTGAGGGGATCGCTCTGTGGTCCAAACAGTTGATTTTCAGTTAATAATTTTCAGCTCCGCATGCTACTCCGCTTTACTGGGCTTTACACTTGGATAATATAACTAGACTACCCAAATAATGTGGATCAAAGTAGTTTCACTTAATAAATGAGTCGCCTTATTATCATTAACATTATAGTGTAACTCTAAGTATTATAACTGATGTGTTTATCTCTTTAAGTGCATTTGATCACCATTCTACGTAGTGGATTCCAGTTAGTTGTATGTTGAATTTGAATCCAATTAACTGTAGTCTATCTATAAAAATCTAAGTGCATCGTTAAAAGTTTGTTTTTATCACAATTTTTTCCTTTTAGGGTCGTGGAAATTCTACTCATGCATATACACATAGTGTTAGTGAAAACCACCACGTTTTCCTGAATCTAGAAACTCGACGGTTTTATTGTTTACCCGATGATTATGAGATTTTAGATGGGTCATTGGAAGACATTACCTACCTTCTTAATCCCACATTCAGTACGTCAGAAATACTTGCTTTGGATAGTTCTTCAAAAATGGTCAGAGCATACAATGGTCTCACGTATTATCCTGGTGTCGTAGGTCTTAATAATATTAAGGTACGTGAAGTTGTCAATTGCGGTAGTAGGTATTTTTCAAATTACACTTTATCCTAATTTTTTAAATTCGTGTATCTTTTGTTAAGGCTAATGACTACTGCAACGTCATATTACAAATGCTCAGTCATATCAGTCCATTACGAGATTATTTTTTGAATATTAAGAACTTTGATAATCTGCCTACTATTTCTGGTGATCAAATGATGCTTCTGGTTCAAAGATTTAGTGAACTCATTCGGAAATTATGGAATCCTCGAAACTTTAAAACCCATGTATCACCTCATGAATTTTTACAAGTAAGCACTCATTTTTCTAACAGCTTTCTGATTTTGTTAAAATCTTTGAACTCCGACTCTCAGTCAGTCAGTTACAACGTAGAACTTGGTACATGCGTACATCAGTTCAAGTTGTCATGCCTGAATTAGCAGATAGATTAAATTGTCGGAACGAATCCCAAAGTAGGGGAGGTAGTAACAGAGTAATTACTGATGGAAAGGCATAAAGATCAGAGCTTTCTTCCAGCCTACTACAACAGACAACATTGCTCGTCGAAGTAGACGGTGGTCAGGCATACGTAACACATGTCCTAACCATCTCAGCTGGTGGAGATCCACTACTTCATCAATAGCCTTACCGTATTTACCTAGTACTCTATTCCTAACCCACACATTGCTTGCTCGGTGGTCCCAGCAAACACGAGCAATGTTTCGGAGATATCAAATACTAGGAGCCTACGAATATCCTCTATCTTTAATGGCCATGTTTCACATCCCTAAAGTAAAACGGATTCAACTGCTGCGCAGTAAACGCGTCCTTTCGTCAGTAAACGAATGTCTCGCCTACGCCACAAGTGTTGCAAGTTGGCAAAAGCCGATCGGGCTTTATGTATACGGGTCAAAATTTCATCGGACACTAGACCGTTAGGACTGATGAGGCTCCTTAGATAAGTAAAACGGTTAACGCATTCAATAGTTTCACCCCCTATCACTAACTTTGGTGCCGAATTAAGCCAGTCCTGAAGCAGCATTTCGCTTTTGGATGGGGAAAATCGCATCCCAAACATACTTACGTTCATGTTTAAGGTTGTCAAAAAATTCTACATTTTATCAGCATCTTCACTTAATAGAACTACATCATCTGCATATTCTAAGTCAGTAAGTTTATCTCCTGGAAGGAGGTCAACCCCAGAGAAATCAGACGATGACAATGTGTTGTGTCCTTTGGTTCTATCCACCCACTAATATGATGTGCGATTAAGCGACTTGTCAATAAGTAGGTCAAGACCTTGACAGTGATAGGTCGAATGACTAACCTTGAGGATGATATCGCGTGAGTTCCGGGTTAGACTAAATAATTAGGGGTAGAGAGAAAGACGAAAACTATCCGTTCACCTGATTGGTTTTCTAGCGCGAGAGAGAGAAGACGAGTTGGCTGGAACACGTTTATTCACCTGCTAATACCACTCCAATGCGATAGCCATGCGATTGTCGATTAGTGTACAAAAATGCATGAATAATATAGATGATTTACAGGATCACAACGTAGAACAATTTTGGCAAATACAAATATGTCCGAAACAGGGGATAAAGGTCGGGGAATGATGTAGCAAAGGCTACGTTTAAATTACAATAACTTCGGAACAGAAAATGGTATGACGATGAGTCATACATCAAACGGAAGCTTAAGATTAGTAGAATGAACTAAGAGCAAAAATAAGTGTTAGTTTTTTCACGAGCTTTGAATAAATTGAATAGAGTTCCCAAAAATAACTTCCGTTGTTTTTCTGTTCACAACATCTTCCCCCTTGAAAAAAAAAATAAAGTCTGACTGCTGGACTCTGAGAAGCGACTAGCGTTGTGATCTTTGCAGGCGTGACCAATGCGGTTAACTGGAACAAAAAAGAAGAAAAAAAAACAATTAGTAACCAATGTGGGGTAATATCTAAGATATCATCACTGGTATCTGTCCTCAGAAACGTAAGCTCTTCTTTTTGGATCCACCTGGAGAATCTCTGGTCTCCGGCGTTTGCGCATTGATCTCCTAACAGGATTTTGTTCCAGCTGTGCATTTCTCTGCGTTGCTACGTTCTCCATATCGAAACTGTCAAGGAAAATTTCCCATAATGTGTTCAGTCTCTCTGTTTCATGAAAAGCCGCAGCATGTTCCAGAATGTGATTTGCGTGACGCACCCATTTTAGACCTTCAACGTCTACCACATACATTACACTTCCTCGTCTCTTAAGTATTCGTCCACTGGTCCATTGCGGGGGCGAATATCGGAAGTCGCGGACGTATACCTTTTGGTTAATTTGGAAAACTCTACGTCTTGTCCCATGATGACGATTAAATTGCGTCTCCATCTTTCGGTTTATTCTTCCCTTGTCAATTTGTTTTGGTTTAATAGCGTCGAGAGTAGTTTTGACTTTTCTACCAAACATAATTTCTGCCGGAGATAAATGATTTGGTGCTGATGGATTTGGAGTCGTTCTATAGATTAGTAGAAAATCGTCAAGAATTTCCTTTATTTTTCCTTCCCCTTTTGCTTTCAATAGCGCTCGTTTGAAGGTATCCACAAATCTTTCTGCCTGACCATTTGATTGTGGATGATATGGAGGTGCCCGAACATGCTTAACTCCGAATTTCCCGCAAAACTGTGAGAAAATGGGGGAAGTGAATTGAGTGCCATTATCTGTCACAAAAACATCAGGAACTCCAAAACGCGAAAATAAGTGACGTAGCTTCACAGTAGTTGCCTGTGAAGTGATGTGATGCATAGGGAAAATCTCCGGCCACTTTGAATAAGCATCAACGCAGACAAGGAAATATGCACCTTGGAATGGACCAGCAAAATCAAGATGTATACGCGACCAAGGTTGTTTTTCAGATGACCAAGAATGCAGTTCGGCTTTCCGTGGATGCTTAGAGGCTGCAGCACATTTTATGCACCCACGCACTAGATCTTCTATGTCTTTGTCAATGTTGGGCCAATATACATAGCTGCGAGCAATAGCTTTCATCCTCCCAATACCTGAATGAACCGTGTGCAGTTGTTTTAGGACGTGTGAGCGTAAATTATTGGGGACTACTACGCGGTCAGCAAACATGATGCAGTCATTGACGATAGATAGTGATTGGCGTCGTTGATAATACTGTTTGAGTTCCTGAGACGTTAAACGTGAGGGCCAACCACGTCGGAGAAATATGGCTAGTTGTTGTAAGGTAGGATCGCGACGAGTGTGGTCAGCAACTCGCGCAGCCGTCATTGGGAGAATTTGCGTTGAATTGTTTAACGTACTGCTTACATCCTCTTCAACTGATATAGAAGCAATAACAGTATCTTCATCTTCGGGCTTGTGATTGCTCATAAGGCGAGATAACGCATCAGCATGACCAAAATCAGAGGTAGCTTTGTATTTGATAGTGAAATCATAACCTAATAGCATTGTAGCCCATCGTTGGAGCCGGTTTGCGGTATAAACTGGTATACCTTTCTTAGATCCGAAAATTGATAATAAGGGTTTATGGTCAGTGAGTAGGGTGAATTTTCTACCATGCAGCATTTTGTGAAACTTCTTAACTGCAAAGATTAATGCCAATCCCTCTTTCTTAATTTGACTGTACCTGCGTTCTACCGGGGTTAACGTTCTGGAAGCATGTGCAATAGCTTTCTCTTTGCCATCCTGAAACCTATGAGATATGACAGCACCGATACCATAATCAGAAGCATCTGCAGCGACAACAATTTCTAATGAGGGGTCAAAGTACGTAAGTAGTAGATCCGACGTTAATAATGACTTAACCTTATCAAAAGATTTTTGGCATTCAGTAGACCAGTTCCACTTTATACTATTGGATAATAAATGATTCATGGGTGCTCGAAGGCGATGTAACTGTGGCAAAAAGTTGCTATAATAACTGATTAGACCAAGGAACGAACGAAGAGTTGCAACATTAGATGGTGGAGGCATATTCTGAATAGCTCGTACGTTTTCTGGATCCGGATGTCGTCCATTTTTGTCGAAAATGAAACCAAGGTATTTTACTGAGTCCATGAAAAATGTACATTTCTCTTCTTTCAGATAAAATCCATATTCAGAGATTTTGGTTAAAACAGAATCGAGTCGATTAAATAACTCGGACTTACTGGAACCAGTAACAATTACATCATCCAAATAAACAGCGACTCCTGGAGAATTCGCCAACATAGTGTCCATTATTTGCTGAAAAATAGCTGGTTCTGGCTTAACACCAAAAGGTAAACGTTTATATTGGTAAAGACCTCTGTGTGTGTTAATCGTCAGTAGTGGTTGGGAGGCCGGATCAACCGCAATTTGAAGATATGCATCAGCCAGGTTAATTTTGGCAAAATACTTCGCTCCATTTAGTTTGATAAATAAATCTTCCTGTACGGGAAGTGGATAAGTATGATCCTCTAGGGCATTATTCAGACCAGTGGAGAAGTCAGCACATATACGAATGGACCCATTTGCCTTTCTGACGACTACTATGGGAGCAGCCCAAGATGAATAGTTTACTGGCTGAATAACACCCAGTGCTTCTAATCTGTCAACAACCGACAGAGCAGCATAAGGCACTGGTCGTTTTGGTCTGAACACAGGCTTTGCGTTTTGCTTTAATGACAAAAATGCTTTGGTGAACTTACAACAGCCTAGTTTGTTCTGGAATACGTCTGCGTGTTTTTATCGAAGATGAGTTACGTGAGATGCGATGGACGTTTGAGAGAAAGTGGAGGGTTTTGGCGCGGAATTAACATTAGAAAATGCATGAGACTTTGGGATCCTGTGGGAGGATACTTTGCTGGAGGCAACTGAATTGATATCATGATGAGAAAACAGAGGATCAGAATTTTCCGCCTCAGAAAAAACATGGGGACATGATACATCAGAAGTAATCGATTTGGAGATATGAGAGCATGTCGCATCAGGAGCATTGGGTTTAGAAATGTAATGAGAACATGATACATCGGAGGTATTCGATTTAGAATTAGAACATGTTTCATAGGAGTCATTTGGAACAGAAATATCATGTGAACATGAGACATCGGAAGCATTTGATTTAGAAATATGAGAATTTTGGATAGATTCAGAAGGGGGCTTGTAAGAACATACCTCATCTAATAACTCATTCAAAGGATGAATCTTCTCGATCCAGTCTAAGCCCAATAGATCCAAATCATGCCGGTTTGTCAAATAACAAACGTCAATGAATTTATGTTCTCTGAACTGTACTTCGCACATGATTTCTCCGGTGAGCTTAACTATATCTCCTGAAGCATTTCTGGCAACATGTTAGGTTGGCTGAATGCGTGGGCATCCTAACTTGCGCCACGTGTTCTTGGAGATCAAAGTAATATCAGAAGCCGTATCTAATTGGAGACGTATAGGCTTTCCATTTACCAATAAGCTTACAAACTTTCGTTTACTTTGAAAACCAACTTTGAATGTCGCGAAAGTGCTTTTGATTTGGAGCTGTGAATGTCGTTTCGTATTTCTGCTACCACTTTTAGACTGGCTTTTCTTTGATTGGCGATGACCCTCCTTGTGACCAATGCGATGACATTGGCGGCATTTGTGATTCTTGAATGGACATAATTTCACAAAATGCCATGCTCCACAAAACCAACAGGGTGATGGCGGCTTACCAAAAGGTTGTTTAGCACTTGCTGTTTTGTGTTTAGGAGATTTAGAGGATTTGAGAGCATTTATGGAACCAAAATCTGAAAATTTCTCCTTCTGTTGAACCATGGCAGTATCGTGTTTGAGAATCAACAACCGTTGACACTCGGTTGTGACCATTTGAAGAGTGATGCTGGGTTCCTGCTCAATGCGTGCCAGAATTCTGGTGCGGACATCCACATCTTCTGGATTTTTCAATCCACAAATAAATATCAAGCATTTAAATTGATCGGCAGTAATTTCATTCAATTTGAAACGTTCACATTCTCGATTTACTTTGCCAGCATAAGTGAGGTAATCGTCAGATGGTGATTTAGATATTTGAAAACATTGATAGCGAATGTTGAATAGCGAAGACTGTTCCCCAAAAATTTTAGATAATATGTTGACTGTGTCATTAAAGGATATATCTCGAGGATTTTGAGGGAGAATGAAATTCATATATTTGTTGTATTCACGTGTTCCAAGTCTTCTAAGGAGTAAACGCACTTTCGCTGCATCATCGAGATCTGAACAGTCGACCCGGAACATGTCTTCGTAACGAAGAAACCAGGAATCGAAAACAATGCCATTTTCGGGATCATAATTGAATTCAGAAACAGAATTCGCAATGCTTTCATATTTATCTGACTGTGAAGTAGAAACTGAATGAGATGATAGCTTCTGTATCCATGCATCCAACAGCTTCATTTGATTTGCATCACTCTGCGCTTGCTGAATATGTAGAATAGTTTTAAGGTCGCCCAAGGACACAGACATTTTGAAAAATTGATAAAAAAAAACGCAGTTGCCACTTGTTATGACCTTGACAACTGCAAGATACCCGTCGCCACTTTTGTTGTGTCCTTTGGTTCTATCCACCCACTAATATGATGTGCGATTAAGCGACTTGTCGATAAGTAGGTCAAGACCTTGACAGTGATGGGTCGAATGACTAACCTTGAGGATGATATCGCGTGAGTTCCGGGTTAGACTAAATAATTAGGGGTAGAGAAAAAGACGAAAACTATCCGTTCACCTGATTGGTTTTCTAGCGCGAGAGAGAGAAGACGAGTTGGCTGGAACACGTTTATTCACCTGCTAATACCACTCCAATGCGATAGCCATGCGATTGTCGATTAGTGTACAAAAATGCATGAATAATATAGATGATTTACAGGATCACAACGTAGAACAATTTTGGCAAATACAAATATGTCCGAAACAGGGGATAAAGGTCGGGGAATGATGTAGCAAAGGCTACGTTTAAATTACAATAACTTCGGAACAGAAAATGGTATGACGATGAGTCATACATCAAACGGAAGCTTAAGATTAGTAGAATGAACTAAGAGCAAAAATAAGTGTTAGTTTTTTCACGAGCTTTGAATAAATTGAATAGAGTTCCCAAAAATAACTTCCGTTGTTTTTCTGTTCACAACACAATGTTAACTCTAAAAGTATGTCCATGATGAAATTAAATAAAAATGGGGAAAGGGGACAACCTTGACGGACACCACTAAAAGTGATCAATTCCGACGACAATCTGCCATAAGCTCTAACACGACACGTGGTGTTCGAGTAGAGAGCTTGTATAAAGTTAATGTACTTCTCCGGTACACCTTTCAGTGATAGGCATTACCACATAACCTTACGATCGATAGAGTCAAACACCGCTTTAAGGTTGAGGAATACAGCTATTGTTGTGCGTCTGAAAGTGTGCTTATGTTCCAGAACCTGCCTAAGTGTGAATATTTGGTCTATACAACCACGTCCGGGTCTAAAACCACTTTGGTTTTCTCGAGTTTGCTCTTCACGAGCTTTAGTTAGGCGTTGAAGTATTATTAAAGCTAATATTTTAGACACTATATTCGTTAAGCTGATTCCTCGGTAATTGTCACACGAGGACTTCTGTCCTTTCTTATAGATTGGGACGATTAGTGTTCGAGACCAGTCAGATGGGGTTACGTCCAGTTCCCAGATTCTAGCCAAGATCTAAGTTATTCTCGCTGCTAAGACTGGACTTCCATCCTTAAACATCTCAGGGGTTAATCCATCAGGTCCTGCTGCTCTTCCTCGCTTTAAGTTCCCTATAGCCTTCTCAACCTCACTGAGACTTGGGGGACCAATATTAATTTGCCATTCAGATTGTTTGGGGATGGTGGGCCGCAGGGATGACGCCGTGGGCCAGTTGAACTGTTCCCTAAAGTGTTCTGCCCATCGGTCTAATCTTCTGGATTGACGGTGAATAATGGAACCATCTTTTTCGGAGTTAGTTTCACTTACAGTTGGGTTCCTGATACCCGTTTCCTTGATAAGTCTGAACAGTTGCCTACTGTTACCTATTGCCGCTGTCTTTTCCATCTCTTTAGCTTTCGTCACCCACCACTGCTCACGATCATTGCGTAAGCTTTTGATTAGTTTGTGTTTAAGTTGCCTACGTTGCTCATCATGTTCAGAACCAGATGGGATGTGTTGCCGAGTATCTATCAGTTCAGTAGATGCAGCTGAAATCCACTGAGTTTTTTTTAACCTTTTGGTTTAGTTTATTAGTAGATATTACTGCTGTTTCAACAGCTTTTTGGATATCATTCCAAGCTAGATCAGGATGAGTACAGTTTACGCAGTTGACTAATTGGTTTTTTTAGTTGTTCCTGGAATGTATTCTTGACTTTTTCATCATTAAGTTGAACTCTGGGGGGATCCTTGTCGTGGATCTTCTACGTCCAGTGAGTCGCAGACTAATACGCGCTCGCACTAAGGCATGATCTGAGTCTAAACATGCACTCCGAAATGAGCAGCAGTCTTCTATCGAGCCTCTCCAAAGGTGGCTGATAGCAATGTGGTCTATTTGAGTCCAGCGTTGAGTTGATTTTGGAGGCAGACATGTCAACCGTTGTCTTTCCTTATGCTTGAAGTTGGTGTTTGCGAGAAATAAACGCTTATCTGAACATAGTTGTAGTAAGCGGTCGCCATTGTCTGTTTGTTGAGCCTCAACACCATAGGATCCACCTAGGTGCCTTTCGGTTTCATCTAGTCTACCTACTTGGACATTAAAATCACCAGCCACTATTACTACATCAGTGCGCTTAGCTTTACGAAGAAGGTCAGGAAGCTTTCTGTAAAATTCATCTTTCACTTTATCTGAGCTGCAGTCAGTGGGAGCATAGGCAAAGACAACAAGGAGACAACGGCGTGTGTCCCTATCTTTTCGAGTCCTTACCGTTCCATTTAGACGGACTGCGCACAAGCGACTGTCTATTGGAATCCAGTCGAGGAGAGCCTGTTCAGCTGTTGAACTTAGTGCTATACCTACGCCAGCAAGGCCTCGAGTGGTGGCGGTGGGGTCCCCGGAAACACGAAGAGTTAACCGAGCCGGTTCCTTATTTTCACAAGGTGAGGTCAAGCGAATGACTGTGCTTGGATCCTGTATACGCGTTTCAGAGATGCAGTAGACATCGATGGAGCGGGATTCTAGAGTTATGGCTAAGGAAGCCTGTTGTCCTATTTAACATAAGGTTCGAACGTTGAAAGCTCCGATATATAACTTAGTGCGCGGTTTTAGGAGACCAGGAATAACGTTTCGTGAACTCAAATCATTAGCATTAAAGGCGCGAGGTAATAAAATTATGTTAGAAGGATTAGGCATGGTGATAAGAGAGTTATTAAGAGTTGATGGTGGGATTTAACCTCGAACAAGATGATCTCGTGTGCTCTTAGAGGTATGATGGCAATTTTCACTTCCTGACTGCCTACACCATGGAAGGATATTGCTTCTTGAGGTACCTGAAAAAGAAACTGGGTTAGTATTGGTCATAGTGACCTTGGAGTGCAATCGCAAAGCCTAAGGGTCAACTACTTGAGGCCGATCACGCACGGCCTTGTTATGGGGAGTTTTGGAAGTGTTAGCTCCGTTCTTTAGAAGACCTTACTGCCGGAGACGGAAATCCGTGAAGTAAGGTGAGGTGTGACATTTTTAGGGTCGACCTTTTCTAACCCCTTCCTTCCGTTAAGAAGGCAGCATCGTTGCAGATGCTGGTTATCCGAGGGAAACACCTTACTGCTGTCACACCTCGCTGCAGTCAGCAGTACGACTTCGCCCTCAGATCTTAGGTAGCTGCGTTTAGTCCTATCGCTCTCCAACAGACCTGCTTGGCATTGTAGGACCTTGGGGAACATGCGTTCCAGCTAATATAGCGCAGTTAGGTCATCACGATAGGCAAGCCCGACCACCACGTCAAGGTAGCAGCTACGGTCGGGTTGGGAGTTTTACTTTACTTGACAATCGTAATATTCTTCGATATTGCTCACATGTTAATGCAGACGATTTGTTAACACAAAATGAATCCAATGATTGGTTTCTTGTTAAACTAAACAGTGATCCTGTCTTAGCTTTAGTAATTCTGCATTTCGGCATAATATCTTCAGATCATTTAGTATTTAGAACTATTATTTGTTAGACTAAATACACAAGCTTGGAAGACAGGTCTTATTTGTTTGCATATACTGCCTTCTCTACATGTTTCATCATTTATGGGATTCGTAAGTTGTTATCAACTAATCTAACAGTAAACCTTTCAAGCTTCTTATGTGAATCAACAATTTCATTTTTACTGAAATAGTTCAGGCAATTTAGTCAAGTTATTAGACTGGGGTCTTATAATTTCCATACGTTTGGTACATCACTTTTTTGTTCCTTTTGACAGGCAGTTGTACTATGCAGTAAAAAGCGTTTCCAAATCACTGAACAAGGAGATGCTGTTGAATTTCTTTCGTGGTTAGTTAACGCAATAGACAAAGCTTTGAAAGTTAAACGAATTCCTTATCCCAAAAGTGCAGTCAATAGGACCTTTAATAGCATTGTTTCATCCACCCTACGCGGAAAAATGAGGATATACAGCCGGAAAATCATGCCTGTAAACATGACAGATGAAGAAAAAGCATCCTTAGCCGATAGTCCTGAATATATGGTAATCTTAATTCGTTTTTTTAAATCAAATGATGATCGTTTTTTGTTACGACTAATTTATTTCATATTTTTTTATATATAATAACTAATTCTCATTGATCTCAACTAGGATAAATAGCAGGCATCTAATTTCGTATCTATTAAACTCATACACATTGGTCTTGTGCAGTAGCTGGTAACCAAAAGGTGATAATAATCTGTTGATATGACGTTTATGTCCTGTCAATATCAACTACTCACTTAATACAAGATAAATTCTTTGATGTTGATTTATAAAGATAATTACTTGGAGAAGCACGATCTACATTTTAAGAAAGGGAAACACCTTCAGACAGGGGAGAATGGTGTAAAAACATCTATATTTATTCCCAATAATCTCGATGGATATTACTTTTGTGTAAACCAATTACTAATATGAAGTGACAAATTCCATGATGTATATCTGACTACCAAGCTGCCTATCTTACCTAATAACAACTTGTCCAAGTTAAATACTACTGAAAAGAAATAAAATATTCTGTAAGCGTTAAACCAATTATTTGAAAACTTTCGTAGGTTATTCTTCTGAGTCCTTAGAATATATTCACGGGTTTCATGAAGCATGTTATTTATTGATAATCTTATTTCAGTAAATCATAGATGTCTTACTGATTTTGACAGATCTCCTTCGTTGACCTGCTTTTCTTGTTACCATCTCGTTAACTTGTTAGTTGCAAGCTGCTTGACTGCTACATAACTATCTCCTACTTGGCAACAGAAACCTAAACTAATATATAGAGCATCGATAGGTCACCGTACAATGATACTTTCCGGTTAAGTCCGGTGATGTAAGTTGTGATAGTCTAAAAGTTCACTAGTACTTAAACATTATTGCGCTGCTAACGGCTATGTATTAAGCGAACAGAATGCGGTGGATAAAGGATTCAAGTACGCGGCTTAGTACACCTATTGATCAGTATAATAGTAGTTTTTCTTATGGATAGCAAACAACAAAACATTTCATCTAAATATTTACCATATCACTTCTGTCTCGTTTTTCTGAAGATTGACACTAGGTACTATCTAAAACTATGCATACCGTAAGGGTGTCTTGCACAAAATGGTAAATCAGTAGTCATTTAAACAAGTTGGTTTTATCAAACATAATGATACGTGAACCATTAGCGCAGAAGAGACTCCCCTCTTTTCATAACACACAATGTATTAGTACTATCCAACTTTGAAATTTATGTATTTTTTTCCTTATAGACGTCAATATCAGATACGAATTTTTTCTATCTTACATGTGACTTACCTCCACCTCCCCTCTATCTGGATGAATTTAAAGAAAATATCATTCCGCAGGTTTCATTAGCTACACTACTTTCAAAATTTAATGGAATTGCGGAGAAGGAATATAAAACTCACCGTGATTCTACGTTGCGTCGGTTTGAGCTTCGTCGACTTCCTCCTTATTTAATTCTCTATATGAAGAGATTTGTTAAAAACATCTTCACACTGGAGAAAAATCCAACAATTGTAAATTTCCCCATTAAAAGTATTGATTTTGGTGATCTTTTGTCTTCAGAATTTCGAGCTAAACATCGGTAAGTCAAACTGTCACATTTATCATTATTTATAATCACTTAGCTATAAAATACATCTTCAAAAACCCATTAATCGTAGTAGGTCGACCATCAGCAGTGCAGAGCTTAAAAGAGTAAACATACATGAGATTAAATGTTCACTGCAGCGAGGAAAACTCTATTGCTTTATTTGTCCACACATTTTTAGAAGAGTGGTCAATAATATGTTACTCACTGTTGCGTTTGTTATTCTAGACATCGTTAAGTTTATAATTAACTTATATTCCTCAGCGGTATCTACGATAGAAACGTATTTTTATTTCGGTTTACAACATGTTTAAACAAGTGCATACTTATGCTATTTTTTTTATAAGGATTACTGCTTGCGTTTATCTAAAATTCATAATAGTCTTCAACCTATCTGCTTTTCGTTGTTTACAACCAAGTTGCCATATCTTAATCGTCACAGTGTGAATTTTTTCTTCGGGTTTCTCTAACAGGTTGTCTATAGACAGTCAGTAATTATCAGTTGTGTACTGTTAAATTAGTAGGTTAAACTACTGATGAGACTATCTAGTTTGGAATGGCTAACTAGAACCTGCATAGATTTTCTAAGCACGCATCATGTCAGCGTTATTATCAGATTTGTGTAAATAAAATGTTTATTCTCAACAGTATTTGGAAATTCATCTTGTGTAGTTGTATTATAAGAATAATCACTAGTGAAAAGGCAACAACTATTGTTTTCTTTGGGCCTGGTTACAACTTCATTACTTAGATTATTAGCATTTATAAACACCGGTGTCTTAATATGCTCATCTAGTTTTAAGAACCTTGGATACATCAAAACCTGTTGGGAAAAACTCTATACTCATCCTCTGCTTTACATTCTGGTCACTGGATAAATTTATGAGCTTACTTGTGGTGCAACTTACATTTGTTGGTTCATTTATAAAATCTTAGATATATGTAACAAACTTGCTTCTCGTACTAAATAACAAAACAACAAGGCCTCTCGTAATAACTGACTCTTTTAAAACTTCAAATAGGTACACTACTTACGACTTGATAGCCAACATTGTGCATGACGGTCCTCCAACACCTGGCTCTGGTACACATCGTATCCACTTGCTACATCGCGGTACCGGAAAGTGGTTCGAATTGCAAGATTTGCATGTTAGTGAAGTTCTACCACAAATGATACCCCTTAGTGAAACTCTTATTCAGGTAAATTTCACATATGCGTGTCGTAGAGAGTTTTATAAAAACTCGTAGTAATTTGTGTAATATTTTGCAAAAGCTTTAATTACATCACTTTTGTTGCCTTTTACAAGTGATACCTTTGCTTTTACTTAGGTTTGGGCTGTCAATAAATCTGTACCTAATCCAAGCTTCGTAGAACCTCTCAAAGTAACAGAGGTGATTGAAAAAGAGATTAAACCAGAAGAATTCAAAACTGACGAGAATAATGAATGTGCGGGTATTGAAAAGGAAGATGAGACCATAGATACGGATCATGAACCCCAAAATTGATGCTACTTTATATTGTTTGTGTTGATAATACACATTATTGTCAAATGTTAAGACTTACATGTTTAATAGTTAAATTAAAA
Source organism: Schistosoma japonicum (assembly GCA_025215515.1). NCBI lineage: Eukaryota > Metazoa > Platyhelminthes > Trematoda > Strigeidida > Schistosomatidae > Schistosoma > Schistosoma japonicum. The sequence continues at coordinate 43,766,641 of CM046069.1, read as the reverse complement.
GGGAATCAGTTAGCTACTCACACAGGCCGATTGATTTTCACCGTGATTTTGTGGGATTTGAATTCCAGATACGTTAAATAACTTTTAAAGTATGCTTACGTGAAATACGAATACGATGACCAGATTAAGCCTGAGAATACGAATCTTAAGCTCTTATGTATGACAATAATCTTTCTAAAATATAACTTTCACATTCCTAGAAAATCAAAAGATGACAACGTCGGTTGTAGAAAGCAAAAGTTGAAAGTTAATTTTACTAAGAAGATACTATTAAACCAAGATAAAGACGGGCGTAACATTCGAAATTGGAATGTATGTGTGATAATGTCATGAAATTAAATAGACGAGATCAGTTTTTTTAGATAATATTGCACCTCAATAGAAGTAAGCTTATAGATTAATGAAACCGAATGTTAGATTGTACTGCAGGGGGGTTCTTTTTCAATTGTAAGAGAAGAACACGCATCCTGTTTAAATCCCGTTGATTATCCTTTGTATTTGTCGGGACAGTTTGGGTGTTTGTTCCTTCTTCATTACTAGAAATGACGAAATTACACAGCTGACAAACTCTTTCCCACAAAACAGCTTGACCTGCATCTACCTGTGCCATCCCGACTGATGCCTCTGCAGCTTTTTTTTGGGCACTTCGAAGTTCTTTATCATGAGCGCGACTGAGCTTTTGTCCGCGAGAAAGAGAATCACGATACTGGAGCGCCCAATCATGTAAATCCTTCCAAAAGAAACAAGGAACATAGCTTATAAGCAACATACCACAAAGATAACTGTGTAGATAGAGTACCTCGACTTCAAAAGTATACACATGGTGAGTCAACCGCTTCTTGTTGCGCATTACTGTCTTTCTTTTACTGCCGTGTGGAGTTATACTACTGTGTAAATGAGGAACTTCACGTTAACTAATGATTATTTTCAAACTCAGTTTTCTGGTTTGTTTTCCGGACTCGTAATGAATGAATGTGCTATCACATAAGTAGAACGTCTTGACTTTGAACTCTATGAAAGTAAACATCTAGCTATGTAACTCCATCAAGATTCTCAATATGTAAGTAACGTGGTTTCCATCGCTAACATAAACCTAAGTAATAAGTTGGCCAAATGCGTGCTACAACTTTGCCATATAAGATGAATCGGTTAATAATGAATTCACTCAGCTTGGGACTGTGTGGTACCTCGGTAAACGTACACACCTCTATATTTACATTTGGGGGTAGGTTGGTGTCTGGGTGTGCTTTAAACTCAAACCACTAATGCTTTTATTAAGATAAGGCAGGGAACAATATGGTAATGCCGATCCCACACAGAACAGCAAACTTGGCGATAAGCAGTGGCTTGAGGGATTCATGCGTAAAACAAGAATCTATAAAGTGGCTTATTGCATTTTATACAGAGATTTGAGCTCCTACTTTATTTTAAAAGTGAAAGAACGACCACACTAAGTATTAAAACTTACTTTCAGTCCTTGTTCTTCTAAGACAGACAAGCTTTTGCGTTCGGCATCATCTTTAACATCTATTCGCTTTTGAAAACTTATGGCCCAACGTCTAATGCATTCTGGTTCATCATTTACTTTTGGGTGTTCAGAACCATTATTATCACCTAATAATAATGAGCACTTAGGCGAAGTACAAACCATTAGGTAGGAAATTCAGGTCACTTTCTAATCCATATAGATCTTTTTTTTCTCGTGCTAGAAAGTCATTCAGAACACCATCTGCTGACATGTTTAATTAGGGCGGTCAAGTACTGACCTTGAAGTCATTTTCATAGTTGGTGCGAAAAAAAGTTCGTTCTTGTTAGCCTATATCAATAGTTGGGTTTACAGCATAACAAGCTTAGTAAATTATGCGTGTTACTAATTTTTGAAATTAAGCTGTTAACATTAAAACTTATGAAAAATGACATTACTAAATTACTACTAATCCTATTTCATTAATCAACTCATTTCTTAAATGAATGAGAAATAATAGGAGGTTACCTAAAGATATCGCACGAAAAATCATAAACTAAAGAATAAAGTGAACATTTTCTTTATTCATGTAATTTGCCCTCCGAGTTGAGGGGCTTTTCCAGGATTTCATCTTCAGTGATAAGGATAGTAGCTCTGGTGACCTGTATTAATCCCTACAGTGGTTTCTCCAGTGTAGATCCAGCTTCTTCTTGAAAGAGTTTATCACTGGAGTTTATACCATCTGTTTATGTAGAGCGTTTTAATCGTTGACCACTCTATGTGAGAAACGGATTCCCACTCTAAGTTTATTCGATCTTGGTTTTCGTACCTTTCTGAGGTGGCCTCTCATATGATTAGCTCTAGCGGGAACAAAAAGATTAAACGTATTTACGCCTAAATTATTATATGAGGTACAGAATGATAATATGAAATCATCTCATGTTCTGCCATAAGATAGGGGGAAAAGATCCAGGTGTTTCAGATGCTTATCGTTAGGGACGTTTGAAAAGCCTGTTTTAAGTTTAATACCTATCCGTCAAACCTGCTCAAGTGTCTTGACATCCTTAATAGGATTGGAACTTGCTGCTTCGATAGAATATTCAAGATGAGGACTCACGTACATAAGATATAAAATCCGGAACATATCTTCATCAAAACATCTGAATGTTGAATCACCATAACACTCGAAACTCTTTAGCTGCTGCGTGGCGATGTGCGGTGATTTTCAAATCATAACTCATAATTACTCTCAAATCCTTAAGTTCTTTAAATTGTAAAAGCGGTGCATCATTCATGGTGTATTGGTGGCTTTTACCGCTGCCAATGTGCATTAATGCTCTCTTACTGCAATTACTTTCTAATCCTCAACTTCGAGACCATCGAGCCAATTCCTTTGAATCAGACTGAAGATCGATCTAGTCAGTATCGCTAGATAATATTTTCATGCAAGGTCAAAATGAGATGCTTATTCAAATGCTTCACTGAAACCAATATATGTTACATCCACAGATAGTCCTTTTTCAATAGCTTCTGCCCAGTCCTTCCTCGCAGTTAACAAGTTACTAGGACAGAAAAGGTACTTACAAAACCTATAGTGCTCTGGAGTCCGCAAGTTTTATAACTTCTTGTAAATTAATATTTAATCGCTGGTTATTTCTCTAGGATTTTAACGATTTTGCTAGTCATACTGATGGTTCTATAGTTAGATGCCAACTATTTATTTCCATTCTTAAAAACGGCTGATTATTGCATCGTTTTAATTTCTTGGAAGTTGCTGTTTTGAAAAAGACACCCTGAACAACTCTGAGAATCGTTCTGGAATAATTCCTGCAAGCGACGATATAAACCTAGAGTCCATCCCATCAGGTCCCGGTGACTTACCTTGCTTTTTTGAAAAGGCCAATAGGAAACCCTTTCTGTGGTAATATGGACTGATTACATTGCAGCTATTTTAGTTGTGTTTATCGGATGTGCATCAACATCAGAGTCCAAAGAAAATATTTTTTTCAAATATTTTAATACTTTTTCAGGTTTTCTCAAATCTAAGTCACTAACACAGTTTGGTTATCGTGTACCAGTAGTGACGGGATCCCATCATTCCTATTACTTCATCACTTAATATAAGAAGACAACCGCTTAGGACCGTGAGGTTACCCTTTGCAAGCTGCTTTTCGTAGGTATACGAGTTCTATCAATAGTTAGTTTACACCTTTTTTCTAACCTCACAGTACGTTAGCTTAAATGTATCACAACTCGTACTAATATGTCAGTCCTAAAAACGTTTCCTATGTCGTAGTAGTTCAAGAACGTTTTGTCAATTCATGGAGGATGGTGTGACAACTTACATGGAACTGACCATAGGGTGAATTAGGTAGTTACTTCTTGGGAGGTTTTTCTAAACTTACACCGTGCTTCTATGTTTGAGTGGCTTTTGAAAACCGACCAATCTGCTGAAGCAGCTCTGTTACTAATTTCTGCTAGCTATATATTTAAACGAGATGGAACAGATTCATATTCAATATCATAAGTCTTAAACCAAAATGAAAGAACAACGTAGTTGTTATGAACAAGTGGAGATAGGAGCTTAAGATTGGTAACATCGTTAGAATTATGTGTGAATACAAGATCAAGGAATGGCAGATCGTGATCTAGATAGAAATATGTTAGTTTTGTGACACTGTATTAAGGCATATTGGAGACTAGTTAACAAAATAATCCTGTCGAAGCCCCCACCTGCAGATATGATCTCCATCCATTTGATGCGAAGTCTGTTGAAGTGCTCAGCAATAAGATACCTACTAACTTTACTCACAAATGTAGCTCATAGTAAAATCGTCTGCTAGGCAGCTAGGGTTAAGGTAAACCACCCCATTAACTACTTGACTACGCACAGACTTGAAAGTGCAGCTGGCTACCTAGCATTTGCTACTTTGATGCGCTATCGACATACTATGCTGGATATGTAATTCATCCTGAATATATAAGTTTATTCTTATACCATAAAGGCTAGCGACTCTTTCAAATCTAATACAGAAATACCCTGTTATGACTGACTTAGGGACTTCATCAGTTATTAACCACTCTTACGTTTGTCTTTCATTCTGCAGCCTTGTTCTAGGCTTGGTGAGGGCTTCTTTTATCCTAATGCGATTTTTGAACGGATATTGTGTTCGGAAACGTATGTTTTGCTGATGGATCTCATAAGCACATCTAAATACCATGTTTTCTTCGTTCTCATTGCCAAAAAAAAGTTTACAATTCGTCAATTCATTTACCAAGTCTAGTCACCTTCCGAACGTAGAGTCCTGTACTGTGTCACGCAATATAAGTCAGATAGCTGGCTCAACTAACTAAAGATCGTGGGCATAATGTTTTGTAGTCTCTAGGTCCTTCAGTTTCTCTAGATTCCATATAATTAGACTGTGGTGGCAGAGGACGTCTTTAGATTTTATAATAACGCCCTTCAAGGCTGTTTTCTTCAAGTTCATTACCGAAGCTTTTCCTGTCCATGTTTTTCGCTTTGTATGTATCCAGTCTAGTATGGTATCTTGTCTTTTCTGTGGAGGGCGCCTTATAACTTCACATTCAACTTCGTCCTTATTCTTGGCCATGATTATATTACTTGATGGTGGTATTTCATTTTTGGTAGTCGATCTTGATTGACGCTTTTAACACTTTTCACACAACGGGCAAGCCAGTCTATGATAGCGAATTAAGATAAATAAATATAGAATAGACGGATATAAAAACAACTGAAAAACTATCAAAAATTGTTTTAGTTGATCGACCAATTCATGTTTCGATCTCAGTGATTTATCAGCCGATCACAAAGATTTCTAACCAGCCCTAATATAGGTTCATCTATTTAGCCCCTCTCAAATGCTGTTCGTTCTTTTTATACCTACCTTCAATTGCTGGTGCGTTGTGCTCTTTGGTCTTTCTCTTTTCCTTTGGCCTCGAGGATTCCAAGTTAGTGCTTATCTTGTAACTCAGTTTGGTGGTTCCCTCAACATTTGTCCCATCCATCTCCAGCCTCTTTTCCTAATTTCTTCCTTGATTGGAATGTGGTTTATTCTCAGCCATAGATGGTTGTTGCTGATGGTATCCAGTCAACAGATCCGAAGTATCTTGCACAAGCAACAGCTTATAAATAGTTGTATCTTTTGAAGGATGCTTTTCGTAGTTCTGTAAGTTTCAGCTTCATACAATGAAATTGTTTTGACGTTTGTAATTGAAAATTATGACTTTGATGTTGACTTACAGCTGGTTTGAGTTCCAGTTGTTTTTCAGTTGTAGAAGTGCTTCCTTTGCTTTGCCGATCCGTACCTTAACTTTTGCATCAGATCCTTCTTGTTTATTGATAATTTTGCCCAAGTGTGTAAAAGTTTCCACATCTTCCAGAATTTCTCCGACAAGTGTATTTGGATTAGTGTTTGTTGTTTTGTACGTAAGGGTCTTGCTTATCTCTTTGTATATTTTGAGGCTTACTATTAGCTTCAGAGGCTTCTGCTGCACTCTCCTTCATCTGCATTTATTACTGTGCGTAGGTTAGCAGAGCTCTGCCATATGCGATATGCAGATTGTTCACCTGCTTCCAAGTTGTTTACTGCATTCCGTGCTTCACTTGAGGTGAAATTTTTCATAATTCCGTCAACCACTAGTAAGAAGAAAAATGGAGAGCGTAAGCAACCTTGTCTGACACCGGTCTTTTCTTCGAATGAATCAGTGAGCTGACCTCCATTCACGATTTAACGGTGTAGTCTGTCGTAAGAATTTCTAATGATGATAACTACCTTCTCATGTACACCTTAGTGTCGATGAAAGCTCCATAATATCTTCCTTTCAACGCCATTAATTGCCTTTTAATAGTCAAGGAAGTTGATGTAAAGTGGTGAGCTTCACTCAAAAGATTGTCTAACAACGATTCCTAATTAATTCTAAATCTCCATTATATTCAACACAATCATCTCCTAGAAGGGTATCTAATGGGGTTATACAATAAACGTAGTATAGCCATTTTTTGTGCACAATATGCATCAACAGTATCAGTTACTGTTTTAACTTTTACAAAACCTCATACGCAGCTGACATGAAAGTTGTTCACTCGCTCGACAAAGATGCGCTACATAAAACTGTCGAGATCCCACAGCATGTGATAGACAAAGTCACTGCCTGGTGTAAAGAACATCAACTTCACTTTAACACTTAGAAATGTGGCCGAATCAGCGTTCGGTGTCGCAACTCAAATCTTCACTTTGAAGTAGATAGGGAACAAATCGCAGAAAGTGAAACAATTCTGGATATGAATAGATAGATAGGTAGCTTCTATTTTCAAGTGTCACTTTTACTAGAGAGCATTGCAACTTACAGGCATGATCAGAATGATATGGGATTTCATTCATTCAAGGATTTCGATGGTGTCACTGTCAGGACATTTATAACGCATGAAGATATGAATTTAGAACAAATCAGACGGCATCAAAATTTACGTTACTAGAATACCAAATGTATGCGTTGTATCACGGTGTATATATGACTAAGAACTGCATGTCGATTAACACGGGCGTTACGATTCCGAAAAACGGCTGGGTGAGCAGAATGGGTCATTGAGCTGGTACAGATACGAGATAAGACTAAGAGTATTTGGAGCTTTGGCATAGAATAGACGTCAATAGTATTGTGCTAGTGGGTTTCATACCTGCCTTATACATTATTATTAACAGCTTAAGAGGAGGCGAAAGCAGTGAGAACACAAAACAACAACACTGATATCCTGAAACAAAAAAGCGAAAATTTGTGTTAATGCGGGGATTAAAAGACACGACACACCACGTCTCCTTACCACTGAATTAAAAGGGAAGAACACTGGCATATGACTACGGTAAGTGGATGGTGCTTACACGTTCAGCGTCCCTATTATTTCGCTGGTGGGCTAAGAAACAATAGTTGGGATGGACATTTTTAATGAGATATCAGAATAAATGGAATTACCAACATTATGCAAAAATAAAGTAAGTGAATCTATTTCCTGATTGGCTTATGGCGAATTGTATCAGATTCTTGAGAATTCGTAAAATAATTCACATAAAGAGTAGATTTAAAGTGGGACACTTTTATTCTCGAAACCGAATTGTGTAGGTTATAGAGGAAGGTTTCTCAAGCTGAATTGTATTAAAGAATGAAAACGCTAGTTTGTTCAGTATCTTGTAAAATAAGATTAGGTTCAATTTGAGTCAGCGCTATCATAAAGTATCTAGTCCTAACTTAGTGCATCTAGATTTATAAACCAGAGTATGATCAGCTACAAGAATACGAAAAGCGAAGTGACTTTGTACATATTACAGTCTGTGTTCATCTTAAATAAAAACATTTTATTATGATTGCATACAACATATTTGCAATAAGCGCTGTAAAGAAACCGTTTAGGGTTTTGCCAAATTAGTATAACAATACAGTAAACAAAATTAATTTACATAGGTAAACAGCATTCAGATTAAAACCCCAATGTGAAGTAGTGTAAATGAATATATATATATATATAACTCCAAGAATGAAATAATAAATAAAATTCTGAAGAGTTCAGCGAGTTGTTATAGCATAAATTAAGTTCGAATAAGTTTAAAGTGCACACAGTATATGACCAAGTTACATTTGTTGTATAATCAAAGCAATATCTAATAAATGAACCCACTCTTACGAATGAGAAAAAATTAGAAGGCAATGAAGGATTTAAAAGAAAATATATTTGATCGCAAATAGAGCGTCAATACAATATAGTGCTTTGATTCTAGTTTCAAGACCTTGTATGGCCCTTTGCAAGTTGCATCGGGAGGTCGGCGTAGAGCATCATGACGTACGAAAACGTGTGTACTATATTTTAAGGTGGGTTGGATAGAAGCTTCTGTCGATTTTTATCAAGTTTGGACTGACTTAACCTAAAACATAGCATTCGTAAGCCGTTTCAAGTAAGAGTTAAGATCTAGGTTTGTTGAGATAGAAGCCATTTCTAAAAACTCACCTGGTAGTCGATGAGTCGTTTAATGGACTAATTCTGCGACAAAACACCCAACATCTATAGTGCTGCAAATTCCAAATAAAACTAGTGGTAAAGCGTCGATCTATTGTGGGATGTTCGTAGATGAAAGTAATGCCATCACTTGTCGATGAAATTCTGAATTGTAGATAATAATAGTTTTATTCTCATTTTGCACATGAGAGCATGCCAGTTTACAGGCATGGTCACAATGATAAGTTTACATACATACAAATATTATTACAAATTGTCAATGTCAGGACATTCATAACATATACAGATTTGAATTGAGAATCAAATCAACTGCCACAAAGTTTTAACTATTAGGACATCAAATATTTATATTGTATCCTGGTGCTAATATGAATAAGAACCGCGCGCTCCTTGACCACTGCGTTACAATTCCAAAAAACGGTTAAGAGTTTGCAGAGTGGAGTATTGAGCGTGTTCAGATGCAGGATAAGATCAAGAGTACTTGGAACTTGGGCGTAGAAGAGAAGTCAATAGTTTTGTGCCAGTAGGTTCCATAATAGCCATATACATATTAATCTACAAATATAGGAAAGACGAAGACAGAGAAAACACAAAACAAAAGCACTGGTATTCTGAGACAATCAATGTGTATACAGGCATTCAAGGACATGACATGCCACTTACGTTAACTGAACGAACGGGCAGAATTAGTATTAATACTTGAGTTTATACTTGGATTAAAGATGAAGAACACTAGCCTATGACTATGACAGGTAACTGGTGCTCACACATTTAGAGTCCCTATTATTTCGCTAGTGGAATAAGAAACAATAGTTGGGGTGAACATTTTTAATGAGCTATCAGAATCGATGAGATGACCAACCAGTTGCACAAATAAAGGAAGTGAATCTGTTTCTCGAATGGCTTTAGGCAAATTGTTCCATATTCTCGAGAATTTATTTGTAAAATAATTCATATAAAGAGTAGATTTGGAATGTGAAATTTTTACTTTCGAAGCTGAATTGCGTAGGTTATAGCAAGAAGGTTCCTCGAACTTAATTGTGCTAGATGATGAAAACGCCAAATTGTTCAATATCTTATAAAAGAAGATTAAGTTTAACTTGAGTCGGCGCCTCCATAAAGTTTCTAGTCCTAATTTAATGCACCTAGTTTTATAGTCCAGAGTACAATCAGTCCTAAAAATATGAAGAGTAAAGCGACGTTGTACCGACTCCAGTTTGAGTTTATTCTTAATGGAAACATTACTGAGAATAAAAGTGCAGTATTCAAGTAAGGGTCTGACACAAACCTTATATAGTAGGATACGAGAGTCATTGCTATGAAAGTTACGTATTATGCAACCCAGTAGTCGATGTGACTTAGATGTCTGCATATTGACCTGTTCTGTAAAAGATAGATCATAAGAGTATCTTAGTCCTAAGTCAACTACTGACTGTAGCCTAGACAACTTACTACCGTTTATGAAGAGATCGAAATTGAGGCGCTTATCTCCAAAACATATCCAACCACACTTAGAAGCATTGAGGTCTAACTTCCATTTTGAGCACCATACTGCGACCTTGTTGAGTTCAGCAGTGACGCTACAGAATGTTCGTGCGAATTCATGGAGAGGGAATGAGTATACTATTTTTAGATCATCTGCGTATAGAAAGGGTTTTCCCATGCTGAAGCATTTGCATATGTCATTTACATAAGCTATAAAGAGCAGTGGGCCTAAGACACTTCCTTGTATAACGCCACTTCCAACTGGCTCTGCCTTGGACAGAGTGGAGTTAATTTTGACAATTTGGTGCCTATGACTGAGGAAAGAGTTCAACCATGCAAGTAATGGATTTTTAATCCCATAAGAGGAAAGTTTGCTCATAAGAAGCCTGTGGTTAACCATGTCAAAAGCTTTAGATATGTCTAAGTACAATACTAACACCAAGTGCCCAAGGCTTCGTTCAGTAAAAATTAAATTAAAGAATTCAAAGTGACAAGTCATACAAGACCTAGTTTTGAGGAAACCATGTTGGAAATTAGAGATAAGTTTCTCATAGAGTAAATGATCAGATATTTTGTCACATACTATTTTTTCCATTATCCTAGAGATAACTGGGGTGATATTTATGGGCCTATAGTTATGCAAGTTTGTTCTGTCACCTGATTTGAAGCGAGGGCAGATGTAAGAGGTTTTCCATCTGCTAGGGTATGTACCTGCTGTCAATGATAGGTCGAACAGTCTTAATAGGATTAATGGCATATTAGGTCCCCCGAGTTTGAAATAAATAGATGCCAACCCATCCACTCCACAACTACTTGACGCTCTAAGTGATTTGATGGATTTACAAATATTATCATAAGGGAAAGTAACGGACTCTAAATAGTTAGTAGCCGAATTGATCATTTCTACCTCAATATCATCCAGCGGCTTACCTCTGTTAGCAAAGAAATCGCTGAACAGGTTCACTATAATATTATGGTCATTAATCAGTATTCCATCTCGTAAAATGCAGGGAATATCACTATTCCAAGAAGGTTTGAGGCGTTTATTGAACAGTCGCACCAAGTTTTGTATCTTGGAGCCACTGTCCATTGCTGACACCTCTTCTATAATCGCATTTAACCTGTGGACTTCTTTTATTTGATTATAGGTCATGGTAATTTCTACGACTGCAGAAAAGTCATTTGACTTAAAATAACACTTCTGTAAGCGTCTAAGCTTTTTACGGTAATGAAGTGGTATGTACAAATCATTTGACTTAATTATATTGCTTATCCTAATAGGTGCAATCGAATCTAAACACGAGTCATTAATTTGATAAAATATATCTAGTGCTTCTGTAAGATTATTAGTTAAGAAAAAATTGTCCCAGTCAGAGCAACTTAGAAGGGCGTGTAGAAGATTCCAATCCACATTTTTATAGTCTCGATATAGTCTAGTTTTACGTAATTTACGATTATTGGGGTGACTAAGATTAATATTAAAAGGAAGAGCACATAGAATCATTTTGTGGTCACTAGTTTCGAGCTCTTTACTAACTTCAAGTGACAGAGGAGTGACATCATGACAGAAAACTAAGTCAAGAATGTTATTATATCTCGTGGGACTGTGTACACATTGTGTCCAACAGTGCATTTCTAATGTACTAAGAAGATTTTCTTCATCATATGACAGTCCTCTACCAACATTCCAGTCTATCCTAGGAAGATTAAAGTCCCCTGCGATGACTTTCGCATTATAATTTAGGGCAGAGGTATGTACAAAAGCATTATTAATGGTGTCATCTACAGTAGTCGATGTGTTGGGGGTTGTTCTGTAGGTGGTTGTTCTGAAACGCGTAGTTCCAAGGAGTTTGGTCAGAGAGTGAAAAGATACAGATTCAAACTGACGTCCACGGTCTGTCGTTATTGTAGATGGACAAACAAGTTTGCTATCCATCAACAAATGCGCGAAAAATTGTTTTACTGGTGATGTCATACAGAGGAATCGCTATTGGCCATGGTGTGAATCTATCCACGGGTGTCAGAAGATAAGAGAACTCATTTGATTCTAGTTAAGATCCTACCAGATCAAGGTGGACGTGGTCGAATCGAGCGTCAAAGGTTGGGAAAGTGTCAATAGGGCATTTATCATGCTGATTTTCCTTGTTCTTTTGACAGGCCACACAGTAGCGTGCCCATTTCTTGATGTTTTATTATCTTCGGCCAGCAGAATCTCTAAGTAACCAGCTCACTCGTAGCACGAACTCCAAGATGAGAAAGGTTGTAAAATGTGTCGAAGATGATTCATTAATAACTTCTGGGTGCGACTGGACAGTCTGTACCTGTAGAAGAGTCACAAAGTGTCCTTACGTTTTCTAATTGCTTTCGTTCGAAGTTTGAGCATTGTCGTGGATAACTTGTGATAAAGACCATTGTCTTCATTTTGAAGTCGAGCTAGTTCAACAAGGTAAATTCCTTGGATACGATTCAAGGAATGTATTCCTAATAAGGCATCTGCAACCACATTGTTAACTTCAGACATATGTCGTATGTCAGTAGAGAACTGGGAAATGTAGTCTAGATGACGCGACTCTAGTGAAAAGTACTTGTTTGAAGATAACTTCATCGAAAACGTCAATAGTGTATGATCGGTAAATATGGCAAATTGTTGGAGTTCGATGGAATGTTGATAATGTCGTACAGCACAGTACATGGCTAACAGTTCACGTCCAAAATCGCTGTACCTCGATTTAGTATCGTCTAATCATCTTGAGAAGAATGCTAAAGGTTGCCAAGCTTAGCCAATCCACTGTTGCGCCAATGGCTGAGTCAGATGCGTCGACCACGATGCTGAAAGGTTCTTCACAATTGTGATGTGCCAGCATAGTTGTATTGCCTAATGCTTCTTTAATTGCAAAGAAGGCTTTCTTAGATTCTGTATCCACTGTGATCATTTTATTCCCGCAAAGCTGATCCGTTAGTAGTTTCATGATAAGTGCACAGTCAGGTATTAATTGTCTGTTAAAACTTATCAATCCTTTGAAATCTCCCAAATGCTTAATGTTGGTTGGTTCCGGATACCCCAGAGTAGCTGTCAATTTGTGTTTTTTATGCCGTATACCACTAGTATCAACAATATGCCCCAGGAAGTCCAACGAGATTGTTCAATTTGGAATTTCTATATATTTATCGTAACTCCATATTGTTGCAGTCATCCAAAAGCTGTGTCCAGATGTTTCATATATGTTTGCTTTATCTGAGCTTGCTATCAAGCAGTCATCGACATATGGATCGAGATGGTCATGCCCGCGAAAAATGTCTTTGATGAAACGATGAATTGTTTGAGCTGTATTCCTCAAACCAAAGGCCATTCGAAAGAATTTTCAAAGTCCAAATGAGGTTACGATAGCCGCTTCGGGTATGTCGTTTTCGGACAACGGTATTTGATTGTACGCCTTTATTAAGTCGACTATTGAAAAAGCTGTCACACCCTTCAAGGTGACCGTTAGATTGTGAACGTGTGGTAACGGGTGACGATCAGGAATAGTTTGAGCGTTGAGACGTCGGTAATCACAGGTGGGACACCAATCATTGTTATCTTTAATCAGGACCATATGTAATGAAGATAATGACGGGCTACTGTATAGGTGGATTATTCCCGAGTCAATCACATGATCGAATTCGTTTTCCACAATCCTTAGTTTTTTGAGTGCTAGTTGGCGTGCTTTAGAGAATACAGGTTGACCTGTGGTCGTAATGTGATGTGTAACGTTGCTGGTTACACATGATAATTTCGAAATTGACTTATTCACATCTGGATATTTATCAATTATAGACTAAAAATAATAGTTAGTCAAATGTTTAAAACGGAGAGGACATAAGCTACAACCTGTAGCAGTGGTTTCACTAACGTATTGCTCGATATTGCTATCCACTAGCTTCTTTTTACTAGGGTTCATAAGCAAGTTGCGGTGGCTCAGTAAATCTATGCCTGTGATAGGTATTTTCCCATCAAAGATGGTGACAATTCAGTGTATAAGTTTTTGAAAACTCACGTTCAAGTAGAAATATCTTTTGCCATACGTGGCTATTTGTTTTTCATCGGATGCCTGTAGATCAAATACAACTTTATGTTGGCGATCAAGTTAAGTTGCGTCAGTATCGACGAGGCAGCAAACCTTCGTTGTTTCATCAGTGATAAATAACAGGCGGCTGTTTTCACCAGCTACAGGTTCTGCTAAAGCGGATAGTTTCCTGATGCATCACAAGTGGGTTTGTGACTAGGGATCTCTACACTTCTTTGAGACTTTGCCATACGAGTCGTTGTATCAACACTAATGTAAGTTTTTCCATCAAGGTTGAAATGAGGAACCTCTCTGTACAGAACTTCGTTGTCAAGAATTGCTTGGTCGGTGTCGTTTCTGCAGGTTGAGGAAACTAGAAACAGTATTTTACAATTCTGTCACCTTGTTTTCGGTCGCGTGAGGTTTTTCTGCAACGGAATAAACTTCATTGTGGCGAGTTCTGATGGTCTCCAGAACTGGATTAGCAGATGAAGCTAGTTCATCTAATGGGGATTATTTACTGCTACAAGCCCAACTGGGTTACCACGATAGCCTAGTCCTGCCACCACGTCAGTGTAACTTCAATGGACAGGCGCTTGTTGATAAACCGGCCATGAGCAAAGTATTATCTGCTTTTTTTATATTATTATTGCCGTCCTTCATCACTAAAAACCAGCATCCGCTTTTTTCTTTCAATGTCACGTTAAGGTGAAAGTCGCTTGACAAGTTAGCTGATGTCATATGTTTCCTAACTAGTCCATTTTGTGGAACAGTTTGTGTATAAAAACACTGAAAACCACACTTCTATTGTAACATTTGCATGAAAACTGTATTCTTTTGAATATAAGCGTTTTATAGATCAACTAACTTTTCATAATACGCCTAGAAACTTTCAGTATATATTCACTTTGTAAAACTTACCTCTAATTCTGTAGATCTCGTGAAGTACAGAGTCGACTTTGTTTGGTTGTTATTCATTAATCGGTTAACTCAATAAGGTATGTTGCAAATGTATTACCAAATGACACCGACTTACTAGAAATTTGAACATAATCAACTAAGGCTCATTTCAAGCTTGGATGAAACGAATTACCTCTAAAGTCTCCGAATAACTTGGAACTTATAGCTTTCTAGTCACAATTTAAAATTACTTCTAACTTCCTATTTCCTGTGAACTGTGAAACAGATGCTTTATTTATAGCATCTCGGTAACTACGCTGTGGCTGATGTGCACTTCTACACTTTAAATTCAACTAAACTCTAACACTTAATCAATTCAGTTGACAATCATATTTCTATTATCATTACTTTTAGCGAGTTAATTCTTAATAACTTACGATTTGTGTATTCTTTTGTTTTTGAATCCACATAGGTAGTTTCGTGTTTGTTCAGTACATGTCAACTAAGCTGAAATATGTAGTTGTAAAATATGCTAAGTCGTTGAGAGCAGTAAAAATAAACTTGAGACTAAGCTTTATTCTTGTGAGAGAAAACGTCTGCAGACGTAGTCGCTCACATATAGTAAGGTAAAGCAACGTGTTTATCCCATCAGTAAATCATCTTATTAAATTTTCTTTGTATGGCCTTGACTATGGGTTAGTCAGTTTTAGAATTACCAGTAAATGTGTGGGGACAGTATTTTGACAGTGGTTTATTACAGCTCCTGTATAAGAGTGCCTTTGCTTCTTCTTGAAAACCGATATTTTCGAAAACATCCTTTAAGGTATTTTATATAGTGTGTGTTACATTAGTGATTTTGCATGATAGCAACATGATAGGTTCAATTCCAGCTATATGGTCTTCGTTAGTAAGTGAGGTGGCAGAGTGCTTACTTCAGCGAAATTCAATGATACAGTTAGGGTCATCATATACTTGATTGTCATAGAAAAGGTTTTCGGTCTTTTATTTTAAAGCTATTGATTTTGTGCCGGTAAGTAGTCTTGACTGAGTAGTCTCGTAAGGTTGTTTTTTCAATAGGCCGTTTTTCTAGTTCGGCCTTTATTTGTACACGTTTCACTTCAGCTGTAATTCGGAATTTTTCGTTATGATAAGAAAAGAAAAGTTTTTAAACTTATAAAAATTAGTGGGATGTCTTGCAGTAGTGGTAATAAACATATTTCTGAGGATTCGAAGTTTTCTGTGTCTTAAAGATGTAACTTTGTCAGGAGCATTATATGTGTAGTAGTAGAGTATGCTAGTTAGCTAATCAGAATTATCTTTTTTGAAGTATTTATCCTAGTTAAGATATCTGAAGAAAGTCTGTAAGCTCTTCCAGTCTATCTTGTGGGAGGGTTTACTAGGTATTGTAATGGGACCCTCATACATAGTTTTTAATCTGAAGCTGCACGTAGCAATATTGTGATCACTACATTGGAATCGCCTCTGTGTATTCACAGTAGATAGAGGTAAGTTTATTTGTAAAAATCAAATCCAATATATTATTCAATCTAGTTGGGCTACGGACATACAGAAACAAAACAACCAACATTCCGGTATTGTGGAGTATAATCGTAGGCGCTCAGTGCAATGTTACAATGGTAAACCATAAAAATTGAGGAATTTTCTATAGGATTTTGTGGATCAACTTCAATGTTTTGTTAATTCGTTTTCGGAATACTAATTATGGAGCCATTTAACAGCATAAAAGACAACCAATGTTTGTCTCCGAGTTTGAAGACGGCCTTTTTAGCATCAGTAAATCTCCACAAAAAGTTCACTGGTCTATCTTCCTGCACTAAAACGGCCTCGATGCCAATCAGAGATGTCTTAGTAATAATCAAAGAATGTATACTAGTAGAATAAGTCCTCAAAACTATACCACACTGCAAAATTTAACGGAATTTTCAAGCTTCTTGTTTATCACTGTGCGTCAATAAATTAGGTGATAAAACCCATAACAGACTATTAACGCGATAAGTTAGGAGTAGAATGGAATAGAACGTAGTAGTGCTGTAGAGCTTCCATTAAGTCACATAATGCTACAAGAAACCTCGAGGATGGCACATTAATGAGTAGAGCTAACAGTTCTAGACGTAGTTCGTAACCGTTGATATCAACTAGGTGTTCAGGTCACTTAATGCTAGACGAGCAGTAAAAACATTTCGGATTCACGGTACTATTCTTCTCGAGCAAACAAAGCTATAAGACAACCAGTCGTTTACCACTAATTGCTTTACCAATACTTTGAATAATGAGGTTATGTTGATAAACTTCTACAACTTGTAGATAACTTCTTAAGAAGCTGCTGGAAAGCAGCTGAGATCCTGTTATATCGAGATTAAACGCCTACTATTATACGCCAACTAACTGCAACTCTAATCTGCAAATTTGTCTACGCCGAATGATAATCGCAGCCATGAGCAACAACTCGACAACTGATTACTAACCCCAAGCCAAAATCAAGAAGACACGAGCGCAGCACTAGGAAGATTCAATTTCATTATATCCAAACTCTGTATATATAGTTACAAAGCCCACCTTGTAGCAATTAGAGTAATTAGCACACTAAAAAGACACTACAACCAATCACAATTAGCAAGGTCAGATAGGGGGAAATGAAGAGCAGTACCAGTTACCGCTTACTTTACAATTAATAAAAATTAGCAGAAACGAGAATAATTACATGAAAAATAACTAGTTCTTTTGGTGAAACCAAACATTGTGGACGAACATATCCAAGTCTATGAAGAGGCCGATAAGCTCTCCAGTCGTCAGTATAAATTGTTGATCCAGGTAGAACATAAAACTGGATTATTGTTATTAGAGTCCTTGCAGTTCGATCTGGGACAAACTGGGAATGTCCCTTTCCTAATGTTCGGTCGTAAATACCAAGAACCTACCAGTCAGACAGACAGACAGATACAACGCAGAACTTCGTACGTACGTACCTCAGTTCAGGTATCCATACCATATCAGCACAGAGACGCAACTGTCAGTTCAAATCTAAGAGTGATAGCGATAGTAGAAGTATTAGCAGTAATCCAGAAAATTAGGGAGCGATATGATTCGAAAAGTATAATTCAGTGAGATAAATTTGAAAGGAGCAAGATAGAGGATTCAGAAGGTTAGATTTTGAGAGAACACAAAGAGTGGATGCACCTGCGCCATTGCAAACAATTCTGAGCCATGTCGTTCAAGGTCTCTAACCATTGGTGACTTTCGTCTCGCGGACCCCAACCACGCAGCCTACATCTACCAACATGACTCAGTCCACTTGTCAGTGACTTCATCGATCTCTGCCATGTTTTGGTTTGGCCGCCCCTAGCTTTCTTCCAACCTATTCCTACACCGCAAAACATAGCTCGTCGAGGCAGACGGTAGTTAGACATGCGTGACACATGTCCCAACCACCTCAACTGATGAAGTTTCAATACCTCATCTGTTGATTTGCCCTCCTTTCCTAGAACCCGTTTCCTAATGACAGCATTGCTCACTCGGTTGTCTCACGATACTCGAGCAACGCTTCGGAGACACCTATGATCGAAGACCAGTAACCTACGAATGTCCTCTACTCTTAACGGCCATGTTTAGTTACCGTATAGTAGGACAGAGCGAACTGCTGCACGGTACACTCGTCCTTTGGTTAGCAAGCGGATATCTCGCCTGCGCCATAAGTGACGCAACTTGGCAAAGGCCAATCGAGCTTTCTGTATTCGTGCTGAGATTTCGTCAGTCACCAAGCCATCAGCACTGATGAGACTCCCCAGATACGTGGAGCGGTCTACCTGCTCGACTACTTCACTCCCTAACGCTAGTTCAGGTGCCGATGCAGCCCAATCCTGAAGCAACATTTTGCGTTTCGAGGGGGAAAACCGCATCCCGAACATGCTTGCATTGTTGCTCAGGGTAGTCAGAAGACTCTGCATTTTGTCAGCGTCTTCACCAAATAGGACTATGTCATCAGCATACTCTAAGTCAGTAAGCGAGGCTCCTGGTAGTAAGTCAACTCCTGAAAAGTCAGACGAAGACATGGTTATATCTAGGAGCATGTCTATGACAAAATTAAACAAGAATGGGGAAAGTGGACATCCTTGACGGACACCACTTGAAGTGAGGAATTCCGATGACAGTTCGCCATAAGCTGTCACTCGACCTGTAGTTTTAGAGTAGAGAGCTTGTATAAGGTTAATGTACTTCTTTGGTACACCTTTCAATGACAGACACTGCCACAGAACCTCACGATCAACAGAGTCGAATGTGGCCTTTAGGTCCAGGAGGACAACTATTGTTGAACGCCTGTGTGTCTGTGTTCCAGGACCTGTCGCAATGTGAAGGTGTGGTCAATACAGCCACGTCCAGGTCCGAATCCAGCCTGGTTTTCTCTAGTCTGCTCTTCATGAGCTCTAGTTAGGCGTCTAAGTATAATCGAGGCTAACAATTTAGAAACTATATTAGTCAGACTGATTCCCCTTTGATTGTCACAAGAAGACTTTTGTCCTCTCTTATAAATTGGGACAATCAGGAATTGAGACCAATCAGATGGTATTACGCCCAGTTCCCAGATTCTACCTAAAATTTCAGTCAATCTACCTGCTAAAAGTGGACCACCATCTTTAAAAATTTCAGGGGTAAGCCTATCAGGACCTGCTGCTCTACCTTGCTTCAGATTTCCTATAGCCTTCTCAACTTCATGAAGTCGAAAAAGTTGCCTACTGTTGCCTATCGCCGCTGCCTTTTCCATCGTTTTGCTTTCGACACCCACCACTGTTCACGGTCGTTGCGTAGGCTTTTTATCAGCCTGCGCTTAAGCTCACTTTGCTCTTCATCATGTTCAGAGTCAGGTGGGATGAGTTTACGAGCATCCATCAGTTCGGTGGATGCTACTGAAATCCACGGCTTCATCCTAGCCTTACGATTTACCTTACTAGCAGATATCATTGCTGTTTCCATAGCATTTTTGATATTATTCCAACCTGCTTCCGGATGGCAATCGATTACACGGTCGCCTAACTGTTTTTCTAGTTGTTCCTGAAATATATTCTTAGCTTTATTATCATTAGGTAAAACCCTAAGAGGCTCCATTGCAATGTCTTTCCTACGTCCAGTAAGCCTCAAACAAATACGCGCTCGCACTAAAGCATGATCTGAATCTAAACATGTGCCCCAGCACGAGCGACAGTCCTCTATCGAACCCCTCCATCGGTGGCTGATGGCGATGTGATCTAGTTAGGTCCAACGTTGAGACGATTTCGAGGGTCGCCAGGTCAAAAGATGTTTTTCCTTATGCCTAAAGTTAGTATTCGCTAGAAACAGGCGGTTATCTGAGCATAGTTGCAACAGACGGTCGCCATTATCTGTTCTTTGAGCCGCGACACCATAACATCCACCCGAGTGTCTCTCATTTTCACTTAGTCTACCTACTTGAGCATTAAAGTCACCAGCCATTACAACTATATCAGAGCGCCTAGCTTTTTGAAGGAGGTCAGTAAGCTTGCTGTAAAACTCATCTTTCACCTCGTCTGAACTGCAGTCAGTGGGAGGCATAGGCAGATACGACGAAGAGGCAACGACGAGTGTCCCTATCTTTCCGAGTCCTAACTGTCCCGTTCAGTCGGACAGCGCACAAGCGACTATCTACAGGGATCCAGTCTAGGAGAGCTAATTCTGCCCTACGACTCAATGCTATACCTAAACCAGCGAGACCCCGGGAAGCAGCATCAGGGCTACCGGATTCACGAAGATTAAATTGGGCTGCTTCTTTGTTTTGATACGGTGAAATCAGGTTAATGATTTTACTAGGATCCTGTATGCGCGTTTCCGAGACGCAGCATACATCGATTGAGTGAGATTCTAAAGTCTTAGCTAAGGAAGCCTGTTGCCCTATTTGACTTAATGTCCGTACATTAAAAGCTCCAACATATAGTCTAGAACGGGGTTTCAAGAGACCAGGAATGATTTTTCGTGAGCTCGCATCGTTTGCATTAGCGGTGCAGTGAGATGAAGGAATGTGAGTAAAGTTAGTCGTAGAGATAAGAGAGATATTATGGGGTGTAGAAAGGATTTGATTTTGACCAATTTGGACTCTGGTGCTTTTGCGGGTATGAGGGCAGTTGTCACTTTCCGGCTGCCCACACCGTGGAAGGGTGTTTCTTGAGGAACCTGAAAAAAAGAAGGTAGATTAGTGTCGGTTTCAGAGACCTGAGAGCGTGACTGTAGAGCCCAAGGGACAACTGCTTGGGGCCTGTCACGCACGGTCTTTTTATGAAGGGTATTTTGAGTATTAGCTTCGCACTTAAAAGCCCTTAGTGAGCACCCATACCGCCGGAGACGGAAATCCGTGAGGTAGGGTGAGGTGTGACATTTTTAGGGTCGACCTTTTCTAACCCCTCCTTCCTTGTGAGAAGGCAGCATCGCTGCAGATGCTGGTTATCCGAGGGAAACACCTTACTGCTGTCACACCCCTCTACAGTCAGCAGTACGACTTCGCCCTCAGACCTTGAGTGGCTGCGTTTAGTCTCATCGTTCTCCAATCGACCTACCTAGCATGGTAGAACCTACAGGAACATATGTTCCAGCCAGTTTAGCACGGTCGGGTCATCACGATAGGCAAGCCCGACCACCACGTCAAGGTAGCAGCTACAGTCGGGAGAACCTACCAGTAAGATTAAAGTAATAAGTACTTACCCATTCAGTTTTTACAGATCTTCCTCTATTATATTTTCTCTTCCTAATAGCTGTTTCGTCTATTTTAACAACTTTTCCAACGCCTCCTAGAGACATTTTTGAGCATATGTCTCTGCAGTGCTGATACCATTAAACTGATGATACTTAGCTAACGTTTACACGAGACGCTGTCAGAGTAACAGGCAACTGCAAAACCCACAAAACGACTAAACTGCATGTTTACCTAAGTTTTAGTATAGATTGGCTAAAGAAACTGCCCGTTATTATTGATTTCTTACCCCAGCAACCATGATAGCGAAAGGTGACTCCATCTTGCGTATCTGTGGTTGGTGTTTGAGCCATAATAAGTCCACAATCACAAATCAAATCTGCACGAAGTAATCCGTCAGCTTGTAGATTGGTATTACTAACATCCTCATAAAAATTTCTTATCAAACGATCCAAAGTTAGCATTTTAAATCAGACAACGTAAATGACCTTAAAAATTACTTTGATTCTCATTGGCTCAATCGAATTTGTAGATAAAGTTTAGTTCCACCGTTCTTTCTCTTCTTAGCAGATCCAAGCAAAGTGTTAGTTATCGTCAAGACTAGTGACGTTTAGTCTAGTGTAACTCAGAGATACGCACCATCTAAATCAACTTCAGAGAATATTTCAGAACCATGAAATAGGTTGAAAATATCAATCTCTAACTTAGAGAGTACAACACTCACGAAGAAAGCTTATATACTGAACTGCTTGATATAGGTACATCAATGGGTCGTGTGACCATATTTGCTGTAATGAACTTAAGCTTTCAATCAGAATGATGGATTTTGTATTCTCAGTGTCAATAATGAAATCACAAAAAGTGCGACTAGACAAATACAACTGTTTATAAATGCGTGAAATACTATTTGATGCTGTGGTTATAAAAGTCTGATGTTATTCAATAGCCTTATCACATGAGTTCGGAACAAGAAATTTACTGTACCATGATGTAAAACGAAATCTAACGCGGTATGCTGACTCAATATTTCCTATCATGCTACATTTAAAACATTTAAAACTTCAAGAAGGACATAAGTTTTGAGATTGAAGGCTGTAACGTGACATGTATTTACCAGACTATAACTCACATCCATCTCGTACTTTAAATTACTTCTTCATTGTATTATCAGTTTTAAGGGTAAAACTATACTATAGTGGCCGACCTGTGGAATTTCATAAGCATTTTCAAGATCACGGGACATTATGAAAACAACGATGTTGATTTAAGAGCGTATGCTACGTAATCCAGATAAAGAGGTTCATCAATTATCCAAATTTACGATGCATGTGTTCGAACACGATCAGAATACTATGCTTTTATTTTCAATAACGTTAACATTAAGGATAAAATCAGACTGGAATCTGATCAACGTTACATTACTGTTTGTGTTCTGGAGACTAATTGTACCTTGGACTACAAAACTTGACTCGATAAGTTACGACTAGACACCCTATGGAGGTACCAGTTCATATTGAACTTAGTTTTGCAATGTACTTAGTAAATCAGCTTTTACATCGTCTAATTCAAATTTAGTTCGTAGAATATTCACTCTACAGCCTACGCACTTTAGGTACAAAAACAGAAGTGTTACATTCTAAATCGACTATTTATATAAATTATTTTACAAATACGTTCTCGAAAACCTTGAGCAATGTGCCCAATACCATTAAGGAAACAGATTCACTTTCGTGATTTGTGCGACATAATGGTAATTTCTTTTCTCCTGATGTCTTATTTATAATGTTTACACCAACTATTGTTTTTTATTCCACTAACTAAATAATATGGATTCTGAAATTGTAATCACCACTCAGTTTACTCACCAAACTCAATTATATGCTGTTTCCCATTAATCCATTTATAAGCTTGTGTGGTAAGTCGTGTTTTTAATGCTAGTATAAACAATAATTCTGCCCGCTCATTTCATTAACACTAGGGTACTGGTGATATTGTTCCGATCTCTCTGCTTTTGTTTCCCCACGCACTGCTGTTCATGCGACAACTCTCGTGTTGGTATATCACTGCAACTTTTATAAATACAAGCATGCAATTATACGATGTTATTATCTGATCTCATAGGGGATTAGTCTTGTTCAAGCAATTTAATCCTATCGCTGATTAACAGCACACATAGTGGATCAATAACTCACCGTCTAAAATTAATGCACATGGATTTCACTATCACAGCATAATATTTCCACATACATGTTTAGTTGACGCTCTTGTCCTAATTTTAAATACTGTTGGTCTTATTCTGTATCTAGATATGTTCTGTGATCCATTTTGTTCGCTCTCACCCGGTTCCTGGGATCATAGTACCATGGACGAAAAGCGCGCGATTGTTTTTCAAAAATGCACTATAATACAATACATACTTCTGGTATCCTAGTGCTGCAAAATTTACTGTTGTTGGCTTTTCTTTCAACTCATTTCTTTATATGGTATGAATCTCCTAACAGTAACACTATCAAAATCCTTGTTTGCAGATTAATCCATATAATTCTGATCATGGTACGCCCTCATATGCAAAATGATACATGCAAATAAAAGTTATTATTATTATTAAATGTCCACTTTAATTTTTCCCATTTTTTTTTCATTATTCACAATACAAGTACATAGTTTGCACATCTCATTTTCTTATAATTAACCTCGCCTAAAGGTGACTTTAATAACCATTCACCGATGCCACTATATTATGCTTCTACCGTATTCCCACCGTAAAAAGAAATCATTTTTAATAGATCGGTACTGTATGAGACCTTGAATGTGCATCTGGCTAATGTGACTAATGAATATACTAAAAATTTCTATAGACGATATCTCCACCTCGTTAACTGCTTTACAGTTAATGCAAGTTTCTCTTATCTTTTGAAATTAACATTTTGGAAAGTAGAATAATAATGTCAGTAATTAATGTATCTTGCAAGTGAACATGAAGTTGATCACCGAAATTACATCTGGCAACTTGTATTTGAAGATCAAGTAAAAAGTCACGAATTTCATGATCGTATGGATGGTATCATTTTATGAGATTTTTCACATGAGGAAGTAATAGGTCTTTGAATTTTTCATAACACAAGCTTATCAAACGCATAAGTTTATCAAACTAATATGATACGTTCTATAATTTCAAACAAAAATCAACGAAACATATAAAATATGTATCAAAAAACCCTTAACACAGGTGAAATCAATCAATCAACCAATGCCTGTTACCCCTTGTGAAGCATTGGCAGCCGATCACCTATCTCCAACCAACTCTGTCCTGGGCTTTCCATTCCAGATCTTCCCATGTGCTCTTCATTCTCTTCATGTTTGTCTCCTATTTCCGATGCTATTTGATTTTACGTTTTCCTCTTTTCGTTTGGCCTTTAGGATTCCAAGTTAATGCTTGTCTTGAGACACAATTTGATGATTTTCTCAGTGTGTTCTATCCAACTCCAGCACCTTTCCTTATTTCTTCCTCGACTGGAAGTTGATTTGATCTCTGCCATAGGAGGTTGTTGTTGATAGTACCTGGTTAATGATCCAAAGTATCTTATGCAAACAGTTGTTTATAATTACTTGTATTTTTTGAATGATGTCTTTCGTAGTTTTCCATGCAAGTTCCAGCTCCATACAATAGAACTGTCTTCACATTTGTATTGAAAATTTTGACTTCACTGTTGGCTGACAGTTGGTTTGAGTTCCAGATATTTTTCAGTAGTAGAAATGCTGCCCTTGTCCACCTGTCAAATCCGCACATTCACATTTGCATCAGATCATTCTTGTTTATTGATGATGTTACCGAAGTATGTAAAGGTTTCTACATCTTCCAGAATTTCTCCGTCAAGTGAAATTGGGTTAGTGTTGGTTGTTTTGTATCGAAGGATCTTGCTTTGTCCGTTGTGTATATTAAGGCCTACTTCTGCCAAGGCTGCTGCCACCTTGTTTGTCTTCATCTGAATTCGATTTTGTGTGTAGGATAAAAGAGCTAGATCATCTGCAAAGTCTGAGTCATCTAGTTGAATCGATGTTGTCCACTGTATTTCGAGAGTGTCTTGAGATGTTGTAGTCATCATGATTCAGTCAAGCATCAGCAGGAAGCAAAGGGGAGACAGTAAACAGTCTTGTCTAACACCGAACTTCTCTTTGAATGAATCTGTGAGCTGGCCTCCATGCACGATTTTACAATGCAGTCCGTCGTAAGAATTCCGTATGGTGTTGACTATCTTTTCGGAAACGCCGTGTTGACGTAGAAGGCTCCATAATGTGCTTTTATCCACGCTGTCGAATGCATTTTCGTAGTCGAGAAAATTGATGTAAAGGGGTGAATTCTATTCAGTTGATTGTTCAACAGTGAACCGTAAAGTAACGATTTGGTCGACACACGATCGATCCCCACGGGATCCAGCTTGTTGATCTTGAAGTTCATATCCGACTGAATCTTTCATTTAGCTCAGCAATACCTGGTTGAAAACTTTTCCTGGAATCGAAAGAAGAGTGATGCCTCTATAGTTTTCGCAGTTGCTAAGATCTCGTTTCTTTGGCATTTTGATGAAATATCCTTCCTTCCAGTCTGCTGGCACTTGTTCTTTCTCCTAAATTTTTCTAAAAATAGAATGTGGAGTATCTTTGCAGTCGCTTCTATATCTGCTTTCAATGCCTCAGTTCATATGTTGTCTGGCATTGCTGACTTTCCACTCATGGTTTGTTGGATGGCCATTTTGATTTCTTCGACTGATGGTGGGTCGGTGTTCATAGGTAAATTCGTGGCTGCTGCTTAGATGACTGGTGGGTTCAGTGGTTCTGGTCTATTCAAGAATTCTTCGAAATGTTATGCCTCACCTGTTTCATTGTTCATGCACTTCAGTGATTGGTTTTCCAGCCTTGTTCTTGATTGGCTGTTCTGGCTTACTAAATCTCACAGTTAGCTTCTTCGTTGTATTGCATAGGTGTCTCATGTTTCCTTCTCTTGATGATTTTTTACTGTCACTGCTAGGTCCTACACATATTTCCGTTAATCCGATTTAATGCTTCGCTTTACTTTCTTCTTGGCTTATGTGTATTCAGCCTGTGCCTTGGATTTCTGTTCTTGTCTGGCTGTCATTAATTGCTACCTTTTAACTCCTCTTTTCTTGGACCTTGTCTAGAGTACCAACAGAAATCCATTCTTTATGGTGGTGCTCAGTGCAACCCAAAACCTCCTGACATGTTGCGGTTATTGTTTCTTTGGTTTCCTTTCAGTTGTTCTCTACAGTAGTTTCATCTTCTTCTAGTAGATCGTGAAATCTGTGTAACTTATTGTTGAGAATTATTTTGAATTCGTTTTGTTAGCATACCGGAGAAGGGCTATGTTAAACTTTTGTAATACTACTGCTCCAGTTGTCCAGTGCTTCTTCAGCATTAGTTTTATTTTAGCCACCACCAGATGATGATCTGAAGCTATGTTAACTCCTCTCCTTGTTCTTACGTGTTTCATGGTCCTTCTAAACTTATTATTGATGCAGATGTGGTCGATTAGGTTCTCTGTAATGTTGTCTGGTGAAACCCATGTAGTTTTGTGTATACGTTTGTGCAAGAATATAGTACCACCTAAAATGATTTTGTTGGGGGCACATAGGTTTGCAAACCTCTCACCGTTATGTTCCATTCTCCAAGTCCATGTTGTCCCATGATGTCTTCACATTCGGTGTTGTCCATTACAACTTTGGTGTTGAAGTCTCCTATTAAAATGATAAGGTCCTTGGTTGAGCATTTATCAATGGTTGTTTGCAGCCTCTTATGGAACTGGTCTTTGTCATCTTCGTGGCTCTTATTGGTGGGTGCATAGCACTCTGTCTTGAAGGATATTATGATGATCCTGTATCCATAAGGTTCTCATCCTACAAGGGCTTTTTATGGTTTTTGGAATAGCATTAGTGCTACTTCTTGTGTGTGTGTGTGTGTGTTAGGCATCTTCTTCTTCGTGACCGGAGTATGAAAGCACTACTGAGGATAATCTTTGTTGTCCATCTTGTAACCAATGGGTTTTGCCTATTCCAAGTATCTTCAGATTGTGTTTTTTGATTACTTCGGCTATGTGGATGCTTTTTCCTGTCTCCCACATTGCATAATGATTCCATGTACCTATACTAATTGTTGCTCTGGTTATAAGAAGCAGTATCTTCGTCATGGCTTTCGAAGAAAAATGTCTTCCACCATGAGGCCTCAAAATTCTTCGAAATGAAGACCTCCCAACTCCCAGAGTAGAGTTAGAATGTTTAAAAAGGTTTTTTTGTGGTTAGCGTTTTTTAACAAGGTAGTTTTTTACTGGATGGGGTTGCTAACCCCGTGTCCTACCCTCCTTCTTTATCCGGGATTAGGATCGACAACATCCATAGGGGGATTTAAGGCGGAGTTTCTATTGTTAAAAGTAACCTGACTTCACAGTTTTTCCACTCTGATATCTGCCATTTGTTAGACGTTAACTAAAATTACATCAAATGTGGAGAATAAGACTGGAACTTGATGCCGTTAAGTTGTTCCCTGATTACTTTAACTCTACTTTCACAAAAGACATTACATAGGGCTCTGAAACTTTGGGCGTTGAGGCGAACAATAAATCACAGGATCCCTACAAGTGGCTTTTGATTGTTAATATTCCTAACTCAGCGGATTTGCGATATATTTGTATGACCTCATCCATTGTTATCGGTGGATAACTGCCTGCCATCCGACATGATTGAACTCCACTGGTTACGAAAAAAATGTTGATGTCAAATGAGAATTCAACAATCTATACAATACCTAATTACAATGTTTTTTACGGATAAAATTAAAAATCATAAAACTAAAGAAAACCTTTGATCAGTAAAGCATTTGTGATTTCTTTACCATCCTACTTAAAAATGATTATCACAATGTCATGATTATTATCATACTTTCCGAAAATATGAATGCTTCATTTACTTTTGTTTAGTTACATTTATACTCTTATGATAAAAGCGGTATACAAATATATATAATAAATTACAGTAAAAATAACTATCCCTTTCGTTTATTTTTGGCTTTACACTGAATACTGATAGATTTTTGTGTTAGGGTTCAGTGGTTTACATGTTTAACTTCAGCCACCTTTATGATATACCTTTGGGAGGTAACAGTCTCTTACCTAACATGACTGAGCTTTATTACTGACTGTCGTCTCTGTGGTCTAAAGATCGAACACTCACTGTAAGCCTTAAAAATGATGTTTCTCATCGTAAATGATGTTCTAAATACATGCGAGTGAGAAGTACCGTGCTAGAATCAAATAAATAGCTAAACTTTCCTCGTTTTCATTAGTTATCTAAGATCAACTGGTTAGATTAAACTTCAAGTTTAACATTCTATACAACACTCATTAATAAGATAAAGTAATTACTTCATTTAAAACATATAAATCTAACTCAAACAAATGGATTAATCAATTTTGTTGTGTATGCTACCGATATGGTAGAGTGACTCAACAAACATGATTTTTTTTGTCTTCTGACAAAGGAATAACAATTTCATATTTCCTTAATTATGGAGGATATACTAGACTTGATAATCAACTGTAATAACTATGAAATTCTTCTGAATAGTTATTTATTTCCACCCGGATACACTACCTAACTGATAGAAACATTAAAATACTATACTATATATTGATAATAAACTTTGTAACTTGAATTCAACTATGTAAGGCTTCAACTATAAATTTCAAAGTAACATACATATTATTATTTACAGAATAGGTCTGATACAAGTACGAATAATCTTTTAATGCATTAAGAGAATATTCAAAGCTTCGTATAGTTGGAATATCCCCGACTACCTTGATAATAAGGGTTGTTTCTTGATAAATATTAAGGTTTGATTGTAATTTGCATATAATAAAAAAGAATGATCATTTGTCATCCGTTCTTGCTTATACAAATACATGTTCAACAAGTAATAAAATAGCATCACAGTTACTTTTAAACGCATATTCGTGTTCATATACAAATAAGGAGATGAATGAATAGGAACACGAAGCATTTTTATGCCTTTTCTAAGTTTGCAGTTAGGTATTGTGGAGATTTTTGTTTGTCAATTTGATATCATTAATTGGTCTGTTATCTAAATTTGATTTAGTAATGATTCTGCCTTTCCTTTTAACTTAAAATACTGCTTTATGTGTCCCCATCAATAGGTTGTGAGTAGTACATAATTATAATAGAAGCCGGTAGAAACAAATGCGATCTCTTTCTTGCATTATTGTTTTTTTACAATTAAGGTGTATCCTGTAATTATTTCTATTAATGATAATTTGACTGGATTATTGTAAATGACAACCTTCTATATGTATATATATGTTAACATATAGTACCTTAGAGGATTCATGTAAATTTCGTAATACTTTTTAAATGCAGTGGTCAAATGATATGTTAAAAAATTTTAAAAATTTAAAGATTCATATCAAGTGTTGACCTAAGATAGAAATCACTGAACATTACAAAGTATAAGACAGTTATTACACCTTAGTACAGAACCTTTAGCAATACACATCCAGGATCTCAGCGGCTACCAAACTCAGAATTTTCAGGCATCACAGCGTGAGCCTAATCTCAAGGTCAGTGGGCCAGAATCCGAATGTTCATATTTCTAACATCAGCTAGGTGGTACATATTAAGTGACCCAAACTGCTTCCACTCACCTGGCTTGACTTAATTAGTTCTGTTTTCATTATATCTCTGGAACTGCAACCGGAGGTTAGTTACTACTGAGCACAGATTAACCCATCACATGAAACTTAAAACTCAATAATCTTCACATTAATTAACAATGAATTCAGTGAACTTGTATTATTCAAATTTCTTTTTAATTTTGCGGTGTCTTATTAGTTTCACAAGTAAAATCGCTATATTTCGAAAATAGTTAAAGTAAAGTAAATAGACATTCTCAGTCTTCGCATGTTGTTAACTAGCTTTTATACAGTAAAAACTATCCTTATGATTGATAATATCAAAGTCGTTCATATTAATTTCTCAATACAGTTACACGTACCAGTTCTTATTGTCCTATACGTACATATTTTTGAATGGCATTTTTTGTGACTCTAGGAAAACTATAATCATAAAAGTTCTAAGTAGATTGTACTACTTCTTAAAATACATTTCTTTTTATTAATACTTGTATGAGAAAGTCATATAAAACCATATCTGTGTTTGTTGCACTAAAACGAGGATAATGTGTTGAGATTATAAAGTATTGAATTATATACTTATATCTATTTGTAAATTTACATCGTTTATACTCATGATTTCAACGGATCAGCTTCAGTTGTCAACATGGATGACATTTCCCTGCATAGAGTTAAGTGATAGGTTTTAATACATTTGATTAGTGGTTAGCAGTAAAATTCATCATGTACTTTTTGTTCTATTTACGTAATTCAAAATTAAGATTTGAAAGCATTCATCTAACAAATGTATCAGGTTTTATTTCTAGTCACGTATCGAATATGCCGAAATTAAATTATTTCATTTACTGTGTAAACATGCGTAACATTTGCGAACAATGAATCCCATGATACTTTGTAGTTGTTTTCTTGTTACTTATAGAACAAAACAAAATATCATTAAGTATTTTCCTAAGTTTACCCGAGCTCATAGATGAATAGTGTAGGCGACTAACATATTTCTCGTCATCAAAAACAATATCCCACTTCAAGGTTACAATATTAGACTAAAATTTTCATTGGTAAAAACTATGAAGAATAAACACTGGGCTACAAGTGATTGGATTAATACTTCTAGATAATTTTTATTCGTTTTTTTTTTTTTTTCATTTATTACATGTAATCGTATTATTCAGTCTAAGCACTTGGTGTGATAAGTTTCCTATAAATACTCAAATTTCAATGGGATACAAATTAATTCATTAGTAAATTCGTAAAACAGCATCTTGGAAAAAACATATAAGTAGTCTGTTAGTAACGTTTCTTGCATACAATGAAGAATAATCTTTAAATTCTTATTAGACATAGTCATTAAAAGAAAAAAAAACAATTACTACTAATAAACGTTGTTAATTGTTTATTCATTTCAATGGGTTCCGAACAAAGTCGTCCAGTGGGTAATAAACGAAAAAAATCCGATTTAACAGGGAATCCACAGAGTAATCTAAGCAAGAGTGTCACTTCAACAAGTAGTTTTAAACCAAGAGAAAATTCTATAGATGCATTAAATAATGGCAATAATGCGGGCGATGACCATGCTATTACAGTGAAATCACCTGAGGACAAGTCATTTCGTCAATTATTTTCTGATTTAGAATTGGATGTCTTATTTTCAACATGGCCGTTATTATCGAAAAATCCTGTGCACACTGGTTGCTTAATTTTTAAAAATGCTTTTGAAATTCATCCAAAATTGTCAACGTTTTTTCCATTCGGGTAAGTATTACTTAAAATCTAGTCTGGTAATTAATAGTACAATCTAATTAATAAAATAAAACTAACAACTATCATAAAATGAGTTATATATATTTGTAAAATTCCAATGAGTAGAAATTAAAATTTCTGACGTTTCGCGGCTTAGTGTAAGTCGCTTCTTCAGAGAAATGAATTTCTACTCATTGGAATTTTACAAATATATATAACTCATTTTATAAACAACCTATCCAATGCTCAATTTATTTGAAATTAACAACTATCATATTTTGTATTTCATGTAGTTAAAATTAAATCAGTGTTAGATGGTAATCATTATGTTTACGGACTATATTAATGTAGTAAGTGTGTGCTCTAGTTTCGGTTCGTTGAAGAACTTGACTGTTTACCAAAGAAAAAGAGGAAGTTGGTGTAATACGTTTTTAACTCTGAAATGTGTATTAGTCAACTTGCCGTTTAGACAGAAGTGAGGAGTTATGTCACTTTAATATTATAATATACGAACAAAACTTTAATTCAGTGATCGGTAATAATAACTGATGCGCTGATCTATTTGGGAAAATGATTTATGTCAGTCATCAAAACGGTAATTATTCGAAATACCCGTTATACAAAATATTTGGTCAGTCAGTATCTGGTCCTCATACTTCAACAACAAAACTTCTCAGATAGTCCACTTAATATAAGTATTTTTTTTAATTCATCAAATATAAACATAGGGAGTGTATATCAGTGCATTCTTAACTTAGTTCTTTAAGATATTAATAGTGATAAAAGTATGCAAACAATGACGATATTCTCGTCAGCAATATTTATTAAGCATGTGAATACACACAACGTTCACAGAAATCTAAATAACAAATGTTTTTATGTAGCCTATAACTGCATAATGCTGAAATCGTGCACACAAATAGTAATCCGGATGACCCAACTGTAAGGAAACAGCAAACAAAACTTACAAAAAGGATGTAAATGATACATAGTCATAGCATTATCGTATTAGTGGTCACTTGGCTTTGCGCTAAACAGTCTAATATGAATTCCTTATCTAAGGTAAAAAATCTTATTTTTTTTCCTGTTTTAAAATAATATAAATGCGGCTTCACTTCAATTGATATCACTTACTCTTTGTTGTTAAAATAAAATCTTTTATTCTATGAGTGACATTTCTAATCGTTTCCGGGAAAATTTATCTAATCATGATTTCAAATGAGTGATTAAACTGAATTCTAATTCAGTGTGCAATAAAGCCACTGATATGATCAGATTAGACTTTTGTCTCTTAAGTAGCTCTGTCTACACATTACACATCACCGCGAATAGTCAATTGACTTTCTTATTGAATTCATTTAGCCTATATTGAGTAAGTGTTGTAACCGAAAGCAATCTAATTTGTATGGTTGTTTATTGCATTTGGTGTATTGGACAAAAATAGTCTCCTTTTTAGTGGAATGTTTTTGGTACTTATTTGTGTATTTTGAGAATAACAAAAACTTTAAAACGATTCGTATAGCCTTTAGTTGATCTGTCAAAGGTAAATCAATTCAAATCACAATCATATTATGACAATTTATAAATGACTATTTAGCCGACAATTATTTTGCCGAAATTGAGCATAAGGTTGGCTATTTATGACTATTCATACTCCACTTCATTATAACGTTATGAAAACATACTTATGAATTAGCTACATGTGGATTTTGAAAATATAACGTTTGGTAAAGGATTCTTTTTTTAGTGAATTCACTATCATGCTGTGCAATCTCAACAATATGTATATACCTTTATTATTAAAATTAAATAATACGCATTCATTCATACACTGACTGCCGCTATAGTGATCTCTTTATTCGTATGATCAATTATGTCCTATTTTTGTAATAAGGGAATTAATATAGTCCATGGTTTTGTATGTACTGAAAAAAGTGGAAATAAGTAATATCCTATGTATACTTCAGTTGTTGAGCTAATTATTTTCGGGAGATAAGCTCTTCCTTTTTCACTGCATGTATATGTATTCGAAAATCATTAGTTATTGAGGAAGAGACGAACAATTGATAAACATGGCGATGTGATAGAGTGACCTAAAAATTCGTTTAAATCTTACACATCAGAATGATGTAATACAAAGTTGGGTAATGTAAGTACATGATTGTAGAGAGGGTGTGAAATAAAATAAACTAACAATAACTAAAATGACTAGAAAGAATATTTCATACAAATTAAATTCATTCAACAGATGAACTTAAATTGCCAAGAAAATAATTATTTAATCAAAAAAGTAAATGGGAATATTTTTGCATGAAACATTGTTGAACAATATAACAACCATTTAATAACAAATTAAGAAGTACAGGGGAAAAAAAAGAGACGCAGTCGTTTACAAAGTTCTAGCACTGTCTCACGCAAATTTGTAGCTTGCACTGTTCTAAAGAATTGACTACGAATGGAATATTGGTAGATTTGAGCAGATACTACAAATAACCTTACAATGTAATTGTAAGTGGGATGGATAAATAAAGTCAACTGAATGTGTAGCACTGAAGTATTTAATCGTCTTCTTATCGTTCTAGTAGAAACATGCTGGCATATGTTCTGATACTCGTACTAAAAGTGAACTCTAGCTACGATTATACATTATGACCTACAAAAACAATTGAGTTTATGTCTCATAAAATGCTAATAAACTGCTACAACAGTGTTTGCCATATAATTTAATTGCAAACTTATACCACAGGGAATCCTAAAATAGCATAATACATGATGTTAAGTACTTTAGAGCATGTTGATATATATATATATATCTCGCTATATACTGTTTCTAATATATATGTATGCATTTTTCGGGTAGCAGCGCTCACCATTAATTATCTTACGTGAATACGTGTTTGATAGAATGGCTTTAATATGTATGAATAAATGAATGCGGAAAATTGAATGCGTAACCAACACTCTGCATTGCAAACGTTTGAAATTAGTCTCCTAAGGATACTGTTCGATATATTTTAAATGTAGTGTGTTATTCATGATTATTATATGACAACTGAAAGATACACTAATGTAAACAAGTAGATTCATTCTGTTTTATCCTGGAAAGCGAGAAATTTGATAAAATTTATAATCCATAGAAATATCATTCGTTTGATGTAGAGTTTCTTACAATGTTTACATTACGACAGAAAGACTTATTTAATCAGAGGTTCTTATTTAGTGAATTTAAAGCCAGACCGTTACAGCTGACTATTTTATGTATGTAATATTACTACAAATCAGTAGTTCATACTTTTAATATCTTTTGGTAAACAATTTGAGGATCGGTGAATTGACT
Organism: Schistosoma japonicum; assembly: GCA_025215515.1. NCBI lineage: Eukaryota > Metazoa > Platyhelminthes > Trematoda > Strigeidida > Schistosomatidae > Schistosoma > Schistosoma japonicum. The sequence continues at coordinate 43,731,219 of CM046069.1, read as the reverse complement.
AGGTCAACTAGTTAACAAACCTCATTTATTCCAGTGAGTTTTTCACATCATTTAATCTGTCTGTAAGAATAAGAAGTAATTGTTCATCGGATATCATTTATCAATCATAGAAATCAGGTTTACAAATCAACAAAAGCTAATTATGAGTATGTGTAACATTAATGATCTCATTTAAGTTAAACATTTTGATTTTAATGTTATCTGAGCATTTTTAAATGTAGTCATATCACTTTAATATAACTTACAACATATAAAAATGTTCTTAGTTAAATTTTTAGGTTGCTTTACAAAATGAATGTGTCGAATATTTGATTCTTTTGCCTAATAATACGAAAGCATCAAGCATTACTTACAAACGTGAGTAATTAATATCACGACTGTTACATTTTAAGTTTCACATTCCGTAATGACTTTAAAAAGACAGACATTGAGAGTGATCTCATATCAATGTGCATCTATATTCCCACTGATGATTGGACTTATAAATTTTAAAATTCATGACGACCTAATCCGTTAAAATTACTGGTAAATTGCCCCAAACTTAACGTGGTTTCGATTATTGCTATTTAGTGAGGAGTTTTATTCCCGAAAACACATTTATTCAATGCCTTTCGACTGTTAATGACTGCATAACCATGATGATGTGAAACTTTGTCAAATGAAAGAAATTAAGAAATCCTTTAGATTTTATTAAGGTGTTTTATTTTATGTAAGAGATTTTCTTACATTATATACATTATGAGAAATAATTTGAGGATAGAATTAAAATTAAGTTGATGTTTACTGCCTTTTACCAGCACAAATCACTTGCAAATATTTAACAAAAATGTCCATATATAACTTGGAGCTGTATTTTAAATCAACGAAAAGTGTTAGTTAATTATTCATTGTTTATCACTTTGAACTGACTCAGTGGCTCAATGGTAAAGCGTCCGTCGTGAAGCTAAGGGGTCCTGGGTTTGACCCCCCATGGGGTCGTGGATGCGCACTGCTGAAGAGTCCCATACTAAGACGAAACAGCTGTTCAGTGCTTCCAGGTGATAACTGGTTATGTGATTCAGATCAGTTAGTGATATTAGGATTTTTCCTAATTCTATAATAATCTATTGCATCAAGTTGTCTAATTTAGCAGTTAATCAAATAACAACCATTAGAATGCCATCATTTTGTCATCTGGAACATGAAGATGAAAAAAACCAATTTTAAATCGATTCCTATTTTCATTCTAGATAATAAATAATAAAAAAACTATCTAACCAAAACAGATAGTTAATTATCTTACCTAATTGTGATTTGAATGATCATAATCCTTAATTTTCTTTCTTAATAAACAGTAGTAATTGTAAATACTAAACTTTAGAAGATACAGTCATATCAAATGAATGTCCTACATAAGTATTCACTTGTACTAAACATACACATACAATTTATTATGCTTATCAATAACCTCATAATAATTACTAAACCCTACAACATTGTCATGTACATGATAACTGATACTATGCGTTGCAATGAATAATTCACTGTTTACTCTGCATTCTAAAAGAAGTGTTTCCGGGATTGAAAAGTAGAGTGAGGTAAATAATATTTACGCATTTGCGTCAAAATAAAAATTTCATAATCAGCCTCACTAGTAACACATGTATTGAATGATAGACATACGTTACGCAGAAAGCATAAAATCCAAACAGAAATGACAATTGAACGGTTGGATATGCATGTATGTGTACAATAAGATACTGAAATAAAGTAGAAATATTTTATGTCAGTAAGATATGACATGATAAATTGCACAAAACAGGTACAAGAGATCATATCATTTGAAGTCAAATAAACAAACTTTCAATATTTATATGGTAGATCATAGTGTTATATTAGTGAATGTGCTAACTTATAATAAATAGCTTTATAAAGTGTAACTTCTCATAAAATGATTCATATCATTTTATGATTAAAACCAAAACGCTTTGAGCTCATTAAAGTGAGTAGTTGGTTTTTTTTGTTTCTATAGCTCAGTAAACGGTGCACATTCACTAATCATTATATTAACGCTGTCTCTCTTTTTCTACAGTTGGATTAATGCATTTTTTAGGGCACCGGTGATTGTGCACAATATTCCTTAATTTTACACAGTAATAACTTAATATTGATTCATTAACAAATAAACTTGAAAAAATCTTCAGAAAATGTTGACGCTTAATCTTCCCTAACTTATTTTGTTGATGATATACACACGTTTTAGCATTACCTACTTTAGATATAGACAACATGAATATACTTGCATGGTAACATTTAATGAAATGCATAAATTAAACATATAACGTAGTATTCGAGTGAATAATTGAATTCTCCAGGTAGTAGATCGTTCTTAAGGTTTATTGTTTCCTGTAGTTATGATCAATAATACGATAAGTCACTCCTAATGAGAACTGAATTAAAATACCAGTGTAATTTCATAGAGGAATTTTATTATTGCACAGGTTCATGTTTTATAGCTTACGCTGATTGAATAGTGGCTGGTGTCATACTTGTCTGTTACTTCATAGTGCTGTATGAATTTCATCATTTATGTTCAGTGGTAACATTTCAGACTGTAATGCTAAATGACTGAAGTTCAATTTTTACAGGAACCATCTATCCCATGATATAGTGTCCATAGTATCCTAAGAAGCTATAAAATCCAATTGAATCACAACTTGATATTTGGTCGGCAAAATAAATAGGATAGCAAAGACAATAAATGCAGATATATTTTACTCCAAAATCGACTGCAAATCTTATATAAATACAGTAACTTTCGTATATTCCCTTTACACTGAAGATTAATTCATATATTTCACCCATACTTAATTTAGTGAAAAAATGAAACTGCTTTGACATTGAATTAGAGTAGTGAATGTTTTCCGAGTAAAAGTCATATTGAGTTAAATACATACATAAGCTGGATACACTACTAAGTAATCGTTACATAGATTTGACTAACAAAATATTACACTGAATAACAATCACATTGAATTAACATGTGATCGCCAGGTTTTATTTCGTCTTTACACAATAAAATGAAGTAATCTTAGATTTCCATAACTTAAATCCATCAAACTACTGAAAACTCCATAAACTTGTATAGTCAATAAGGCTTAAATCGTGTTGTGAGACTTTAGACAGAAGTTGAGTGTGAAGTGTACTAATTTCTCACATCAACTTTTATTCAGTGATTAATGGTGGCCTATTATTCTCCTGATAAAATGTCTTCAACATGTAAATATGTGTATTTAAAAGACAAACTTTCACTTTATTTAAGTAATATAACAAGCCAATTAATGACAGAACAACATTTACAAAGAACAATTTAATCAATTAATTATCTATACAACTGCTTGGAGGTAATAAGAAGTGTGTCAAGAATTAAAATGTTGAATGAAACCAAAGGTATACAATTGAAAGCTGACATAACTAAATACAAGTTGTATTTATTTTACCAATAAGGGTTAGTAACATATCTTGTTTGATAATTATGACCAAATTTCTAGCATTCCTCAATAACAAATGTGCATTCTGGTCGCAATATTTTAGTGCATAAGGAAAGAAAATGGAACTGGGTTTGAGTTTCAGTGTGAACATTTAGATGCCAGTAGATTAAACTACTGAGTTCCGATTAAGGAAAATTTTGAATCTTAGATTCTTTTACGATACGCGATCTTTATATGTTAGTTTATTATTATCTCTATTCCCAAATGAGCCTGATCGTGAACTGTCTTCTTCGGTGAACCTTTGAAGGACAGAGTATTTAATCACTGTTGAAGAGTTGGGTTAAAGTTAAGTAAAGAACTGATCTACTGTAGAAAATAACCTACAAGTAAGATGAATATTAGTTATTTCTTGATATAATTAATGTAAACTAATATCCTTAAGCAACTGAGATCTCAGTTTCATGTTTTTTATCAATTCAAATATTCAAATAATTGCTCATGATTAGTAAACATTTTGACAAACTCTTTGAATTCCACTGAGAAGGTGTAGCAAGTAGAATTTAACTACTTTATGTGCACAACAGGCATCAAAGATGTCAAAGACTAATGACAGCACAAAATTATAATCCAACATAATCTTGAAGCAATAATCTAAATACCAAGATAGTTGTTCAAAGATAGCAAGATTTCTGTAAGGTGTCGTATGGTTGACTATTTGTAGTGTTGTGCATGTGGAATGTAGATAATTGGCAAACTAATACAAAAACATTCTCTTTCTTCCAGATTTACAAGGTCATTTAGCAATCCTCATTATTTCAATCGGTGTTGGATGCTTTCTTCGGATTATCCATTGAATTCTTCTTCTTAAATAGTTAAAAGACAAATATGCAAGTGAATGTTGGATACACCATTTGTTCTATTTTATCCTCTGAATTGATAGATCATAAAAAGTCAGGAAACTTTTTAATCTCAAAATAAATCATACATTTACCAATTCTTCATAATGACATAGTATTTTATTAAAATCAAGCGCAACTAATCGTTGCACAACCTAATGTCATTCATACTTACCCAATTACTGTTTGGTAAAATACAACACTATGGATTGAATAACAGTCTATATTCCTAAATAGTAGTTTGCCTTGTTAGGTTTTTTCATACAGAAAAACGTTCATAAAATATCTTTGATGTTTTAGTGACCTCTAACATTAAAAAACTGGATTAATCGAACAACAATCCCTACGATGTTGGAGGTAATCAACAAGAAATTTTGTACACAGGTATGTGGTGGTTGAGACTAACTACCAAAGCATATTCAAAGACTTAAGGAAAGTTATATAGAAGTAAAACTCAACTCATACACCCTCATAGTTATCACTGATATATTTAAACACTTAGTGGTCTACTGTAGGGCTGAGGTACTTTCTATGATTGACCATTAAGTAGTGGCTAACGTTACTTTTGTTTCACCTTGCTGCAGAACAAATTCTGTCGATCAAGTTTTAATTCAGCCGTTAGTTTAATTAATTGATAAAATTTGATCTACACTAAGCGTTAAAAACGTACCTCGCTAAATACTCAATAATCGACGAATTTGATTATGTTTATATTCTTCAAAATCAGCTCATGTGAAATACGCTGTACAAAAATAACAAACTCTAGAGATAAAGCGTAAATAATACCAGTTGAAAATTGATAACAACCCGGAAGTCATTAAAGTTAAGTCAGTGTAGTAGTTAATATTAATGAAGATTTATTGCATGTTTTTAATAATGTCCACTAAATGTAGTTCAGAATTTATCAAAAGTAGAAAAACAAATAATCGATTCTATGCAAAGATCATTCAGCAAAGAATATATTTCAGCAGCTTGAAACATACGAGCATTAAGTGTTCAATTGGACAATAAAGTTGAGTTATAAAACAAATCGTAACAGTAAGTTATAATGACATCTCTATACAGAAACAGCTGTTTTTGTGTAGATCTTATAGACGGTAACGAAATTGTAATTTGATCGAGTCTAAGAATAAACCCTCTTTGAATAAACAACTTATACAGTTAATGGCCTTCAACTATTTCATGATGAGATAATTGTTTGTTTTAAATTAGAACTATATATCAGTGTGTTATTACGCCTTGAATAAGGTGAAAATATCTTAAGCATCAAAATGTTCACTTGTTTCAATAAAAAAACACCGCATCATTTCGTGGAAAATGAAAAAGGTTTCCATTGGTTTGAACTTCATAAACTTTTGCTTGACACATTTATCTGTAATAGAACTACTTTTACTTTCTGATAAATTCTCCTCTCTAAGCTCACATTAAAAGCACTGATTAACGATGTTTTTCGATGAATAAAATAAGCATCAGCCCAATTTTAAAAAGAAAGCCTAGAATATTATTAACTCAAATATTGTAATAGGTTAAGCGACCTTCAAAATTCTGAAGAATCACTTTCAGCAGACTGTGAGACTCAATTTTCTTTCAAAATTAGTGAATTAAGAAACATATCATCAGATCCCTGATATCTGAAGGCATTTTAGGGTAATAAAACCTATTTGCATATTATTCCTAATGTATGTTGCATCTCAAAGCCTTATTAATAGTTTCTGTAAAATAAAAATTAACAATCAAAATGAATCTTTCAGCATACATTAAATTCAGTCTCTTGATTCCATGGCTTATAAGGCAATCTAACTTACATAGATTCACAGAAAATTGATTTTGGTACAGAACTCCTTTTACTGTCCTTATAAGCTGATAAAATCTTATGATTATTCCATAGATTGTTACATTTTATCGAAATCAATGTTGGCAGGATTTTGGAATCGTCATGCCAACAATTATTATTATGAATTTTGGTATTTATTATTTTTATAAGCTTACACACCTGCTATTACTGAACTTTATCAAAGCATCAATGCCATACTGATTGTTGTGCAACAAACATATGTGTGTGTTTTACTTTGGAAGTTAAAGCTCTATCAAAGTATTGCTTTTGCTCTGTAATAGCATGTGAATTGCCACTTTAGAAGCATTGTTGTATAATAGTCGTTCGATCTATTTAATTTAAGTAGATCATGACTTGCATTAAATAACTATTTTATTAAGTTGGGCTTTGAAATTTCTCAAATTGTGCTAACAACAAAAACGAAAACAGAATTTAAGAAAGCGGGGGATGACACTGACGGTAGGTTTTCATAAATTATTGCAAATATAATCCGGCTTGTCATTAAAACAAAATTTTGATTGCTTTTCTCAGCATTACTCATCCACTCAGCTTTCTTTGTTTCATAAAAAATAAAATTATTTTCAAGTATGTTGTATACTTTGAGTGGAATAGGGGTTAAACAATGTTCAAGAATTAAAGAAAGAGGTTGTTTGTGAGTTGTGTTTGCGCATATTGTTGACAATAAACTTAGCTTAGAGGAGAGCCAGATCAAGTAGGCTAATCAAATGATGCAAAAAGTGTGCAGGTACACGATTAATGCTTACTACACAAGAATAAAATAATACAGTAACTGAGCATTATCAAGAAAATCAGCAAGGATGTAAACACAGATTAAGTGTAGTCATTAGTCGCAAACGTTTCGTTTGCATAAACTGAATTTTGTTTAAATGTTCTAGACCGATTTTTATTATTTGACAATCGACAAAACTTTTGAAAATCTAACACGTGTTCAGTTTTACTGATATTACGTATCAAAGTGTCTGAGCATTTATTTGCGTTATATAGATGATCCTGTTGAAAAATATCGAAGCAACATAAGCGTACCTAATTATTTGTATAAATAATTAAGTTTTATGACCTTCAATTACACCGCAACGATGACATGTTTTCAAGCTTAAGAGAAATTAAAGATATCATACTTCAATGAAGGATCATCAAACAGAAAAAGCATTCACGATAGGACAGTTAATGAACTCTCGATCTGTTTATTCAATATTTTTGACCATTCCAACCTCTCTCTTGTGATCTCAAGGTATTTGCAGTGAAGTAAGTTGTTTTCTATTTTATAAAGCCAGTTAACTTTATTAGTTAAAGCATTTATATGATCACACAGTTTTGTCAAAAAAATACAGATTATAAATATATACACAACATAAGCTCTAGTAATTCATCACTTCAAACCTGTCTTTTACATTTAGAAACGATATGTTGAAGTTTTGCCTTACATCAAACTTAAGGCAATCATTATTCATCTTTTCTACTGTTCTATGATTTTACCCATTACTTACAATTTTCTTCGTTTTCTTTAAGTGACCAGGTATCTCTGTCTATAAGTGTTAGTTTTTTTCATTAAAAGTTTTAAAGACGTTTACAATAGATACAGTTGTGATTTGCTCAATTAATGAAAGCCATTTAGTTCAATCGGAATTCAGCATGGTCTAGTTTGGCGTAACTGTGTTTATAATGTCGAATAGACTGAATAATATTCACATAAGTATCTAGAAATATAAATAATAATGGGATGCTACGAAACAAGATGAATTCATACATTGTCATATTACGTTTGCTGGGATAATAGCAAATTAAGGGGTAAAATGAAACTTCGTATGAAAATAATTGTAGTGGAAAGTTGTGACCACACCTCAACTAACAGTTGTATAATGTGTCTTAATGTAGTTGAAAGATTGTATCATATATCATATGAAAAAAATAATAATAAATCAACACTTTTTTGTTTCAATACTTTCATGCATTTAAGCATTTCAACTTTTCTCACTTTATCATTCAAACGTATCACCAGCAAGCCTTCACCATGCACAAACACTTAGTTTCAACTTTTTTCGAGTGTGTGGTATTAACAACGCTTCAGAATTTTCTTCTGTGTACAATATATACCGACAATATATTATTCCGTTTTGAAATGTTTCTTACTTTTCATGGTAACGTGTGATCATTGATTTCCACCAATCGCATTACCAAAACAATCTTCGCAAATTTATGAAAAAAAAACAATTATGAAGGTTTACTTGTACACATCAAAGTACAATCCTGTTAAAACACAAAATAATCCTCAGTCACTTCTAAGCAACTTAAATTATCTATTAGCAAGGGTTTGTGACCTTCTGTTGTTAACATTCTAAACTGAAATTGACGAATCTTTGTTTCTGCATGTGTCTTCTGAAAAGATTACTCTGATATTTTCATCTAGTTACATGTTTAAAGCATATTTTGTTCCCGCTGTTTACCGTAATCTAAAACTTAGTTTATTTATTTATCAACATACCTAAGGGGTTTCATAAGCACAATACATAACATCATTACAAATTATTCTCTGGAAGACACCTTACCAATCTATATGCTGGATTTATGCAAGATCATTTAACACAGGTTAATGTCATCAATGATGCCATAAGTTTGAATCAATGTATCGTACAAAGCATTCATGATAATTTAGAAAGTGAATACTGTACATCAGAGTGTACAACTTATTTTTAATTTCAATCCAAGCTGCAGATGTGTGCTTTTCATCCTGACTGTTAGGTTATGTTTTTAGGTTGATGCAGACAAATCGAGACGATTTGAATTAAATCCTTAAAATGAATTACGCTTTACTGTACAATACTTGTTCACTAAAGAAACGGAATGGTAGACAAAGCAAACCTTGTGAAAATTTAAGACGTAGATTGCGTCAATGAATACGGAGAATTAGACTGGTAGAGACTATAAATTGGGTTGAATAGAGGTTAGATGGTGGACTATTGTAATCCCAGCTGGGTTGAAACCATTCAATTCTAGTCTGTAACATTCAGATCTATAAGTGATTGTGTTTATAGTGGAAATCAATTAAAACTGAATAACTGACTGATAATTTTTATTTCATCGACTAGTAACATTTGACGTGCTGACTATTTTCAAAAACATGATACGAATTCTTACTAACATTATAGTTTTACAGCGGTATTTATTGCTCTAACATCTGAAATTTATGACCAAAAATCATAGTGAACATTGAAAAACAAACATATAAACGTCATTGTTGTTATTGAAGAAATTATTATACGATAGTAAACAACGATTCGAATATCTAGAAAATTTCTATTCACAAGACAATTTTTTCATGTAGACTGAACTACGTTTATCGAATACAGTGAGAAAAAAGTGTAATACTAGACAATGAGTAGTTTTTTTGTTTAAATATTCCACTTCGTTTCATTTAAAGGATATTTATTACACGTTATATTTATTACACGGTATTTGCAAATAAGCTTTAGTAAAGTAAATTTAAGCTTGTTTTGTGTTTACAATCATATTTCTCATCGTCTTCAATATGTCTAGCAAAACAAATGAAACTCAGGTAAACAAAATCTACTGATCAAGTTGTTTTGCTTGGTAGTAGAGAAAGAAGGTTTATTAAAGCAAAGTCAATAATTAGCATTTCTTTATGATATAAACAACAACTATACTAGTTTACAATAAACTGGGATTATTTTCTTAAATTAATGATTATGTGGAGAGTTGGCTAAGTATTCAATACCATCGATGTTCGACTAGTAAATTGAAGGTCTGGAAGCGGTCCAAATTACTTTAGTCTTATAAATTTAAATTGGAATGCATATGCAGATACTTGATCAATAAAGTGTGCGAATATTCTAGAGCCTTTTAAATAAAACGATAAATTGGAAATTCATGTCGTGAGCTGACTTTATGTTGAACAACCAATGATTACAAATTTTGGATTTTAGAAAGTCCTTCTGTGGTTACTAGTATGTGATTTATGGAAATAATTGTCAGAACTTTAGTATTAAGTCATGACTAATAAAGTTCCACCATATGGAGAGTAAGACATAAATGATAACGTTTAGTGGTTGTACAATATTGCAAATTGGTAGACCATACAATTGTAAGTCACTGAAAATTAACATAAGGCTGTAAAGTCTAAGCCTAGTGAAGATGTTGCTATATATTGGTGGAGAGTTCACCTTTTTTAACTAAAACTAGTCACTGATATTAAACTATAAAATTCAATGTTTTCCACAATGCCCTTCACTGGACAGATATGTAATCAATGCCATTTTGTAAGTTGTTGTACAGATTTATTATAGTTGATTAACGTCACTGATTGAATTATTCGACGTCACTGAAAGTAATAGAATGAAGCTTGAATTAAATAATTATGAGTGAAAAAACATTATTGTACTGGTAAGGTGTTTCATTTATATTTACTTATTTATAGACAATTGGATATTAATTAAATGCCTACTAAACTTCTGTAGATAAACGATAATAAGAGCCATTAAAAGTCACATATCACCATTGTTAGTTGTATTTTTAGACAGCGAATGCAATATCCCTAACAATACGAACAGAATTTCGTTTTTGAAATGATATTGACAAGAGAATTCAGCAAGTTAGTGAGGAACATCATTGAACTGATTTCAATTGGTCTAGTTAGCAACAAATATAATTGCTATCTCATGATCCCTTAGCCTCCACCCACATAAAAACTCGTATTTCACCTGATTACAGAATATCAAAAGGAAGCTTGACTTGTAACAACGATGAAAATAAATTCTAAGAAAAAAATAGAATTGTCTATATTTGGACTTTCATTGCAGTTTCTATTAATTAGATTTAAATAATTCAAACCCAAATGGATATCATACTATATGAATATCATTCTGAATTAATACATCACTGAAATTTTCAGAACACAGTGGGATGATGTGCTAAATGATTATTTTACTGGATTAGTCCATAATTTTCATTGTTTTCTATCTTACAAATATATATACATGTATGTCTTCAATAGGTTCGCCAATATGCAGTTAAGTAGTCTAGACTAATAACGAAAATATCCATTTTCTCTTTATTTTCAGTGGTTATTCGGCCAATATCTCTCAGTAATGACTTTTATATAATAAATCTTCAAATTATTTTTATCATTTTAAATTCAGGTTACAAATGAATATATCTTAATTCATTATATATATTTAAACGCATTTTCAGTCACCTCCATCCTGATGTACTTCTTGATAGTCCAGATCTTAAAAGGCATTCTGCGAAAGTTATGAGAGTAATACATAAAGCCGTTGAAGCATTAGAAGGTGATAGTAAATCTTTGTATGAAGAATTAGCATTACTTGGAGCAAAACATGCAGCTATCAAAAATATGAAAATTGAATATTTCAAGGTTGGTTATGCATTTCAATACAATATACCGTTTGTCCATAAACTGTTTAAAGTAATATTATTATAAAGTATAATCTACCTTTGATTAAATAAATTCTGTTGCTTTCTTTTTACTTTAACTAGAGCAAGTGAAACAGTGGATAATAATTCATATATTCATAATTTGCATGTTTTAGGAAATTGATCAGCCTTTTGACCGCTGACGACTAGGAAGCACTGAATAGTTGTATTGTCCACGTTTCAGATACTTTAGAAGTGCAAACCAACGCTAGACCTAAAACTTCTAAACTTCATAGCAAGCACCAAATAGTAGTAATTGGCATTTGTTTGTTAGCGAAAAAAATTGTCGAGTTATTTTAGGAGCTTTAGTAAGCTTTGGTTGCTAGACTTCGACCATTTTCTCACCAATAGATCATGTCACGGTATACCTCTTAACTGACTGAAGTTAGGAATGCATATAACTGAATGTTGTTTCAGTGGACTAAAGGTTAACCGCTTGTCACAAAGGCTGGAACTCTCAAAACACACTAAAGAAGAGCCTTATATTAGGGTAAAGGAAATCGTCCACAAAATCCTGATTTAACTGACGTCAACCTCTGAAGAAAAACCTTGAGTTTTGTTAGTTTGTGTAGAGTGAGTGGCTCCATTTAGTACATTCTACTAAATTGACTTCAGCAATCGAGCTTGGATATGAAGATTTACGTTGTATTTATTCATTAGTATATGAAAAAAGTTTACGAGGACTGAAGAGACCTGTTTTTACATTTACATCTCCATTTACAAAGAAAAGCTAAGACTTTGTATTCACAGACATTTCTGACGATTCGGAAAGAAATTCACATCACTTCGCTAAGCAGCTATAATCACTAAGCCTGTTTAATGGAAACTAAAAGTGACGAAAATTCCACCTCACCATAAAATAAATCAACAAAATCACTAATAATTATGGTTTAATTAAAGTTGTGCATTCACTACGCTACAGACTCTTTTAAATGGTGATTATCTTATCATCAAAAATATGTTGATAAGATTAATGATGCTCGGAATGTACACCTTATTGGTCTACTTAAAATAGGTTACAGGCAATATTTTCATAGCGACAATTGAAAACAAGTTAGGCCTGAAGTCACAAGGTACAAACGTAATGTAATATAGATGAACAATAGGTGTCAATATTGCCTTTTACTTTTACAAATCTAAACTTAAAGTTCTTCAGATGTTGTACATTGAGTGTAAGCAATAGGTATATTCAGTGTGACGAAAGGAGAAACGGTCATTTATAAATTTTACATCTACTAATCAAAATCATTTCATATAAAAATTAAGATAAGTAGTAGTGTTCTATCTAACGAACTAGCATAATAACAAATTAAGGCAACACAATGTTAAACATAATTAGAATTGTCAGTGACAAAGAAAGGAAGTTAATTAGTTATTGATTATTTAGTATATTAATAGAAATGAAAGTTTTTATAAATTATTCAGTCTGTAATTTGCATTACAAAATGACTTTACCCAGAAAAGAGTTTAGAAATATGGGTCACCTGGTGGTTACTTCATTCTAGCCTTAGACGGCATAGTGACAAACACCTAAACATTTAGCGACAAGGGGATGTATCTAATATCCTACTGGATCAAACTGTTAACATTTTTAGCTTTAGCTTATGTGTACTTGAAATTGTTATCGTCTCTCTGTTAATAATCTTGCTAACAGATAAGTATTTATATTGAAAAATATTCTGAAGATGGAAATGGATAGGTGAGTAGCTCAGAATAACAGTCGGCTCACGTCGCTTATACGCCACTGAGAGAGTTGACACTCCTTGTGAGGTTTTGAATCCGTTGTGGTCAAACTGATTAGTAAAAAAGTGACCTCCTGTTAGACTGAAGAGGTCTTGATTACCTCTCAACAATATGAGTTCGTGTTGCTAATGGGTCCAACCTGACATGAAAACTAGGTCGAGAAGGGTTTCTTATCAACTATTTTTAACAAATATTAAAAAAATTGTGTATATGACGTTACGTGTATTAGATCAGTGACCACAATTTGATTCGATAGGCAGAATTCTGATTGCAATAAAAGACTAAACAAACCCAGGATCGGTCAACAGACAGTGATCTACTAATGTATCTAGTCTAAAAATTACCTCCTATTTTAATAAGACTAAGATTTATCGATTTCGTGAAATAAAACAAACCTGTGATTAGCCTACATCCAGGTACGAACTATTATCTCATTGATGTAAAAAACTATCATTAATGAGCAACTCATCAATATTTTGTTTTTTTTTCATCATTTTCCAATCAACAAAAGTAACTGTAACATTAAGCAAATAAATTTTAGTTTTTTCTACTCTTTTCCATTTATTCATTTCCATTCGACTGTTTTGTTTCGAATTAAGATCATAAAAGAAGCAATTTTAATGACATGGGGACGATTAATCTATGAAGAATTTACTGATGATGTAAGGAGAGCATGGGCACACGTTTTAGATGAAGTGGTTGGAATTATGGGTGTTGGCTGTTTATTATTTGAAGAGGAGGAAGAGAAAATGTTAGAGGAAGAGGAGAATATTCACAATCTTGTACCAATATCTAATGACTATCAACAATTTCATAAGAGACAAGGTAAAACTAGTCGTTTAAGTGTAGCGACTGTATCAAAAGAAGAATTGGATCAGATTTACCCAAACTGTAAATAATCAGTGTTATCATTGATTAATATCAAAGAACATCTATTTGTGACATTATTGGTTGTTTCAAACAAATGACATTTATGGAAACATGCTAGTTCAAACTGCAACATAAAGTGAAGCATTATCCGTTTCTTTAAAATGATAATCACTGTTTTCATGATATTCATAAGTTTATGTATATTTCATCTACGTGTATTTCATTTATTAACAGTGTTTACAGACAAATACATGTATTAAATTAAAACTTGCTTAAAGGTTGATAAAGTGTTAAAGTGTCAGTGTTACTTTGATCGGTTCTAAGCTTTGTCACCCAACATCTTTAAATAGGTAATGTAAATCTACCTATGTTGATTACATTTATGGTTACTAACTTTTCTGGCTGATGAAATACCATGGATGTCGTTCGTTTTCTTCATAAATGCAAATGTTTGGTGATTATAATGCATCTAGATAGGTAGTGATTTAGTATCATGGACGCTTTAGTCGATAAACAATCACAGCTTCGTCAATGGACTGAACAGTTTTGTCTTAAATACTGTGCCTCACCTCAGAGTTGCTCGATTTGTAGTTTCGCGTTACATAAGAAATGTTCTGTAAGCACCAAGCATTAAAATTTTGAGACCTGTATATTTCTTTATCTTTCATAGACCATGTTTCACACACATGAAATAATGCAGAGCCAGTCACAAATAATTAGATTTCTGATAGATTTTATCGTAGATTTAATGAGAGATCTTATTTAACTGGATCAAAATATCCAGCATTTCGCATTTTATACCATTAAATTAGAATTATCATCGTTATGCAATTGACTGAACATGATGTATGATTTTTTTCTAACTCTGAATTATTCGTTAAGTAGTTGTACCATTAAACAAGCAATTCTATCCCTACACTACTTTGACTGATTTTTAGACCAGTCTATCTGAATTAAGATGAACTGTCTGCTAAATGTTATTAGCATGATTAGTTATCCTCATAGTAGAAAATTGAGGAGATTTAGTAAGTGAAGCATTTGAATTTTACTCACTTGATCATAGGTTTGAATCCCACTCGGTCTACTCCACTAACCCTTAAGCTCACATTGCTGTTAAAAGTAAAATACGATAATCTCTATCTGAAAAAGTTTTCCAATGAAGTCGGTAGTATGAATAATATTTAAGTGCAAGATAAGTCTGTTTCCAACACACATTTAAACATAGAAAAAGGTTTAATAAGCAAATTTATTAAGATCATAGTACATGGCACAATAAACGTGTAAAACTTATCAATTGATTTTAAATTATTTTGAGAGTCACTAAATGATGAAATGTAACAACGACAGCTAATCTAACGTTTCGAATAAACTTTCTGTTGGGGTTTAAAACCTACATAGGTTCTTTTTATCTACCAAGTGATATTACTCTTATAATAACTAAATTTTTACTATGTTATCCAATCATCTTTCGTTTTAATCAATCATTTAATTTTATTCAGTTATACTTTCATATTTGTTTGAGATTCATTGCTATTTTATTACAATGATATACATGTTCAGTATACGTCATCTAATCACATTTTACTGATTCTTGTGTTCTTGAGTTCCTTAAGGAAAACACTAGAAAATACGGGTAAATCAATACCCATATCAATAACGTATATCTAGTAGAAATTGACAAAAACCATGAGAACAAGATAACGTTGAAGCTTTTTTTATCATTATTACTATTATTATGCTGTAAATGTTGATGAGATTTCTGGTCCAGATATGAATATTTAAACGAGCTTCAATAAAACTTAGTGAATATTTCATAGTCTCATCAAAATTCTACATTTATCCATCTTGATAAAATAAGTTATGACATGTAATTGTGTTATGCTGGACCACAAAGAAGTGTAACAAACTTTCAGAACTGTGTTTTAAGAACACTTTCATTAATTTTAACTGTGTGTAGCGTTAACATTTTGTTTCTATCATTGTTACATTTCTCTTACCCTATCCTCCTGTTTAGCATATTTACTGTTATCATATTTTCACTTATTATGGACTACAGTTAATTAGTTATATACAAGTTGTTCCTATTCACTATTTCCTTGTTCTGTATTCATATTAATTTCCTAATTGGTTTGCTGTGCGGTCTGATTATATATATATATATATATATATATATATATATATATATAAAGGAACGCTTGAAATATAATAGGATTCTGTCTGGTTGGTCTATTGGCTCATATTCTTCTTATTTCCGCTTGGAACTCAGTGGGCATAAGGCAGACGCACAATTACCGGTTAGGCACAAATGATTGGCACTCGGCCAACCAACCACCAAATTTCTCGCACCATAACAAATTGTAAGTGAGAATTTATTTGAGTTCATCTGTAAACAACAAATGAAAATGAAGTGTTCACTTAGTAATTTAGTGCACTTATGTACATATTAATAAATGACCATGAAAGCTTTGCATTCACTTTGTTTATTCAGTCTTCTAAAACAAAGATGCTTCACTGATACTATGGATATTTTATCACGTAAGTTAGTGTATTTGATTACAAATCAACATTTACTGGATACTTCAGCAATCGTTTGACTATCGTTCAATCTTGCCATTGTTCTTGATGAATCCTGATTTGCTTTTTATTTTCAAAGCAAAATAATAAGTTTTTATTTCTCAAGAGTATTTAAACAACGATCCAGTGATCACTGACTATCATCAGTTCATTTTCTAACATGAATCTCTAATGAAAATTATTTTCAGGTTGACTAATTTTTTACAAACGATTAGTTTCAGTGATGACGATAATAATAATAATGTGTTTTCAAATGAGAAGATGCAACAAATCGAGTTCAGGCAATTTTTAATTAATTTAGATAGAACTGTTAGCATTCGATAATGATCAGACTATTTCGAAACTGAATGAATAGGAAAAGGTAATCTACAGTTCTGAATCTATAACTCAATATGTCCATCAAATAACCTAGCTATTTTAAGATGTACTACCAATTTTAAAATTCATCAGTGTTTCTAACGTAAATCTTTAATTAAGTTGATCTTTGTTCCATGTATGAAGTAATGTTTTACTGGAGACAGAAGTAGTGACAGCATAAAATATGTAGTTGCTTACTGAATAAACAAATTAATACTGCCACGTCATCAAAAAGTTACGTATTGGTGTTTATCGTGAAAGTTTCGACATTGAGAAATAAATAAATGAATACGTCAATAACATTTTACAAGGAAATGAATTTCAGTAGTATATTTTAAAACCATAGGCCGGTCAATCACATGGCCAAAAATTAACTTATATACCACTCAGGTCAAACACATAAGAAACCAGCAACAATTTTAAAGACAACAAGTCAGATGTATAGTAGTTAAAACAGACTTGTTCACCATTGTTATAATCATCTTCGATAAAACTCACTTTTAATGAGATTTGATGCAGATAGTGTTGTAAAAACAGTAACAATATCTTCTTAATTAATATTATGCAGTTGCATAAATACTGGGTGAAATATTCATACTGATTCATCACTGAGATGTTCAATACAATGTTTATAAACTTTTTAACGGCAACCTAAGTCCATCATTCAAACTGTAGTGTGATTACTAATCTAAATTACTCGACATCACATGCACTATATCATAATTTGAAATGATTGGAGCCAGTCGGCAGAAAACGATGTTTAAGACCTTGGTTGTACAATTGTGTATTTATGAATTTGAATGAAATTTCAACACTGATACTCCCATATAAATCGAACTCAAGTCAGAAATATGAACTATATAAAAATACTTAAGTCTGATAATCAAATGATTAGGAAAATTTTAATCTGATGGAACCTAAATGTAGATGTTTTCTAGAACTGTTACTCTTGCATGCCAATCTAATGGAAATTATCTATAAAACAGATCAACATAGAAAATCTAACCTTATTCTACTCTCACATTCCAGTATCTCTGAATATAAACAGGAAGTAAACGCTATTCGTAAACATAATTCCTCTCTATATAAAATAGATACAGGAAAAAATTCATCTATCGTGATATGAATAAAAGAATAATCTGATAATTTAATAAGAGCTAAAACGCACCGATCAATTCAACCATTTTTCACATTATCGAATGGTTAATATGGTGATTGAAATGAAACGAATATTTTAAACTGAAGTATGAATTTCAATATGATTTTTGCATCCAATTGCTGTGAGAGGAAAACGCTGTTAAAAGAATTTCTTAATTCTTCAGTCGATAAAGGCAACCAAAAGTGTGTTACATTCCTAAAATTTAAATGACAATTTATCCGATTCAATTTCGATGACCTTCTCATGAAGTATAAACTGGTGTTGTCTGGAATGATCATGGAAGCTTTATAATCAAACTATACTGGTTTAAAAAATGACACTACTAAGTTATCTTCATGTTTGGTGGGACTAGCACCTTTCCATACCTATATTACACCTGTTTTCAAATCTGTTACCTTTAGCATCCATTTTCGTTAGTTTATGACAAAGTTTTGTCTATTTATAAATATTACACTTTTGCTTACGTATAAGTTTATTCATGGTGACGAATAATGTGCAAAAGAGAAATGAATAATTTTTTAAAGTATAGTGTACAAAATGCAAACGTTTATATGGTCATAAAACTAGATTTTTGAGAAACTCGAAGACCTTATCCAAGACGATTGTCTCGTGTACATTCATTTGTATTTGTGTAGGACTTTACAAAGATGCATTTTTATACCGTGTGTGACAAACATTTTCAAAACTACTGCATCCAATTGATGCCAACAAACCCTGTATTAGAATGTTGTTTCCTGATTTCAAGAAAACACAGAACTCATCAAAAGAACATTTGATGTTTACCTTAAGATAATTAAGCTTAAAGTAAAATGTAACGTTGGTTAGTACGCTAAAAGAGCCTCTGATGCCTTGAACCGGAAGAGAAATAGAAGGAAATTTCTTCTTCCAGTAAGTGACAAACATTGTACAAAACACTAGGGTATTTATAGTTTTGGGTATTAATCAAATCATCATAACATTCTTCCATTCCACATTCATTGGTCTTCATTTATTGTCGGAAAACTACATGACAATATTATAGAAGATTCTTTCAAAGGTGATTGCATGGAATGTCATTGGTGTCTTCAGAGATTCTTAAAAAATCCGCCGAGTTTTCTGCGAGCCATCCGAACACAATATTAAAGTGGTCATATGATGAAATGAATACATTTACTATTTTTAAATGTATGTGAAGCGCTGCAGCCTTTTAACGCATAAAATTGACATTATCTGCTTTGAACACTGGAAAATTGTTTCTTGGGAATTTAAAGTACTACAGTTTATGTATATAAATATTTAATCCTAGCATGTAAGTCAGTATTGTAATAAAAACGCATCAAATTGATGAGTTCAAAAGAAAACGAAGCCTGTATCTGAAATGAAATTTCTAGTCACATTTCAACTAAAGCAAAACTTTTAACCATGAAAGAATATTCAAACAAATATTGGTCAGACTTAGTCTATATTACTGATATTCGAGAAATTTATTTCTTTACAAATGTCTTTATCCACGCTGAGCAAGTGAAAAGTTATCTTTAAGCAGTAGTAAATAACACCTATTTTTTAAAGCGATAGAGCATGGAACACTGTAGGAGTATCAACAATGCGATGAGACCACATTTAATTGACAAGCTTTAAACTGAACTAAACATTCTTTTTAAGTTGGATTGTGACTAGTAAGTGAAATCTAGGACCAGCGTCTGTCCTATTTGGAATTCATCATGTCAAACGTCACAGCGTTCACCACTAGGCTACTGTGTTCAGACAGTCACACTTGTGCAACGGGCATATATGTTATTAGGTTGAGCTCAGTATGTACATATAACAACAGAGGTTGACCAGTTTCAGTCCATGACTAATCAACGGAAAGATATGAGCTTAACCTAGTGAACTAAACATTCGTTCTGTATTTTACTACTAAACACGCTTCATCTTGGCTACATTACTTCTCCTTTATAAATGTTTCTCAAAAAATCCTGATACACACTCGACTTCAATTTTTGGATAGAATGTAGGGTATGTATTTAAAGAATTGAAAGAAAGTGTATAGTTTGAAACAGTTTCTTAATAATCAAAAGCTATTTTGAGGTAGTCATGTTGGACATTTTTAACCATAATTTTAAAAAATGCGTACATACTTCATCAGTGATTAAAAGATGATGAATCCATAGCGACATAATATCTCGTTGCATATCGAAAGTCACTTGTAGTACAACATTAAACCACATAATACATTTTAATCAGACTTATTAAGAGGTGGGCGTAAAAATCATAAACTAAATAAGTTGTAATTACATTTTAGTGACTAAATAGTTAAGTAGATATTCGTAGTCGATATGAGCAACTAATACGAAAAGATTTTAATCATTATAAACTGATACAAATAACATCTGGCGTTTTTCACAAGTTCACAACACTTCAAGCACGTTTCACTGATAGAACCATGAGTCAAAAAGAAGCAGTGGAATGTTTTTTTTTTGAATCTCAGTATTTTGTTAAAACTCGATAATAAACAAACAAGTATCAGAAACTGGCTTACAGAATTGCTTAAATACGTTATCAGGGCTATCTAGTGCAATTCATAAATTACGTTTAGCTTTTAATACTAATATACTGAAAATATCATTTCTTCAAATGTATTAGGAGTTTATAAATTGTCTTCAACTTTATCAGTTATATTGTCCAGTAAACAAGTATAGGTATCCTTTTCGAAATTTTCAACAAACAAGTATGATGTAAAAATGATAATACTGTCCGTCGGTCTAAGCTAAAGCCGTTAGAGAGGATTCCTGTTATGAAATAGGATTGATTAAGTGTGCTCATGAACATCAAATCAAAGTTTTTAATTCAATATCCTGAAGAAGTCTGAATAAACAGTCTGTGTAAACCGAAAAAGTACTAAATAGTTTATAAAATGAGTTATATATATTTGTAAAATTCCAATGAGTATTTATTTGAAATTTATTTGAAATTATCAAGATTAACCTTGGTAATGATGTATACTAAATAGTTGTTTTGTTTTAATATAGGTCCCTTCAGAAGTGCGCCTCTACTACCCCACAAAGGGATTATGCCAAAGACCTTTCACCTTCGTGTCAAACGCTTAATCATTAGTGATAAAAAGCATACAATGCGTTCCAACCATTTGATACCGTCAAGGTTGCAGTTAGTGAAATGATGAGTATTTTCAGGTTGTCTTCTATTTCAAAATAGCGAATGATGAGTACCTAAATCAACCTTTATTGACAGGACAGTCACTTTCACTCGTTTTTGTAATGGTATCTAAGAAAAGTTCTATTAAATGCTATCTTAAGGTTACTTTGGTTTATTTGTAAGTCTGTCATATGAAATAAAAATAAGTTCATGACACAGATCTGCTAATCCTTACCATTGTATATGTAAATGTATTTATCGCTTCATGTGGAGTAACCAACCTTCAAGCTAGTCATTATCACTTCCAATATCTTTTTAAATAAATTTAGTACTGATTAATTTGTATGTGACAAAAATTATATATTTGTAATATTCCAAAGAATATAAATATTGTTTAACTTATTTTTTCGACCTCGACCTAAATCTGTTCTTTACATAAAAATGGATCTAGAAGATTTAGAAACATCAAAAACTGTATTCTTTTACAACATTTAATACTATGTATATCGTTACAACTCTAACAGTTATGAAATGGAAATCAATAAGTAGATGAAATTCATCAATTTCGCTCGTTTTGTTTAGTTTATTTAATGCATAAGAGCTGGATAAAACCCCTTAATCGGATTATAGACTTTATTAATAGTACTACATCTCAACATACTTATCTTTATCTGGCACGCCCGACTACTACCCTTGATACATTCACAGCCCAGCTTCAGACTACTCTTGTTAATTGAAGTAAATTCCATATGAAAATGAACATTTTAAAATGCATGGCTCATTCATTAAGTAACCAGAAATCTGGCCGAAGTTGCTAGATCTCCAGCACCTTTATTGGATGTAGAAATAAACAATGTATTTGTAATGAAATTTCTGGTTTTTCGGGACTCTATGTAAACCGTTTCCTTGGAGAAGAAATGACATGAACAAATTGACTCAAAGTAAAATTTTACAGGGGAATAAGTCAAATTTATTGATACAACCGAAAAATAAGCCCAATCATTCTGAATTCTAATCGTTTTGGTCACGGTTATGATACAAATTGTGACATATTTGGACATGTTTGTGAAATCAAATGGATTTAAAAAACGTAACTTGTGTTTCGTAATAGGAAGTATACGTAATAATGTATTTATGATAAGAGTATGGAACAGGATTAAGGTTATTTATGCTCGTTTAGTAAAACAGTTCATGTTGGATGGATAATAAAAACATTCTTTTTAGTGAATATAGTAGGATTTCTCAATAGGCTAACGACTACGACTACTTCGTCGTCTGTACAATTAAGAAAAACTTTATGGAATAATTTTAATAATTCTAATATTGGTTCATTGGTTGTCGTAAGTAGCATGTGCTATTGCTTCTGATCACTTTTATGACTTTTATAGGTTTATGGGATTGTTAGGATACAGTCTAGTGTAGCTACATGTTCTTTTAGCACTAGCTAAATTTTCTGGAGGAGACTCCTCAACATACGGTTTTATTTACAGGCAAACAAGAACCTTGTAGACTACTAAATGTATTGCAGAGTACTCTAATCCTATATAATTTAGAATACTCCACTATTCTTCTATTGACTTGATGCAGTAATTTAAAACGATGATACCTTCCATTAATGTTTCACTACACTTACTATTCACTTAAAAATTGTTTAGTTTTTCTGCATTTTAATAATACTTATGGAGAATTATTGAAATATAATTTTTAAATAATGTTCCTACATTTTTTTGGCTTGTCTTCTTCTGATGTTGATAATCTGGTACCTCTTCTTTCCCTTTTACATAAACACTAATTCACAGATGAGGAAGCGTGTTGAGTATGTTTCTCTACTGACTTAGCATACAAGTTTTATAAATTATGATAATATTAATGATTGTAAAATACATGTTCAACACTTTTTTCTTTAAATGCCTTTTATCAAAATTACATACAATGCAAATGTTTTTACCATTCTAAGTACTAGTTTATCTTCTGTTTGCAAAACAAGCGTTATATATACAATAAATATAATTCATCTCTCAGTAGATAACATCAATGTACACAACAAAGTAAGGAAAAGGAGAAGAAGGGGTAGTAACAAATATGTTGGGACATAACATTTTATATGAAAATATCAGAAAGCAGTTATACCAAGAATCTGTAAAACTCCCTTCATGCGTAATAGGCCTTTTATTCAAAACTTGGTGTAACTTTATTCTTTAGCAAAAAAAAAGTAAACGAATGTGTAAATATTTATTCATATTAAGTAGTATAATGTTGTTAAATCATTGAAATCTTCACGAATGATGACATAAAATATTTTCCTTTATGTACTATTTTATCAGATTACACTACATATTTGATAGACATGAATATATGTATATAGATGTTAATTTGTCTCTTACAGCTATCAAACTTTGAAATCTACTTACTCTACACTAGTAGCAGTGTTAGCCTACAATGAATAGTTTACATTCAAAATATTTTTAATTAATTTAGCATCATGTACCATGTTTGTGAACTATTCAACATTATCAAGAAGAGCATTTTTCCATTAAATCAAACTCAGTATTAGTTTTAATTGTGTCATTGTATAATTACGCATCGTATAGCATGATTAAATCAGTTTCAGTAGTTACCCAGTTGTTTACCATATTAAGTAATAGCAAAGTGATCAGAATGTTTAATCACTTTTATGTGCATTTAGTGATTAAAATTTGGTAATGTGAGTGAATATCTTTTAATGAAGTTTTTATCTCATGTCTTAATTTTGTGGTATTTGAGTTTCTTTTTAATTTTAGAATTCCATTAGATTGATACGTCTTGAAGTGGTATGTGTAGTTTAAAGTTTAGGAACTTCACAATGTACTGTTTATAAACTGAGTATTTTGAAGAAAGTATTGCGAAAGTGTACTTTTTAACTGGATCTGATGAAATTATAAACGTATAATTACTGAAGCTGACAAGAACAACGCGTTATAAGTATCCTATGGTGAATACCAGTACACTAAATGCATGATGCAATTACTGACTATTCCAAATTATATCTAAACGCTTTTACTTTGAATGAAATTTTAAAAAGCAAAAACATAGATCTCCAATAAACTTACATATATGCATATTTATTCCTTGTATCTTCACAGATGCCTATTATTATTTCATATAGGTTAAGTTGATTATTGCTAGCATTCATTGTAAAATAAAAAGGTCTACATAATTCAGATAGCCTTGAACTGCAGAATAAATGCTACGACTATTAGAAATTTAGAAACAATAGGTGATAATGAGACATAATAAACTAATCATTACCTGAGGGATTGTTTCATTACTGACAATAAGTTCCTGAAAAAGAGAGATAAAATTAAGGAATTTTCATAAAAGCAGGACAATTATTAAATCATACAGTCATTATTTTAAGAAAGACTGAGATATTTACGTTGATAAACCACTAAGAACAGACAAATTTCACGTCTATCGACTTTGTAGTGCTGATCAAGTTGCAATGTGGACATTATTTTAAATGCCTTGATGTTGTGTGAGCTATGATTTAATTTTCAGTGACTGAACGTAGTTAGCTGGAATCCGTGAATATTAGGTAAATTTCCTTCTTCTTGATTACTTTTACACGCTAGCGATGATAGCCAACTAGAATGAAATCTCTGTCAAGCTGGATTTTCTGCAAAATACCTTGAACTACCTAACATCACTGAGATTAGCGTAATTAAAAACTTATACTGAAAAATTCTTGTAAATAAGTTCATAGAATAGTTCAAATGAATGGTTTAACTGACACAAACACTTTGTAAATTTAATTCATTGAATGAAAAATTTTAAATCTATTGTACATGTTTTATAGTTATCATAACACTTGAATAATATCTGAAACGTAATACCGTTGATTCTCAATGCTAGTTAGATCAAAACTGATAACTGTTGCATTTAATATAATTTCTATTTTTATTTTCTTATGAATCTAACAGCAATTAAGATGTGATGCTGTTGATTTTCTGTTAAACTGTACTTCAATAAAGATTTCCATACATAAAAACAACTGAATGAGCCAAGAGATTATTATTCGTAGTTTCTACCATGAACTGATCTTCATTAAATTATCTTTTAAAACAAGAAAGCACTAGATAGTCGTTACGTTTTAGAATAGAATTTCTCTTCAACCAAGTTTATTCACTAATTTACCAGTTATGGACCTTAGGACATTTAGGCTTAGTTGACGGCCGACTGTGTGTATTTATAATGCTAGTCAATCTACAATATTGTAAGACTATCACCGACATAAGTTGTTTCGATACAATTCTAATTTCAGCAAGCTAACTGAACAATATAAAACCAACTGTCATTTTAACGATGATGGACGGTTGATGAAGTTCAAAAAGGCTACCGAAGTTTCACTATACTAATAAAAATAAATTGCTATGCATTAAGGAGTTTGAATTTGCTTCATTAGTAAATAAAAGTAGCATTCATTTCTCATGTTGATAACACAGAGATTAAAAGTATTAGATATTGTAGTGATTGTTGAATTCGAAGTTTTAAACTAAGAACTGTGTTTTATTTGATGAAATTAAAATCTTCGGAGTTGTGAAAATTTGGTTCATCCTTGTTTGCGATTCCTCATTATTCAACGCTCACATTTCATCAGAAAACTGCTTTTCTAAAAAGTATTCAACGCGAACGATTTAACTGTCCTCTGCTTCCAGAAGTTTAATGGCTTTCCGGCTAATTTAGAATCGTGATGTGAAAATATAAAGTGATGAAAATATTGAGCAATTAATTAGATATTCAAAACTAAATACAAGTGGTAAAATAATCGAATCCCATGTGTACTTTTTTTCCTCTAAATCTCGTCACATTAAAATATCAACATGAAATATTCATTGAATCTGATACGTTTTATGATAAACGTAGAACATATCATTTTATGATCAGAAAATAAATCATTTTTCACTTCATACCCATCGGGTGGGACAACGTTTTTAAATTTTCATGAATGGGTTGAAAACTGTTTAAGATCATTAAATGATGTGTGGTTGGAACTGGAATAAATACTATTCAAACAAAAAGGATTCATTTATACTGGAATAATTTTGCTTAATACCATAAGTGAAGTTAAAGCTAATTTAGACACCATTAGTGGAAACTGTTATTTTAAGAGCGTTGTGTTTTCTAGGCTGAAGTACTTTATAACGAAGCTTTGATCGAATGAGCAACATCATCAGCACATAATTCACAGTGAAGTGAGATTTTAGAATTTCTCCACAGTTATCTAACAGTTTATTGCCTTCCCACGAAATTCCATCTATATTCATGCTGTTGTTGATTTTATCGGTTAATAGAATCAAGAATTAGTGAAAAAAGGATGGAGGTCATAATCAAAAAGTGTGAAAATCAAAATACATATCCTGTTTTAGTTATCCGTGATGTTGCTTAGCCATTTGAATGCATTAATTACATTATGTTCAAGTTCTAGTTCAAATAAATTCAAATTACATGTCAGCATACTTAATACTCAAAGTCTACAGTAAACCCTAGAATATAAAACCATCATTACTTCATTAAATATCCACGTGAAAAAAAATATTTACTTATATATTCGAACACATTGTTTGAAATGTCTGACTAAATCATTATCCACTATGTTGCGAAACAATTTAAATTATGTAAGTACATTTAGTGAGAGAGTACTTAGTACATATTTAATTATCTATCACAGGATGATTTCGATTGAGTATCAATGAAAATGAGTGAACACTCGAAGTTTGTAGCGTCCTAGAGTGATTTTCTTCAGTAGTGTGAACTCTCCATTTTACCTTCAGGTGTCAATGCAAACTATTGGGCTATTTGCAACGGTAAATTCCCACTACAGTCAAAATGCGATATAATGGGAAAGTAAGTTGATATTTTTAGTGACAGTCGTCTCACTTTCGAAAAGTCTAAACTAAACCAGTCACGACGCCTCACAAGGAGCATTTTGAATTTAATCCTGGTAAACCGGTCTTAATAGTTGGTTAACGGTTATTTTGAGGGGATTGATATTTAATTATGTTGTTTGTCACTGATGTTCGAACTTGTCGGAAGTAAGACAGTTATCATCAATGACCGTGAATGATCTTTACTCTCTGTTACAAGTTAATTAAAGTAGGAATTCAACTGTTGCTTATTGGCGATGTGATACTGATGATTAATAGGTTGTCTTAGAACTTACAGGTTCTTGGTTCGATTCCAAAACAGAATCAAAGATTTGCGAAACACAGATTGAATTTTCATTATCTAATACAACTACAAAGTTGAAGTAAGATAAAGTACTGCTACTAGTGATAATATATTTAGTAATATAATTCATCTGGTAAATTTGCTAATCTGAAAACTTGAGGACAAAGAAATTAAACAGCATATTTAAAGTTGTGAAATCAACCTAGAAACATTATTACGTGTGATGAATTATTAACACTACAAAATTATTTAATTTTTATTGTTATGGTTGCTAGTACACGTATTTTTCTAAATTTATTAAAATACAAAAACTATAGCTCTGTAACCTAGCCTTTACTCTCAGGCTATACATATTCGGTTACACCTCTAGTAGTTACTTAATTATACCTGCCTGTCATAAACCCCATTACAAATCGAGCTTTTGTTGTCGATTTTGTGGATTAATAATTGTTGTCTGTTATGGCCTGTACAGTAGAACTATTCAAATTTTGTCTCTCTATGAATACGTAGTTACAAATGTTTAGATTTATTTTTAAGCATCTGAGATACAATCTTATGAATAAAAACTTCTGCTCGTAAGTATAGGCTGCACTGATAAAGATATTTGATTTTAAAGTATGCTTATGACAACAGTTAATACATATTTTCATATTTAGTAGCGACCGTTTATATTTGTGAATTATCTAAACGCATTCCACGTTCTCTACAAATCATTGTCTCTTAGACCAAAAACCAACGAAGTAAAAAGTTACACTGCATTCTATACTTTTTAACATTAATGGGTTGTTTAGTAAGAAATCTAGTCTACTTAAACGTAGAAATTAGTCTGCGATGTAGTAAAATATACTCGAGACGTCGAAGTTTAGATGTTGAGTAAGATGAACCCTTCAAGAACTTTGACCAACAAAGAAGTTTTTTTCAATTGGTGACTTTGTTTGTAAAATA
Organism: Schistosoma japonicum; assembly: GCA_025215515.1. Classification (NCBI taxonomy): domain Eukaryota; kingdom Metazoa; phylum Platyhelminthes; class Trematoda; order Strigeidida; family Schistosomatidae; genus Schistosoma; species Schistosoma japonicum. Next base: position 43,702,563 of record CM046069.1, on the reverse strand, counting down.
GTATTTTAGATATACACTTGTAGAGGCCTAGATTATCATCTAAACATACCAACTCTATATTGTGCATTCCATTGTGTATTTATGTTCAATGTGTGGCTAAAATTGCTCTCTTTAAACCTTTATCGTTTATTGAATTATTTTGATCTCAGATACATTTCCACCTAATTCCTCTTATTAGATTCGTTATTCAGGTACATCCCATCAACCGTAAATGTGCAGGTAGTCAATTGTAATATATAAATTATATACAAATTGGATTGACGTTTCGCTGACCCAGAAGCAACTACAATTCTATACACTTCCCCATAGATTTGCCTAAAAAAATTTTTCGTATAAACTTGATTAGTAACAGGCAAAACAGCAATTAGACTACAACAGTGACTACGAGGAAGCTTTAACTTACATCGTAAATTATGAACAGATTACAAGTGTACAATTGCAGAAGACGTAACTAATAGATATGTTTTATTGAGCCCCTGAATATATATCGAGGAAGTAAAACTTGACCCCTCAATCTATTTGCTGATCTAGGAAATCCTGGAAAGGTACATGTAGTGTTAAGCTGCTTGAAAACAAATAGACACTTGTCATTTAATGATTAATCATTGAGTAGGTGAAACTGTATACCGTCACTAGATGATGTACTGAACACGTTTTCGAGACTCCCTACTGCAAACGTAGTAGATTAAGGAGAGATATTTTTACGCTAAAATATTTTTTAGTGAGACGATGAGTCTAAAAAAAGTATCTGAATACAACAAAATGATAGAGCATTGGACAAGTATTTTGTAAAATTAAGTAACATAAATTGCATTAATTCAATGAGTAGAAATTGATATTAATTAGTATCTGAACACAATATAACTGTGCATCCATTCAATGTCACCTCCGCGCTCATTGTGTTAAGAAATATGACGTGTACTTGTAACGTTTGCATATGTTATCTACAACAACAATTATCAGATTGGATTTAATTTAAAATATTAGACAATATTTACTTGTTGCATTTATATAAGCACTGAACACACTGATACTGAACAAACAAAGCATTTATAATTTTTGTGTAAAACCAATTTTGCTTGTATGAAAATCCCTCCACTTTTTACTGTATTAAGTAATTCCTTTTAAATTGTATTTTGTCACTTTGTTGTGCTCTAACTTTGTAATAGATCTTATTTTTGTTTGTTTACTCTTTTATTGTAACAGTCATTGGATTTTCGCTCACAATCAGGTTCTTATATGTATTCTTTTTGTTGGCATATTTTGTTTACTACTGTTCTTAGTTTTGTTTTACTGCATTTCAAGGTCTTGATGTAAGCCATATGGGGTCGACATTTTGCCTGTCTATACCTGAATGATTTGACTAAGTTGGTTGATTTCAGACATTACATAGTTCTTTTGTTTGTTAGAAACAATTGTTTTTGAACAAGTAACTAATTTGATGTATTTTTGCTACTTACTTGTTGTATTATAGATTAATTTTTCAGTTTGCTTGAATTCCTTTGATTGTATAAGGAAAGGGAACTGCTGAGGTTTATGTGCCAAATTTGTGTCTATCGTTAAATATAGTATCATGTTTTGCGCCAATAACTTGTGTTATTTGATGTCCTGTTGTGGATTTGTGCGTAACTCAAGAACCTATTGGCCCCATGCAGAAACGACATTTATTTTTGAACGTTGTCGGTAGTTTTGGTCTTTAGATTTAAACTTTCGGATACATGTTTGTTAGTTGTTACATTAACAGACTCCATTCGTGCTTTATTCTGGTTTCTGATATACACAGATTGTTGACCGTATTTTTTTGGTGTTAGTCAAATCGACGATGAAATATATGGTGTCATAATAAATCCTTCGAATCACTCAGCCTTCCCATAACTACAACATTACTACGTCCTCATCCACTTACCTAAATACAAAAAATGTATGCTCTCAATTCGTCGACAGCTTAGAAATCCATCGACCTATTCTTCAGCACTGATAAGTACTTTGTATCATTCAGTGAAGTAGAAATTATAAAACACCTCTTGATCGAAACTACACATCAGTTAGTTATAGCAATAATCATCGTTACATTGCCTGCACTTCAATTCAGATTTCACATCTTATCGGTTAAAACTAAATTATCATATTTTGGTGACCATTTTTTATTTGTTGAATATTTTTGGTAAGTCTAACAAATTTATTTTATAACTCTTATATTCATATTGTTATTGTTGCTATCAAATATCACGAATCCCCTTACCTCGTCCTTCTTAAGTCGGAAGTGTGAGTGTCTGTGTTTTTTTATCCACCCTTTTTTTGAGCTCTAGGCCAATTGTTGCGTATCACCAGATTTTAAGTATTTTTCTTGCCTTATAAAAACACTAACAGCATACTAAGTTTGTTCAGGCTACTTCTGTCCTATCGAACAACATAGCAGATATGTTAATGGAAACCAGTATAAACCCAGATTCTAAGAACTTGTATAATGTTTTCAAGCAAAAACTTATTAAAGCTATATAATTTTCCGAACAACAAGCTATAGACTAACTATTTGCTAACGTTTAGTTGAATGCTAGCATTATGTCGCGAATCAACTACCACGTTAGTAGCCTCCTAGAAGACCGCCATAGCGACAGCAAATTGTCGCATCAGTTATATTAACGCCGTTTGCTACAAAATGTACATCAGGTACTGTTATTTTTGAGGAGAATACCGATATAGCTAGGTTATTCATCTTAGCGAAAAAATTTATAAAGAGTTTGAGACCGGTACCAGGCAAATCAACAACAACTAACGAAAACTGATCAATTTAATTCATTGCAACGACAAATTAATATGTCATTTACACATGCCACTGCTACGACAGTACGCGAAGGAAATCATCAGTAGTCGAGAAATAGATCTTCTACTAGATCACTTGTTTATACCATCGAAAGTTTGAAAGCTAGTCATTACGTTGTGTCTCCTATGTGAATTTAGTCAGAAGTATCAAGGAAACGATGCGACCGGCAGATGTACTTTTTCTAACTCTCAACATTGATGTTTTACGCCTATACAAGCTTCTAAAATCTCAACCTTGGTCACAACCACATAACTTATCGTTAAACGCCCGCATATGGTCTTTCGTCTGCGAAACCACTTCATTTGTCCAATTATCCATGCGGCGAGCAGTCTTTGCTAATTTTCATATCCATGAAATTGATTGCGAACAAGTTTTTTAATTAGGTAGGGATTATAGTACACAGAACTGAAATATATCATATATACCGTGTCAAAACTATACTGACATACCATTTTAATCCCCATCCCCCTCCCCCGTCAGGTACATTTCTATTATTAAACTCCAAATTTGATTGTATTTCCGTAAAGTCAATCAGACCCCTACCTCTCCTTCATATGTTATCATTTATTGATGAGTTTATACGTTGGCCAATTAGCGTACTACTAAAATCACAGTTGCTTTAACAGTAGCTAGGAAGCTTGTTAATTACTGGACATTACATTTCAGGTTTTGTCAACTATAACCACTTTTAGAGGTTCCTGGATCAAAAACAGTTCACAGCAGTTCACAGAAACTCCATACAAAAAGAATCGGAACTACTGCCTACTGTTCTCACGCTAATGAAGTAGTTGAAAAATTCCACAGGTTGTTTAAAGCTAGCTTCATGTGTTTCCGTAGTGGTTGTAAAAGAATTGAAAAGCTTCCTTTTGAATTACTTGCAATGCAGACTACATCAGAATTAGACTCCGGTTGTCCTACTGTGGAGTTGATTTAAGAGTTGACATTATGTTCGCCAAGAATGTATTTTGAACAAACAGACGATGTACCACTATGGTTAACCTACTACGTACTACAATTAAAATATCGCCGGCTAAATTGAACTAATCGTTCCTGGAACTCGGAAGTGAAGATTATATTTGTCTCGTGAGTTAGAATACTGCATTTATTCATCCAACCAAAATGATAGTTCTCAGTGTCCCTCACAACCTTTGTAAGATAATCCTCCTAAAAACTTGCAAAAAGAGGTTATGACAATCACTGTAAACAGAGCTGATAAATTTGACAATATTTATCGACTGAGTTAAACCAAAGCTGTTAAACGTTGAAAAACAACCAAGAAGAGTGAAGCAGCATACGGTTCCTCCACAACCGTACAATCTTTTACTCTTTACGACTAAAATCACACCCAAGAAAACAACACCAGAATCAAAGACAGCGATTAAATCCGGCCAGCGAGTACGATGGTCCTAATATTTCTTAGAAATAGTATTATCAGCTTTTTAACAATTTTTTATATTTATTGACGTTATATTTCATTGTTAATATTTAATTAATTGTTGGCATTGACATTATTATTGGCCCCTTGTTTATCATCATCTGTGTAATCTAAACGCTATTATTCTGTTTGGTCTACCTTTACCGCCATTTTTGTTTTGTTATTTTATCTTTGAGACAATTGATATTGTTGTTATTGTATTTTCATTTTAACACGTCTATAGAGTTCACGTTTTAAAGATGGTTTTCATTTTAACTCTATGAAGTTCCAGATCTGATGCGTACATTTGTATATTAACATTCGACGTATTCCTGTTACATTGGTATATATTCGCGTCTGTACTAGTAACTTGAGACGTATTATTTTGGTAGTCATCAAGCGTGGATATTTATTTCGATTTCTGTTTTCTAGATAAAAGTCTGATGTAGTGATTATTGATACCTCTGAAAATATTAACGAGTTTAATTTATTGCACATGATTTCGGCATGATTAAACATAGAAACAGATATAACCTGTACATTTCACTAAGTTTAATTGGCTGGTTTGGTTGCAACTGTCTTGAATAAACTAACTTGTGTTGACTTTAACAGTAAACGTGGGTCGTTATTCCAGTATCACAGTTTTTTTTGAGGATTATATAAAAGTAAGAAAAATCTCATCTGAGATTTACATTAATAATAGAATACTGGTAGAACTGTGAGCTAGTTAAGATGCTACCACTCACAACGTAATAATAGCAAATTTTTTGATTTAAAACTGATTAGTTTTTTTCTTTCTTTACATACTGATTTTGGTTGAATACCCATGGAAACCCGGGAGGACTGGACAGTATTTTTGTTTTCCTATTGGACCGCCTAACAATGCTCACCCTTGATCCTTCAACAATAGTCTGCAGAGAGCACAAGCAGCTGATCTAACCACCTACTCTCCATAACAACTTTAAATAGAATGATTAATTATCAAGAGTTTTATTCATGAGATATACAAATAAGAATTTCGGTTTACTCCCTGAACTCAGAACTCATTGGTGTCAACAAAAGTAACATGTTGACGGCACTGAATAGTGTGTAGTCAAAGCATCACATGCTGTTAGACTCTCAAAATCTTCGCGTAGATTGACCACTATGTTTGTGCGATGACAAGATAACTAACAAACGTTAATAAATGGATGAAATTATTTTACATATTTTTAACATTCCATCAAAGTTAGTAAACTCGTGTTGTGACTGTAATCATTGCCTTATCAAACATTTTGGTTTACTGGATAACATAAGTATGCCCGTAAAAGTGAGATTGTTGTGAACCTGACCGCTGGTAAACAAAATGAAGCCTTAGAATACTTCCGTTTGTTCACAAAACATCGAGATACGGAGAAACTTTATAAAACTTTAGATTAACCGTGGGTGTTTAAGAGTAGGAACCTAAAGTTAAGTTATTCATTACGATTAAGAAATATGGCTAAACGATGGAACACTTTCTTACAAACTCACCTCTACTAACCAACTTGACAAATCATTAAACTCAGGCTTCTAGAAGTACCTCGTTAAAATGTACCAAGTCACTTCATCATTAGCTTCTTAATACTCACCGACTTTACTTCTTGTCAAAGTATATGAAAATTAACTTTGTTGAACATTTGAATAAATGAAAATTGGGTCGGTGCTCTACTGAAGAAATCTAATTATTGTAGAGTTGGTAGGCTGATTTTATAGATATGAATGAACTGACTGGTAGTGTAAGGCTCACCTAAACAAATAAGTGTCATTTTGTTTAACCTGTATTGTTTTTGATAAAATTGAATGTTTGTATTTAATGTGTGAAATATTTACAATTATAATCTAATTTTGTCCTACATTATTAGCTGACGTCGATTATTGCTTAGTCGTCTGTGCTCTTCGTCTAATCTCAACTATAACATGAACAGCGTAGCACCCCTTTATCAATCCTACAAATGAAACAAATAAAACAGGTATCAAACAAACTTAACTAATTTGTTGCGATCCGGTTATATTCGTATACAAATTGCACATGTTCCAAACCTCAGGAGAAAAACATAGCATCAGATGATTTTAACTACGTTATCCCTAATAAGCATGAAGGACCAAAAAATCGATTGTCACGATATAATTTCTAACTTCAACAACATAAACAAGATTACACAAAGTTCAGACATTTTTTCCGATTAACTTAAATATCCTTGCAAACATTTTACCCATTTATGTGGCCCTTTTATCTTGTGTGACTTTATCTCATAATTCTTCGAAGAGTTATTGTACCAACTATCTGCACTCACTGTATGTATAGCAATTACCAAATAAATATCCAAAAATGACAAGCTGGCTATTAGTTTTCAAAGGTCTTTAGATGCAATCCTATTATTGCTAAATACTTTGATTACAGACGTAATTTTTTTTCCATTTAAATCTGGAAAACTAACTACATTACTATGAACCAATATAATTACAACCACTAAACGTAGTAAACAATTTCCTAGATAAATAGTTGTGTAGGCTCTTGACATTGATGTTAAGTATGTTTGTTTTAGTGAACATTGCTAAGAGTAGACCTCTAATCACAGGTATCACCATCAAGTCACTGTACGACGCCCTATGGGAAGCAACTCCACTACTATTCAGTTAGCATTTACGTTGCGATTCAATTTACGACCTACCTAAGATAAGGTTCATCTCCCTCATCTCTGTCTTATAATTTTTCCCTATTCGTACTTGTTTGTTTCATCGTCAGAAACCACTCTGGTTGTACCACAAGCGTCATTTGGTTACATACATGGGGTACTCGTAAAGCCTCTGCTATTGATGTCTAACAATGCGCACAAACACATTTCAACTTACGGATCAGATCACAGCGCAGTCACTCTATAAAAATCAGGAACACCAAGAACATCTTTAATTCCTCGATTCACAAATATTCAAAAAATATAAACATTGGTAATTTGAAGCCTGAAGATGGAGTATCATGTAGTTACCACTGAGAAACCATGAAAGTAAACAATGAAAAATTTTATGCTTATATATATATATCTAACAACTCAGGTGTCCATTATCTCTACTAACATTCAAGGGTTTGTTAAAACCAATCAACTGAAGTAGTTTACATGCATATGTTACTTGATTTCATTTTGAAAATGACTCTTTGTCAACTATGTGAAGCTTGACATTTTAGGTAACAATGATAAAAAAACCCTACAATATATTGTACGCTTGCATACTTATTCTTAACATCCACTAATTACTAGCAATAGTAGGCAAATATTTCAGTTCTGCCTTGGATTCTAGGTTGCATTATTTTGAATTCGTCATCATTATAAAGCATTTGAATGCTAAAGCAAGGGCTTTTAATAAGTGATACGCAGATAAATACTTAAGTAACTACTCATTTTAGAAATTTAAAGTTGTTTGTAATGTAGATGTTACATGTGTAAGTAAATTTGTATTCACATATATACACTTAATATATTAATTGTCTTTAAGATGCCCGTGTTGGACAACTTTGTTTTTGTAACACTTAGAATGCTAGATATACTCTCTCGAGCGAACGCATTCACTTTAAAGAAACAATATTTTCAGGCTTGGCTAGCCTTGTTGTTTAAAGATTCAAACGGAGAATCGTTGTCGCAAGAATAGAATGCTAGGGGACTGTGTTAGTCTTTTCCTAGTAAACTTCTGTGAGTGTCTAGTCATCTCTTGAATAAGTCAGTTTAGGGCGTAGACATTACTTCTTCCAGTAGTAGATTACAGGAAATTGATTACTTGGTGAAAAAACCTGTATGCCAAGGTAATTTTATTTATTCTTGATTATTGAACTCGTTTGATATACTTTTTGAGATGTTATGACCTAGTTGGAGAAAAAAAGGGAGTAGATTAGAATTAAAGTCACTTCCTAGCACTGTGAATCACAAACAACTTCTTAATCTTCTGTAAAACAGTGTTAAGGTTCAACTTTCAAGCTGTGCTGTACGGGATGACAAGTAACTTCAGGATTCAGCAGGAGATCAAAGTCTTTCTTCAAACTCTGTTTGCTGTCTGAACACAATGTTTAAGGTTATACCTAATTAGGACCGTGTAAACCATATTGAACATACATGTATCTAACTATAGTATAGGTCCATTTAAAAACCCATACTGTCCTGAACATATTGGCTGCTTTACGACGACAGTGGACCGTGTTTATTAAGCCCACGGCTTGCAGTGACCGCAGGATCACTGTACGTTACAGCTAACGTACCACTGCATCGAAGTTGGCCTAGGGGTTCTTACATGACATTGTCAGTAGTTACTTCAAGCCATATTTTGACGTCATCTGCATATAATAACATTAAAGGTTAGATGATCTTTGGGAGGTCGTTAATGTATAGAATAAACAGTTAAAGACTTAGTATTGAGCCTCAAGGTATCCTGCTCAGTACTTGTTTCCAGGTGGACACTAGGGCATTGATTTTTGTCTTCTGTTTGCGGCCAACCAGAAAGCCTTTTATCTACTCACGTAGGTTTCCAGAGATTCCTAAACTTTCTAGCTTCAACAGAAGCCTGTTGTAATGGATTCCTCCAGAAGCTTTGCAAAAGTCATTGTAGATTACGTCCTCTAATTTTTTGTTGGCAGTCACTGTCGCTTAGCCTTCCCTTACACGAAAGGCCATTCTTACATCAGTGTTATGCACTGTTAGCAGTCTATGAATTACTAGAAAACCCATAGCTGTCTTCTCGATGATTTTTTTCAATATTTTAACTACAATATTCGTAAGGCTGATTGACCGGTAGTTTGGTGGATGTTACCCAGACCCTACCTTATGGATTGGTATGACTGTTTTATCTTTCCAATCTCTTGGAAGTCTAGTACATATTCTTGGTTAACGTCTATTCGAAGTGGTCAATTTTTCAACATCACTTCTAAAGTCACCTCTACGTTGAGGGGAGGTTTGTTGGTGAATTTACTCCAAAAAACTGCTGTGTCTTCCGTTTTGTCCGGGTTTTCTTCAAACGTTAAAAACCCGTTATTTTCAGCAATCGAGGAGAAAATTAATGTATGCGTTTTAGTTTTTTAGTTGGTATATGAGAATATTCGTTTGGGATGCGTAATTTTAATCCTTCAAAGCTGATTTTCTTATTTTTTTGGGAGGCTAGAATTTTGGTGATACATCGGTTCCTAACGAACATATCAAGACTGATTTGCTACGTTGTACTTTCTTTTCTTTTAGTAAACATTCGATGTGACGGTTGATCAAATATGGCTGTGCATTGTCCTTCTTGTGAACTTCCAAGGTATAAAGGGCTGGACGATGGATTATGTAACTCATGAAAATGGTTTTATACTTCCTCCACTGATGCTTTATAGCTAGTTGTCCAGTTTTTGAAGGCATCCATGTAGTTAATTGCTTTCATATTAACCTTCTATATATTAGAGCGAGCAAGTGTATCCTTGGTATACCATGGTTGAGCTAAACTTGAAAGTGATGACTTCTTGATCACTTTCTTGATGGACGGAAGATAATTGATTTGTTTAACATTGTCTTTATGTTTCAGACGAAAGTATTATAAACCCTGCCAGATGAGATACGTAATGTACTGAGTTGAGGTTAACAAAATCATAGCTCCAATAAATCTGTGGTCAAACGCATGTACTGATGACTGCATCAAAGTCGTTCCAGTTTACAGAGGGTGTGTTGAAGCCACCTACTATAAAGCTTCTGTACCTACTTTGCCAGGACTGTAGTTTATTATTGGTGAAGCCATCAACTTTGCATTCTGGACCCTAATATTCTAGGACTTAGTCTGTATCCTGTTTCTTACTATCCAATCGACATCTTTTTATCTCACACGTCCTACTGTCATGTGCAACTGTTTCTACGAAGAGTATAGATGAGCAGGTTTATACAGAATAATTTCACTCCTTTTGGAGTCTAACCTGTCAATTCTGTAAATAGAGGAATCCTGAAGTTGTTCTTCACTGTCATCCATTTTCGATACTCTGCTACTCAATAACTCAATTACTGAAATCTAGTCATGCTTTTCCATATAGACTTTTATCAGTTTTACCTGAAAAATAGATCATCAGGTCGGTGGTTTTTGAGTAACTGACCTCTCATTAGACGAAAATGTCACTTTTAGTGGGCTAATTCTTCTCTGTTATTGTTCCTTGAACTTGAAAAGGATAAATTCAGATAATTACAGAAAAATACAATAAAACAATCACTTGTCAACTGAACCTCTTTTAGTTAGTATTTTAAATGAAAGATGATTTTAGTAAACTGTAAATCGTTTTAGTGAGATGCTCTTTATTGTCTTTGATGCTTTGTAAAAAAAATTGAGTTTTCTAAGCATTGTTATCCTTTCTTTTCCATTTCAGAGTCTGTTTCGCTTTAATCGTGACTAATTTCGAGTTACTTTCGTCAATGCACGTCATCTGACAGTCTTTAGGCTAAAACTTACAGCTACCAAAAAACAAATGCCTAGAAAAAAGAAGGTTAAATCAGAGAAAAAACGCAGTAGGAGACCTAAAACTTTAAGAAAAAAGAAGGTTTGTTAGTATATCATTAATCAAATAATAATAAAAGACAGTTTTAGAAGCTAAAATAGAAAAATTTTGTGCAGATGAAGAAAAGTACACTGACTTTTTAAAGCGTTCAAACTTATGGATTGAATGTCATGCAGATCAATTGAAAAGTTTGCTTCATTTAACAGTTCACTATTCAGATGTCAACTTTACTTATGACGATTTTAAGGCTGGTTTGTTCATATTACACGGTTTTTAAAGTTATATTGCTTAAAATAGCTCTTCTATCACTAAAATGTCCATTTACAAAGTTTGAAATTGATGTTATCACAAGATTACTTGATAAAAATAAAAACGGTTTTATCGAATATCAAGATTTATCATCAAGCTTAACAAAATTAAGGTACGTCTACTTTTCGTAAAATTCAGCAACTTTTCTTAGATATTTTTCACCATTTTTTCCAATGCGAAATTTACTTGATACATTTAGAATTTATAATTGTCCATAAGGTATATACTTCCTAACTGGTATTGAATTAAGTATAATATGTAAGGAGAGTTTGCTGTTGTTTGTTAATCCCGTAATTCAAATCAGTGTTCAAAGAATTATCATTAGGTTTCATGATTCGAACTTCCATGAAATGTTAACGTCAATTAATCTTAGTGCTTCATATATGTAAACAAGGATTTCTTATTTAAAATGTAAGTACATTGTAAAATTCTAACTTCACACAAATTAATAAATGTTAGGACGGATTGTGATAAAACTATTTCAATCCCCTTTTTCAATATCGATGAGGAATATTTCAGTGAGATAAAAGCTGCTTCGACGATGTGTTATTTTTAAACTTATGAATCTAATTAGATATTCAAGGAAACTATAGTAAGCCAAAGGCTTGCACCAGTTATTTATCTTAACTATAATTATGTACATCACTTAATTTTACCTATAGTTATCAAGCTTGCTGCTGGTGAATTTCGGAAATTACTTGTAGTTTGCTTATCAAATCTATGAGTTAAGTATTTTGTTTACATATTTCCCAATTTACATTTTGTTAGAGCACCTAACATCTAACGTAAAATCTCTAATCATATTATGAGTGCTTAGCCTTAATTATAACTTGAAATTCAAATCACCGTATAAAAATGATTAAACTGTTCAATATCTACATTTATTAAATATTCATTTAGATGCATATATACGTCTTATCCTTTTTTGCTTGAAATGAATATTTTGCATAATACTAATAATTATTACAAGTTTTACAGAAACATATATTCATATAATATAATTTGATCATATCATTGATATAGGTTGTTATGGATAATTAAGTGTACAGTGTATAGTATCGCTTTATCAATGCATACTTAATAAAATGAATGTATCAGCATAAATATATTCTTTGGAAAATTATTTCTCTATGAAATGACAATTAATAATAGTTCTCGGGTAGTACCAAACTACGTTTCATTTTATTTTTGAATTAATCATCTCAGAATACTTACGTTGTATCTGTTGTACAGATCGATAACAGTTATAATTGTTAGGCCTAGAGGACGATGTTTTGACATTTTAACCACTGGTGTTTGAGCTCATGAGTTTGTAGAAACAGCATAAGGATGAAAGTATGCTCAGTAGCCCCTGACCAGAAATTTTCTTTACTAATTAAAGTTTTATATATTTTTTTTATGAAATATTGTTAAATGGTGTTAGGTTTTATTGAGAATCAAGTCAATTGATATTATTGTTTATAGCCACGAGAAAATAATTTAGATGTCACATCATCATTGTGTTCACTTAACATGACCTGTAGTATGTTCATAATATTTTTAATCTGAAAGTTACATTTTTAAACTAATTGTAATTTAATCAACTGGTTGAATAGATTTGAACTTCCCATAGCTTAAACTGTTGATTAAAGTGATTTTCGGCTTATGGAAATCTTTTAAAAACTTTCTGATTAGATTTGAAGTTTTCACCATAGACATCCACTGGCTACCATATTACTTATTTTGAAAAACGTAAAAGAAAACATGGTTTTCGGAATTGAATAGTCTCACTATTTCGAGCAGCCTAAAATTTCAATGAATAGCATAATGTTTAACATACTGTATTTGACTGAGTTCCGATTCCTACTTGGAACAGAAACGTAAGAGTAACAAGGAGAACAGAATACAAGGAACGTTAGTGATGATAATTCAGACTGACTTGTTAGTAAGATATTTCAAAATGTAGATTAGAGAAGCGAAGTTATAGTGAATAGTAAAAAATACATTGAATAATCGTAGCAAAATGAAAATAAATCGCCGCATTAATACCCTACATAGCCTGAATGTTCTGGATTTTTCCACAGTAACCCCTCGCTTCTTAAGTTCAGTTTTTTTATGCGCTATTTTTATCATCAGTGAATCCGAAAGAACCTTTCCGATAGATCTATTCTTCATAACTGTCTAAGACTAAATAGTAATCGTTGTTTGTAATGTTGACTCTTTGTTTATAGATCCATTAAGGTGCTTGCGTGGGGGTGTGGGCGTAAATAAATGACACTAAAACTTTTATTATGGGAACCTTTTCCATACTCCATATCAGTTTAACTAATTATTATTGTTTTATGCTCAACGCTGATAAAACAAAACCACTCAATAATTTCCTCATAGACTATAATCAGAATTCTATATGTGAAATCCTATTTATTTTACAATCTGAAGTTTTGTGTTTATTGGTGTATTCCAATCAAAAATAATGATGAACTATTATCATCATTAGGTGGAATAAATATGAACTTTTAACATCATGAGGTATTGTTAAATTATTCAGTTAAAATATATACGTTACTCACTAAAAGTGTAAATAATGAAATAATTTGTGTAAATACGTATTTTCGGTAATTTCTGATTAAATTTCACAATTGCATATATAAATATTTACAACATTTGAGCTATTTGTGATCAGTCTCATTTTACACGCTATTCATGTAGTTCATTAGTGATTCAATCATTTTATTATCTCTATGCCACATATGCATACTCAAATACACATCTTCATTAGGTTATTACCACCAATTTTATCTTTTGTCAATCATAATTATTTAACTGTTCTCAATAAATATTTTTTGTTTGTTATTGTGAAGCTTTGGTGCGGAACTAACGAAGACACTTATTTGTTTAAATTGTTTTCTCGGTTTTCCATTACGGATATATATATAGAAATGTATATTACGCAGTAAAATTTAGTTTATACCTAAATTGTTGTCTTTTTCATATTTTATAGTCTTCAAGATGGAAGCTTGAGAGAATTTAACATTGAAAGAATAGCAAAGTCAGATAGAGGGTTTGTTAATTACTTTTTTCAAATACGATTTCACTTTAACAGAAAAGGTTACTGAAATACACATAGTATAAATCAACAGTTATAAACAGTGTCTTTCTAACGAATACATAGTAGACTAATCATTGAAACCTTCTAAAGACAACAAAGCTACTTGAATTTTTGAGCATTGAGTCAATTACAGTCTCATTTCTTTGTCTGATACTTATAGTTCCATAATAAAATGATATTCATCACTTACACAGACTTTGAATAAATAATCTAGTGACTTTAAGACTTTTATAAATTCACTATCAGAAATGTAAGTGAAGTATTACAGGCACATCATATCCTGTAATTTAAATTAGTATTTCTACTTGGATGAGAATTTTGTTAGCTAAAGACGAATGAATAACAATTTTGTATGAGTGTCTACCATCGACTGTATAGAACAATAAATAGGTACTCATAGATTACGTCGAAATATACTAACTGCTCTTGAGTTTACCATTGATTACCCCAGAGGTTGATAACCGCGGAACTATGTATCGTTGCCTTGTCATTTACTTGCTTTATTTTTCTGCTTTGTGGCTGTTTTAAACTCTTGTAAGAATGAAACGACTTCAGAAGATGGACCACCTCAGGATACGAATTTTATAAGAGTTGTGCTTTTTAAGCTGGACGGTTTAGTTGAGAAGCTTTGATTGTACGTCCATATAAAACCAACGACAAGATCATTATGAGTAATAATAAATTAAACCCATAGTCAACAGGACAAGCTGTTAGTCAACTATGTGAAAACTAATAGCTTTCTTCTCTTTAGAGTGTATGTTGATGACACTGTTTAGAGAGACAATGAAAGTATTACAGTTAAGCCATTTATCTCAGAGGACACAACACCTACAAAGCAAAAACATATATGATTCACTCATTAGCTAATAATTATCTTTGAATTGTTTCACGAGTTGTAATAGTGTGAGATGAAATACCTTTAGCTCTTAAATGACCTCTTATGCTTTATTAACATTTAGTGTTAGTCTACTTCTCAAAATAGTATTTAAATGCTAATCATTATTAAGGCTATTTTAGCCGAAATAATCATTATGAGCTGGTTGAAAAACACTGTTTTAGAACATAAAATTATTTTTATTCTTTGTGTTGTCTTTAATTTGTTCGTTTATATTTGCGTTTTCTAAAATTTCAATTCTCAGGTCTGTTATTTGCAAGTTTAATTGCCTAAATTGTATAAATGTACGTGACACCCCATTACATTTCGAACAATTAATTCCATTGAATACGTTTACTGAAGGTCTAGTTAGCATTATTCGGTAAGTTCACAAAAATACTATGCTGGGTTGTTGATTTTCGAAAAAAATGAAGTGCTTGATTTAAGTATACTTCCATTATTTCCGTAATGAATATTTAAATATCTAATCTAGTAGAGATCCACTGAGTAATGGTGTACAATATAAAATGACTGAGATTCGAAATTACACCATTGGAATTCATGTAAGCTGCTCATCGGTATTGAGTTTCCCAGTAGACATCGATGAGTGAGCAACATTAATGCGCCATAAGCTAGAACGGAACAGCTGAGTAATGTTTTTTTCTGCTCATTGAATGCAATTATTTTGTGATGTTGTTTATAAACTTGAAGCAAAAAAATATCGTCATTAATATTTCCAATATATTTTAATGTAATCAAACGGGAATCATAGGTTCTTTTTATCATGGAATACTGGGCTCTCTAGACATCAGATAATACCATTTCTGACAGAATTGTGGATTTGATTTTTTTTGTATTTCTATAGCATGCTGGGTTATTTGTTCAACATGCAAAGAGAGTTTTAGTTTTAGGCTAAAGAGCTCTATAGAACGATGAACCTCTCCTTAAATGTCAATAAGTGTAGACGTCTGGTTTTAATAGCAATAAGAATAATTAAACAAGTATCTCTTGTACTCTATTGTTATCTATATTTAATTTTCATTTTTGCTGAAATTATACTCATAGTCGAGGAATAATTCTTTTCGTATACTTTTTTCATTTTCCTAGTCATGAAACGCTATTATGGTTACCAAAAATTTCAATCTTTCTTAGTGCTAATGAAGAACCTGAAAGTGAACTACTACCAGGATTAATGTTAAGTGATTATGATATTAAAAGTGGAGCAAAATATGATGCACCAAAAATGGACTTATTTTATAAACCTACTGGTCAGTTATTATCGAATGATCATTACACAGTTGCCTTATTAGATGTAGTTGATACTTTACAATCTGATCCTATTTTATGGTCTAAACTTGTTACTGAAAATATCAAATTTCGAGAAAATGTATCACAGAGAATTAAACTACTTTCTAACATAGATAGTAAAACAAATCCTTTTGCGTAAAATAATCAATTAATCTGTAAATAATTACGAATTATTGAATTATCATTAACGTTAGTTTTAAACAATTTCGACACAGATGTCTATGTTCTAGGAGTCTCTTATTTTTCTAGTGCTGATTGTTACTACGGAAAAGAATTTCTAATGATTATTTTGTTTTGAAAGTTTTATTTTTACCTTTATTTACCTTGCTATCACCTTGCTATTTAGAATTGCATATAAACCCTAAACAATTGAACAACACATTCTTTTATATACGCTAGTAAGCTACTGACGTGTTTAACTGTAATTTGCTGAACGAAATCTAATTGTCAATTGGCTAACAACAAACAGAGCATGTAAAATGAGATACTGAAAATAAAGATCTAGGACAAATGTTTTTCATCAGTAAAAGTGAGATGACTATAATTCTTCCTTCTTGTAAGCAATTAGAAATAAATTCCACTTTATGTGCTGTTACAGTTACGCTTAAATACTGATTCCTTATTATTACACCCTACTACCTTTAACCCCTTTGTCATATTAACGTGAAGTATTCGAGTTTCACAATCCAGATTTTAAGCTAAATATCAAAATAATCTCTTAAAATTAATGTTCACCTTAATTAATGAATTCTTATTACCGCAAATACAAGCCCCCCCCCAATATTGTACATACCTGTTGCTACCGAGCGTTGAATGGCACGAGACTGAGGTCTACACTTTCCTACCAACTAATTTCCTATTTTCTATCGAAACATATTGCCCACGATGTCGATTCACTTAAAATAGCGGATGTAAACCGATCGATTCTGTAAAATAGACAAAATTGATCATCGTTCATTGATCAGTCTATATACAAAAGTTAACTTACTACTTAATAATTCGTTCTAAATGGGCTACAACCTAGTTTATGTATTGCGTTTAATTGAATTCGTCAAGCAAGTGCATTTATCACAAGCATAACTAGCATTAATAATTCAAACTTAAGAAATCAGTTTAAACCGTTCAGTTAATTCACTTGTTTAAAAAAAAAAATTCAAATAACCTAATTCTGTAACGAATTTCAATCAAAATTACTCGAAGGCGTTTACGTCAAAAAAGTTGAATATTTTAAGACACAAACACCTACTGAAATGTGAGTACTTGAAGTAAACAAATGCCCACAATTTTTTATAACTGACTGTACTTACTGCACACTGGAGTACTTTTGTTAGCCATCAAGAAAAAAAATTAAACTATGAATCCTTAAAACTGAACTATTTGCGATCAGGGCATACAAGAGTTTATGGATTTTAGATAACGTGACTAACTTCGAGAGAGGGGGATAGTGGTATTATTCGGGATCTTTAATAAGCTAAACATAACCAACGGAGTTCGTTTGTGTCGAGTGTGCGGCACAGACCTATCAGCGACAACAGTCGGAGTAGCGTGATTTATCGCCAACTGACAAGCCAGAGATATAAATTGTCTGATGCCGGTTCACTGGTCTAATTGTTAGGCGTTTGTCAAGAAACAAAGAGTAGGCTTCGATTCCTCGTTGGGGCATGAGTGAATAATTTTGAATAACCCTTTATTTAGAAGAAACGCTTTACCGATGCTTCCTCGATTTTTTTATGATTGTCTAACCTAGGGCAGGGGGCAATATGAAGTTCAATACCATTTTCTTTAAGACTATATAGTATAACTATAATGCTCTTATTCGTGGTACTCGGTACTTAGAACTCTGTATTTAGTATTTCGAAATGCAGTAACGAAATAACGCATCAGTAGTCGTTGTTGTATAATATTGTAATAACTGGAAATGGAATCCCAAGAAGTCAGTAATCAAGATAATAGTGAACCTGACTATAGATATATATGTAGGAATACCACTGTCCTAAATATAGGTAAGTACAAAGGGGTGAGAATAAGCCAACCAGTGTTAAGTATGGAATATGAAGTTCAACTTAACATAAGAAAGCAATGTAACATAGGATATGAATAGACAGACACTCACACCTAGGAAGGAATACATGAACCATAACACAATGACACGTTTAAAAAAAATCTAGAATACAAGTACACGTAAGTCATGTGATTGTCTAGGTTGAGGTCACTACAATAACTATTCCAAACTAGAACACCTTTCGTTAATCTCTGCATATTCCAATACATTTTCCTGTATTAAATTCACGGACGCAGGTATTATTATACAGAAAAAAAGGTCATTATGTTCGCCTATCAGTGATGTGCTACATACAGTCAGATGACTAATCAGAAAAGAAGAAATTACTCAGTACAGTAATCATAGAATTTATGCAGTGTATAGCAGAAAACAACGTTGATAAAGACGCATGCATCCACTATGAGTGTTCTCAGGTGACATCTCATGCCACTTGATCACTGAGTTAAAATCCAGGTCGTCGTGATGAACCAACAAATAAAATGTCAATTCGCGACCTTCATATTAAGACGGCATATCATAAATTTATCGCTTGAAAATGTTTAGTGTCAGTAAATAGCATCGGTAAATAGTATACAGCGTGGTAGCAGCTCCAAAAGCGCTTGAAAGAAATGAACACAGAATCCAGTGTTACAAAGTGCGAATACTTATTAGCTTCATAACGCTGAATAGTGTCAGGCCTCATACTAGTAACACCATGTCAGCTGATCTCAGTAAGTAGTGGTCATGAGACACAGAGTGACTTTTAATATCTTCAATTTGAATAAAACAAGAAAAACAATTAACGCACAACAATATGAATCCATTTTACTTCGTTGGTTCTCACCAGCTGTATTACAACTGTAATTTATTGAATTATAACGTCATAATAAGTAATCACATGAATTGGTAATGACGAACAAAGAAATTGTAGTGACACTGCATTTCCACGTAACATCTATGTGCCTGAGGTCGTTTAAAAGGTTGACATTAAAAAAGTGAAAGAGTGTGTAAGAGTTTGATTATTTATAGTTCAAAAATGAATAAGACAAAATGTATAATGACCATAGGGAATTCGATAAAAATGTCATAAATTAAAAAGAAACTGGTTGAACTGAAATCACGGATCATTAATGAGATGATAATAAAGTGGATATTGAGTAACATAATGTTAAGTCTTAGTACTGATGAATGCAACTAGTGAATCCATAATAATAACAATTATAATTAAGATTTACCTTGATAACGGCAAACTGACTACTATCTCCTTTGAATACATAGACTTAGCTCTAGATTCTTATTGCTACTGCTTCATGGATTCGTAGTGAATGTGTAATTCTTTGTTTATTAATTGTTTTAAAAGAGAAAAATGTTGATAGTATTACCGCTATCAATCAAACGATGAACTATTGCATTATTCGGGGCTGTGACCCTTCTCTGTGATCTTCCAGTGTTTGTGCTTTACTACATACTCGTGAATTGGAGGTATTTAGAAAAGAGAACTTTTCGATCTTGTTTGACGAAAGGGCATTTCATTTCAATTAAGATCACCGGCTTTACTACTAGATAAGTACACTTTATTTAACATATATTCCTTGTCACTTCGATATTTTTGTTTATCATAACCAATCAACAAGATTACAAGTAATGACGGTTGAGAATTAACAAAATAAAAATGGAATCATTATTCTGAATCAACCGTTGTTCTTTAGTCAAATTCATAAAGGGAACTAATTGTATGTAACATCTCTAAGTCCGCGATACTAAATTTCATATTCATGGAATAGAAACCCACTCGTTTACATGTTACAAAACCAATGTTTTTGTGGCCAAACTGATGTCACAATATCTCCAATGATGGTTTAGGTTGATGTCGAAAGCTGAGACTTTCACTTTTCATAGATTGACCTCGTCAACTTAGATAGACCAAACACTCCACAGTTACTTATCTGAACAAACCTACCAACAATTCTCAAAAGGTATTTCATGAATAGGTAGTCTCAAAGTGCAGTCTTACTCATGGGACTAGTGACACTGACGTTTACAAGTGCAACATTAGTTTTCATTTTCACTTTGTGAGACAGTGTTGAAATATTTACTTGAGAACGTAAACATAGTTAACTTGTTTGTAACTTGATTTGTACCTAATCTTAAGAGTATGTGAGAAGCCAGTATATTAGATGCAATTAGTACCAGACTTATGACTCAATCATGTGCATTACATAGATTTATCTTAAGTAGATGTACCGTTAGACCACTTGGAGAAAGCAGTTATTTATTTTATGAAAACAGAGAACGGTATAAGTATTATATACATTACTTTTAATGATCCTTCGCGTTCCTTGACCTGTATCGGTTGTAGGCTTACTTTCCTTGGTTGTCCTCAATTATCCTATGTATTCTAGTTATGCTTTGGTCCTTACCACCTAAAAACTCACCTCATATGCTGTTTACTGATTCCTTCTACTTTCACGCGACGTTTCTCTACCTATTACTTATAGACGACCTTATGAGTAGTATCCATCACAGTATGACGTCTTTTCTATCCTGAAATAATGAAGCAATCATTTCTTATACCTTTCTGTAAAGTGATATCAGTTTCTGAAATAAAATTAGTGCTTACCCTTTAAATTAATCGAAGGCAAGTTATTTTGAGGACTCAGATGTTGCTGATTCTTCCAAACTACTTGTTTTCTCAGACTATTAGTCACTAATCAATGAGTATAATATAATTATCTATAATATACTTTCTATATATTTACTGAAACATTAACGGTTATTTAACAGAAACCTTCTGGAACTAAAATTTTAAATAAAATCATCTTACGTTTTATCTAAAATATTTACCCGGTGATTTTATGAAGCAGGTATGATGCAATGTAATACATTCGTTCATGTAATTATTATTGTCTAAATCATATCTCAATAGTCAAATATGTTACAAACACTTCATTATGAGATGCATTCTAAGGTGGCCTGAAGCTTTTAATTTAACCTGGATTTCAACTTTAAAACATCACATTTCTATTTATTTGTTGCACATAAGAAATGGTAAACTCATTTCCATCTGGCTAAAGAGGTCAGCCTGATAAAACTTCTATATTTGATTAACAGTAAATAGAAAAAAATGGTAAATCAGATTTCTAAATCCATAGAAAATTATGTAAGCGTGAGTGTTAAAAGTTATGGGTTTTCGATATTTTCTCCCAACATAACTATCACGAGAGATGTATCGTATAATGTTCTTACAACTGTATCAATCATACGTTAGCTGGGCAGATTCAGTATTATTCAAACATATTCGATCAGTAACTTAAAGAAGCGATTTCGGAACCAGAGGTGAACACTCCACAAGGTAGAAAAAGGAATAAAACAACCATGAGTCAAAACCAAGTAAGATTATCTAGAATCACCCACTTGCGAAATCTGAACTGGTACTCAAATGCATCGTGCAAATCCTACACATGGATACCCGGAATTTTCAACTACTGTGTACTGAAATTATAATGATCTTGTATCACAATCTAACTAAGGCATTTCTGTGTCTTGAAATTAGCGAAATTGATTGATAAATACATAGTACGCCACCCATGCTTAACATTTGAATGTGAAGCATCGAATCAATTAGTCTGTTTGTTCTGTTCCACCATTCACAGTTATTTTGTCATTCATTTCGCTAATTATTCATAAATACTGCATGTAGCACTTAGTGAACATAACACACTCACAAGTCTATACTAGGTAAATACTTCGTGCCATCTACTAAACGAAAACTGAAAACTCTCTCTGGTTCAAATAATAGACTGAACAATGTTTTGTGTGAGTTAACAACGAATAATTTATAGACAAACATATTGAATATAAGTCGCTTGTTAAAAATAACAGTTCGGAATTGATTTGAATATGTGACTGGTATTGTAAAATTCAGTTTTTATTGTATTTTTCATAAAATTTAGCTTTCTATAAATGGCTAATCAACTTAATAATGAATTTAATTTAATAATTTGTAGCTAAATCTCGTTCTTCATTATTTAATGATCTTATCAGTCAGGTGTAAGAAATATATGACATGTACAATTCCAGATGTTAGTTCGAATAACCTAGAGTTGAAAAATTTTCTGCCTCATTCATCATTGACTTAAATTGTTGTTACTGTTACTGTATCAGCAACTATATATCAATTTGTCGTACAGTAAACATAGAATAATTTTTATGAAGGAGTAAATACAGGTGATAAAGGAGCTGTAACTACGTGTGGTTATAAGACCACGTGACAGTTCTTCGTTATGCTTCGACGTACAATGTATTGAGTTGTTGTCAATTGCTAATATTCACAGGAGTTATTAAATTATTTATCGTATGAGATCGTCGAGGATTGTGTACATATATTTATGTTGTGTTGTAAATCTACACCAAGGAGGGACTGGTTTCATCCGTAATTAGTCAATGTTCTAATCTTTAGGAATAAATTCGGTTACAAGAATTGATTTGGGTTAGACAGCCAGTGAAAACTGAGAGTCATATACGAGACTCTTCAACATTGCACTTGTGTTACCTGTGGGGACTGTTCTGAATCGTTAAATCAAGAGGTCGAAAGGTCTTGGACTTGATTCCAGGTTGCGTCAGATGTGTCAGATGAGTCTCATACTATTTGGATCGAGTAGCACAGTAACGAAAGTAATGCCTTTTAACACATATGAATTGAGTTAGAGGCCCAGCGTGAATGTCAACACAGGTGTACAAGTACATCCAGCTGACAAGCTCCGGATGAGATGAAAATCACGTCTGCTTGCCGGCTGCAATCCAACTTAGGTCGAAATAAACATTTAGATATCATATTTAAACACTAATTTTAAGATTAAGTTATTGTACAAACTGTAAGCATTCGGTCATCTTCTTTCACTAATAATCCTCAACATATAATGAATATCCCTTAAAGAGATAATTGACGACATTCAAAATACACAAACAACACTTAATATCCACCTCTTTGTTTCTATTTAACTATTTTTCTTCTTAGTATTCCACAAACTTTGAAATTACACGTTCATGTTTATCATGTCCATACGTTATAAACAGTTACCTCAAAATTATTTTCGTTTTCCACTAACTAAAATCCATTATCATCTCTCAAATAGACATATATAGTGTAAATATGAGTAACTCTGTAAATTAAGATGATGACCTCGAGTTCTAGTCTTCGTCATCTCATTTTAACATATGACCATGTGATTAAATAACAATCTACTTCTACCTAACATTTGTTAACTTCAGTTAATGTAAGTCACCCCTTCTATATATTACTTTTCGAAAGCAAATTAACTAAGATCATTTTGTGAAGAATATTAATTATAAAAATAGTCCTGTTTTTCCTATTTTGTTGCTATGTATATTTAGAAATGAAAATACACGTTGAGTAAAGGAATATTGTTTTCAATTTCTTCTCAGTATTTAGAATTCTTGATTATCAATCCACATAACATTTGCTTTATTTTAACTTTTAAGTTAATGAAACTCATATTTATTATAGGTATATATAGGGATTAATAATAGAAACCAATATAATAAAAACATAGTTTGTTCCAAACTAGTGTTCTTTAATGAGAATGAAGCTGACTTACATTTGTATATCGATTAGCACAAAATAATATCGTGTGGATATTACATAATACTAGAGCTCAATAAGATATTCTTCGTTGATGTATAAATTGAAATTCTATTATCATAAGTAAAAATACTTAGAGATAGTCCTGCGACGATAAATATGAAGTTATGATGTGTGGGTAGACAATAATTTCCAAACCATTTTTTAGAGATTGCAATATTTAACAAAAAACTGACTAAAATTTCATATGACTGATGTATTTTCCAAGGACTAGTCTGAATTTTTAGATATATTTATAGTATATTGCTCCAAATTACGGTACCACTAAATCCCTCACATTGTGGAGATCCTGAATATATTTTCATTTGACACTAACGCAAAGTAATAATAGGTCAGCAGCTATAGCTGGGGGCATGAAGGTACTAAGCTTGACCACTCGATAGTGTCGTGAATTCTCACTGCCAAAAAGTCCAGCACTGGAACAAAACGCTTAACGAGCGCTTCCTGGCTTTCGATGGTTGTCTAACTCAGGTCGATTCAAGATGTTGAATCTAAATTATGGAAGAATCACAAATACGGACGAACTCCAACCTTATTTTACTTTGAATTGTATCTACTAATTCATCTGTACATCCACACTAAAATTCTTCAAAAGAACAGAAAGAACAATTAATGTTCAGACTGCAGAGGATATTCCACAAAACTTGAGACTAAAACGATAACATACTTTCAATACTGCAGTCGATGATTCTTTTCAAAAACATAGACATAATCCGGATGTCACAAGCTTCTTCAGGACAATCTATATGTAACGAACTTAGGATTTGCTATAATTTGTAGTTGTATCTTTTGGAAAATTTAAACCAGATTTCCGCTTTCATAATCATAGTTAACAATCATTTTCTACCATAGTAACCTTCGTTCAAGATCCACGAACTTAATAACGAAACAGATTTTGCTTTATCATCTGAGCTTTAACCAGCTAATAAATATTTGATGTATCATTTAGTGTTTGACAATGAACCTTTTACTTTTAGTAATTTATATTCATGGTCAACCACAACTTTTCCTTCGGAATATTAGTGTACTAAAACTATGAATAAGCTATTTTAATTCCTTTATTATTATTATTCATTTATTCAAACTTCGTACTTATTTAGGACTTTCTCGGTACTCTAGCTCCATATATATATATATATATATATATATATATATATATATATATATATATATATAGACTGATTGATTGACTGATTTACTAATGGGTTAAAACTAGGAAATTTTGTTGAATCGCTTTAGTAAGATGTAATACTACTAACAATAATACCAATTGGAATCTGTTTACTTCATAGTCATTATATATATTTGACAGGTATGCAGTTCCTTAATTGTGAATGAGTGAGAATATGATAGTGATAGTGATTATATACATAATCCAGGCATTCGTAAATCGATCTCAATTGTTGCCATGACAGTAATCCAATCACAATCAAGAATACCATGCTGTTTTGCAAAATATTTTAACTAGAATTCAAGATAATAGTTTATTTTAGTTGCCTACTTAATTTAAATATATTTTATTTATTATGAATTCATTGTGAATGAGTAAATTCCTAAACCAGTTTACTGAATTTTACTGTCATCATTACTAATTAATAAATTGTTTGTTTTTGTATTTGTAACAGATTGATCTCTGTTGGATACGGTTGAGAGCCAGGGAACAGAAATACACTGTTACTTTCTTGTACAGAATGCTGCAGCAGTGCACAGCTGTAATCTTTCCATGTATCAAACTCAGGACGTTTGTATCACAAGACGAACAACAAACTGAAACCGACCTCCATCAAATTACATTGATCTATATATTGGACTTATGGTTTGGGTAAAAGTGTTTACTCAATAGACTCTGGTTATTGAACTACCAAAGCCATAATGTGGCTTTGAGTGGAAACCATGACACATGTTTCGTCCTACTGGGGACTAGTCAACTTGATGTATATACATTCCATCTGATAAGTTACTAGTGAGAAACATTTGTTCTGGATGGCACTAGGAGATATATTTAAATGTGATCCACTATAGCAACAACGAAAAAAAGTGTAAAATTAGCAGTATATACTGATATATCTTTGGGAATCAGATAAATTTGTTTCAGGATGTCTTAACACTGTGTACTCATAGCCATAAAAAGGATACAGCCTAGGACTTTCATTTTTTTGTAATGAGTACGATATCATTCAACATCACGCACATATGCTGACGAAGGTGTATACATTAAATAAATGGGTATGATTTTAACTTTTCTAAATCAAAGGAAATAATTTTTTTGATCCTTCAGATGATTATTTATTTTATTTGAAAGAATATGTAGAACTGAAGTGTACATATGTTGTTATTATCGGTTGACTGAATCATTACATGACACTCTTATGAAATAACCTGTGTTAACAAAATTCTATTAACAACATCGGTATAGTAAACAGTCTTCGACAAAGAGTGGTAAGGCCATTTGTAGTAGTAATTGTTAAAAGTCACTTAGCCGTTATTTACCGATTATTTTCTTCCAAACATAGATTGGGATTTCTTATAGTTTGGCATTTTAACCATCAGATTATTAACATATAAACTGAAGTACTTTACCAACCCAATCAGAAACACTCAACTAGTTAAAATTTATCTAAACCACACCCAATTCAAAGGCTTTATAGCGTAAAGTGACTCTAGTGAATGACCAAAGACAGGTATTTTCCTTTATTATTGATTAGATGAAATACTTTTATCTAGAAACATCTATACATTTAACATTGTGAAGACTGAAGGATAAACTTATTCGCTAACAAAGTAAGATTGATAAAATCACCATGGAACATGTCATAAGATATCAATTTGTACTCAATAAAGACTGATTACAGAAATAGTTTATAAGCAGAAACACCTAATATATAAATGGTTTAGACTAGTTTCATATTTTCCTACCTGTTAACTCCTATCCTATCACTAACGATTTCTGAGATACTTTATTTTCTTAAGTTATTGTTGGTTAAAACTATGAAAATTTTATTTAGAATTTGTAACGTACTGATCATTATTTCCTCTTTATGGCTTGTCGTGATCTGACAATTTATATTTAGGTATGTATTTATCAGGGTTTCTGAGTTATGAATGTTTTACAATGAAACAACAAAACCAGTTGAATTTTCAGTGTCCTCACTGGATGGATTTGCGACGGAAGAATATTTACATGGATCAGTTTGATATATACAGTTGGTCATCATAATTACTATTATCCAAATATGAAGTATCTCTGTTGGACTTCATTGTAATTAAACCGAGGATATAGAGAAGCTGGATTCTTACATGATTGTAAATTAATTTAAGGTCAATATATATTAGTCTGATTCAATCTTTTTTATCATATCAATAAAATCCTTATTTTTAAGCCATATGTGAGATAAGCAAAACAAGGGACAGTTATTTTAATTAAGATGAGTTCGTATCTTCCCATTGATTTGTAATAGACTTAAACTAGTTAACCTCTGTTGTCATATGTGTATGCTGAGCGGATTGCTTTGATATAGCATTATTCGTAATTAATGTTTAAGTTGGATTGTGACTGGCAAGCTAGATACAGGACGCGCGTTTCGTCCTAATTGGGACTCATCTGCTGGATGTACCTGCATCCCGATGTTGATGTTCACACTGGGATTCGAACTCAGTCCACTTCATGCCAAACGCCACCACGTTCACCACTAGGCTACTGAGTCTAGATAGTAACGCTTGTGAAAAGGGTGTATATATAATTAAGATGAACTTGTATCTTCCAGCTGATTCGTCCCAAATACGACGAAATGCGCGTCCTAGATTTCGTTTGCCAGTCACAATCCAACTTAAACAATTGTTGTCAATTTCGATATCACGAAATAGTCTGAATAAGACAACCATTGGTCACCTGGCACCACTGGACAGCTGTTTCGTCTAGATGATCAGTTGTTGTGAAAGTCAGACCATTTCGTGATATCAAAATTGACAGTCAACTATCCTCACAACACTCAACTTAAACAATTATCTTTGTTTGTAGCACAATAATTTTATCTTGTTTCCAAGAGGTGTCATCGTGGTAAATTTTGATTGAAGAGGAGAAGGTTATTTATTTAAGTTTGCATACAAACTGTGGTAATATCAAATAGTTTGTCACATTTACTTACCAGCATCACAATTATAGCTTATGACTAGCGCACAAAATACGCTTTGGTTGATGAAACTCAAACGTAATATCTTTCGTTTTAAGTTGGAACACGTTATTCACTAAGTTAGTGAAAACAAACAGTATTTCTGAGATAATCTTCACTAGATGCATATATACCAAAAAGACCGATGATGAACAGGGGGGAAAACGCGAACTTTTATAAATATTGTCCTGCTGTTTAAACAAATTATGATTGCATTGTAGTCACTCATAGTCCTTGTTTAGACTTAAATGCAGAACGATGAAGAACTTCGTGACAAGAACCGTTCACGAATAAATTATTTTACGTTGATAAAAGACATCACCCCAGTTCACCTTGTCCATTACTTGTCTTGAGGCAAAAATAATCAATCTGAGCATTGCTATCAGAAACGAGCCGGTCAATAGCAAGCAACATGGAATTTGGTATACTCATACATGTATTAGATCAAGTTGTCTCAACACATCAGCATGGTAAAGTGAAATTGTTAAAACAAGTACTAATGTAGCACAAATATTAGTAGTGTCAGTAACAACAAAAACGCGAAATGGTTTTAACTTATTTAAAAACTCATCATCTAGGGGTATACAAAAATGGGAGCATCTTCGTTAGAGTGATCAATTCTGTGCATTGTCACTCAGCGTATCCCGCAAAATAATTTCAGTTATAGTCTGGACAACGACTAAATAGTTTACACTCTCCGACGTGATATAAACCAATTGTCAACGATTGTATGAACTACTATCACGTTTTCCTTTAGGAATTGCACTTTGATATAAACTAATGTGAATCATTAGCCACATGAATCAGTTGAGTATGAATATAATTACTGCTTACAGTTGTAAAGTATTAAAACTGTAATTTTCATCAGGAAAACACCAAAACAAGTCACATCATACACACTAATAATTGTTCAATCTAAAGAGATAATTTATTATATCAATATAATACAGTACATTAATTCTACTGACGAAGACATGAATTGTATGAAATACTTAGGTAATTATGTTGTAAGTAAAAAAAAGTGTTAAATAAAACGTTACATGACTGGGCACAAATTTAAACAAAACCATTTTTCATATCAACTAAGACCATAGTGACTACATAAAATGTAGATCATGTAAAAAAACTCTTCTGAATAAGAGCTATGAAGATTGGATATAGTGGAATGATGTAAAACATCTTCCAGGGTTATCTACAAACACAACTACCCTGAAAAGAATGTTATTGAGAATAATGCAAAATTATCTTGAGATCACTACAGTTATGTGAAGAAAGAAAAGTTTCCGTTTTTTTAAAGAAATGAAATCAAAATACTTTACCAATATGAATAAATACATCAACTTCAAAATAGATGATTATTAGAAGTAAAACAAGCGTAGTTAAGAAAAATATATCTCGCCAACACTTTGACTTGACGAAGAAAGTGGAAAAGTATGCAGCAAAATGTAGTCCTAAAAGTGGAGTGATTAGTATGCAGTAGATAAAGATTGTGTAGTAGCGATTATGCAGTGGCAGTACGGTGTAAATGATCGATTTATTTCGATACAACTGGAGTAAACCTATACCAGTCAGTTGTGGATAACCTGAACGATATGTACATGATGGTACACCGATAGATACCAGCTCGCCATATACTTTCGTTCGTGCTTTCAGTGTTGTTTTCTCCATAATTTTCAGGAATTTTATACTGTCATTCAATTCGAAACGTGATTGCTGTGAAGAAATACTTGGAAATTGTGGAGTTTGAATCCATGTGACATTTGACTGAGCGTTTTCAGAATCTTTGTTATTTTTCCAGTGAATAACTTGACTCTAAATGTGATGAAATAGGAAAAAATAGGTGAAGGAATTCATTTCATAACAAGTTGTTGTGCTATTGTAATTCACTACAAATGATTAACAAACTAGAAACTATTTTAAACCTGTATTTCCTTTCTGGATCAAGAATAGTAGTTTTTAATTTCGTGGTAAAAAGATATTTCTGTGTAAGTGGAGAATAGACGGAGTTGTTTATGTCTTTCTTCGCCACTAAGTTTTTCTTTACTACTCATAGATAAGTAATTACCTTTTTACTAAAACCAGGAGGATTTAGAACAGACTAAGGGGGTAAGGGGGCGAAGAAATATCTCATCTCAGTTAGTTTTTCATCAGAGCCCTATAATTACCTCATTCGCCCTCATATCTTAATTGTTTTGTTAACTAGTAATTAATTTATAAACACCTTTGAAATAGTAAAATTATTGTTTAAAATACCACCAATCGTTAGGTAATGATTTTATAACTGTAGCAAATTATATGTACATATTAGTGTAAAGCTTTAAGGAAAAAGAAATATTTTTTTCCTTCCTTCCTTTTTTTCTGATTGCTTAAATGGGAATTTTTTGTTACAGGGGGATCTACTTATTAATAACTTTTATAACTGTTGTGAGACTTATCTCTGTTAACCGTTATCTAATGAGTGTTGGACATTATGGATCTCCACGGTAGTGTGCACACCCAGCTCTACTAGGTCACAAACCTCAGATCATCAAGTCTAATGACGAACACGATACCTCTAGGCTTTTAAGATGAAAAGTAGTGGTTTGCAAGTCCATCTTCAAATAGCTTGTAGTTTAGTACGGTACGTAGTAGTTCCAAATAAATAGTATTCCAACAGCTTCCTACTTAATTAACTTAGTAGTGTAAGGTACTTTTAAAATATCTAAACATTTCCGAAAGAATCATCTCTCTTTATCATACAGCCAATCTTCATTTTAATGTCTCTTCGACATAAAATATAATGAGTATTTGTTGAAAAAACGCACATCAAAAACAAACTAACCACTAGTAAATAAAATATGTGTAACTGTTTCTCTTATGGAAAATCCATAATTATTGATTGTTAGTTCTTACAAACAAAAAGGTAGACCAACAATGAAGGTCAGTAAAGTTCAAATTGGTGAGTATCCAAAGTATAATTCGATTGGATGACTAGTTCACCCAATACTATAACTAGTGTGCCATATACGAGTAACCAATTTTGGACATTTTTTATCTAACTGTAAATAGTCAGGAGATTATTGAGAAGAGGTCTATTTACTGAAAAACAGTTTAAGATACATAAAGTTTGGACAACCAAATTAGAGTTTGTTATTTATGTAAGCTTGGTGTTAACACATTATCTACATTTACTATCGATGATGTCTTAAGTTAGTTGACAATTTTAGTAAAGTTGAGCTATGGCTAGAAGTGGATGGCTTAATTCTATAGAGCTATAAATCTTCTCTGCTATCGCAAAGACGAGATTAATGTTATGCATTGAAGTACAACAGTACCTACTTTTATATGATATATAATCCGAGATCACTTTATTTTGTGTGCCGTTATGAATGTAGTTATAAAAACATATCAGATATGTCTTTCGTTTTCCAACAATGCCTAGATTTTCTCAGATGAAATGTTCGATTTTGAATATTTATCCCGATATACAAAATGGATTAGGCAGGCTTCAGATAATGATATATGCAGTTGAATCGAAGTTGATAACATACTGAACAATACAATATACAATATATGTGTTAGCCGAGTTAACTATATATAAACACTAGATAAAGTAACTTACTCTATGAAGATGACCATGAATACTCAAGGAGGCATTAGAATTAAGTAGAGTTAAAGGGAACCGGATGAACTGATGAGAGATAACTGGTAAATGACTGACATACACGTTGATTTCATTGGGAAAGCTTCCACTCAAAATATTATGTTTCACTTCAGGCTTCTTATAATCCTAAACGAGTTTTATGGAAAATGTCGATTATTACTGAGTAAAAATTGACGAATTTATATTTATAATCTCCAACCTTGACGGGTAGATTACTTAAGAAACGAGTCAACTTCACTTGCGTAACGGGAACTCCTTCACCACCAATGTCATTATCTCCCGGTGTCAAAATAACCTATAGTGAAATCAATCCAATTAAGATTGGCTTACAAATAAATCGTCATCAAAAAGAAATATCTTTTTAAAGCGAGATACAGTGTATGCAAAATCCGAATCTGGTGCTGTATTTCCAGAATCAAGGAGATCTCCCAAAAAGATAACACCGCTTGGCTTGGTTAGTTGTATAGCTTTCACAAAGTAAAATCGAATGAAGCTAGCAATATTATTTTCATTAATTACAAACTTACTTATCACTATCAATTTGAAATATATTGTTAAGAATGTGCAAGTATGAACGATAACCTTCTATATGCGAATCGGCTATAAGTAGGGTTCTTACTTCATCTTCACTTTGTCTAAATTTTTAGAATAGATACTCTAGTTGCTAACTTGACACCAGGTAATCTCCATGACTTCAATGTCATATAAGGATGCATAATTTCACCGTAGATTAGACAGATAATTATGATACAAAACTGTATCACAGTAGATTTCAAACATTGTAAGCGTCTAATCACCATGCTATGTTAATGCAAAGTAACGGTTTTCATCTTCATACTGATTTTTAAATGACCTTAACATCAAAAATAAATGTTGAAATATTATTGGACTACTGGAAAAAGAATTTTGTATAGTCAAATTAGAAGAACCAATCAGATTTTAGTGCCGAGTAGCAGACGTCTAAGGAAAGGTTTCTGAAAATTTGAGATTTCATCATAAATGTTGTCTTTTGATTAGGATAGGAAAGGTGATGGACATCAATTATGTCTATGATTATTTCAATCAGAAGATTATAATTAACATGATTAATTTATATGGTGGAATGAGTGGAGCAGAATTTGAGTATCCGATTATCTTTTTTTGATCTGAAAAGCTGATTGGTGTATACAGCATGCACGCAGTAAGTACTGTTTGATTCGGAGTACTTGTACTTAAATCTAAGCGACAACCTCCCCTTGAAAACGCTGGTGATGATGTATCGCTGCCACTTACTATGTGAACATCAGCTTCTAACACTAGTTTTTATAAACAAATCATGTACCAACAAAATTATTTTTTATAATAATAAATATATAGTAAATATGCTATTATCTGTGTTTATGTTTCGCTAACATCTTATCCTCCATAATTCTTAGTAATCTTAAATTTAACGTTCAACTGAAATAATCGACGTAGACGTCATTTCGAATAATCTACACCTATCTATTCAGCGACCTGAACACACCCGTAAATGTATATGTATTATGTAATTAATTTCAAGGTTTATATATTATTTATTAATTTGTATAGAACTTAAATCATCATCACGATGCATCCAGTCCATTAGCAGGGGTGGTCTAAGAACCCCACTGAACGGTGATTGGACGGAATGTCCCCAGTTCTTAAGGCTTCTGATAGCTTAGTCGAGATTTATAAGAGCCATTTCAGCACCTTACCTAGTTTTAAATCCTGGTATATGATTTTATGGCTACGTTCATTTGTAATTTCGTCACTGTATTCCGTTGGCGATTTATAACCTATGATGGTTAGGTTGTTTTGGCCCATCGTGTTTAAAATCTTCTGTTCCCTTTCTTATTAGAGCTTCTGAAGACAGTTTCTAAAAGTATTTCGATCTGATTAACATATCATGTGTAAGTGCCGATATTTTCTCAAACTAGGCATATTACTTTTCCAGCCATTCGTATGACAATTCCACGAGCCCACTTGGTGTTACAATGATAAGATTTGATGAGTACATTCCGCCCTACATGGTAGCTGAGTGTGGGATTACGGTTCTTAATTTCATCTGTTTATTTATGTAACAGCATGTTGTTAGAGATGATTCAAACTTTTATCCCTAACAGACGATTGCCAGGGACATTCCTTCTGGCACAGCTGCATTAGTGGACGTTAAAAATGTATGTATCACCTCAACCAGTATTAAAATTCATCCCCTCTCTACTCAATCTACTCTAAGTTAATACAAGAATATAAGTAGTCCGAAGAATGCTTATAGGTATATGCATTAACAGTTAATGTAAATAAATAGAAATACTGAAGTTAATAAAATTAATTTACTTTAGGAAATAACACATTTGAGTGTTCGTAGTGGTATTTCCAAATTTCTAACATACCCTATAATCCAACTTAGCGATTACCATAATTCAGGGCCGAAACTCTAAGATAATCAATATTGCGGTGGAAACTGGTGAAATCAGCAGATGACAACTATAATGAAATAATAATCTGTTAATTAACGTATCGGACAGTGGAAGACGATCTCATTAAGAACAGGATGTAGTAATTTTATCACGTTCGTCTGTCATTAAGAATATTTAATAACCAACAGTATTGTCAATGTTGAAATGATTGCTAGCTTATTTGTCAATAAACAGAATACACAAACTGACAGATAGATTGATCAGCATAGGTGTGTGGAATATTACAAGACTATTATTGTGTTCAAACAACATTGACTAAATCTTATACATTAACATGAATATCAAAGAAAATCTAGTACACGAATAAAAGCTTTTTTACAAAAATTAACATTTACATGCTAAATTGCACTTCCCCCCCCCCTCGGCTGGAATATCCAGTAGCGACACTAGAGTGTTAAATGTGTAGGAAGTAAATGAGTGATAATTGAATTAGGAAAAATAGGATATATGGTTCCTGTAATATATATATATATATATATATATATATATATATATATATATATATATGAGGAGCAGGTGTGTAGGCTGAAGTGTAAATGTGCATAAGCATTATTATATTGTAGGAAATCCAAAAGTCATGTACTAATGTTATGAGTTATGTGGGAACGGAATAATAAAAGTAGTATTAGTAATACTCTATACGAAAATCGTTTATGTATATAACAAACTAAAGAACGAGTGACTGTACACACAAACCCGTAGAAAAACTAAGTTAATGAAAATGTACGCAGATAATGAATAGAGCGGATCACATAAATATGCAACATATATAAGGTACATGGACAGTTGCGCCCACATTTATGTATAAATGAGAACTGAGAAGTGGGATTAGTTCTGAATGAGAAGACATTGACAATCGTTATCAATTGTAATAATAACAATAACAGTATGTATGTATATGTTGATATCGAAATGTTCATATACGCCAGTAATCAACAATAAATGAATGATACTAAAAACTATGGTCAGTAGGTGTGCACATAATTGAATTGGAAATGAATGTATGTATTTAGTCATACAAAGAAATAAGAATGTTGATATTAGGTTGAATGATAACGATAATGCAGATATACAAATTTTAATATCAACGCAAATATGTGGGTTTAAAGCAAGGCGAATGAGCTAAAAATGCATGCATATTTGTAATTGTAATAAGCGAATTTGTACTACACACAAAAATGAGCCAAAATATTTACTGCACAGCACGTAGATAGGGGCATTGAAACAAATTAGTCGGAAACATTTCATGTCAGTGATAAAAAAGTGTAAATAGAAGAAATATGTTAGTCAAAAGAACGAACAAATCTCTTTGCATCGTGATAACTACTGGAGTATGTTGTATGATTTGTAGCTGTAGAGGTGGGGATGGTGGAGTAATTGCAGGCATAGAATGAACAACAGATTAATTTTTAGCATGATCAGTATTCTTCCAATCAGAATGCATAAGTTCGTTTAGTCTCTGTAAATCTTGTTGTTTTTCATCAGCTCCAGTTGGCACCGGTTTAATCGGCTGTTGAAAACAATATTTTCCAGTCATTTAGGTTGATGATGAAGATGTTCTCTGCTCATTTCAGGACTCTGTATGGACCATCATACGGTAGCGTTAATGATTTGAGCTTGGAATCATTTCAAATAATAATAAATTCGCATCAAGTTACGTATCTACTAATTTGATCATTTCTAGTAAGAAGGTGTGGTGGAACTGATTCCAATAGTTGCTTGGTTTCCAGTAGAGTACTGGCAAGGTGGGATGGAACGGGTGAGTTGCCGACATAGAAAGCAACAAGTTGCCTTGGTAGCTGCAGTAAATTCAAGTATATAAGTTGTATCATTATACAGTCAATATCTGCTTTAACTGTAGATAGTATTCCAAGTGATAAAGCGGGAGTGCTTTACCCCATTTGGTGATATAATCAATCGACACAAACAAGTCCCTTCATTAATATTGGCAGAGCTCCACCAAGTCACTAGCTGATAGGCGGTAAGCGTTGGAAAATATATGCTAAACACCAAGGAACCATGTAAACCCTTAGAATAATAACTGAAACTAAGAACCGCAATTTGTAGTGTTGGCTGAAGGTATATCAGAGTTTCAAATCCATCCGTGTCGGAAGGCCGAAGACGCTTTATCGATATATATGCTGTTAATAGGGCAAGGAACTTTGCATGGTGTGAAACTGTCTATGGTAGTGAAAATATATGTGAAGGATTTTTGAGGCGCCAGAGACTCGATGATTTTGATGTCAACACGTTGTAAGTGCTTATCCGCAACAGGTAAAACTGCTTTGAAGTGACTGTATATCAATGGAATTCACTCAATTGACCCTGAAACAGACACGTATACTTGAGCTCAGGTGTGACAAACAAAATCCTTAGTAATGAGTTTCATATTCATTCGGATACCAGGACGTTACAATGTGGCTAGATAACCAAAACTCTTCGGCACAGTTATGGAAGGAAAAGCCATGGACTAATCGTATAGGTGTAAATAAGACTATTGCCAGCTATGAGAAAAGAACCTGAATGCAGTTCATTACCAAGCTAGAGTTTCATTCACAGCTTTTCAAGTTAGAGATTTTTTACTGTAACTACGCCATACTCTGAAAATCAGTATTGATTTATAGACTCGCTGCTTTTATATGACTTCGGGGAAAATGTATCCGTTACTACATCGGTGCTCCCTTCTATAAATATAGCACCCGTTGTAAACTACGAAATATAATCCAGCTGACGCGGTTGGAGGGCAAAGTGTGTAGCAGCACTGTCTGCGTGTTTTATTCCTAATGAAACGATAGAAATTATCAAACGAACTATTTTCTAGGTATAAACATTAAACTGTTGTTGAAAAATTAGACATTGCTTATTCGTTGTAAGTTTTTGCATATTGAACACTTTTATACTTGTGGAACTTTCAACTATCGAATTCTCATTTGTGGTTGTCGCAATAAGAATCATTTATTACACTTTTCATTTTAACTTCTAGCATACACAGAGTTTTTTATGTCTAGTCAATGTGAATCAATTAAGTAGCGAAACGTTTAGTTATTAGAATGTATTATTTAAATCACTCAGGTGAATCAAAGCCATATCTTTCTATTGACGATTTTAGTCTTAGTGCATTAAAAGTGTTTGTCGGATTACGTGCACTAGTTAAAAATGTAAAATATAACTGAAACATTCTGTTGCTTTGTACACTGCTTACAGCTCGTGGCTTAAAGTGGTATAGTCTAATTACATGAAGTTCAACCGTTTATAAATGAATGTTGGTGGCATGCATTCAACGTTTCTCAGAACCACCAGAGTTTTGTGATGCATCAGTACATTAGATAATTTTTCAAATCAGAAAGTCCGTTTACGTGAAACAAGATGTAACGTGCTCCAGTGTCGCCTAAATTTGTTGAAAGACAGTTTGTGCTTCTTGCCAATAGGCATGGGTTGGACGACATCACTTAAGATCACTTATTGGCTGCAACAGATACGTTCAGTGAAAAATAAAAAAACTGTGGTAAAAACTGTGCAGGAAGATAAAAATCTATGGCTTTTCTTTAAAATCAAGCCTTGAATATCTCGTTAAAGCTTTCACCCGTCCCGGAAGTGGTTTGAAGGATTGCAAGATGACATAATGACTCATAACATCAACCTCAGGTAGTCCAAAAGTGCATTTACGACTCCGTATTGTTGAGAAAACTGAAAAAGTGCGTATGTGTTAGAGTTGTTTTGTGATAATGCTACTTGTTACTATACCATCATCGGTAAACAATGAAAATTAATCTGTTAGTAACGTCATTGAAAACTTCGAAACGTTTATGCATCATGTTTCCAGGAGAGCGTCATGAGCAAAGCCCAACTATCCTGAATAACTTAGTGATGATGATTTTTGGAATAGTTTTCTAAGAAAATAGGAATTCGATGATTGGTAAGAACTAAGTCAAGCTTTAAAAAATCCATCCTCAATTGCAGCTATTGTGAAAATGTCGTAGAGAGGGGGAATAGATATCGATTAGGAACGGTAATGGCTCTCGGTCCCCGATAGTCAACGTAGGGGGTGATAGCAATATTCTTACTTCTGAACTGCATGTGAAGGTGATGTCAAAGGGATAATAGATGGTCAGATGATCCCTAGTCCCATAATATATTCGAATTCCTTCTTAATCATGGCAAGTGTGTCAGGTGATAAACTTCTAGGCCAAGCTCACCGGTTGGTTTTTCGCAACTACTAAGTGGGGTATAAAATGCAGTAGCGATCACTAGAGGTAAATGGGCTTGGCGATAGACGTGTGATGCCTTAGGATGGTGTTAATAGCTGACAGAAAATGAAGTGAGGAGTGAATTCTAAAATTTTTACTCTTTCAAATTTACCTTTCTGATTGGTGTGGTCCTCACTTGTCAAACCTAGGCTACTTTAATAATTGGACCAATGGAACTGGATATTTATGGCGAATAAAAGTGCAGAAAGTTAACTTATACACAAAGGCTAAAGCTCTATTGTAGTGCTTGTTTGCTAAGTGTAGCATTGAAGGCGATTGCAGATCATGAATTAATTGTACTGAAAAGGTTTAACTATTTAAGTGATATAATTATATATAGATACATGAAAAAAATGCTGTAATTACATGACGGAATGTAAGATATGTGTTGAAATATGAATAATCTGATTAACAAGTTATTACTATGATTGTTAATGTTTTAAAGAATCACGGGATGTTAAACTGGATCCGATGAAAGTCACCAATATGTGATGATATCGGGAAAGTTAGATGGTTACATGGTTAAGTACTTTAGATATGAAACATATTTAAGTGCCTATTATGTAGTATATTTTGAACAAGTTGTATAAGAAAAAGACATTTGTCAGTAGTTGTTGTAGTAAGCATTAACAACTGATTTACAGAAATTAGGTAATTTAATAATTGGTATGAAGAGATAAATTTTGTTCCTATCCTATGGTGATTGTAGAGTTGCCACGAGACTGTAGTAACAGTTGCAAAGAAGGTGTTTATAATCAGGAAATCGACGTTGCAATGTATATCAAGAAAAGAAGACATCTTGAGAAAGATTATTGTTATAAATCCAGTTAGCTGTTATTCATTGAAAGACTAGTAAAATTTGTAAATATGCCTACACAATCAGAACAAACAGTTTCAACCCATCATTACCAAGGTTAATTTTGATAATTTCAAATAAATTAAGCATTGAATAGGTTGTTTATAAAATGAGCTATATATATATTTGTAAAATTCCAATGAGTAGAAATTAAAATTTCTGACGTTTTGCGGCTTAGTACAAATCACTTTTTCAGAGAAATGAATAACCAAATTGAATTAGCAAAAGGTTAAATAATACAATGGAACAAATCAGAATCAAAATAAGTTCGTACAATCAAAATTGCGAGTTTTAATCATGTCATGTCAAGTCATTTGGGTCAAGGTAGTTTGATGTGAGACATGTGTGCATGCATATGTTAGTGTGATGTGAACTGAGATTATGTGAAAATAAAATTGTATGTATGTTCATGTGAATGTAATTTAATTGTGATCGGTTGGATAAAAAGTCCATGTTGGGTGGATAGAAAGGCCTTCCCTTTTGTTAAGTGCAGTTGGATTCAACAAAATGTGAAGTGCTTCAGCTATTCGTCTTTCCTTATAATTGGAAAAACCTTTTGGAATAATTTGGATATTTTTAATATCCATTTTATGGTTATGATAGATAGCATGTACTGCTATTGCTGATTTGATTTGTAATTTTTCAAGTTCAACAGGATTATTAGGAGGTCGTTTAGTGTAGTTTTCATGTTCTTTGGCACGAGTTTTGATTTCTCGAGAAGACTCTCCAATATAGAAAGCATCACAATCAACACAACCTAGTCTGTATACACAATTCTGTGTAGAGGTGAAGGGAATTCTGTCTTTTATTTTAACTAATGCACCTCGTATAGTGTTGGTGGTCTTGTAGAATATTTTGATTCCATATTGTTTTAGAATTCTTTGTAATTCTTCTGTTGTGTCATGGCTGTAAGGTAGAACGGCTGTACCGATCCATGATGTTTTAATTGATTTATTATTAGTAACTAATAATAAACTCGTTACGTTTTTGCAAATTTTTAATAATATTCATTGGAAAATTATTAAGTTGTAAGATACTAATTACATTTTTGTATTCAGATTTCTTGTCATCTTCTGATGTAATTAGTTTATTGGCTCTTCTGAATAAGTTTAGAGCTAGAGATATTTTCGAATAACGAAGACTCAGAAATGTGTATATCGAATAAAATTAGGTTGAATAATTATTTGGTATTATATCCGATTTCTGATACTAATATTAGGCTTTTAAATGCTTACTAAAGTCAGCTTGATTAGTATATAGGTTTCTTGAATATGTACCATATTACGTAACACCCCACTAAATGTGTATATATGTATATATCCTCACTCAATTCTATCTTCTTCCTATCGTTTATGGCCTTAGTTGTTAGAGGTATTCTGGAAAGACAACACGTGAAACATTTAGTATTTTTGTGAATATCAAGGTGGAAATCTGTTCGTTATTACAATAATTCTTTGAAATGGACTTATACAACGGAAACCTTGAATTTCACGAAAATCGAACATAATTTAAAAACTTTAGTGATTTACGTTCACTCGTCATACCATAATTCATCCATCGAAAGTGATTGATTGGATATGATTATCGTTCACAAAATACTGTTACAGGATGAAAGTGAGTACCTCATTTGAACTTAATAAAATTTTATGTGAATATTGTTTTAGTCCAAGTACATCAAATGAGTATCACTGACAATTTAATCGTTAGCCTTCAGTAATATTAACCAATATCTACCACGAGCAATACTTAACACGTAGATAATAATCCTAGATCATGCTGACCTTAATTATTTTTAGATAATTTGGTTAGTCAAGCGACTATCGCAACTAAAACATGACAATGAAGGAAAACATTGGAAGTGCCTTAGAATTTACAATTGCTCAAAACAAAGAAAAACTGATCAGGAAATAATCTTTTCGATAATTTGCTATTACAGGCTTTTTATGTCATTGTTGTCATTTTTATGTCATTGTTAATTAGGTTCTTAGCTAACCAGACTGATGACACCCATTCAAATGAACTCACCACTTGGCCTCAGTCTAACTGTATAGACTATTTTTTGTTTAATAACCAATCACAGGACTGCATTGTTTTTATAAGCACGACTAATAATCATGATCATTCAATTTGATGCATTTTCCATCACTAATCACTATGTATTTTTCCACTCCATTTTTGACTGACCTGGTATTAATTGTTTTAATTTACGTTTTAGAAACAAATATAAGTTCATGTCAGGATTCTCCTGTCTTGACTGTCGATAGTTTTACGGAAATTATTTGAAATGTTATCTGTAGGTTGAAACATCTTATACAGTCGCTTTAACTTTTAATTACAATAATACATAAATTTCGACAACAGGTACACTTGCACGTGTCACCTTGTTGAACCTACTCTACACTATATGATTTTGACCTGTTTAGACAAAACAGTACGTCATAATAGGCAACACAAGGTCAAATAATATTTGTATACCATTAATAGTACACTTATTTACTAGGACCCTTACGTTTTAACAATGAATAATTACATGAGCAACAGAATTATCACTGAAATAAAAAAATTCTTTCAGTGTGACAACACCCGGTACTCCGGTTTTTCCAACGTTTCATGTCACTTGTGACTGATTACCAATCAGACTCGGTTTCCAACTTTGTCATTTAGGTAACAGTAATCAAAAAGAAATCAATAGTGCAAAATGTTTCAGTATTTTTTTCATCATAATTAAGTTAAGTGATTGTAGATAGGATGACGTAGATGAGCTTAAAAATATTAATATGGCTAATCTAATGGAAAAATATGCTAAAGTCTTACTTCCTATCTGTTACAAGATGTGTTAATTGTGCTTTTTATCGGTAAGTTGGTCTACATTAATTCCTACTTAAATGGCTGAAAGCTGCAGAAAATGCTTCCGAAGGACGACGGGAGAAGTCACGTATGATACCTGACATGAGAACTGAAGATGTTAATTATGATCTATTTAAATTGTAGTTACCTGAAGTTCCGATACGCAATTACCATTAGAGAACATAATCACATGTATTACACTCTGACTTGACGCACATATACCCGTGCTCAGATAGGCGTATTTGGAACAAGTTGAATCCAACAAATGAACAAGTTCAAGTAAACGAGGAGAGTGACAGAGAAGACGTTTAGCCAAATATTAGACATACATATATAAAGGATTGTGCGATGCAAAGTTAACATGTTCAAAGAATAATATGAGTCTACACAAAGCTATGTTCTATAAAGTAAGCGTACACTAAAAATTTGTACGTACGTATTAATAAGCTACCTAAATCTTAGGTAGCTTATTAAATAACCCCAATTTTAAAGAGCTGAAAATGTCGTTATAATTTCGAAAATATTTAATATCCTACAAATAACCACGTAGCTCGGCTTGTCTACCTTAATTTTATACGTAGTATCAACCCAAGCATACATTCCGATTATTGTGCTGCGGATTACCTACGTGAAATAATATAATCGTAAGCTTAGAGATTGTAGTATGCGCCACTTATTTTATGAATAAATACAGAAAACGATAGGTTGAATACAAAATAATATATTTTATTAATTTTTCTGTTTTGCGTAGATATTGTAGCGACAGCATTCGAAATACATTCAACAACCAATTACATAATCTTTGTAAATCAATTTATAAACATTTCTTTTTCTGGTTTTGTATATACAGATTCATCAAACTTGTTCAATTCTTGATTGGTACCTCAGAAACAGAGTACAAAAGTTATTTAAGTTTGATTACTAAGAAGGATACATGAACTGAGCGTTACTTTGATAAATATGCATTCATCAAGTCAGTTAAAATAAATTATGTAGAAGCTCAAAACTGTTAAGTCCCTTCAGATGGCGGCTTTAGAAAGGTTATGTAAAGTTCCCCTTAAAATCCCAGCCACAACTGAAAAGAAAAAACTGCCGAGTACGTTTAATCCATAAAGCAAAAGTTACATTCACAAGCAATTATCATTACGTACAAATGAATCCATGTGCTTATAGTTCCGTCGATCAAACGTTGTTACCATAACATTCCATGCACAGTAGACTCCACTCGATTTGAGCAGACTAGACGACTAAGCGTGTTGCATCATTAACATTATGTCCAGTCACTAGCACCCTCATCGTTGTTTGATGGTTGGAATAATTGGCATTCGTTACTGTTATCAGATTCCTCCCTGGGTTCAAGTATTTCAGACAGATTATTACTAACACTTACCATTTCGATATCGCTTTGGCCATTACTGGAAAATTAGATATCCATATCTACATTGTGAATCAGTTTAGTATTCCATAGTATTTCTGCTTCTTCAGATATAGGTGATACGTTGCTTGGTAAGTATGACTGATTCCTTGTATTCAGTGCACCTCTGCAGTTAGACCAGTATCATCAAGCACATAAAAGAAACCATGAATCATTTGTCAAATGGTATTCGTTACTAGCCACAAATGCTTGTGACTGATAACCAAGTGACTTATGTGTCGATTCTGCTCGGTTGCCGCAAGGCCGTAGCATTTGGAACTTCTTGTAACCGTTTTTCAGGGTTTCTGTGATTATTTGATAACACACATTGTGTTTCACACAAACGCGAATCATAGTGTCATTATACTGTTTAGTATAAGCCATCAAATGTCCAGAAGGAAAGATCAGTCACGTCCCATAATGTCGGTTTGAATGGTTTACTTTTTAGTATGATCTCGCACTGTAAAAATGTTATCCGATACAGGTATTATTTTTTCAGTTTCAGTGGACACGCTTTTGGTTCTATACAATTACGAAAGTCTGGAATGCCCGAAGTATTGCGGATAACTGCTTTACTCGACACGTTCTACTGATCCACGTAACTTAGTGTGAAGTCAGTAGCCACTTCTTAAAAATAGGTGGAGTATGCTTTGGAGAACAGAGCATTTGTGACTTAGGCTTTTTGGTGCCAACACCTTATACGAGGCTCCACTTCGTTTTTTACAGATTATTTTCCAGGTAAAACAGAAAAGATTGAATCATTCTTTTTGATGAAACTTAGGAGCACATAGGAATCTGCATAACGTAATTATTATCTGTCAGAATTTTTATTGTTCAACTTTAATGG
The DNA here is from genome assembly GCA_025215515.1 of Schistosoma japonicum. Taxonomy (NCBI): domain Eukaryota; kingdom Metazoa; phylum Platyhelminthes; class Trematoda; order Strigeidida; family Schistosomatidae; genus Schistosoma; species Schistosoma japonicum. The sequence goes on along the minus strand of CM046069.1, from coordinate 43,658,026 downwards.
TGCGAATTAACCGCTTAAACGTCTGAAATGTTGCAATTATCACATTCTACAGGAAACATGTTAATTTATAAATGTTAGAGTATTTGGCGAAAAACGTTACGTATCATATAGACTCTGTATAACAGATGGTGTGCATTGAAATAGTTGAGAGATTGTGCATTACTTATGAAGGTTCTGTCATTACTAACAAAACAACCAACTGATGTATATGCCAAAACACTGCAATAAAAACGTCAAAATCACCTGATTATCTCCGCAGTTCCTTGAGCTACAAATCTGAAAGCTGTTAAGGTTTCTTTCATTGATGTACGCTTAATCACAATCTGGCGAAGTGCCATGTCCTTCACGTTACACTTGTAGATACCTAAAGTGTCCGAAAAACCGTGGGGCAAATTGTTCTGATCACAGTATGAGAAGAAATAGCACCGACATTCACCATTTATACCACGTATGTTCGTTGATTTGCTCCCTATTCTCATAAATTTGAATAATAAGGCAGCAAAGATTTAAAAAAAGCCTGATAAGTGAAGTGAATAACAAAACTTATGGAAATGTAGAGTTTTGAATTCTCAAACGAGCACCTTCGTATTCTTGAGACGTCCAGTGCAATTATTTTCTTCCCGTAGTTTGTACATACAAAGTTAATCACGTCAAATGCTGCTACTGTAGTTATCAGTTGTGGACTAATGCTCCTTAACTGATCATCCGTCAACCGATGAAATGAGTGGCTATTGTTGTACACAACACTCAGCAAATTGTAGTTATGTTTGGCTTAGAGTCTTGCTACTGAAAACAATCCAACCACCATTCGAACAACCAGAAAGGATACACATCTACATCCGAGCACTAATATCATGAACTAAATATGAAGGTCAGTATAGCAAAAAGGTGATAGACGGGCATACAAAAATTCTCACGTATTAAAGTTTACAAGAGAAATAACACAATAGTCATACGAATGAGTTCACAAAATTATGTAAAACATGTGATGAAATAACACTTTTTTCACCCCGCAGGGTCGTCTATAGAAAAAGTAGAGTAGGAGTTATGTAACGGACAAAACAGCTTAAATCACCATACTAACTGTTTGGCACGCTCTCCTACTGGTCACTCTGAATAAGGTATCAAAGCCTGGCACATATTTCAGTGATACTAGCACACCTGTGATGAATCACATTGAACGAAATACCAATGCCTGCTACTTTTCAACGTCAAAGAATTGGTCATCATCTTCTAAGAGTCAGTCAGAAGATACCTGGCTGTGGATCTATAAACATTGTGGTCAAATAATGGAATTTTACCTGGAATTGCTTGTATCCTTCTGAAAGTTAATTTATTAAACCAAATTGACTTGCAGTCCTTTACAGCGAAATTTGTACATTTCTTCTGCCGATTCCGCCAAGAAAATTAATTGTGCTGTTACACTGAGTATTAGTGAGTGGTAAAGAGTAACTGTTCTAACCACTTAAGTTGAAACACTTTGTATTCGAAGTTATAATAGCTCGATAGATTTAAGTATAATCCGAGACCAGTGAAGGTTTTCGATCGTTAAGTGCAGACTGTTAGCTGCTAATGCAAAAAACACTATTTGACAGAGAGGGCCACTGGTTGCCTATGTGTCCCAACTTCTAAATAGAGTTACTCTCATGTATCTGGAAAGCATAATCTCCTACTTCCGCTACATCTGTTTAGAACTCGTTTTAGACTTAATAACATTTTCTTTGCATCACCGTTTTAAGATTGTTAAGTGTAACTTACTTAATTAGATTATCATATCACATTTTAATTTAATTTTAATTCACATCATTCTCAAGTACTTACAATCGTCTTTTAATTTCTTTATTGGGTAATTGCTTAAACTCCAATCACTATTTCTCTTTCTGATACTTTATTTTGCATCAGATATTTATCTACAGAAGGTTTTTAAACATCTTGGCTATGTTCACATGTCTAACATGATCATATAATTTCGGTTGCAACCAAGTCCAAATATTCTCATGAATATGTCAAACTTTGTTTCAAATTATAATTTTAAAAAATATTATTCTAGGTTGCATGCAGCTGCTGAGAAACCAGGGAAAAAAATAATTTACATTACAATGCACATATATTTGTTCCTGCTCTTTTGAAAAATATTTTGGCTTGGATTTAGAATTATTGGCATTGTTTTGCTACACTGATGTTTGACCTTGGCGCTTTTACATTTGATATTCCAAACGCGCGTAGACCGTCGTTTGTCAAGTCGTTTATCCTGATAGTCTATGTGAGTTGGGTGTCCCTAATCTGTCGTATTTTGGTTCGATAAAATGTACACCGTATATTTTGTGGGATTCTTAGGACTATGTTTTTTGAGTTATTATTATATTCCGAAAGGGATCCAAATATCATTTACCTTTCGTAGTACTTTAATTTAAAAATTTCTCTGACAGCTCATAAATTTCCTTATAGTAATGTTTTCTTTATGATTCTTCATGTTGAAAACTTTTCGTTATTGTACTGTGCTGTTAGGGAATGATTGTAAAAGTTGCTTAAACAGAAGTGGATTATCTTATGTCGTGGTATAAGATCGAATTCTGTGATACTAAAATTATCTACTCACAATAGTTCCTTTGATATCTTCGTAATTAGTAAAGGCTGTAAGGTGCCTTTGGAAAAAAGCAATTTACCGTGTGAGTTTTGTCTCTTCTTTAGGTAGTTTGATTAATTTTTCTTAGTATTAATTTTATCCAGCATTTTCATTTTGTTTTAGTTGTTTTGGTACTTGATTCCAGTCAGCGTTTTGACACCGTTATTTCACTTTCCGCCCTCTGTCTTTTGCACACTGAGTTTCCAATAATAAATAAAAATCTGCCTTTCTATACTCGAACTCAGGTGTTCAACCTCTATCTTAATGTCCTTAGGACTCCGTTTCTCTCTTAATACCTGCACACAACTGTTGGGTTTAGGAGTTATCTTTGCATGGTATGTTATACTAGCTGTTATTAGTCCGCCTGTATTATACATTGTCAGTTGTTTAATTCATAATTGCAGAGTTTAACGTTGTAGATTGTCTTTAACCTTGTGACTTCGAGCTGTGTCGTTAGAAAGATTCCTGAGAATCTTTTCCGGTCCAGTCAGGCTGAAGGCACCGACGAAGCTAAGAATCGGTTTCAGTGATGTAATTACACTCACTATCCGCTCTTGGATCTTAATTTCAAGCATAATTTTATTTCCTCTGTTGTATTCTACTATTGTGTTATTCTTGTAAATTTGATCTTGACATGTTTATGCTGGGTGGAAACCTGAAACGATGCTTTTGCGTGCCACGTTATATTTGTACATAACTGTCTGTTTCTGTTATCGTTAAATAATTCGGTCCTGATTTTTGTAGGGGATGTTTTTTTATGGTTGTATCGTCTTGCGGCAAAGAATCATTTATCCAGGTTTCTTTACTAATCATGTCTCTATACTTAATTATAAACTTCAATCGCAGTCCGATTTAACTCCCTTTTGTTTTTAGAAAGAACTAGTAACCACCGTATTCGTTAATCTTGTTTGCATTGTTTTTTTTTATATTAATGATGTTTACAAAATAATAACTTATTATTTGCGACACTACCATTTGTAATGTATATACCACAACAAGATAACTAAATAACTTCATAGAAATAATTTCTTAACCAGTCAATAAAGAAACTTTGTGTATATACAGCTTACAATTCACTTTAAGTTCGACCGTCTGTTTAAAATCATGTCACAGAGTCGGTGACAAACTTTTCATGCAGTTAATTGCATCCAGGTTTTTTCTTTACCATCTCACAAACCTTAAACATACCCTTATAATACATTTGTATGTTCTGTTATAGATTTCGGCCGTATTTATCTATGATTAAAGCCTCTCATAGTGTTTCCAACCTACATTCTAATTTGGAACTAAGTCCATGCACAACTAAACGTACACAGAGTTCGCGTTTCGTGCAGGTGAGTTAATGTTTTACTGGTGTAAACGTTCATCTTTTTTTTAAGTTTTGCAGTGAGAATATTTAATGCAGTTTTAACTCATATTTTTTTCCTTAAAAATTGCATTTACTCTTGCTACTATCGAGAGCAGTCTAACTACTATTATTAAACCATGCGCTTTAGACTTTGGAATCAGCGTTCAAAAAATGAGTTCTACTGTTTATGTTTGCCTTATCATATTCATTCAATTATCTATTAAGGTTAGCAAAGTAACCTTTTAGTCCAAATGTTCTGTATAAACGCGAAACATTTTCTCTAGTTTATTCACCTACGCGTTCGCCCTGTATTTTCCAAATATGAAGTTCCATTATTCTTCAATTAGTTCTTGTTGATTTATATTTTGATATTAGTCTTGTTAATTTGATCACATCATGCTAATCTTGGAGGATAAATTAAGCTAAAACACGTGTATCATACTGTTCGTTGTTTATAACTGACTTGGGGTTAACGAAAGCTAATATTAACGAATACAACAAATTGACTGTTAAAATACCAACAATCATTATGAATTAAGCTAGAATTTGTGATTTAAGGTTTGGGATTTTTTGCATGGTTAGGGCAGATTTCAAACCGCTTCACATAAAGTACTTATCCACTGAAAGCTATTCTAAAGTTGCTAGTGGCCATTTAGTCTGACAGCCTATTTTTTACCTATCGTTAGCACCTACGGTTAATAAGCAGTCAGCGAAGCTCTGTTATCTATGTATTTACATAAGATTCCAAAGTTTCTACATTACTTAGTTTAGGCTTTTCAAAATCGGAATGGCACTTTACAATATCCACATCTAAATGTGGGGTTAGGTTAAGTAGTTTCAGTACTATCAGAGCTGTAGTTATTAGAAATCCGGACAGAAACTACAAATAGTGAATAATATACACATAGGTCCTGTCGATTTCTCGCAGTTTTATTTAGTTTGGCAACACCATAGGGGACTAACAACTCGAATCTAGTTTATGAGTATATATTCTCGCCTTCATATGTAGGCTTATCTGCACTTATCATGAAAGTTACTATAGGGATACTCATCTTAGATCTACCCCATATCGACATTATTCTAGCACACAACTTATCATTCTAACAAGATACAAATGATAATTCCATATCATAAATGATAGTCATGAAACGACTGCCCCATAAAAATGCATTCAACTAGTTTCTTTTAGCTAACTAACAAAAGGTAGCTGTAGAAATGAAGAGATACAACTTGACAGTGCTCGGAATTAGTGAAACCCATTGGACTCAAGCTGTACAGAAAAAATTGACTACGGGAAAGATATCACCATACTCCGGTCACGAAGAGGAAAATTCTCCGCACACCCAGGCAGTTACTCTGATGCTGTCCAAAGAAGCACGTAATGCACTTGTAGGATAAAAACCACAAGGACAGAGAATCATTAAATGATCTTTCAAAACAATGAAGAAGGGGGTTACAATGAATATTATCCAATGTTTTGCACCCACCATTGACGGCAGCGACGATGACAAAGATCAGTTTTATGGTAGGCTGCAATCAATTATTGCGAAGTATCCAGGAAAGGATCTGACAATCCTGATGGAGGACCTAAACCCCAAAGTTGCAATGAACAACACTGGATATGAATACATCATTGGACAATAGGGACTGGGAGACAAATGAGGATGTTGAATGACTTAAAAATTTATGTGCTTTCAACAAAATGGTTATAGGTGGTACAATATTCCCCCACAAATGCATGCACAAGGCTACATGGGTCTCACCGGATCATACTACAGAGAATCAAATTGATCATATATACATCAATAAAAAATTCAGAAGATCAGTGGAAGATGTGAGAACCAGTAGAGGAGTTGACATAGCTTCAGGTCACCACCTAGTGGTTACCACGATGAAACTGAAGCTAAAAAAGTATTGGACAACTGGAGTAACAGCATTACAATGGTTCAATACAGCCTTTCTTCGAGATACTGACAAACTCAAGGAATTCAAAATAGTTCTCAACAACAGGTTTCAAGCCTTACAAGATCTGCTGAACAGAGAAGAAACTACTATGAAGGACAACTGGAAAAGGATCAAGTAAGCATTAACTTCAACGTATCAGGAGGTTTTGGGCCGCAAAAGGTACCATTATAAGGAATGAATCTCCATTGAGACCCTGAGCAAAATTCAACAAAGGAGGAACATGAAGACAGAAATCAGCAACAGCCGATCTAGAGCAGAAAAAATCAGTGCATAAACTGAATACACAGAAACAAACAAGCAAGTGGAGAAGAGCATTAGATCCGACAAACGGAAATACATAGAAGGGCTTGCAACGACAGTGGAAAAAGCTGCATGAGAAGGAAAAATGAAACAGATATGTGACACAACGAAGAAACCGGCAGGTAAATATAGTAAGCCAGAGCGACCGTTTAAGAACAAAGAGGGCTAGCCAATCACCAAGATTCACAAAATAGGAACAGATGGGTAGAACACTTTGAGGAACTCTTGAATAGGCCAGCTCCACTGAACCCACCAGACATCGAAGCAGCATCTACAGATCTTCCAAAAGATGTCACTCTACCAACGATGGAAGAAATCAAGATGGCCATCGGACAAGTCAAAAGTGGGAAAGCAACAGGATCTGACAATATACCAGCTAAAGCATTCAAGTTAGTTATAGATGTAACGACAAGGATGTTCCACGTCTTATTCAGGAGGATCAGGGTGGAAAAACATATGCTGGCAGACTGGAAAGGATACCTTACCATGATTCCAAAGAGAGGTGATTTGAGCAAAGGTGAGAACTACAGGAGGATCACACTATTGTCAGTACTAGGGAAAGTCTTCAACAGAATGTTGTTGAACAGAATGAAATATTCAGTGGATGCTCAACTTCGAGATCAGCAGTCGGGTTTGCTTAAGGATCAATCATACACAGACCAACTTGCAACACTACGAATCATCGTTGAACAATCAATTGAGTGGAACTTTTCACTGTACATCAACTCCATTGACTATGAGAAGGCGTTTGACAGTGTAGACAGGAGAACACTATGGAAACTTCTTCGACACTACGGCGCACCAGAGAAACTCGTCAACATCATCTGGATTTCTTACGACGGACTACGGTGCGAAATCGTGCATGGAGGACAGCTGACAGATGCATTCTCAGTGAGGACCGGTGTCAGACAAGGCTACCTACTCTCGCCTTTTCTCTTCTTACTAATGGTTGACTGGATTATGAAGATCTCTACATTTGAGGGGATGCACGAAATTCAATGAACAAGTAAGATGCGACTCGATGATTTGGACTTTGTGGATGACCTAGCTCTTCTAGCCCATACACACCAACTAATTCAAGGGAAGACAACCAACGTAGCAGCAACCTCAGCATCAGTAGGCCTGAACATGCATAAGGGAAAAAGGAAGATCCTCAAATACAACACAGAGAGCACAAACCCAATTGAACTTGATGGCGAAACTTTGATAGAAGTGGATACTTTCACGTACCTGAAAAGGATCATCGATGAACAAGGAGGATCAGATGCAGATGTAGAGGCAAGGATCGGCAAAACAAAGGCAGCATTCCTACAATTGAAGAAAATATGAAACTCAAAGTAACTTTCAACCAACCTCAAAGTCAGACTCTTCAATTCGTACGTCAAAACAGTCCTGCTGTATGAAGCTGAAACGTGGAGAACTACTTAGAACATCCTCAGGAGGGTACAGGTATTTATAAACAACTGTCTATGCAAGATACTGAATGTCCGTTGGCCGGAAACCATCAGTAACAGCCTACTATGGGAGAGAACAAACCAACTTCCAGCTGAAGAGGAAATTAGGAAAAGACGTTGGAAATGGATAGGACACACATTGCGGAAATCATCAGACTGCATCACTTGGCAAGCATTAACTTGGAATCCTATTTGGAAACGGAAACGAGGAAGTCCAAAGAACACACTGCGTTGAAAATTGTAGGCAGATATCAAAAGGATGAACAGCAACTGGAAACATCTGAAAAGGATTGCTCAGAACAGAGTTCAGTGGAGAATATTGGTGAGCGGCCTATGCTCCTCTGTGATGAGTAACGGACGTAAGTGAGCAACAAAATGTGGGTTGCATGTAGTATTTTAATGACGTAAATATGATAATTAGTGCACATCGCAACCAACTTTACGCTGTGTAGCTCGCATTGGACTAATGTAATTATAAATGCAGGTTGTATAGTCGTTGATGTAAATCCTTTTAAAACTTTATTACATATGATATGGTGTATTCAGGCTAATCAAACCTGTTTCATCCATTCATCTAACTCCACTTCATGTGTATCAACACACTGACATTTTTAGTGTTACAAGAAAAAAATTGAAAGAGTATATGGTTAAATGTACATCAAAAATTTAAGCATATTGCTCATAAATTTATAACAAATAAAGTTTGTCCTTTATAATTATAAATAAGGTGTGGCATTGTGTTTTTTTGATTTAGTGACTGGTAATTTTTCTAACAACTAAATACATATCCTATGATGAGTCATAATTTCGGGTGTAACCAGTATACATACGAGTAGACATAGTCTTGGTTTTAATCATTCATTATAAGGTGAACAAAAGTCACAAATATCCTTTGTAGTCCCATGCTTATGTTATTAATTTTAGCAGCCCATAGTAAAATTCAAATTGCGCAAAATAAGCTTCATTTGTCTATCAAATCCAGATAAAATTATTGCCTAATTTGTGGGGTGAAGATGACAAAATAAGCACAGCTTACAACAAACCAACGCCCAACTAAAGTTACTGAATGTTCTGAGACATGAAAAATGTAGAATTCGTGGTTGAGGTTCACCATGTTATCTTTATTTATAGTTGAATTACTTGTGTTGCACTTCTCGAAATGTTCCCCAACGCCAAAAATACACTTATATTATCATCTTTTATCTTACATTCCGGGATTTTATCTACGTATAGTATTTTCATTCATTTGCTTCCCCACAAATTAATATTTTCAGTTCTCTGTGCTTCCATTAGTTAGTTTTCTTTTACTACGCTGGTATGGTATGTGATCATTTGTGCAGACAAATGTTTCTGTTGTGTACTGCTTAATGTTTCCGTAACATTTTCTTCAATATCCTAAGTAAACTCTTCAGTTTTATGTTTATGCTTTATAATAGTAAGTGTTAATCAATTCTTCAAACAGGATAGTGATTGCAGAAATGTTTTGTCGCTGTTTTGAAATGGATAAGAAAACTTCGTTCATAGTTTCCCACTCATTCTGTAGTCAGTTATTTAGTTGATTAAACAGTTTAAAGCGATGCTATTATATGTCGCTGAAATAACTGATATCGAGTTTCTTCCAAAAACGTTACTTCAGCATTCGTAAATTCATTCATATGAATAACCAAAGACCGCTGCTCCATCTTTGTATGTTATTTAAAAAGAAGTAATTTTGAAGTCCAGGAAACTGAGAAGAACTAATGTTTCACTGTATAGAACCTAGATTCATTATCTTTGATTTTTGATAGTATTCACTTTTAAATCCTGTTTTATTTATCATGGATAGGAATGTAGGACAATTAGAGTCACGAATAATATATCAATCTATTAACTTGTTTACATATGTATAGTGCTTTACTTTTAAACTTAAATGTGTTTATACTGTTTTTAAAATCTTTAATTTTTAGATACTCGATGAGTCTATGTGTGTTGTTCGTGACGATCTCACAGAATGGTTACAACGTTACTTATTTTCAACTGCTAATGCATACCCTATCGCTGCGCATTATTTACTTTGTCGATTAGAGTCAGGTTTATGGCTTTCTAGATTAGCTTACAAGTTGCATTATTCAGTTTTGGAGTCAGGTTTCCAAACTGCACTGAAATCAAAAACATTATCAACATCATCAGTTACGCATAAAGATAATCGTTCATATGAATTTTTGCGTGGTGCAGTGTCTAGTCGTGATTTGAAAAATCTTACTTCTCTTTCTCTACCATCATTTCCGCCTACATTAGCCGATTGTGCTAAATTACCACTCAATCCCACAGATCTATGCTCTTTTTCATCTGAAACTACAAATTATGAACATAATTCAAGTTGTGATGTTGATTTCCCCAAAGAAAATATCTCCTTAAAATCACATGTTGCTGATCGTTGGATAGCTCGAGATAATATTAGTGCATTCATAAAATGGTGTAAAGATTTAGGTGTACCGGAAACATTATTATTTGAGACGAATGGATTGAGTAAGTTCATATATATATATATATATATATATATATATATATATATATATATCGTTATTCAACTTTGAAAATTACGTATTTCGCGCTGATAGTTGCTCACTGGTTAAGCTGTTTGACTTTCAGTCACATTATTATAGTCGTTACAAAGCATCAATAAGACCTAGTTCATAGGAAATTAGCATAGACTGTAGAGAGCTACTTTTGAAGTTTGGACAATACCTCATAAGTATTTTGTAATTTGGGACCATGTTATACTAGACAACTATTTATTCATAAATTATCTTTGATCAATGCTCATCCTCCCGATCGCGTATGGAACAGAATCTAAAACTATTATGTCTTGCATTCAGCTTGTCATCATTCACCTGGTGAATAGTAATGTAACATTACTTCTTCAATTTCGATGAATCATTTCAAGACTCATTGGTAATTCTTGACGAACATGAATTTTAAAACAGTCAGATTCTGACTATTCAAGTACTGAAATATTTTCTTGCCGATGAATTTTCATTTTATTGTAACTTATATACTATGTGCATTCGACTTTCAACCACACTTTATGTGTGAGGGGCTAGTAAGACTACTCGTTTGCCCGAACCGAAGTAGATTGATCAGGTGATCAGGACTGAATCTCGCGATCATATAGTTGAAAGTCTTTACCATTAAGTTACTACTTCAAATTCTTGGTATAATAGAATATGGTGACTTATAGAACTAATTAAGTTGAGGAAGCTGAGAACTAATTCTCGTTAGTGAAATTGAATGATAAAACCATGTTTCCAAACTGGAGTTTCCTTGTATAGAATTCCATTCTGTACTTCACTATATTTTCATAATCTAATCGTACTAACAATGTTTTGCTTCACAGTTGTTTATTTATTTTTGCCAAAACAAAGCAATAACCGAATAAAATTTTTCAATTTTGTTATATTTAACTCTGCATGCTTATGGCTCATCACGATTACTCAGTGTTTATTGACCTGAATGAATCGATTGTTTTTATAGTTATCGCTGTCAACTGGTTTACATGACAATAAAATTAATTCAGTGGTATACTTATGTTTTTTTAGTCGAACCAGTGATGCATGTTTATTATTCGTGATTGGATAGGCCGTTACCTTTGTTTGTTTAATGATTGTATGATATGATTATTGTTTATCGTTTCACATGTATACGTATTTATGTTTTATGATATTATAAATTTCTGCTGAAACATCACTCTTTACTGGGTTATTTTCTGATAAAATACTAAGTAACAATTTTTATTTGTTTAAACACGTCGAGATACTAATGCTAATTCATTATTACAGACTGAGACCACTTTTTGTCATCATTAACTCATTTTACCAGGTACAGATTCATATACTTGACTTCGAACTACGTTCTAGGTATGAGGGCTAATTATTCTACCTGGTTACGCAAATGAAGTATGTAGATCGTGGTTTGCAGTCGATTACCTTAACCATCGCCTCACAATAGTTCGGCTTGTGAAGTAGGCTTTGGTTGTTGAGAACATTTCTAGCAATGGAGATTCAGTAATTTATTTTGGTAACAGGAGGGTGTAATGCTATCGATATTATATAAATAAGTCTCAGTAGATTTATGATTATTATTGCTCGATTACCTACATGCCAGTTACTCCGTAGAAAAATGGCTAACGTAGGCTCACATTCTAGTATTTAAACTCAGAAATTAGTAACCTTATACAAGAAAGGTAAACAGGTCCTGATAGTCAACGTAGGGAGTATTATTGGTGCTATAAAAATGTAGCTTTCTTCTGTTAGTTACATCAAGTAATAGTGTTGAAATAGAATTTGAGGATACATAGAAATAAAGTAAGTTAACCTTCACTGAATAGAACAATTGATAGTCGTCTTACACTGTCATTCATGTCATTACATTAGAGATGGATTGATTATACCAGTTTCTGGGTCGTAAGCTTTTCTCGATTTACGTTACGAGTCTTATTCGCTATACGTTTTTAAATAAATTTCAATAATCAATTAACTTATAGTAAAATATAATTTGAGTTTTAATTAGAATACGTTTTTTTCAGTATTCAGCAGCACATCATCATGTGATAGTATCCAAATATTTATAAAATCGATTATTTATGGTATCAAGTAGACGCGAACACTCCGTACTTTTTGTAGCTCTGAACTTTTTTTAGAAGACCTTATTCATATGGATATTAGTACGTACGATTTAATTATAATTATGAAAATTAATTGAATTTGTCTGCTACTATTATTTTCTGCATTTGAAATACCTAATTGGTATATTATACGACAGCGAATAGTTATTCCTTTAATTCCTTGCTTTCGTCAGTCGATACTATCAGCTAATCATATTACAGTTTACTGCTCTAGTGTGTTATTTTGGGTCCAGATGGAGAGTTCATCTAGGTACTCGATCATCGAGTCGCTGATTCGAATTCATTATTCTTCGGTATTCAAAGTTCAAAGGTTTAATTAACTTTCATATTATAGATGTAGTTCACAACTCAGTTCTACACATTCATACATACATATCGAATCGCATATATATATATATATATATATATATATATATATATATATATATATATATATATATATATACGTTGCATGATACCAATATAATGAATTTCGTAGTATGTTTGTTTTTTTTCTTGTTATTCAACCTGTTAATTTTATCTTTCTGTGCTTATATAATGTGACATTTTACGTCGTTAACTCTTGAGTAGTCATGTTGGTAGGTACCGATTACCTGGTGATTTAGTTCTGAGCGATTGTCGCAAATATTGTTTCGAGATGTTGGATGATATTTTTCCTGCTGTACTGATGTGGTTTGGCAGTTTTATTAACACAATACGTTAAATGTAGTTTACTTTTGTTAACGGTATAATTGGCTCATATAATGTTTCTCAATAAAGCTACATAAAAAAGTAGCCAGTCAATTTATTCGCAAATTGTATAAAGACAATTCTTATTTCCCTGTGTTTGATTCATGTTTCAGAGGTGTATGGATTCATGCACCTGACCTTGAACCATAGTTTATGGGAAAGTTACTGATACTACGAATCTGCTCAAATCGAAGTAGATGGGGTGGAATTTGTATTTACAACCTAGTAGTTGAAAATCAAACTCCTCAATCACTTAACCATCACTTTATCTTCTCTGATCGACGCTGATTTCCATGAGTTATCACTCTAAAGGTTCTGTTATTACCTAAATTTTATTTCATAAAACATGGTTACTTCTCCACAATTAATTGAATAGCTATGAATTGAAGCATCAATACAAGGTGGATCTTCGAATATTTTGCTCGCTTACTACCGACTTTAAAAAAAAAGTAGTACAGATTAGGGTCCTATTTAAAGACATCATATGTTTTAATGCAATAATTTTAAGATGTCTATTTCAAATCGAATCTTTAAGTTTGATAAGCACTGTAACTCTATACATTGACTAATTACACAATATTCATTCTATATGTGGTTTACATTCTATCCTGGTTACATGCAATGTCATAACTCATATTGTTCATATAATTGATAATTGAGATCAGTTTTGTATGGAAAGCGCTAATCGTTTTGGAGCACTAACAGATATTACACATAAAATTATTCAGTCTTGTTTTCACATAAAATTCTTCATATAATGATATCATATGACATGAGCGGTACTTTAGTTGATAGGGTTGAAATACTTCTAAATTTAGCATTTAAGCCCAGTTAGTGCATACTTTACAATTATTTGTAGTTAGTCTCAGCAACGATCATTAAAAAAGAAAACTAAATTAAAGTTGAGTCATTTTTGTGTGGGACGTCTCGCGTAAGTATATAGAGTCATCATGTGTAGTAAAATTAGTGGATTAGTAATATCGAAATTAGTTGTAAGATTTTTATGAGCGAATCCGACAGTAGAGTTTCAACCTTAGATGAACACATCACTACCCTGATGAATAGGTCATCAATTAATTATAACATCAGAAGTTGGAGGTAGTTAACATCTGAAAACGTCAGGTGATTCCAGTTGTATAGCTTAATTTGATTTTTGTATATATGATATTGCTGAACATCTGCTTTCTTTGTGATATGATATAACTCGTTTCCCAAGTACAAATCTGTGTACTTGACTTGGAACCAAAGTTTATACGTGAAGGTCATCGATATGACTTTCAATCTGGTCGTTAAACTCCGAACAACTCCAATACTAAGCCAACACAATACTCCACTTCTTTCCCTCATCATTGTTAAGAGAACTTATTTGCTCTCACGAGTTGGCTTTCTGATTAATTATCATTAATACGAAAAACCAATCAAGTTTATGACAAGGGATTTTAGTTGAGCCAGTAAAACAATATCTTCTGTCAGTCAGTCGTAAGCAAAGTGAAACGTTACCCATGTATGAATCCATCTAGATTTCCACACTATATAAGCATGGTGGGGTGAATTTTGCCATCATAAAAACAGAAATAATTGAATTAATAAAGTCGTTGAGAACGATAAATAGTGATTTAGGTATGGAAAGTATGGTTCGAAAAGATAGGGTTAATTCGCATAACATAAGGTATAGCATCTGTTTAAAACTCAGGATCTAAGGGTAGACAAGGGTGAATATCTCAGAACCATGTCACTCGATATTTGCAACCACTAGTCGCGATAATCTCACGGAATCTAGCCAAATAGATTAAATGGCTTGAGCACATATGCTTGGGCATATGTAATATATTCCCCAATCACTTTAACTAGTGATGGTTCACATTCCTGTCAACCGTCTTTACTTGGTATTCTGCGCTGAACTTCAACATAACTATCTCGAATATATGCACAATGATATTATGCAAAAATAAACTGTGTTTTACCTTTCATTTTTACAATGTACTAATACCTTATTATTTAGATAATTTTTATTGTACTTTTTGAAATAGTTTCCTTGATGGGAAGTTTTTTTGACAAATATACTTTTTAGTAAATAAAACAGAGGAGAAAAACGTTTTACTTACTCTAATGGAGATTGCACGTATTGCAAGCCGTTATGGTCTCACTGATCTACCTTACTTAATTCGTATGGAGCGTGAAATTGATGAATTGGAAGCAAAGCATTCACAAGATCATCGCAACATGGATCATGCATATCATATTAGTAATGGTAATATGAATCATTTTAATACTCATGCAGTGATTAATTTAGAAATAACTAATGGGAATAATAAAATTGACAATTGTGAATCTGTTTCGTCTAATGTTGAAATGACAGTGAACAAACGAAAAGCGAAAGTTCAGAAATCTTTGAATTTTAACAGAATTCCTGACGGTAATCACAAGAATGGTAATTCTGTAAGTTTTCACTTTCATGAAGTTTAATGTAATAAATCTCTTTTACCGAGTACTAGTTTACCTGAGATTTCTTTAGAAATCCTATTCAAATAGTACATCTTGAAAATGAGAACATTGGAAATAAACCTATGTAGTGAATTGTAAAGTTTATCTTCTGTTCTCATGATTGATTTCTGTATGTATAGCTAGAATGTATGATACACAGTATTTGGAATTCTTATCTGATGCAGTTATTTCAAGAATTAATCTGTTAATGTTAGCAATCGAACATTCAGATTGTTTAGAATAACCATAATATTATTATCATTATTATTAATGTTGAAAGAATCCACTTTTAGTCCTTCTATCAATTATTTAATAAACCAATTCACTAATAACAATTGTAACATTATGAGTTATTATTAATTGTAATGATTTTCAAGAAACGATGACCTCACATGATTTATATGTCTTCACAGTAATTATAATTATAATATTTTGTAATTAGTTCAATTATATGTGCTCATGAATCATTGAAAATCATATGTATATTCATTTGTATAACATTTTTCATATTGTTATCCATATGAACTGTACTCTTTCTAAATAGAATTACCGTTTGGTTTCAATAATGTGTGTTCAAAAAACGCACTGGTGATTAGCTTCAGTTGGCAGTTCTCGAGCTCCAGTGGAAGCTGTGACCATTGGAGTTCAACCACATCGGTATGTTGCAGCTACCTACCAATGGCAATGGTTTAAGTCGCTCAATATCCTGCAGGTTGATTGAAGTTGGAAATAATAATCTTTGGATACTAGCTCAGTAGTCTAAATATTAAGCATCCTTCTTGAATATTGAGGGTCATAGTCTCAATCTATGGCGAGTTCGTGGTTGTATGCTTCGATAAAGTTTCATTCTAGTGCGAAACAGTTGTCTCATGCTTCCTGGTCATCAATTTTAGCATAACCTTTCTTTGTTCTTAATATTGAATTGAAATTTAACGATTTCCAAAACACCAACTCATAATTGATGGTTAAATTATTCAGAACATTAACCGTTCATTTTGGAGACAAGAACCAACCTTTTTAGCGTTATATTCTGTATATTACAAGGAAGACATGCCGAGTTATCTTATTTGGCATAACTAAATGAATGCTAACTCTTGTAATTAGGTTTCTGGATTTTAGTGGTGTATCACCTTTCTCCATCTTGTGTGAGACATGCTACAATAACAACTACTAAATTTACAATAACGATAGAAAATTTATATCTGAGGCTGTGATTATTTATCAACTGATAATATGACTTGGACATATGTTAAGGATATCAAACTGCAACCAACTTCCATGCGCATTGTAAATTTGTGTAAGAGCAATTTTATAGAAAACTAGAGAGACCATAAATGAAGACAAGACATTAGTTCATATATTGATTGACTGTTATTCTTGGCTACCTTCATAGGTGCAGACTGTCTAGTTAGACTTCGCTAGACAAATGTCAGTGTTTGGAGACGTTAAGTAAAGTGGTTGGAAGTTAGTCACTGTGGCGTATATGTATTCACTCTTTGTCATTCTCTAGATCTTGAGTTTCATTTTTTCCCCCATATATACCTTTCCATTCCCCCTTAGTGTTTAGTCTTTTACTATGAATGATATAGGTCTATTTCAATTCCATTGGTGTTAATCTTCCTTGTTTCATTTCATCGTACTTATTTGGGATGGTAACTTTAACGTAAATTTATACCAGTCTGTACACTGATCATGGGACGCTCAAGTTACTGTAATTTCTAACTGACATCAAATTGGCATGAATAAAATGACCTTAATATCTGTCACCTCTCTTCGTCTATGAAATAGGCCCATATATATTTTGTTATATCACTTATTAACTTATTTGATTCTCAACTATTCGCACATTTAATATGGTATCTCATTTAATTTTACAAGATTGTAAGATTATCAAAGTTACAAATATGGGCGTTTTTCTTGTCATATTTTAATTTTACTTCACTGTGAATAAAATCCCTGAATTAGGCGTTTTCGTTCACTATTAAAAATTAACGTTGCTTATTTTTCACTTTAATGAGTTATTCTCTTTTGTTTAGATGCACTAATATTTTTAAATGTTATTTTATTATTAAGACATTATGTTCAATCCATTGGGATTTTTCATTGTTCTCCTCTTTGGAAGAATATAAATGTTTATGTTTGTATGTAGTTTCCTATTTCGCTGATTCACATGTTATTAGTTTAAATAAATTATGAAATTAGGGTGGTTAGTTAGTTCATACTTTTTAAAATGTACACCATACCTCACGTGCCACTCAAATCATTAGTTTTGATGATAAGAATTTATTAATTGAAGCGCAGTGAATTATAAAATGAATTTCCATTCATTTCGATTCCTGTTTATTTATTTGTTTCTTCGAAAAGGCTTTGTCACTTGAATACCTATAAAAAGACTATGATTTAATGGGTAATCATTTTAAAGGCACTATTGAATACATCATCGGCATACGCCAGCTTATTCACTATTTTCCAGTTCCTGGTAGAGCCTGACGCGTAGTTCATTCACGTACAGGTTTCTGACAACAAATTGTTAATTTCGTCTGATTCAATTTAAAGGTGGTCACTTGTCAATAGGCCAATTTGTTTGTTGAATAAACAAAAAAGCACTTTATTTGCACTAATTTTTTGATAATTTGGTATATTCTCCACGGTACTATGCCTGTCTGTTATTTTGTTCAGCTGGCGGTTTTATTACTTATTACAGTATAAATGTACGAGCGAAATGTCTATTCATCATTAAAAAATTATTTATCGCTTTAATTTGTCTTCAACGATCCAACCTTGTTATTCTATAAGTTAACATAGACAATAGAATCTTTTTTTCGCAGAACTACTGAACAAGGTCTCATAAAGCATCTGATACCTACTTCACTAACTTAAAAAATCTTATTATCTTAATTATCTGTGCCTTATGGGATAACCATTTTCATCTTTCTGTTTCTTCGTGATCTCTTTCGCTAAATCCTACACACCGTTTGGGCATGTCTATAGTAATGCAATCCTACTAAATGTTAAAATGTATTTGTTGTATAATTATGAAGTTAACTGAGGCTTGTTTGATTTGTGAGTAACACTCGTTACGGATTGATATCATTTGCAGTAACATTTGACTCTAAAAATTCGGAAATTCCTGTCCCGTTATGAAATTCCTCTGTAACGAAACTCAGCACCACTGGGCTAACCGGCGTCTAACGATGGAATTCTCACTTCAATCATTTTGTGATACGTTGTGATGATAATCTAATGCCATCACTCTCGATTTGTCATAACTTCACGATCGTTCTCGGCAAAATATGAATTTTCAGAGTTCGATTTCTTGTAAGGTTGCGAGTGTGTAATACTGAGCCTGATACCAGGATGCAACAGCTGTCCAGTGTTCCTCATTTCTCAGTTATACTTAGCCTAGATCAGACTATGATAAGTACGAACAAATTAAAATCAGCCCCCACAAAACCACCTTAATGTAATTATTGTATTTTAAATAATGTAGTACTATGGAAATTATTTTTATTTGTGATATTCATCACTAATTGATTTCATAGTTTTCACAACGTATCTAGAAGCTAACAAAAATGTGACCTCATAAAAATCATTATAAGACTCTTGCGTCTTATATACTTCATTTTTTTTATTTTCTAAGTTAGTTTAGATCTTGTGTTCTCCATTTCGTTTTTTCATTGTACAGTTTACTGATGAAGTTCGCAATTCTCCTCTCATTAATAATTTTGTTATTTACTATTTACAGAGTGATTTCGACACAGTTCTAATTGATTCACAATGTGACAGCCAATTGATTAGAAAGAATATTAATAGTTGTGCACAAACGTCTACCAATGATAATCAAGATGGTTCTTATAACTGTTGTGTGTCTTTGTTGAAGCATCATTCTCAAAATGATGCTACCATAATGTTTGACAATTCGTATCCAATTAACACAAATGGTGTATATAAGAATCACTGTGATTCTTGTCGAAATATTTCTTCTCAGGTTGATAATATGCTTAATGATAATGAAAAATCTCCATGTCATCATCATACGCTATTTCAAACAAATAATTGTGCTGAATGTTCACAAACTTTAAATGGCTCTTTAGAAGGTGACACTGGCATAAAGAAGGTTGTTGTTACGGATCCATTTGTACAGCAACAGGTAAGTGTACATTTATTGATGCACGTTTTTCTCTACTAGTTACAAAAGCTATTTTGTATAAAACATGTTATCTTTAGTGTTGTTATTTGTTCGTTATTATTATATTATTTATGATTGCACAGTGTTGTGTATCATACTGTTCATTTCTGGCTAGAATATCGTATTCACAAACATTCGATTTGTACGTTCTTTGAAGATCTTTTTATTCCCTTTGTAAATTATGTTAGTGTCAGTTACTTTAGGAAAATATGTACTGGAAATGTGCATAGTTTTTATTTACTTATCATATTTGTACTCTGCGACAAGTATTAGAGCAGCAGGCCAACAATTATGTATCTTAATATCAGGACCTCTTTCGACTTATTATGAAGGATTGTGCCATGAAAGTGTCTGTTGAAAAAAATATGCATAAAAAAATTACTAACATTTCAAAAGCTCGGCACACAATCACCTCAATCAAAGTGAGAGTATACAACTATAGTATATGTCAATAAGTAAGATAAAAAAAGCAGTGACTGCATAAGACCTGTATACAATACTTTGAGTTGAATTACTCTTATGCACCTTGCAGTCTAGCCCCACTTAGAAGAGCGGTAAAAGGGGCAGAGGAGTTAAAAGACGCAGAGCTAATATAAACTAGTCATCTCGTGTGATGGAGCATAAACAAAATACAATCACATAGTTGCATTTGGATTCAAATAAACAGTCGTATATGGAAAACTCAGTGTTGGGAAGTGTTTATGCCCATAGAAATCTCAAAGGTGCGTTAAAGGAGCTGAAGACGTTTTATTCAATTACTGTTAAATGGAATTTTCAGAAGCTGTGACGTGGCATCCTCCAACTGGTCAATGACCTGTCTGCTTCCGTACTGAACAAACTATGCTGATGATTTTTGGTTTACTCAAAACGTGATTTGTTGTACACGTTCGTTACTTACTGGGATACATATTTCTTCTCCTCTTCTAATTTGCGACTTTAAAGGTCCTACCTGTTAGAATTCAAAAGTTAGGACATAGTATTCTACAAAACGTATCGTGTTGTTTGTTCATATCCGTCTTTTGTAATCCTGATCAATAAATCTTTTCTTTTAGAGTAGGGTAGATTAGACAGAATAAGGAGCAGTAGCGTCATCTTATCAACGCTTAGCTATTAAGGATGTATTAGTTGTCCACTTCTTTACTTTAGGACTTTAAAATACTACTCATGATGTGCCATTTCTGTCGGTCGACTCGGGTAGGACAACTTACTTTCGGAACCGCTTTTTAGAAGACTTTCATCCATAGATCACTTCATATTTATTTTTGTTGTTCTCTTTCCCCTAAAATTCCACTAAATCTATGCACTGTTATATTATTTTTCGTTCATGAGCTATAACTAATTAACTATATACCTGTCCCGTTAGTTTCCAGTCATTATTGTCTCTGTTATCTATGAATGTTTTTTTCCTTATTGGTCCTCTGTGTGACCAGGTTGTGAATGGATGTGATTTAATCTATCTCATTGTTTATTGGGTCAACTACTTATTATTCTTCGATCCATCTTGGGGACTAGCAGCCACACAACAGACGTACAGGCACTGATCAAAGTGTCTTTGCGTCTAGTTGCGGTACCAGCCTTAGCAAGGTTATCGTTTTCCATGTAATGTGATTGGCCCTATCTCAAGTCATATCATTTACCTTATGAAACTTTACTGAAGTTAGAATCTGAACTTTTATTGGATAAGTGCTGGTTAAAGTGTTCGACTTTCAACAACTAGGTCCCAGGATCAAGTCCTACTGCATTTGCATTTATTTGAGCAACTAGCTAGCATCACTAAGCTTTACACATACAATGCAGTCCATTGCTGAATAAAACGCTTATACTTAACAGGTGAGTTTCATGTTATCTACTTCAAATAAAATCGCAGCAAAAACTTCGCAACTAAACCACTTATCTAATCAATTGCATCTACTTTAATCGCAAATTTTCTTCAATGTGAATCATTTAATGAACTTATTCACTCTATTTCTTTTAAACAAAGAGTTACAGATTCTAGAAGTTATCTTATGATTACTTCATTTACCTTCCCATTCCTCTATACCAAACATTTTTTATAAGGTATTTATTTTCTGATTCATTTTAATTACCACTGGATGGTACTTGCTATTTGCCACCAACATTTATTATCCATATAATTCAGGTTTTAGGATAATCTTATTAGAGATTGTTTGAAATATCTGTTTACGTTTTTATTTTTATTTAATTATTCAACGTCTTATGCTTTTATAATTATTACTAATATTACTATAGTGATAATTACTATTGGTTATGATTGATTAATTAACTTATCGTTCAGTTTATCACTATTTATCATACCTCAGTAATAAGAATTAGCGTTTCATGAAATTTAATGTTATTTCAACGCAGAATTGTTTTTATTTTCATTACCGATTTGACATTTTCAGACATGCATTCTTGTTCAGTAGCCTAACTAATAGAAATTATTAATAATAATAATAACAAGGGTGAATGGAACTTGTAAATACCAGTTACGCAGCATTGTCTATTATTTATTTCAAGCGATACTAGTATACTTGTGTCTGAAAATTCTTACATGTTTAAGCCGGGATCTACCTGTTCATTTTAAATTTAAAGTGATTGTTTTCATAGTTTACTATTATCGTTGATGTATATAAATGCCAAACGAATTTGTTAATAATATTGAATGGAATATAGAACTTGAAAAAAACTACAGATACCTGGAATAGCGCTTCGTAAAATCGAATCACTGAGATATGTATGGGAGAAAGATGGGGGTGGGGGTTGGAAGCGAAGTTAAAGGAAATATTAAGAGGAATAGAAATTTAATTGTGAACATGGCGATCCCGAGTGCTGTTAGATGTATGAGTGGTTATCACTTCTCGGCTGGCCCAACCGTGAAGGGTTTCTTCTACTTAAATTACCTGAAAAGCAAATTTAGTTATGATTATTCTTAGTTACCTGGGAGAGTGCCCGAGGAACAACTACTTGCGACCGGTCGCATATAACCTTTGTTTGTGTTACCTCCGGATTAGTTAAGGCTTAACTGTCGGAAACGGAAATCCGTTAAGCAAGGTGAGGTGTGCATTTTTAGAGTCAGTCTTTTCTAACCCTACCTACACTTTGTGAGAAGGTAGCATCACCGTTATACTTCCTCTTGAATAACTTACTGGCCACAAACAATTGCAACTGAGATACAATTCAGTCTAAATGTTTTTTTATGAATGCACTTTTGTAACTATAGAACTAGGATTTGTTGAAATCCTAGGCCTATGAAATAAAATTTCTATTTACTCTTATATTTCCTCGTAAGCAATATTATCCGGTGTGCTTTTCTGAATAAATTAAGTAGATATGAAGAATATTTAAGGTTATCATTTACAATTAGTCCATAACCTACATATATACAGTTGAGTGTTGTTTCTTATACTTTATTCCCTTTATTATTTTCAAGAGAGCTAGAACAAATATTTATACAGAATAAGATGAATTCATTTTATTTCGTTGGTATCCCATCAGCTGCATATAATCTAGAATGATACTCTTTTACAAATTAATATTTCAAACAAAGTTTTAACATACTCATTAAAATGGATGCAGTTGGTTGATATCAAAATTGCATAAACATGTGAACATGACTAAAATGTTGGAGAAAATGCTGTAAATATATGTACACTGCAAGAGAAGGTGCCAGAAGGCAAAATAGAGATCAGAGGTCAGATGACTACACAATAAGAGGTGGTTGGAAATATTTGGGAATAATGCGAATAAAGCTCAGGTCATTTTAAGTTTAATAACTGTTAAAACTTGTTTCAAATAATAATTTCGTAAAATATTATTCTCGGTTGTATACAGCTAATGAGAAACCAACGAAATAAAATGAATTTATCTTATTCTGTACAAATATTTGTTCTTGCTGTCATGAAAACCACATATTATCATTTTCATGAATTAAAAGAGGAGATTAAGATGTGCTAATTTTAAGATTGATCTTATCAAATATATTTGAAGTGGCATCCCTTGATGCTGTAAGGGGCTTTTAATGGTCACCTTACTGACGCTGAACCTCCAGCGCAATTAAAATTAGAAGTCTAACCTAGATTTCATTGTAACTCTAGTCATAAATCTGCCTTAGCTTGTACGATGGATTAGTATGTTTTTATATTAACTGCAAATCAAGCATACTCATCACAGTACATTCTACTGTTAGCTACTATATTGAAGTTCATTGGATCGCATCTAACGGCAGCAATCTAAATGTTTCTTTTAAATCATCATTTTTTGTTAGACATTGAAAATGGATACTTTTTCTTTAATGTTATTTCTTAAATATTGCATAAATCCGTACATAGTAAATAAGTCAACGTTTAGCAATATAGGGTTTTTTCTCAAGAACATACACTTTTAAACGCCATAGAGTTGAAGATTGATAAGTTTCTGTTGAGATTTCACTCCATCTATTTAGGTTTATAGAGCTTCATATTGTAACTTGACTTCATGTTTCATACATAGATATAACTTCATCATAAAACTGTTCAACTTAGAATATGTAAACTACCAGAAAAGCCTTTACTTGGTAGATTAGTAACAATAAGTTACCTAATATTCTTCTGCTTTCATTGTTTACTTCATTCGCATTATATTATTGTATGAATCATATTTTTATGATTTACTTCACTACTAAACATACTTCTGTCCAATTATTTCTTCTTTCTTTCTCCCTCACTTTATTTGGGCGTAATATTTCATCAATATGTTATTACCGAATATAATTCGGTGGGAATTGGTTCTATATCACTTTGTTTTCATCATTCATTTCATTTTCAATAAATTTACTGGATGTTATAAAAGAACTGACATTGTCTAAGGGGATTATAATTTTGATACTGATAGTAATGTACACACTAGCCATATTAAAATTTACAAGTTTTGCTTAAATGATTAATATATTTTTTATTAGAAGTTACATACATATTTTTGTAACATAGTAATGAGTTTAAAAAAAAAAAGAGCCAAATTCCTCTGTTAACAGGTTAGATATTACCAACATACAACATATCTTCGTGATATGTATTATTGTGCATCGTGTAGGTAACATAATTCGTAAAGCGATTACACAACTGGGTGCATAATAATTAAGTGAATGAATAGGTTACTTTGATCAGTTCTGTATTTTTATTGATTATTGTGCTCATATCTGACTGTATAATTAGTGTACTTGTTTATAACATTCATATCAAGTTAGAAAAGTGATGATGATAACAGTTGGTGTTTAGTTCGTCATTGTTTTTTATAAGATTGGCACATTTTGCTATTACCTGAATGTTAATCATTGACTCTATGATAAGTGGATTTAGATTTATTAGAATAATAAATAGATTGTGAATTTCCACCACTTATCTCGTATTATTTTAAGCTTTTCATAACTAGTTTTATTCGGCATTTCCACGTTAAATTTTCAAGATTGCGTTTTTTTTTAGTGTTATTTACGGCACTAATATTTTGACTTCTTCGATTTTGTTGATTCCTTGTCTCTTGTGCTGTGTAATCTTTCAATATTCTAGAGTTAGTAGAAATTTCCATAAACAGAACGGTGCCAAATTTATTAGTACATTCGCTACTTACTATCATCACTATATTGATAGTTATTGTTTGTCATATTCTTTGCATAATGGTACAAAGTAATTATATTTTTTCATTATTCTGTGAAATATGTCATGTCGTCGTAGAACAAAATTAAACCAATTTAATGAAATGTAAGCTGTAGGTGTCATCTGACTATTGCTTGCGTCTCATAGAACGACTCTGTGTATTTATGTCCAACTCTATTATATTGATGTGCGATGTTAACTGGCGTCGATTGAGTGAAAATTATAGGCGGCCATACTAAGTCATAACATCAGTCTTCAAAGTTAGCAGCTCCTGATCTGAACTATATCGACAATAACTAGGTAATAGAAATCTGTGTTACATCATAGACCAGCGGCTTGAAACGTTGTATAATATGGCTCAGAATTCATCACAATGGTGCAAATGTATGCGCGATTTTTTTCTCATGATATTGAATCACAGAATTCCTTTATACATAGTCTTTTTATTGCTTCCTCTGTAACCATATTCTTAGTGTTGAATTATTATGTTTACTACCATATTTTATAGGCTCTCGTTATTCCAGTTGTTAATCTTGTCCTGTTCTGCTGATAAGGTACGGCAACTTGAGCTAGCGCAGACTTGTGCTGGGCTCAGTAATTATTTATAAATAATTGGCGCATTCAAAAGTTCAGTTTTGTAGTAACATGGTTTTGAATAGGTTCCAGTGCGTAGGAGTACTGACGTTTTATTCTCCCTCAAATCCCAAGGTTAATACTTCTTTTTATTTCTCCATGAATTGATTTCCTTACTACTGATGATAGTGCTACTTATAATAAGACTATTTGGGTATCTTGTTCTACTGAAGTAATTTATTCATATATGCCAGACCCCCACTGACTTATTGAGATTGATAAAAATGGGATATTTATTTCTGGAACTGTTGCTCACCTACTGAAGTTTCCAATAATGTCATTTAACTTAGCTGTGAAATAGTTTATATAATAAGTTCGACTTGTAAATAAAATTTTAGAATAAAATTAGGAAGAGAATTAAGAGTTTCAAACTATCAAATATGAATCGTATTATGGTTCCCGAAGCAACAGAAAGTCATGAGTAGGTTTTACAATAATTTCGATTAGTGTTAAGAATCGGTAAGATAAATATAGAAAAATATAAATGATTCTCCTCCTGATGGATATGAAGGCTTGAATAATTGAATGGTGTAATAAATGATAGTTATGAAAAGTTGAAAGTCATTTAATAATAATTATGGTAAACAGAAGAAAGAGATTAAGATCATAGTAAAGTGGGAGTTCGAACATGTTTCTTCTGTACGTATATTTTGAGCCTGAATTGCCAGATAGCTAGATCCTCCTCCCTTTAGAGCTAGTATGTTTCATTGTGTAGGTGAATTTGGTTAGGTGATGTGACCAGAAGTTGGAGTATTCGCAAATAGTTTTCGGTCGATTTACATGATCCTTTTATCACCTAGGCAGAATACTTTTCAGAAAAGTTTTCAGAAATGAAATTCTATCTATTGTCTGTTGCCATTCTGACAGAGAGCTAAACCTTTACTATGATTGTACAGTTAAAGTAAATGACATCGCATAAAAGAAAATTTTCTCTTTTGAATATTCTGTATTCTCCTATGAAATCTATGTAAGCAAATACATCATGTGGTGTTTTTCCATGTACCATCTACCTTATTGCACAATCTTAAAGTCAGTATGTATTAAAATAGATTTCATTAATTGAACATTTTCTTTTGTAAATTTGTTTTGTTAGCTAGACTTACATTAATTCATTTTAATGCAAAAGCAGTTGGAATGTTTACATTGTTTTACTTTGTTTATTTTACATTTTAATTAACTATTTACATATTTTCTTTCCTTCGCTTTTTCTCTTAATGTTGCAACGCGTTATGTTAATAATCTTTCTAATTTTTAATTCTATCACATCCTGATTAAAGCGTCCATTTTTTAAAAGTTTAAATTGTATTCTTGCATAATCTTTTAGTTTTCTTGAAAATGAACTTTCTATGATTTGTTGATGGTCAAAGGTCACAAAATTAAATTGATTATATTTCTGAAAAAGTTGAAAGACTTCTTGGTCCTAGCATAATTCTATAGGTATTGCAGGAAAAATCGTTAAATCGTGTTTAGTGCACCATGGGACTACTGATTGTCTCATTAGCTGCTCGTGAACTACTGTAGGGACGGTGAATAATCATACGGTTTATTAAAATTATTTATTAACCACATTTACGATGACATGAAATTCTTATATTAACACTCCTTGATGTGGTGGTCGCCAAAATGAACACTAAAAAAACTGCTTACTAGAGTTTTCTATAAAACAAACTGCAATCAGCGACAAATATGTACAAAATTAACTGAGTGCTAACAGCAATCCAAAGAGAAGGCAGTTCATGCCATATGGAGTAGTTAAAATAGGTAAATAAATTACTTTGAGTCATCGCTTTATGACCGCAAGCCTCATACTAATAATAAAACAGATCGCTGATCAATTCAGAGATTTAAGTAATTGGTAAACAACTCTTTTCTAAAATATTGGCTCTCACATATAAGGTTATCCTGTTTTTACACTGATTACAAAATTTGAAATATCATTACAGTAAGTAGTCTTTATATATGCATATTAGTCATTATGAAGATAGCTATGCACTGCTAAATCATGACGTGGCATTAATCTGTGAACTCGTTGACTGTTAGTTTGCAGTTAGAGTCAGCACTACAATTATGATCAGTAGTTACGGACAGTTGACTTGGCTCAAATTTGATTGAAATGGAGCAAATGCATTTACTGTTTTCTCTCCTCTAAATCTCGAATGGAGGTATCCTTTTATACATGCCTTTTTAGTCCATCATGTTCTCAATTTTTAACTTTTTGCACTATCATTACTATAGCAATTTTAACTTCCTTTAGTACTCACTTTTTAAATTTCATCCTGTCATTCTCATGTGCTATAGCAACTTGGGTTAGCAATCGTTTTTGTCAGACTAATCACATTGAAAGACTATCGTACTAATATTGACCCAATTTCGGCCCTTATTATTCCTCCTAATGTTTCTATGGTTTTAGTATATATGGTTTTATATAGTCTGAACTCCAAGTATTGTCGTCATCTGGATTCATTATTTTTACTCCTGCTAGTGTAAACATGACTAGTAAATATGGTATTATTCGGAACCTTTTAGTGCATAATCAAACAGATTAAACCGATGTTTGTAGCTGCATTAGGGATTACACGCAACAAGAAGATTTGAATATTTCTTCAATATTATGCTCTTAAGTTAAAAAAGAACCCTAGTAATTTGCCTAACAAACAAACCAAAGATGATTGTTTGTCGATATTAAAAGAAAGAACTAGGTACCTGTCGGGGATTCCTAGTTCCCAAAGATACAATGATTGACTCAATTAAACGAAACAAGTTGTATTGATTTTTTGTAAGCTTCATTTGTAAACTTTCATCACATTAACTTGAGTTCAACTCCTGAGTACAGTTTGATAGTATTTCATTGTATTAATTAAATGATGATGAATTCACTGGATGAATAATTACTGTAAATTAATTGATATAAAATCGATGTATTTATGTAAATATAGTTCGCAGTTCGCTAGTGTTGTCTGGTTGGCTTGTGTTCCTTCTCATTTCGGGTTGGGACTCAGTGGGCATAGGGCAGACTCGCGCATTTAATCTACTAGGCACACCTCATTTGGCATTCGGTCATCCAACCTCAAAACTCACGCATCATAACAGCTGGAGGAAATTTCTCACACCATAACAGTACCATATACAATACGTTAACGAAAATATGTTATCTACAGGGTTTCTTAATTAACAGCATGTCTGCGATAAACAAAGTTAGATACATGGATGGCTAGAGATGACTCTATCTATGTAGCTACTGATATGATAGATTAACTGGGTTTTTAAAGGTACGTATTTCTGTTTGCCATTTTATGATCGGCCAATCGTGGTTACTCGGCTGAACAATACGTTGCTTGATTCTTCTGCATCCATCTGTATGCATTTTTGAATTCAACTGCTTCTGCGAAGAATGCTATCCTGTGTGCACTACTGAACGGTATAACTAATAATAATTGAATTTGACCAGTTATGATCATTTTTAAGTTTACAGGTTCCACTTAATTGTTTTTGATTTTTCTTTAAATCGATAGGTGCTAACCAAAGTTGAGTAATGTCAGACATATGAATCTAGGATCCACGTTACTTCCTATTTAGGGTTCGCTAATTGAATTTACATACATCCCAATGTTGTTATTCAAAATGTCACTCGAATCCAAAACTATTCGCCCCAAACGCCAACGGATTGTCCACCTACTTTCAGAGTTCAGATAGACGGAATTATATATGCTAGGGTTTTAAGCTTCTTGTTGTTGATATTGCAACTTATAGCTTATTGGAAATATTGAGACCGTCCGCTCAGAATGCAGTTACATACCGATAGAGACGACTGATCAGCCACAGTCTACATTATTGACAAAGGGATAATTTAAAGTATTTGTTAGTTAACTAGTTTTGTTTAGGAATGGACGTCTTGAATGCATTTAACTTATTCATCTGGAACAAGTTTATGTGTTAGACATTTAGTTACACCATTAAAAGGGTAGTTTTACTACCCAGCAGCTCATTTAGCTTTAGCTGTTTTGTTTTTGTCTGTCCGTACGTTTACTAGTACTTGTTTTAATATGATTTGGTGTATAAATTTACAAGATACTGTTACCATTCTGATTTCGCAGTAATTCAGCAATTACCAATCAAATGATAAGTGAAATTGCATCTAAATGGTTTGTACATGCAGTTTTCAATCTGTTCGTTTCAAACCGATTATTTCTTGGTCACTGACTTTCACGTTCAACCTATATTCCTTCAAACTATAATCGAGGGGTTTCGTATATTTGAACAACTCAGCTAAAGCTAAACGAAGTGGAGTAGGTTACGCGCTTTCAACTTAGTGGGTAGGGAGGGGATTTGAATTCCTCCAATGAGCTACTACTGAAAATACATCCGGTAGCATCGAATAAAATACTTCAATTTATTCTCTTATCATAAATTTATTTAAAGCTCTTTCGTTTATTTAGCTTCCTTTTGTCGAAGTTATGTTCCATATTCCTTTCCGTTGTTTCTGTTGATGTTGATCTATTGTTTCACTTTATTTCTTAAACACTTCCTTTCATTATAAACTAATGTACATACCAATATTATAAGTATCACTTTTCTACAATTTACTCAGTTTTAATGAATAATTATTGACTGGCTGTAGGGATTTGGATAGTTTTGTGTATACATCATTCAATATTTCGTTTAATGAGGATATTCAACTTGTATGAAGTTATCATCTATAAATTTCATAACTGTTCTGATTTATGGAATAGTTGTGGCAATACCATCGTAGATTTTATATTTTTGTTCACTTAATAGTTGTAACATTTAAATATGACTTCTGCTTTTGTGTTGTATATACATATTTATTTTATTAATATTATTGATATTGACGTCGTAATTATTCTCCGTTCCTTTTTGCTGTTGTAATATTACGTATAATTGATGTATTGGTGTCTCATATTCACCATCGAAGCTGATTTCACCTTATGCCACCAATAGAAAAAGGCATCAAACATTGAATGGTGATCTAGATCTTCAATTACCGTTAGTTGAAATAACACCTGTTAAAATCATCTCATCGGTTATCAACTCAAGTAGTAGTAAATGTCATGGTCTTATGGATATTGATACACCAAGAAATTGTGTTTCTCCTCTTACTGTTGAAAGTCCTGTTGATTTGAGAAGTCGTCTTGTTACTTCTTTAAGTATTTCGCAAGTCAAACCACCTAAAATACAACTATTGGAAATATTGGACAAGAATTCAGAGCCAACAGATGTACAGCATTGTCATAATTCTATGAATGCTGAAGGTACTTCTCCCCCTGTGCTTTGCATAGCACTTACAGATTGCCTGGCTTATGATGAAAATTTTCATTATCAATTATCGACTGACTATTCTTCAATATCTGATGATTGTTTAATCGATAATCAGGTAACATTAATACAAGTTTGCTTGACTGATTCAATGTTTCCTCATATTTGATTTCTGCTTTGTTGTTTATTATAATTAGTTGTCTAGCTGCTTATTTGTCGCTTTTTAAATGTTCGGTTTTGTTTAGTGTTAGCGACATGTATGTGTACGTCTTGCCTATTTTTATGTTAATATGTTCCATGGTCTTGAAAGTCGGCTGTTTTAATAATGTGTAAGCAGTCTAAATGTATAAATATCACTGAAGTATTTCTGAATTCATCATTGCTTGAACGCTTTTTTTTTAATTTTAACTGTATCCTTTTTTAACTACTGAGTATTTAGAGAAGCCTACATATCTACTGCATGTGTGCTCATATATGCACTTGTACTTTTTAATGTTGGTATATCTTTCATTGTCCGGTGATAACTTCTGCTGCTTTGTAATTTATTAAAACGTATGAAATTAATTTGTAATATTTTTTTTCAGGTTAGTAGAAAATTGGCACAATGTACTTGCTGCAATAGATTATGTATGCAACGTTTAGAAGAAGGTAGATATAGGCTAGGATCACGAATATATTATTTACGAAGATTTCGTAATCATGTCATGGTTCGAGTTGGTGGTGGTTGGTTAACATTAGACGAATTCTTACAACGTCACGATCCGTGTAGACGACGTAATCATTCTTGTGGTATGGAGCAAGTAGCTGCATCAAATACTGTACCTCCTATCAAGTCATGCTTCCCTGTTCCCAAGCCGACTCATCGACATCCAGAATTTGAATCTCCGTCATTTCCGCGAGTGAATTCCGTTGACAATTTCAGTAGACAATGGTCTAATGGTAGCAGCAGCAGTATAGAAAGCCCAAGGAGTGATTCCAGCATGATAGACACTGGAATAGTTAGTGATATTTCCACTGCTGGGAGTGTTTCAAAAGCGTCGTCTTCATTAGACTCGATTAAACATAAACAGCAAAAGCAAATAAACGATCGTCGTTGTCCTACAATACCGAAAGCTCCAAATCTTAGGACTGCATCGCGAACTCGTGACTTATCTAATAAAAATGTGGATTCTGCAAGAACCGTTCCAGATACCACTATTAATCCTGCTGCTTCACGTTCTCGTGCTTCTTCAGCAAGACGAACAAGTGTCCCGTTAAATAATCCAGGTTTTAAAACACCATTACATCCCCCATCTCAACGTGAAGGCTCCGTGTCGAGAGTTTCACGTGTCAGGAATCTTTCAAAATCTCGTGATGAGTTCATGCAAACAAATTGTCGTACTGAATCACTTACTCGTCGATCGCCTTGGCGAAATTAATTTTTAATCTACAAATCCGTCTGTCTACTTTCATTTGTTTACGATTTTCTTCCACTAATCGGAATTTATTTCAAATATCTTATTTTCTTTTGTTTAATATTTTTTCTAAAGGTAGTTTGTCATACTCACTGCTGTTATTACTTAAATTCTTGTAAATACGAAAATCTTAAATTCATTTATAATATACAATCTCGTTACATAAATTTGAAAAATAATAAAGTACCCATAATATTTACTAATATCTTCTGAAATTTAAAAAAATGTTATGTGTAGTAATAAAAAAGTTCATACTCATTAGATCCACTTATACTTGACACTTGTAAATTTGGTTGACAATATACTTGTTAATAAAGCTGTTGTGACGCGTGGTTTGGATTCTTTATTCGACCGCGAAATCTCTGTCGTCAATTATTACCTCGTCTAAGTGGATCGCTTGATTTGACTCCTAAGCTTTGACTCGACCCCCATGCTAAAACTACACTACAGCATGAACACGAGAGAGAAGACACAAAATACGGCAAAAGAACACTTTACTGCAAGGTGTCAATTATGTACGAAAACTAGGATATTTATATTGTCCTTCAGGCTTCTAGAGATTTCTATATCCTACTAAACACAGTAGTAGTAAGATAACTGTCCAATCGGTGATACATCACGTGACTCCTCATTGGTTTAAAATTTTCTGGTTAAAACTATCTGCGTGCTGATTGGACACAATTTTCTCTATTGATTTCTACGCCTTTCTGAACTTGTTTCAAGGGGTTTTTTGGCTCTACCCAACAAAAGCCAGCTTAGATATCATTTAGGAGTAATTGTATTTTTGTACTGGTACATCCACATGACATCAGGCCATAAACTTATTGGCTATAGGTTTTAGCTACGTCGCGCCCAACCACCCCATAAGGTTCAGGATGTTGGTTGGGATAAGAGTAAAATGGATGAAGCGTAAGGGTGGCCAAACCAATCTTTGATTGTTGATCTGAGCTATGTTGGTAGATCCAGACTACTTGATTGGGATCTGCCTAATGATAACTGTCAGTGGCTAGGGGATATTGGGTGACATGGCGCGGAATTGGTCACAATGATGCAAGTGTATTCGTTTTTCCCTTTTATTTAGATGTTAAGTTCTATTATTCTTTTTGCACACGATTGCTTAATTCATTCCTGTTGAATTACATCGCCTTGTAAATTTGATCTCGATTTGTTAATGTGGTATGGCAGCTTGAGCCTATGCTCATATATGCCAGGTTGTGAGTTGTTAGTAAATGAGCGACAGCCGACGTGTGCATTAACATAGATCCATTCTGGCAATCTCTATAAGTGGGATCAGTTTATCACGTGGTCAGACATTAACTCCAGAAATTTAAGGACAATAAAGACAAATCTGTAAGAATAGACAATTATAAACAAGTCCATCAGAACGAATTGATTGCTATAAGGTGAAGTCCTACCATTACTGATAAAAGTTGACCAAATTATTTATCCGACTTTGCTAGAACCAGTGCAGTGACTACGAACAGCATGACTGATTGGTCGATGCCCCTAAGTCTGGTCTGTTCCTACTAGTCTCTAGCAGGTGAATTCCATGCGATTGATTGTTCAACAGTGAACCGTAGTGTCGAAATTCAGTCGATACACGACCAATCCTTATGGAATCTAGCATGTTTATCTCGAATTTTGGTATCGACTGGATCTCTTATTTAGTTCAATAACACCCTATTGAAGACTTTTCCTGGTATTAAAGGTAGAGTGGTCTCTCTGTAGTTATCACAATCGCTAAGATCTCCTTTCTATGGTATTTTCATGAGGTATCCTCCTTTCCAGTCTACTGGCACTTGTTCTTCCTCCCGAATTTCCCTGAGGAGAATGTGGAGTATTTTCGCAGTTGCTTCTGTATCTAACCTAAGTGCCTCAGCGGGTATATTCTCTTGCCCTGCTGACTTACCACTCTTGATTTGACACTCAGATGGTCATTTTGATTTCTTCGACTGTTGGTGGGTTGGTGTTTGTGAGGAGATCCGTGGCTGCTGCTTCAATGACTGGTGGGTTCAATGGGGCTGGTCTATTCAAGAATTCTTCGAAGTGTCTTACGTTACCTGTTTCGTTGTTCATGCACTTCAGTGTTTGATTTGCCAGCCTTGTTTTTGACTGATCGTTCTGGATTACTAAATTTCCCAGCTAGTTTTTTCGTTGTGTCGTAAAGGTGTCTCATGTTTCTTTCTCTCGAAGATTTTTCGGCTGTCATTGTTAGGTCCTCAGGATATTTCCGTTTATCCAACCTAATACTCCTTTTCACTCGCTTGTTGACTTCTTTGTATTCGACCTGTGTCTGGCTTTCTCTGTTCTTGTCCGGCTGTTATTAATTGTTATCTTCTTGCTCCTTTCTTGGATCTTGTCTAGAGTACCAACAGAAATCCATTCTTCATGGTATTGTTTCTTCCGACCTAAAACCTCCCGGCATGTTGAAGTAATTGTTTCTCTAATCTCTTTCCGATTATCCTCCTTATTAGTTCCACCTTTTTCTAGTAGATCATGAAATGCTTGGAACTTATTGTTGAGAATTATTTTGAATTCTTTGCGTTTGTTAGTATTCCGGTGAAGGGCTGTGTTAAACTTTTGTAATGCTCCTGCTCCAGTTGTCCAGTGCTATTTTAGCCACCACCAGATGGTGATGTGAAGCCATGTCAGCTCCTCTTCTTACTCTTACGTCTTCCACAGTCCTTCTCAATTTCTTATTGATGCGGATGTGGTCGATTTGGTTCTCCGCAATGTTGCCCGGTGAAACCCATGTAGTTTTGTGTATATGTTTGTGCGAGAATACGGTGTTACCTATAATCATTTTGTTGAAGGCACATAAGTTTGCAAACCTCTCACCATTTTGTTCCTTTCTCCTAGTCCATGTCGTCGCATGATGTCTTCACACTCGGTGTTGTTCTTTCCACCCTTGGTGTTGAAGTCTCCCATCAGAATGGTCAGGTCCTTGGTTCAGCATTTATCGATGGTTGATTGCAGCCTCGGATAGAACTGATCTTTGTCGTCTTCATGGCTGTTGTTGGGTGCATAGCACCTTGTCTTGAAGGATATCATGATGATCCTGTATCCATGAAGTTCTCATCCTACAAGAGCCCTTTATGGTTTTTGGGACAGCATTAGTGCTACATGTGTCTGTGGGAGGAATTTTCCTTGTGACCTGAGTATGAAAGTACTTCTGAAGATAATCTATGTTGTCCAGCTTGTTACTAATGTTTTTCACTTATTCCAAGTATCTTCAGGTTGTATCTTTTTATTTTTTCATCTATTTGCATGCTTCTCCCTGTCTTCCACACCATCAGGCATCATAGCAGAGAAAATTTATGCGAGTATGAGACCGGTACCATGTAAATCAGCTGCATTAACAAAAATTGATCAGTTTGATTTATTGCAACGATAAATTTATATTTCATTTTCACAGGCCACTACCATGACTGTATGCGGAGGAAATCGTCAGTAGTCGAGAAATAGATCTCCTACTGGATCACGTGTTTGTACCGTCGAAATTTTGGAAGCTAGTCATTACGTTGTGTCTCCTATGTGAATTTAGTCAGAAGTATCAAGGAAACGATGCGACCGGCAGATGTACTTTTTCTAACTCTCAATGTTGATGTTTTACGCCTATACAAGCTGCTACGATCTCAACCTTGGTCACAACCACATAACGTATCGTTAAACGCCTGCATATAGTCTTTCGTCTGCGAAACCACTTCATTTGTCCAACTATCCATGCGGCGAGCAGTCTTTGCTAATTTTCATATCCATGAAATTGATTGCAAACAAGTTTTTTTAATTAGGTAGGGATTATAGTACACAGAACTGAAATATATCATATATACTGTGTCAAAATTATACTTCCTTCCTCCTCCCCCACCAGGTACATTTCTATTACTAAACTCCAAATTTGATTGTATTCTCGTGAAGTCAATCAGATCCCTACCTTTCCTTGATATGTTATCATTTATTGATGAGTTTATATGTTGGCTAATTGGCGTACTACTAAAATCACAGTTGCTTTAACAGTAGCTAGGAAGCTTGTTAGTTACTGGATATTACATTTCAGGGTATTGTCAAGTGTATTCACTGTTAGAGGTTCCTGGATCAAAAACCGATTATTTCAGCAGTTCACAGAAACTCTGCACGAAAAGAATCGGAACTACTGCCTACTGTTCTCACGCTAATTGAATAATTCAAGAATTATACAGTTTGTTGAGTGCTAGCCTCATGTCTTCCCGTAGTGGTTATAAGTGAACTGAAAAGCTTCCTTTTGTATTACTTTAAATACAACCTACACCAAAACAAGATCTTGGTTGTTGTAGTGCGGAGATTTCATAATCTAATTGAAGCAGCCAAAAGTGTTCCTAATAAAAACAAAATATCAGTTGGTAAAAATTATTTTTATGAGTATACATTGACTCAGTTGTACAAATTTGCTGACGTTTTTATCGACTAGACTATTACTAGTTAGAAAACATTGCCCTGTATGTTTTGAAGGAGTTACTTTCTCTGTAACAACCTACCGAATTCCCGAAATGAAAATATTTAGACTAAACTATCTGTTTAAGTGTAGTTCAGTTCTACAGATTCATTAAACTCATTTCAGCGATGTCTAGTGTCGAATATAGAAACTGAACTCTGCTTCACTTTGTTTAAATTATAGTTTTTATTATCTGTAATATTTACCAATTTGCTGCCTCGATAATAATGAGTAATTAACACATAGAAAGAATATTTTCTCATATGATAAAGTACTGCAGGTTCACAGATTACCAAACATTTCTACATATTTAACAGATATTCCTGCTGGTAGGATGAGTTTGTATATTCCCATTGATTTGTTATTGACTAAAGCTGATCAGTCACTGTTGCTATATGTGCATCTTGAGCGGATTACCTCAATATAGCGATTATTCACAAGTATTATTTAAGTTGGATTGTGACTGGCAAGTGGAAACCAACTTAAAAGGTATTCCTGCTATTTCATAGATTCATTAGTAAATGATGGAGGACCAATTCTCGTGATATATATTCTTTTGGAAAATCTTTGATACGGACTATGTCATGAGAAAAACTTGACTATATTAGGAATGATGTCTAGTGTTGAGTAATTTAAATGTTTCGAAGCGAG
Source organism: Schistosoma japonicum (assembly GCA_025215515.1). NCBI lineage: Eukaryota > Metazoa > Platyhelminthes > Trematoda > Strigeidida > Schistosomatidae > Schistosoma > Schistosoma japonicum. The sequence continues at coordinate 43,620,155 of CM046069.1, read as the reverse complement.
CTCCGATAGAGATAATTGATATGCTTTGAAAATTTTAAAGTATTATGTACATTGAGAGAAACGTCGAACAAATAATAACAGATTTCTACGTGTAGATAAGTTCTCAGTAGTATAGCTTTGGTAAGTTATATTATCTTTCCATCGTTTAAATTTATCAACTGAATTAAATTTTTGATATAGTAAAAGTCTGACTGATTGACAGTTAAATTCCAATTCACCTTTTTTTGTTTTCGAAGTCACAGTTTTTCCAACTGGATGTACACTGAATTATTAATAGAATATCTTAGCATTCAATAACTCAATACTCATACAAATTTCACAATGATGATTATTTTCTGAGTTTAAATAATTTTCATCAGCTCTCATTATTGTGATCTAAGTATGTTTGAATTCTCACAGTCTGTATGTATGGGGGGGGGGGGAGGTCTATATAACATATTCAACACACAGGATTACAACCGATCAGAAGATATTTTCAAAAAGTTAAATTAGTCACGTCAATCATTCATTGACAAGTTAAGAAAGACAATGAGTCAAGAAAATTGATAGATCATCTGACATATTTTCCAAGCTTATTTGTGCTAAAATCGTCACTTGCTTTTTAATATGTCTTGAGCTACAAGTAATTACATGATACCGATTGGTAACTATTTCTAGAACAAACAGCGATCGAAAACACAAATACTGGATGTTTTACGCCCGTGTATCTTTTCCGATATCTCTAGTCCCAGAACCGGGTTGTAAAAACACGATTAATAATCCAATACCTGACTGTTTATATAACATGCCTTTTATTTCAAGCGCTGACTTATAGTATACATTCAAATTTAGACTAATTAGAATAATCATATAGATACCAGGTGAAGACAATGTTGGTAGGAAACGTGAACCACGTAGATAATTAAGTAAGCATAGTTCATGAATGGAAAATGACGAAACAATAGTTAACGGGTCAGTTCTGTGTTAGGAGGAGATGGATACAAAACAGCAGGTTCATAATACTAATTATATAAGCAGTAAAGATATATAAAATAATCTTCAGAAAGATAGTACGTGAGAACTAGTCGTTGCAACCCTTTGTCACAAAGATACGTTTGTACGTCATACTAAGAGTTCGAGCATGCATATTTCTCCTCATTAGTGCCATAACCCTGTTCATAATGTTGTATAGTTTCAAGCACTACAATTACATAGCTACATTGCACATTTTAAAATATGAATATGCTTTAAATCGCTTTAACAAGGTGAAATGTGTTAGTGATTACTCATTTAATTGATTTTGAAGGCGTAAAACTGGTAGAAAGCATCGCCATACTTCACGCATTTTTGTTCTGTTGACATAGTCAACAATCATATGTGTTTAGTGACCTTATGCTCCTTAACCAATTAACTGTGAGTTAACTCTATTAAAAATCAATCAAGTGGACGCAAATTAAATTATGGTTAAGTAGCTGGCTTTTATGATTTAATATCTAATCTTGTTTTACGTCGCTGAATTAACAGCAGGAGTCACCTATCATCTACACTAAGTGATAATATCGTAGTGCATTGTACAATGTTAACGTCTTACTGATCCGTCAATAGTTTTGCTGATAACCATTTCACTTTTCGGATTTTTTGATTTTAAATTAAATATATATCAGAAGAATGCGATCTCTCTCTCAAACTGTCTATTGAATTCATCTGAAAGTTAACTGTAAACCATTTAAATGTACACTACCTAGATATTATTCATTATGTGGCCGAATTAGCTTAAAAATATTTGCTTATAAATATTTGCATTTTCAGAGTATTCGGTAATAATCTCAGCGAAATACTGTTACTTATAAATCTTAGGAATCGTTCATGACAAATAGTAAGGTTTCTAATAAGATTAATTTCAAATCTTAAAACGGTTGTTCATGAAGTACATTCTCATTTTTGTAGATGAACTTAATGTGTTATAAAACTATTTATCTTTTTAGAAACAGTCCTTCAGGCTACTTCTTACAGCCTTCAGTCAAAGATTCGTTGATATACAGCTTTTAAATAACTAACGATTATTTCAACCCAAATTATAATTAAACAGTATATCTTGACTATCTCTCAACAACACATATATGTTTATTAGATGACTATTTGGCTTCAGAGGTTTAATTCTTCGGGGTTTCATCCAGTAATTACATATACTACAGATTGAATTACAGACTGTAAGTGGAAAACCACCTAAAACCAGAAAGCACTAAATGGCTCCTTTAGTCAGTATGGATCCGTAATGTTACTAGAAACCGGATCCAGAACATTCAGGGCTGTTGGTAATCTCTTAACCTTCAAACCAATTATTAGGGATTAAATTGTTTGTATTCTTAAATTAAATCATCTTACGACTATAATCCAGCATCAAGCTGTCTATATCTTTTCTGTTCTTATCAAATGTTTATGGAGGGTTTATCAACAAAAGGGAATTATCACATTCATTTACAAAACTACAAACCACGCAGATTTGTGGTTCATATCGTAACTATGAAACAGATAATTTATCTAACTAGAGATTCATGCACAAAACCATAGAAACTAATGTAAGATAAACAAATAAGCAGATTTGTTGTTAGTATTCATCACAGAGTGATGTGGGTCGGGTGCCACTGAGAACCAGCAGTATCCACCTTCTATCCCACTACTTGACCATCTCCATTAAGCCATCCAAAAAGGGACAAGATATTTGAAATATTGAAAGTTGGGACAATTGAGTACCATGTTTTTAGTCTCAAATGAATAACGTGTGGTTACCCACATAAATGTTTAGTTTACATAGAGACACGTAAATTGATGATGAGACTATCTTCATGTGTATAAGTCTCCCACTTTCGTCAATTTTCTTCGCTTTCTCTAAAGTATTTTTTGCAAACTTCCAGAGCTACTTATTAGTAGTAAAATATTTTTCAACAAATTTACTATTTCAAGAGGTTCTTAATTCTGATGGTCTGCTATGAAATATGAAATGGATAATTTTTTTGATTTCGATAAAACTTTTTTAAAGACTCTTTATTTAAGGCAGATAGCACGAAATTTATTGAAATGAAATATATCTAAGTCAAGGGAAATTTGTAAAATTCTTAGAAGTTTCACATGATTATGATATATGTAAGCCAATTCCCAAAGTTCACTTTCACCTTCCACCAAGTTAATCATCACCTACATACATGAGTAATTTAAATCCCTACATTGTATAATGATTCTCACTCTTGAATAGACATTAGTGTAGAATTTTCGTTGTCCGTATTTAATTGTATTTGTCGAAACAACAGTTTTGATACTGAACAAATTCGTATTTTTCGAAGTTACTTTATGACGCTGAAAAAAAGTAATTTACAACTGTTAGTTAAGTGAATAGTCAGTTTTTTCTAGTTTGCCACATCTTTCTAGCATATATTCAGGATCCACAATGAAATCAATTTAAGTTAGTTGTTACACTATGTTACTTTCTTTGAATATTCTTTACCATTAATTTAAGCACATCTGCAAAAATATTGAAGTTTATAAGTTAACAAATCTTTAAAATTTATCTAGCTTCACAGATATTAACTAAGATATTCTTTCTTAAAGTATTATGGACTGTAGTATGAGTTACTTATCTGCAGTAAGAATTTGAAGCAAACAGTGTTACTCATGAAATTGCCCTCGATGATTAAGACGGGTTTTTACTAATCTGTTGCTAAAATAGTAGAATATGACACTTATTATGTAATCTCTATTATTGTAGTCCTTTTTATTATTTGTAATCATTATGACCTGATCACGTCCGGGTATCAGTGGGACCTAATAACTAGTGGAGAGTTGTTTTATTTTAGCACGGAACTCCTTATCATTGTGACAACTAACCAGCTGAGTTACTTCATTCCACCTCCTGAAGACGAAAGGATGGTGCTTACAACGACAAAAAGGTGTCACATGTAAATCATTCAGCTCTCAGAACACGATGTAATCAAAAGTACTGACCTGAGCTAGTAAGCTTTGTCATATAAATGAAAACAATAGTTTTATTCCAGATTCCGCAATCTTTTCACATTTTTAACACATTGATTATCAAACAGCTATTCTTATCCACTGCATGCAATATCGATTTTATGTATTAATAATTTCAGTATTCTTACTGGTGTGATGTAATTGTTCACGATAGACAGTGAAAGATGGAATTTCAAGTAGTCAACCGTAATGAAATTGCAATATTCACCTACTCATTATTGAATAAGGAATTTGCATCGTTGAATTTCTTCATGACTGTTAGTGACAAACGATAGCTGTTAAAAATACATTTGCATGTAATGAAGCATTTTTCTCAATGATTTTCTAAATGATTATTAAATGTTGTAGCGACAATACTTTATCATGTTAACTAGTTTGTGCATATTCAACAACATTTTTTAACTTGCATGCTTTAGTTTATTATTTGGTAAGAACTACATATCCTACTAACATTTACTTCTGTTTCCACTTTTTAATTATATGCTCTGTATTCTGATTATAACAAAACTGATAACCCTACTAAACTTGTAACTAATGCGTTGAGAACCCAATTGACATGAACTGACATTTTGTCATGTAGTTACAAATTAGATGTAGTAGAAAATCTTACTCTTAGGCTTTTACTGCAATAGGGCTCATAGTGAAATAACATTGAAACTTCTCTTCCATTAATGATAAATAGCTACAATAAAGTCTAAATAATGCTAAGTATCCTATAAACAGGCGAAGAATAGGTAACTGTGTTTTGACTGTTCATCTTTGGATTCACTCAATACATCATAGTTTCACCGGACGAAACAATATACACTATGATATCGTACTATTTAGTTTAGTGACCATATTACAAATGTCTTTAACGAATTACTGATGGGGTGAGGATAGGCTCGTATGTAAAATGTCTTTCATTTCAAAAGTATTGTTTAGAGCAAACAGCTATTTCGAGTGAATGTTTACACCGCATGTAAATTAGAACATCCTAACAATAAAGAACAGTTCCAGTGGTTTAATTAATAAAACTAACTGGTTAATTACGAGCCTGAGGAGATGGTAATTCAAAATGAATGAAATGTATTGTCTACTTCTTTTTATTTTCAGAAATATTATTCTTCATTGATGCTTGATTTACTTGCATATAGTTCTCTCTAATCTGATTAACTTAAATTTCGTGCACATTAAGGTTGTAGTACATATTACTTATTTAAATAGATATTAATTAGTACAAATGTATATGGTACCAGTCTTAATGTATGAGACTGGATTTGTTGTTTATTAGGGTCAATTAACAGCTATAATATGAATCAGTGGACAAAAGCACATACAGGTCATTTGTTTCCTGATTAATACATATTTGCATTAATTGTTGTTTCAATAAATACTTGATGTAATTTAATTGTAACAAAGAGAAACGACATAAGTGAAATGCCCTTTTTCAGTAAAAGTCAACTTGGCATCATAAAAATATGTACTTTAAGTTATACTTCTTTTTTAATGAACAATCTATTAATCAAAAAAACTTTGTCAAAATTTTGACGGTTTCATCAACTACATTTGTCCATGCATAATGTATTGTTGTCCTTAGCTTCTCTATCAGAAAGTAGCTTGAGTTTCCCTTGAAAAACATAAGAAACGGACATCATGAAATCAAAGGAATTTCTAGGAGAATCAGGTTCTTGAAATACGATTAAATTTGTAAAAGGTTGCTTGATCAACTTTCAGTTAATAAAGCTTATATTATTGATGATTCAAATGATGAAATACACAATTTTAAAATATCTTAGATTTAATTAAATTGTGTTTAATGTCGGTGGTACTAATCAGCTGTATGAAATGCTAAATATATACGATTCATTGAATTTATAAATGCTCACACTGCAAACCCCTGTCGTATTTACAGAAAATTATAAAAGTATACTTGTAATTGCTTGAAGTTAAAGTTCCAGAATATTTTGGATAATCCTATGCCATAATATGAACCTCTAAATGTCCTTACGTAGCAAATATCTTGAACATTTTCACACTAATGTGTTATAGAAAATAATTTAAAACTCTAATTTTTAACTGAATTAGCTTTCTAAACAACTTCTTCACGATTGATCAACAATTCATCTATTCATATTCTATTTTATATCAATTATTTGAAACCATTAAACGTATTCTCTTATATGCACCTGACAAAAAGAAACAATAAAATGCAATGAATTGCTTTTATACCATGTATATGATATTTCATAATTTTTAGAAATGCCAAGTCCAAAGAACCTAGTAATCGATTAAAAAAGCACTTAAATCCCAAATATACTATTATTTTACACATGCTACATATTGTACAACTAAACAATTACAAAGAAGACCACTGAATATTATTGTGACTGAATAAGCATGAGCATGACAATATTTGAAGTAAGACAGAATCATCCTGTAGGGTTATAAACTACGTCTATAAAAACTTTTGATACAATTAGAATATCACGCTTAGATGATAAAATTAATAAGGATAAAGTTGGACTATTTATACTAGTGACTATACTTTAACTTGATAGAACTGATTCAGAACCAGGTAAACATAGCAGTCTTTATTAATAAACGAGGATTGATTGTATAATTGGTAATCGGGAACACAAAAAATGGCTTTCTAGATAATAGACTCTCCAGGGTATTTATTAAGAAATATGGTGCCCATAAACAATTGACTGTCAACGGAAAGCCTGTCTTCATCTGTTTCACGTCAGTGGTAAATTAGATCTAATGGAGTTACTGGAAAAGACTTTTCTGGCAGCTTGACTTGTCCTCTTATATAACACCAAATGCTTATTAAGTAACTCAAAGTTGGAATGATAATTCTTTATCATTTTATCCAGCTGTTATGAATTCACATGTTTCTGCAGTAGAAAGCGTATGGGAATGATTATGAGAAGCGTTTCTACTAAGTTTCTCAACATCTTCCAAGTAACCTATTTTTTGCAAATGCAAATGCTCCTCGCGTTTTGAATTACAGATGCAATAATACCTATAAAGTACTGAAAATAATTAACTAACTGCCGATTTACTTTTATCTTCGAAGCCAGTTGTTATCTGACGTTACGGACCTGTTAATAACGTACAATATTAAACAGTGACAAACCTTTCCAACAATATTTTATTTCTCACACAATCTTATTGATATTCATCAACTGATTTTACTTGCATCTAAGTTCTCACCACTGATTATGTAATGAAGTACTTTAGTTTAATAACGGTAATGTTATTCACTTTTCATCTCACTAACTATGACGTCACTCGTCTACTCTGCATAACTATATATGCATCATACAAATAAACGTCAATACTATCTCACTTTAACTTATTTTTCACTTTATTCGTCTTAATTTAATTTTTATCTCCATTTGAAACATCCCCCTCGATTTCATTAAATAAAGTGGGTCAAATATTTAATTCTGGTGATGCTACTGATTTGATCTCAAGATTAGTTTGTATTTATGAAAATAGTTTATTTTTTCTTTCAAGCCATATTTTCTTCAATGACTTTGCATAGTACTTAGTTTTGAGATTAACTGTCTCAAACAGTAACTTCTCTTCTATTGTTTTCATTTACGGTTTTCATTTGATATAATAGTACAACAATGAAATTTCCTAATTATGAATAAATAAAATTTACAAAAGTAATTAACAGAATGACTTAAATTCAATTTCAGTCAAATAAAGTTATGTCATCTTAGCACTGATAGGTAGACATTTTCAATAAAATCCAATACGATTAGATGACTACATAGTGGATTTGTTTCCGTTACCAATATTGATTGATGCTAATAAATCAGTTTATCTTGAATAAGTGAATAGAAAAGCAAAATATAATCAGGATTGTTTTGACTGTCTATTCAACAAAGTAGTAAACTATAAGTAGACAAATATTTATCTGTAGAATAAACTACCTACTCTAAAATAAACAAATTTTTACGTTTATTATTTCAAGTGTATGATTTATAAGTAACAATGAAAATCCTGTTTGACGTTTGTTTTTATTCAAACAGAAATGTTTTGACGAATAGTGAAGTAAATTCTCAAATAATCCCATTATTATTATTGTTTCTATTATGCTGATTACATTGAAGATGAAATTTTAAAAAATAAGTATTAGAAAATCAGAAATACCAGAAGATTATAAATCAACGTTAATTGAACTCACAATCTTCTAAGTAATTTACATAAAATATTTAAAAAATTTATGTTTCCTTATTTTGCTTATACCTTCTTTAGAAGCTGACAAAACTATGTAAAGTCATTATTCTAAAGATGAATTGCTGATTTCTTTTTAAATCAGTAGAATGTTAGATCAGCTTGCAGCCTAAATATCTTTTACCGATAGATTAAATGACGTCAGTGTAATAAAAAAGAACAGGAAATTATATTTGCAAAGAGAATAAGTATGCTATTACTTTAATTATGAGTCTAGGAGAAGAAATAGGTTTCAATTCCTTAAGGAATATTGGTTGTTTGTATATTGCACATACTGTGTTTTCGAATATTACAGACAACTGTAAGCAATAAACTATCTGATGATTATTTACAACCACTAAATACCTTCTGGTGGGATACCAATTTCTATGTATTTCAGTTTACAAGTGATAGGAAGACTGTGTGATAGAAAAATGGCTGTCTATAATGGATATGAAAACTATATGTAGTGAGAATTGCAGGGTGCGAAATCAAAAGAAAATATAGCTGGTCGCTTCAGTGAAATATTATTATTTAAGTATCATTACCAACTAGATATGAAGTTAGTGGGAATTTGTGACATACATGTGTCAAAGAAACCATTAAATATTTAGTCACTGGTAACCCAGAAATCTAATTAAATTTTAATTTAACGATGATCGAAAATAATAGCTTAATACTTGAAGTGAACTAAGCTTTTACGAAGTTAAAAGTTTATTTAGAAAATATATACTCATGGGAGACGTTGCCATGAAGTGTAACAAATATATCTAGTTTGACCAACAATATATACTTTTCTAAATATTCTATTTAAAGAGAATAGCTTAATTAAAGTAATACAGTAGTTTGGAAAGGTTTTTCACCACTGGAATTTTGCATTTATTGTTTACAGTTGATTCCGTAGTTACTTTATAAATACGTTATTTCGCATTGATTCAAGTTATCAAACAATTATGTTTCACAGTAAGCAAAATACAATTGGCCTCTGACAATGAATATAGTGGCCTTTATCATAAACTGTTTTTATTTTGTAATGCGACACTTATGTTATGGGAAATAAAGATTAGTGTACTAAAGCCGAGAGTTAATATTTTCTGTTTTTAGATTATGCCACATTGAAGTAAGTAGGCGCGATTATTTCAATTAGATCATTATGATTTGTTTGATATTTATTCATTACTGAAAACAAAGTATTATTTAAACTTATTTCGTTAAATGTTTTAACTAATGTCTAGTCTAATAAACACAAAATAAATCCAAAGGCGAATTATATGTACAGAATCACAAAAATAAATTTGTGTTTGCTGTGAAATTCGTTAATGAGAAACTTCTAACTTTCACACGACTTATATTTAACACATGTATTGAAACACTTGAATAGCAACCAATCAATGCCTGTCACCCCAAGGGAAGAATAGATCACCGTCGAGTATTCCCTAATCAACTCTGTCATGCAGTCTCCTTTAAAGTTCCTCCCAAGTACTATTCATTCATTTTCATGCTTGCCTCCGATCCTCGTCGCAATGTATTCTTAGGTCGTCTTTGTTTCATTTGGCCTTGGGGATTTCAAATTAGTTTTTGTCTTGTGATGAAGTTTGATAATTTCTTCAATGTGTGCCCTATCCACCTTCAACCTCCTTTTCTAATTTCTTCTTCAGCTAGAAGTTGATTCGTTCTCTGCTGCAGTAGGTTGTTGTTGATAGTGTCTGATCAACGGATCCTAAGTATCTTGCCAAAACAGCTGTTCATAAATATTAATATATTTTGAAGGATGTTTTTAGTAGTTCTCCAATTTTCAGATCCGTGCAATAGAACTGTCCTCATTTTTGAATTGAAAATTGTGACTTTGATGTTGGCTGTCAGTTCGTTTGAGTTTCACATGTTTTTTCAATTGTGGAAATACTACCCAAGCTTTGTCAATCCGCGCTTTTACATCTGCATAAGATCCTTCTAGTTTTTTGATGATGTTGACCAGGCATGCAAAAATTTACTCATCTTTCAGAGTTTCTCCGTCAAGTGTAATTGAGTTAGCGCGCGTTGTTTTTTATTTAAGGGTGCTGCTTTTCTCTTTGTGTATGTTAAGGCCTACTGCTGCAGAAGCTCCTGCTACACTGTCCGTCTTCATCTCCATTTGTTGTTGTGTGTAGGATAAAAAAGCTAGGTTGATCATCTCAGAAGTCCAGATTGTCCAGCTATACCCAAATTGTCCACTGTATTCCTCGCTTACCTTAAGAGGTTACAGTTTTTGTAATCCAGTCAACTGCCACCAGAAAAAGAAAGAGTGGAAGTAATTAGCTATATCTGACATCGGTCTTCACTTCAAATGAGGTGTGAGCTGATCTCCATGAACAATTTCGTAGTGCAGTCCGTCGTAAGAATTCCTAATGATGATATCTATGTTCTCAGGTACACTGAAGTGTTGAAGAAAACTCTATGATGCTCTCCTATCTACGTTCTTATATACATTCTCGTGGTCAAGGAAATTGATATAAACTGGTGAGTTCCATTCAATTTATTGTTCAACGATGATCCATAGTGTTTTGATTTAGTCGGTACACGATTGGTCATTAAGAAATCTGATCAGCTAATCCTTCCAAATCATTCTGAATATAATAGGGAACATCTCTACAAATAATTCTATATCTGTATTCAGTGCCTCAGCTGGTATGTTGTCTGGCTATACTGATTCGCTACCCATTATTTGTCGGATGTCTATGCTGATTGTTGGTGTGTTGTTATTTATAGGAAGATCTATATGTGTTGCCTCGACGACCTGTGGGTTCAGTGGGGTTACTCTATTCAACAGTTGTTCAAAATGCTCCGTCAAGCTTCTTCGCTGTTCCTGGTTTTCATTGATTAGTTTACCATCATTGTTCTTGATTGACTGTTCCGGTTTACTGTATTTTGAGTTAGCTTATTCATTGTCATTTAGGTGTCTCATTTTTGATTCCTTGCAGCTAGGTCTTCTACATATTTCCGTCTACCAGTTCTAATGCTCCTCATTACTTGTTTGTTGACTTCTGTGTATTCGGCCCGTGCCTTGGCTTTTTCTATTCTTGTTTGGTTGATATTATTTAGTGTCTCTGTACTCCTACTGTCTTGGATCTTATTCAGAGTACCAACGGACATCCATTTTTTCTGCGGTACTTCATGCAGCTCAAAGCCTGTTGACATTTTGAAGTTATTTCTTCTTTAATCCTTTTTCTAGTTGTCTTCCATAGTAGCTTTTTCTTTTTTCAGTAGATCTTGAAAGACCTGGAACTTATTGTTGGGGGTTATTTTGAATTTGTTAATTTTGTTGACATTGGATAACACTCATTGTCACCCTCTGCTTCTTTATGTTGAAAGATGCCGTGATGATCCTAGGTCCATGAGATTCCCACCCTATAAATGCCTTCTATGCTTCTTGGAACAGCATCAATGCTGCTACTAGTGTGTGCGAGGCATTTTCATCTTTGTGACCAGAGTAAAAACACTTTACCTAAGGATGATCTTTAATAGCCAGCTTGTAGCCAATAAGTTTGGCTTATTTCAATTATCTCCAGGTCTTGTCTTTTCATTTCCTTAGCTTTTTGGTTGCTTCTCCCTGTCTCCAACCTAGTGCAAACATTTCTTGTACCCATTTAAGTGTTGCTCTGATCGTTATAAAGGTCATCGGCTTCGTGGTGTCCAAAAAAACTTAGCTAACACGGTGAAGCTTCACAGCTCTTCAAAATGAAGACCTTCCAACTCCCAGGGCAGAGTTAAAATGTTTATTTTCTGGTTATTGACTTTTCTCATTGCTGTTTTATACGGGTTGCGGTTGATAAACCCACACCTAGCCCTCCTCCTTTGTCCGGACTTGGAACCTGTAGTAACCCTTGGCGAATTTCAGTTTAGAATGAATGGAAATTATTTTTGGTATTATATGCTTTCACTTTTAGTTTGTTAGTGTTATTACTTGCTCATTTTCATCAAGAGAATTGAAGCAATATAATTTTATCGTCTTGGAGTATCTTGTTTTCAACACTGTTGATTCTTACTTTACTTCTATAGGTCGGACTTTTGAATGTCTTATTATATAATGATTAGTTAATTATGTAACTTGAATAGATTCTCCTTACCTGTTAGGAGAGGTTTAGTACAAATTGAATACAAACAATGAGTTCTAGTGTACAAACGGTTATGTCAAACTGTTTAAAAATTAAACAAAGTAGTTTGCTTTGTTCACATTTTTCATTTCTATGCTTAGATATAGACACAAACACTTAGGTATTTTACCTAACAGTTTCGTCATTCTCTATCAGTACATTGTAAATAGGTGAAGTCTAATGATAAAAAGAATCACATTCTTTCTTTTTGGCTTATTTTAAATTGTCTAAACTTGGCTATTAATATTTTAAGTTATTCATCCCCCATAATACGACTTTTATTGCATATTAAATATAATGTAACTAATTAATCTGGAAACAGTTTTGTTCATTACAATTAACATGACTACATGTGTTACTATATATATATATATATATATATATATATATATATATATATATATATATATATATCGGGAAATACCGCTACTGATAGAAAAGTAACTTGTTATGCAGTTACTTTGTTAATTAGTATTTCACTTAATAAGTCAGATAATCAGAGATAACAGTTTGTATTGAATGAAAATGTTCAATACAGATTTCAACGTAATATATAATGATAATTACACTTAGTTAATAAATAAAGCAACTTAGTTTTAGTAGAAGAATGTGCTATTTGTCTTACAAGAATCAATAACTGAGCTGAAATAATCATCTTAATTATCCAAAGCAAAAATTCCTAAAATCCTTGATTCGTTAATGAAAAAGGTGATTGTATTAACTGGTAACACTATCAAATTGTATATGCTAAGTAGTTGCTTATCTCCTCAATCTATTAATTGATTTCAAACTAGTTTATGCATTGAATCTTTCGTAAAGTTCACATGAAATATAGTATATTATATATGAAAAGTGGTGAAATATGAAAACCAATCAGTGGAAGTTTATTGGTAATGACAGAATATTCAATTAAGGTCTCCACGATTACAAAGTGATTGAATTAATTTTTACAGCAATATAACATATTTTATTTATACGTCTTTCTTAGTTCCGTTAATGTACGCAGCTGGTAGAAAGCAATGAACTTCGGTCTCATGTGTATCTGGGATTGTGAAGGAGATAAGGCTAGCATTGTGTTGTTACTTCACTGTGCTCAATAAATGTAAATATATCATCCTTTCTCAGTTTTGATATTCCAGTTGTAATGTTTCTTATTATAGCGTTGAGCTACTCTTTTTCATATTCACGTTGATTAACATTTACATAAAGATTACGAAGATAATCAAGATATGACTAGGATCTGACAAGCACTATGAAATGTGGCTTCCTGCTGGTTTATCTTGCCATCTATCTTATAATTAACACTATTGAGATGTTTCATCACTTAGAACAGTGACCACATTACAACCAGATTTTTGGAATTTGTTTTATTCATTGTGATAAATGGAATGTAACCAGTTCATCAAAGTGACAGTTCATGATGATCATAGATACATTCGAGTTAAGTAGGCAATATAGTTGAATATTGACTCATTAGCTTAAAAGTAATGATTGTATGATCTGAAGTTTTCAGGTTCTATTTGTAGGATCGAGGGTGAATATTAGCTAGATTGTTCATAATATCCAACGCTCTTCAGTTGTCAGTGTTTATCTAATAAAAATCTGTTCATTAGTTAAATTACAAACTCAACAACAATGGTTAATTACTAAGTATTGAGTGACATAAAATTCCAACAGCTGATTTAAACCATCTGTTAGACTTCATCATCACGTTTGAACGAACTAAATGAATTATAACTTTCTTTTATATCCACCAACACTCTTTAACGTATACACTCAAAATGCGTACTTTTTGTTTCATTTTTATTGGTTTTGTTTGTTTGAAAGTATAAGCAAATTAGTACAAGTGGGTTATTGACAAGGATTCTGTTTAAAATCGTTCTGCATCTGTATCATTGTAAAAGTGAATAACTTCAGTATTTTCGTAGATATTCATTGTTGTATAATACTGCTTACGGTTCTAAACTGTTTATTGATTTTTCAGTATGTAAATGTTTATTTTATGCTGATTTGAGAATCCAGTAGTAAGAAGTGGGTGATTGAAGTATGCGAATCTACAAAATTATACTTTCTACTATTCAAAAAAAATTGAACATAACAAAGCAGTAATTACATAACAGACACGTTGATTCTTTAATGAAAAGAGGACAAAAGTATATTACAATATATAAATTCAATTGTTCTTGTAACAATGGGTAATTGTAAGTACTTAAATCAGCGAAACAAATTTGCTAAGTACAATAAATAAGCAATTTAATGAGCAAGTCTCAATATACGTTTAGGTGAACAAAAGAATTGCATTCAATTGAGTTGCAAAATTAACGTTTGTCTATTTCTGGATGTAAGTTCGCTTTTTCATGAATTGTTTATTGGATTATTTGCTACAGATTATGCTGTAAGTCAATATTAAGATCACTTCTAACATTTTCTGAATTTTTCATTCACCACAAATCGAAAATAAGTTCCTTTCAAATGAAAAACTTAAAATAATTTACTTTCAGAGAAAATGCCTTATAGCCTTTCAGTTGAAGAATCGATTTTTAAAAATTACTGATCACTCAATAAATAATATAGAGTGTACTCGAAAAAAAGTTTTGTGTGACACTGTAAGTTTGAATACTGTTGTAATTCTTAGTAACTGATGGTTATACTGCTCCTCTTTCAGGGTATAATATACATCAATTAATTCAGATTAGAATATGTAGAACTGCCTAGAAGCCTGAATTTTCAGATATTGATGGGTGGAGATGTACTAGCTGTATTAAGATATTTAAACATTGATCCAAGGTCAGCAGACCTTGTTAGTGTATACAAAAGTCACCTCGTGATCTTACAGACTGCCGCAACCAAAAATTTACTTTCGGTACAAATTAATCTTTCATAACCCATCAATAATCCATACCTAAAAATATATGACGTAAATTTGTGTGTATGCAAAATTCAAAATTACTTTGAGTGAAAATCAGTTTATTAACTTGTAGAATTGAAAACCAAATTGATACACTAATTTATCGGTGAAATAGTCACTCATAAAATCATAATAGTTTGTCTGAAGATACAAATGTCTCTTGCAGTAGTTTCAACATGTTAGTGATTATTTTTACTCAATAACTTGGTGGATAATGTTTTGGTGTTTAAAGTGATATGTACTCGGTGCAAGTCGCAATATAAATAACACCACTGAGATTTCTGTTTATTCAGTTAATAAATTTTAAAGAAAATAAAACGTATTCTTTGGATTCAGCTGCCAGACCCGAATTCACTAGCGATATTCCTTCTTAAGACTAACAGTATTATTCGACATTAATTCTTTGCAAAAGTAGGCGTAATTGTTTCATTTATTTATAAAATATAGCTTTACACTCTTACATAATCAACTGATATACACTATTTGAATCTAAAGTGTATTATAAGAACGTATGACTAAGTGTGCACAGAATAGGTAAATTCAGTCATTATAACTCCACAGACAAAATCACTGATATAAATAAATCTTTAAATAGCTTTAAAAACACACTAGTTTGGGTACGTTCAATCTACTGTTAAGCATAAAAGAAACTACAGAAAAAGAATAATTTGTAACAGGGACATTATTGTTATTTAACGTTTTACTATCAAACTGTATTAAATAGCCTAAGAGGCAAGACCATAATTACTTTACTGCTATAAAACTAACACAGATGCTTGGATTTATATTACACTACCTGATGTATTTTTCTTAATATGGTTGCCTTCACAGTCTCTTAGACTGCTATTTTTCAAAAGCGTGCGTTAAACATTAGCTCGACTTGATTCACCTGACCTCAGAAACCTTTTTGTTTTCTGCTTTTTGTTACAAAAGCTAAAATATAAAGTTGATCCCATAGAATGAGCTGATAGTGACAATTTTTTCGACTGAAAATTACCTGAATGTTGAAAGAATAATAAATCTTAAATTTATATTAAATGCAAGTCTCATAATCGCACATCTCTTCTATCTGGTTTATATTCTCCGTTATCTACACCTTTTGTTGATATAATATGATTAAAGCCTGCAACTTTATTCTCGCTCTTATGTGTGGTGTATCTTTTGAATAGAGTTGGTTAGCTTTTTCTCTACTGTTCTTAATGGCTTGTAAACAACGCTAATTATGCAGTGTTAAAATTCTGCTTCGGAGATGAGTTATAAGATTTATCCGATTAAAAAATTGAAAACAATATATTTTTTGGCCTTGAAATTAAGTCTTTGATAGAATGCCAGTCTTATAAAAACAGTATGATAAGATAGTTAAGCAATCTATTTTGAGTATAATATCAAATACTCAAGTGAAAACATGATCAATTTCTGTGGTATTCATTTCTTTTACCAATACAAAATGAAACAAACGAGATATTTTACTGAATTGATAAGTTTTATAAAACTAATGAAGTGGATAATCTAGTCTGACCAATGTCTTTGTCATTAAATTGTTTTCTGAAATGAAGTTAAAGGCATATATAAGAGAACACTTTATTATTACTACTTCTTGAGGAGACTATATCTAATCAACATCACTGAGTTTCTCTGGGAATACCCTGTAAAACCCAGCATTACAATAAAGGTATTTTTTATTATCTTTAAATCCCTTCAATAAACTGATAAAGGTGTATAGAATAGAAACTAGTATTACATAATAGTGAAAAATTTTATGAATCCCAAAAATGATTAAATAATAACGAATTTAAAGTTCACTGTTTCAGTGAATGTCTTAAATTTAAGGTATGTTTTATAACTATATCTAATCACGTGCTTATAACTAATAAATTTCAGTTATGATGTAATTAATATTTCGTAGATCACCGGGTAGTAACAAGTTATATGTTTTTCTAGTCTATTTATAACATTGATCGAATTCTATCGACCAAGTTGCAATGCAGCCGATAGTTTAGGTGATTCAACATTATTGTACTTTGTTTAAACGGGAAGCGACTTGAGAATAGTCAACAAAACACCCTGAACATAGATTTCGTGCTGTTGGTACTCGTCAGGAAGACGTACTAAAGCTACTTGGTGGGTTCGATTTCGTTGCACACGTTTTCGTAGTGTACGGCCATTACTACCTAGTTATTCAAACTCCTAATGTTTCCTTGAAGAGTGACATGCAAACGTTAATTAGTACCCATTGTGACTAATAAAAGCACATTGTATCCGAAGTAAAGAGGCACAAAGTTGGTGATAGTGATTGTGTTAGCTATGCTGCATATCCATTCTTTGTGTCTACCTAAAATTAGTCACCTTAAGCAACATGTTTAAGTGATTTTATCTATTTTATGTTTGAAGTATGTGAAAAACGACACTCATAATTTAGATATAGGTATGATTTTTTGTAAGAAGTCATTTAATGTATACTTGGTATCCACCAGTTATCAGGTCCAACTTAAGTCCCAATAAAAATCAGATCACTGGACTAATTTGATTAATTGTAACACGGGGCTTGTCTAAAGTTTGCGCATATGACTTCCTACAGTTACAATGAGTAGTTGTGACTGTATGATCTAACCGCTTCAACCACGATACCTATTATAAGACGAGAAGAAATTAAACTTGAAACTATTTAGTTAAATTGCGATTTTTCATAGTTGCTGAATTCATACTTCTAGGTACTGGGTTCAGTATTGTAGGGCTTTTAAGTTTCATTTATATCGAGAATCATAGAACTAACCAAATACTTATCTGATACTTTAAATTGCATTATACATTATCATCGTAAGTAGAAGTATTAATTCAGTTTTATGTTACAGATAATTGATTTATTCTACTGTATGTCAATTGATAGAAAAATGAACTAAGATTTTTTGCAACGACAGTATGCAAATTAATAATTTATGTAAATAGATTAATCGGCTGTATGAACTACTAAAGCTTTCTACCTACCACTGAACTCAAGAATACAATATTCATCAGTAATATCATGGTCAGTCTCTAGGGTCATTTTTCAAAAAAACTTATCACATATTGATTTCTCACATTTTCTAAATTTTTATAGAATATAGAATCAACAATTCACCTTTTGATTCCATTAAATTAAGAAGCATTTGTTTTCTTCATGTGGGTGTTTACAAATTACATTTTTGTTAAGGCTTATCATTAAATAAGAATCTAGTGCAAACCTAGATGCAAGAGTTACAAAAGTTAATCCAAGTAGGTGGTTTTTCAGTAGTGGACACAAATCACATCATCAAAGATCATAGTAAGGACCTTTAGCTCTCATAACAATCAGTTGTTGCATTTAGTTTACTGTATCAGTATTCCAGTTATACCCAATCTATTTTTGAAAATAAATTGTATTTGTAAATATTTCGTTATATTCATTGTAATGGTGGTTTCGGTTTCATTTATTACTATTCTCTTACTGTTAGAATCGTATTCTAGTGAATACTCATTTTGCATTAATATTTCGTTTAAAAGTTTCGACTTGTCTTCATCAGTACTATTTGTTTGCATAGAATCCGTTGATCCTGTGGTATAGTACTTGTATAAAATCATTTTATTGAATTGAATATAAATTAAAAATCCATGACGCTATCCTGTCTGTGTAGGATTTCAATGTAGATCACTTAAGTGAACTTATTTAAGAAATGAATCTGGTTATGCAACAGAAATAGTTAGGAATGTTTTTCATTAGTTTAAAAGACATGAGGAATGAATTCCATGTGTAATTTTAACGGTAATCATGTTTTTGTTTTCAAAAAAACAATCACTTGATTTGAGAACTTGTTATTTCATCCTAATTTTCTTAATGTGAACCATTAATCATTTCAGTACCTAAGAAAATTATCTAACATCTTGTAAATTATTTACGAGAGATCAAGGCTATCGGAGGACATTTATTTATAGGGTGAAATGTATGTAGACATGAATAAATGATATTAGATAATACGTTAGGGGTTTTAGCGATTCATTAATAAGTAAATAATGGAGTCGGTCTATTTGGCAACAAACACTTATTGAACAAGTCACTTTCTAAACTGAAAATACGTTTCTGATTGTTTAACCCATGTTCCAGTTCATTTAACCTAATTAAGCCGATTTATGTACTCTTATATTTTAATTCATAATCGTATATGCTGTAGTGATAAAAGCACAAACAGAACATTCAAATATACAACTTGAAAGTTAATGAAAGAAGGTATCTTTAATGCGATCATATATTGTTTATTAGTTATATTTGTGAAGATCATCTGACCAATTTTTAAAGATTTAGTGACAGAACCGTCCATACTATTACGTTAAATGTTAAGCTCTTAAATAACATTATCGTTGCAACAGTTCAGTTAAATGATTCGTCAACTAAAACGGAAGTAACATAAATTATATTAATGTCATACATTTTCTGACGTAAGTCTATTACATAATAAGACGAATTTAATCTATATAGTGTTACAAAATAAGCCTCACAATTGTACCGTAATTCCTCATTCTATTATTACACATTTCTTTGAACAGTATAAATGCCTCTGCATCTAGAAGGACCACCAACGTTCGTCAGATGATATTTGTGTGATGTAATGACTTTATATGGGACATAAACGCTCATAGATATGTATCACATTACTAAATAAATTAAAGTAATTGTTTGTTGTTTGGTAGGATAAAGTTGATGAAAATGTTAATTTTATTAACGAGAAAGAAGAAATCTCCAAACGAATTAATAATATTTAAGCTGAGGGGTTAAAAAACAATCAGTTAATTCGATCAGGCTTTGGTTATTTGGCATGCTGATAAGTGTATCCATGTTGCATTAAATCAGTGATGTCTGAATTCTATTTAAATTAGAGTCATTTAGAATCCTACCGGATAATCATAACAAGCGTGAAGAAGTAAGTGAATAATAAAATTTAGTATTCATGTTAACAAAAGCACTAAAAATAAAAAAAGCACGTGGTTGTTTAAATTTTATATGAAATTATTATTAACACAGAATTTCATAAGGTTACTTTTAAAGTCATTTGTCCCTACTGCATAAAGATTTAACACACAACCATCCTAAGCAGTTTATTGAAGATCTAAACCATAAACAAGAGCTCAGTATTGTAGGAAGAGTGAGATGATAGTCTAGTGTTAAGTAAGAAAGTTGTAAGTTTTAATTTCCCTCCATACCTATTAAAAATCAAACAGATAAGTAGTGTTATTAACCTTTAAAGAGCAGTGTGTCTTGAAAACTGGTAAATCAAGGTCCGTTTAGTAAATGCTCCACATTAATGCAAACGAAATTATGAATAACCAAAACAATAGTGCTAAAATATAAAACTGAAGATACTAATAAAATGATAGGTTAATAAAATCTATCTACATCTCATGTTCATTATATCAAAGTAAATAATATAACTGATAATGTAATTGTATAGTTTTTACATCTCGCTACTTATATGCACAGTTTTTACATGTAAAATGAGAATCAAATAAAACCTCAATACTCCGCAAATTATCTTTTAAACTTTGTTGGTTCTCTTTAAGGTAATGGCTTTCACATGTGTCGACTGTATATGTGTAATTGAACAATCTTAACCAATGTCATATGCGAAAAATTGTCGTGAGCTCGGTATAGGTTAGCTCCATGGGTCACTTTTACTAACTAGAACTCTTTGATTACCTTAAGAAGCCAACCATTGTCAATCAGAGGATGATTGCCCTCTGTGGATATCTGAGAGGTTGTTGTGCTTTATGTTTAACCCCACTGAATAACCTGTATTAGGTAGATAATGAAGGCATAGATGTACACTGTTGAACAATTCTAAACCGATATAAATCAGTTATCAAAATTCAGCCCGGTTTTTAAATGTTTAATTAAAACCTGTACTTTATATTCATCCCTCAGTTTCATTGAATAAATATGCATATATATATATATGTATATATATATATATATATATATATATATATATATATATATATATATGAGTAAAGGAAAATTACAAATAGAGGTGAAGGCAATCATCGCTTTTCTTTAGGTTTGTCACTTGAAAAATGCTCAAGTGTAACTATTTGTTTCACTTCAGACAACATTTTATTTATCTTTTGAACTAAGAATCACTATAGTGATTTTGATAATTTATGCAAAAGTAGATACAAGTCATAAATAGTTGTAATACAAGGTTTCAGAAAATCTCATGTTACATTCGTACTATCTTTTGAACTGATCAAATAATGAAATTTGTCGTCATACGTATGTATGACCTCACAAAGTTATTGTTTTATTTTATAGAACTTGACTAGTAATTAGTAATTCACATCAATCATATTCTATATCTTCACAGCTATTAGATATTCCATGTCATATTCATTTTAGAATAACCGTCCTTAAACAGTGTGCATATAATGTTTCACCTTAGAGATGTAACGTTCATTTCATTCAAATGACATTATATCGATATGATGAGTAGGTGACCAATTTTGTTGTCTAGGAAGATTATGAATGCTAGGGCAGAGTTTAACAAAACAACTATAGTGTAAAACGTAAACTATTCATACTGGACACATAGGTGGGTTATGTAGCAATTGATAAACTGTCCCTAAATTAATGCCGTTTAGTTTGTTGTGTTAATCTTTCTCTGAGTAAATTGATACACACAGACATTGTGGTGGATACTACTCATAAGGTCGTCCATAGGTAATAGGAGGCGGAATTTTGCGTAAAAGTAGAAAGAATCAGTAAACAGCAAATGAAGCAAGTTGCGATGTGGCAGGGAGCAAAGCATGATTCAAATACATAAGAGAATCGAGGACAACCAATGGAACCAAGCCTACAATCGACACGGATCGAGGAACGCGAAGAATGAATAAAAGTAAAGTATGTAATACTTATGGCGTTCTCTGTTTTCACCAGGTATGCAATTACTTGTTCAGTTGATCTTTTCACAATATGTAATGTGAACAAATTGATTTACAGAGTTTCAGAATTATAAGAGAATATTTGTTTTATAAATGTTGAGACTTTACAATTATTATGAAACCAAACTTCTGTAAAATGTTACAGCGACAGTGTGAAAATAACATTTAGGTTGATACTTCAGGTAAAGTTGTAAACTATAGTGGTGTTTCAGTAGAACAATAAATGGTTCAGTATACTAGAAACGAAAATTTATGTGAGGTTTATTCATAAGACACTATTCATCTTCAAGTTGACAGTTAGTGAATTCTGACGACTACTATCGTTATGATTTTATGTTTGTATAATTTGAAAAAACTGTTACATCTTTCAAACTCTGAAAATTATTTAAAGATTTTCTGTAATGTGAATCATTATCAAATTCTGAAAGCGATTACAGGTTCTACTACACATTGTCCAATTCGTGGTCAATAATGGTAGTGAATTAAATGAAGTCAAACTAATAAAATTCGACTTAATTATGTCCTTGGAATTTAATGTATAATAAAAATGAAGCAATATCATGATGCCCATATCATTTAGTTGAAGCAAATTATTTGTACCTTCACACTGGTAGAGCTAATATAGTGTCAGCGAATCATTTTAGTGTACAACATTGCTAAATGCACTCTACAGGCTTTGTGTTTATACACATTTAATGGCACATAATACTATAATTGTTTGCATATTTGCTGCGCTTAGACGAAAACACTTTTAGTTTAACAAATACGATGTAAGTGAAATGAACAAATGCATTCACAATAAACTCTGTCAGTAGTTGCGTTTCTGCGTGTAAACTCCTATTACTGTATGGGGTTTCGCTTTTAAAATTTAGATGTTTTCAGATAGTTAGCAATCAAATCATTAATCCATCACTAGAATGCCGTATACTTTCAATCAACTTAATTCATGTTATTTTTCATTTAATGTTTTACTTTAGAGACAGTAATTTACTATTTAATACTGCCTTGAATGATTTGTTACTATACGACAATGTAATTATTATACTATACATTGTCAGCAATCACGTAGCAGAGCTTGATTTCTAGAGAACACATTTGTTATGAGCTACCACATTAAGTTAACTTCGTTTGTCTAGCGTTTCGCCAAATAATTTAAACAAAATGAGATTTCACTTCGAGCTAGGATTTGGATACTCGTAGCAATCGTCTAGCAATAAGTCATAATACTTTAACTAATGTGAATTATTACCAGTGACAATAAAACATTAAATTCATGTATGCCTATTAAAATTAACAACTTATCGCTTTAATGTAAGCTTCGTTAGTGAATCCTATTCTTGTATAACTACTCTTGTCAAATAATTAATTTAAGAAACAAAAAAAATAAGTTTATTTGTAAGTACTAAAAGATTTTTAGGTGTAGCGTTGCAGTATCAGAAAAGGTGAGTGCCAACTTTAAATATTAATTGTATCATTCTTCTTCCATGTTGCATGGAATCATTTTAGATTGATGTCTTACGAAATAAGTGTCAAAAATTCCTTGTTTTCATTAGGACACCATAAGTATAAAAGACGTCTGGGTTTAAAAGATATATCTGATAAGATGTCCCATCCGTTGAAGAGGAATCCGGTAAAACAGCTCTTGTATATGTATATTTATTAAGAATTTGAGAAAGTGGTTAGACGTTAGTTATACCTGTAATAAAAATAAAGTAGAGCTGTTTAAGGAAAAAGCGATAGCACGAATAACAGGAATTCAAATTTACAATATTAATGGTCCAACATTATAAGCTGGCTCAATATTAATGAAGTAGTTTTAATTAAAGAACTGTCCAAGAATGGTGGAATTATTTCACTTTTCTTTTGTCAGTCTTTGAAAAGATTTTATTTTGAAGCATCTTATATTGGCTAAATTTGGCGATGTCAGTAATTACTTTGGCTGTCGAGCATATTTTGAAGTCATTTAAATATGTTCAGAATTTAGTTAAACTAGAATTCAAACACATTCGACTTAATGTGTTCGAATTGTCAAATAACCTCCGGAATAGCTTAAATCATCACACTGTTTATGTCAAGATGATGAAGGCAGTGACATTCAGCACGTCATTAACTATCTTTAAAAAATTGGAATTCACTCGAAGTAGCATATGACATTATTGATTCAGTTCACTGGAACGGTTTATCGGCATAATGGATAACGAAAGCCAACAATAAGCACATTCCAAAATAGGCAGAATTCATTTAACAATGAAAATGGGTTCTATTATGTGACATTTTGTTAAGTTATTCAATCCAGCTGAACTAGAATTCGGAAAATTTTATCTCAGAACCTCTGAACAGCTTGGCACCATGTCTGATAACTACGGCCTAAAGTAATTATCAACAAATAGCTCCATTTATCTATAAATGAAAACAAAATTATTTTATTAATGAGTGCCAACAATTCTATATCCCAAATGAAGGGAAAGCTAACAAAAATTTATTTTCTGAGTACGTCACTTATTAGTACAGTATTTAAATTATAAGTAATGAATGATAGCGTTTAACTAAGTGGGGTTTTTTTCTTCTTATGTTGGCTGGATGCAAGTTGGCTAAACAGTGATTTTACTTTTACTTTATCCAACAAATTAGAAAACATAATTATTAATTTGATTCACTGAGAAAGCTGTATTTATAAGACAAAGAATGCTTTAATAGTCTTAGGCTATATAAATTACTGCCCTCTAAATGGAGACATTTGAGTGAACTGTAATATAACTGAATCCATTTTTCTGATCACAGTTTTTTTAACTTTGATAAAAGGAAACTTTGCGATGAAGTATTCTTCTATCATCTTGTTACGTATTAAGATAGGCATTAGCAGTTTTTTTGTTTTACTGAATAATCATTTTTAAGCACAAAATCGTGACGAAGGTCAAAGAATAGCTGTAGTCACTATGGTTTGTTGCGAAATATTTACACTTGTAGTAACAGTAAGCGTTAAATAAAATTGTAAGTATATAACTGTTGACGAGTTCCTTCAAAGAAATGCATATTCCAAAAATATGTAAATATATGTCTTCCAAGAACTGTATCAATGAACCATTTCAACTGTTGAAGCAAAATTCAGGACATCATAAGATTGATTTTCACATAAGTGTAATGGGTCTATTCTTAATTTGCTTTCGCTAAAGTGTAATGGATTCATAAAACTGTATCTCTTAAATATATCATATTGTTAAAGTTTTCTATGTTGAAATATACCTTCAACTTAACTATTTGTAAAGATACTGACTTTCGTAGTGCTCATTTACAAAATATAGTTAGAGGTTTTATTTTGTAATAATTATCTTATTTAGAATTTATTATGGTCGAAAAGTACAAATATATTTGCAGTTGATATGTTACAATACCAGAATACAGATTTCTGTTGTTCATATAACATTTTACGTATTTAGTTACATTATTACCTACATTCAGGACATACAAATCTAACTCTGTACATATTAGTTTCATCTATACAGATAATAAAAGGTTAGCCATTGAATGTAATAAGAGTAGTGCGAATAGTATGAAGTTGTTTCAATATTATATCTGAATGATACGATTTATTCCTGCTACAGAGAAGTTTAAAATAAAGTTATTCTATTCAACTACTGAATAATGTCATTTTCCTAGCATCCATAAGATCAAAAGTTTGCCATTTGAAACGTGGAAAATTAAACAAAATTAGCTCTACTGAAGAGATGTTATTTCTTAAATTTTACGCCTTTTTTCAATTCATTAGTGTTCAAATGAATTAGAATTTAGAATCTGCAGTGGTCCACAATATTTCTGACCTCACGTTTTCATAATTAATAACTTACTGCAGGAAACTGGTGTACCATTATATATGTAGGTACGTTATGCTTTAACCTGATATGTTGGTATTGTATATATTACATATAAAAATAATAGCTCTCCTATATTAGGCACTTTTCAGTATAAGTCGTGTATCAGTGTAACAAAGTATGATTAACATTGGTTTCAACGGCAATTACTCAAAAACATCGAGAATTTCGTAACAGTTAACTTCTGTAATCCACCTTCAATTATTATATTCGTATTTTTGTTCAGCCGCTGCATTTAATCTTTTCATTATACATAAGACGATTTCTAATCCATCAATCTGACTTTTATATATTGAATAAATAATAACAGAAAAATAATTTGGCTAATTTAAAATATTGTTGTGTAACTAAAAAACAGCGATAAATTAATTAACTAAAATGAAAACAGAATTAGTTTTCTTTGATTTTGTTTACCGTTAGTTGTATTCATCTTTTCAGCAACAAATTAAATGACATGGTGACTAATTCAACGAATTGTGAAAGTCTTAACTAACGGTCTATCCTCTAAAAACGTGAGATGCAACTGATCTGTAGTGTAGGTAAGAAGAAGAAACGAAATATACATTGAGTTGCAATGTCAACGTTATAATTAATGTCACGAAAGACCGTGATAAATGAATAAGGTAACGAAAATTAATGTTTAACACGTATATATATATATATATATATATATATATATATATATATAAACTTGCGAGAGCATTATATCTGCGATACATATAATGATGAAATGTTGAAAAGTATATTGACTACCTTCTTTAAGATTGCACATTATTTTCAAAGAATGAATTTCCCAAGATTAGTGAATTATTACAATTACTTAACAAAAATTGGACAAATCATTTTGGTTTATTAGATTCCGTATTCAGTATTTGAATAAGGTACTGGTAAATACACAAGCAGGAACGACACTAAATCTCAGTGTTTCCTAGTTGTTAGTAGTTGAGCCAGTGACGCTTAAGTATGAAACTATATTTAACGTTTTTCAAAGTCCTTTCAACTCTTTAAGGCAAATTAAATCTTCGTTGAGTCGAAAGTGCTTCGTAATAACATTCATGTTTTATATTAACATATCATCATGAAGAATTTACTGACAAATAGATAACTAAACAATAACTGCTTAATAAAAGTTAGCATGTACTAATTTATTATAACTTTAGGAAGTTAAACAGTAATCATTAATAAAAGTTTGTATGTTCAGCCTCACGGTCTGCCTAGCTTAACCTTTTCAGCAGAAACATGTTGTAAAACTGATTTAGTCAAAATTTCTACTTTGATTTTAAAATCGCTACTAGTGTAGGGAGTCAGAAATATATAATTTTGACTGAGAAAGATAACACTTTTTGATCACTTTTGTTAGTAAGATATCTAGGACAAATTTAATACTTCAAAACTAAAGACAGTATTACATTTTAAGAAATAGTTACTGCAAAAAGCTAAAATTTGAGAACACTGTTTTGCAAGTACCACAGATATTTAATTAAATTAGAATAAGCTTGTATGTGTCTGAATTGTCTGGACACAGTAGCATAGTGGTGAACGCTGTGGCGTTTGGCACGAAGCGGACTGAGTTCGAATCCCAGTATGAACATCAACATTGGGATGCAGGTACACCCAGCCGATGAGTCTCGAATAGGACAAAACGAGCGTGCTGGATTCCACTTGCCAGTCACAATCGAACTTAAATATGCGAATAAATTTCTTTAACTTATCTTGGTTAGATATGTTTATAACAATGTATTGTATCCAACCTTAAGAAGAAACCTTAATTATAGCGTAGAGAATACGATTTTATTGACAAGAGGCAACTGAAATTAAGTAATAAGAGTGGTTTGAAAAAGCTTTCTATAAGCCGAAACCATTTAGAAGAATGATGACAATTATTCAGCATATTTTATTATAGTGACGAAAATGTAACAATAAACATTAATATAATCAACTTACGTATTATTAGCTTATTGTAATATGATTTGCAATATAGTAATTAATTATGTTAGAGAAATTGTAAAGGGTTTTAATGAAGATACCATTTTTTAATAAATACTGAACTACTATAAAAAGGAATGATAGATCTATTAAAATCGTAGTTTATCAGTTAATTCGATCAATGTCAGTACAATGTCGCTAATTTGAACTCTTCATTAATACAATTGGGGAATGGGGGTTGTAAAGATAGTTGACTTTTCAATCCTGATTTCACGAATTGATGTGAATCAGACAACCACTAACCACCTCGAAGCACTGGAAAATTATTTCGTTCTAGTATGGGGCTCTTCAGCATTGCGCATCCATGACCCCATCGGGGGTCGTGGATGCGACTACTTATGTTGATTCACGTCAAATGATTTAAAATAATTATTTTACTGTTAGTAGGTAGACTAGTTGAACCAATGTAGTAATGATTTCCTTCTCGGAAGACATTACTGGACTATTAATATAGACAAATATTAATGTCACAGGCTAGTTTTATTGTGTAACTTTAACCACCTTCCTATCTATATAAAATAAACCTCTCAGTGTCTTCATGCCACTGAAACAATACATTACCAAAACCATGTTAACAGCCCTTTGATGTTATAATATTTTCTGGAGTACACTTTAATTATGTGACCGTCCATGTTAGTAGTTCGCAAAGTTCCAACAAAAGATTAATATTTATGCACGATGAATATATAATTAATTAAAACCAAAAGATGGCGAATAAACCAAAACTTTTCACCTTACGAATATGTCAAAGGTTATCGAAAAGAGTAAAAATACCTACCAAAATTGAATAGGCTTGGATGCACTCTGTAAGAATAATTATTTATAGTGAATAAGCTATCAAACGACTAACATGTAAAATTGTGCTTATCTTCATACCTCTTAATATCTGTTTAAACAAATCATTGCAAACGTCTTACAAAACGAAAGAATCCATACCTTAATATAGTGTCACTTTTTTGCTGTACTGTTAATTAGCGTATAAACTGGTCTGCAGGACTACTACTTACAGTATTCAGTCTATAAATATGTCCGTGAACCGGACATTAAAGTAAATATACGGAATGAACGAAGTACTTTTAATGTAGTAACTTATATCAAGTAAAAATAGGAATAAATCATAATTGGGTCACAAATACAATGTAGGTTGCGTAGTTTCTTTATAACATCTTTGAGTACATAAAGACTAAATGAATTTTTATTTCTAAGGAAAAATAATGTACTTCACCTTCAGAGGCGTTCGCTATAGATGAAAATTATCGAGCATAAACCACTAACAATAACATTTTTTGCAAGTAGACATAAATAGTTCAAGACACTAACACTTATTTTATTAGCTTGAGATAGAATTTAGTAATTTCAGTGTGGATAGAACTAAATGTTAGTGGTTGCAAAGTGCAATGAAAAAATAAACTCACTAATATCTGAAGATATGGCTAAAACATTAGTGTACAATGGATATACATTCGTGATAGATTGAATAAAATTCCCCTTTAATTGCAGCCGGAAAAACTTTTTTACAAATTGTCATTATATACAAAAGAGTTAAGTATTACAAGATTTCGAAATGAATAATTAAAATACCTACACATTATTTAGTGTTACTTGTTGTCATTCACAAAATAAAGACAATTATTTCATATTTGAGCAAATATAATCTTGAATGATGAAGTCTAATCTCCACTTGTTGATCATTTCTTGAACACACGAGAGTACGAAAGAACAGTGCAGTAATAAGGATGATTGACTTATCCATCAGCTGAAAAATACAGAAATATGCACAATCGACATGCATAATTTAAGAAAAAGATTGTTCTAAATGAAAATTATCTATGTGAATTTATCAAACTTATCACGATTGGTGAAATGAGTTATAATCTTTTCACATATACGAAAATAGTTTCTAGATTGCATATAATGATTACTAATGAAATGATTACTGGCTTACAATGTCTAACAAGTTTGTACATCTAGTAAACTCCAATTGTTGGATGTACACGCTGTATAAATGTGATTAGGAATTTACAATTGATTCACCCATTGAACAGAACTCTGACAATAAAACACTTAGTCACTTCATAATAAAGAATCAAGCATTTGGATATCCTATTTCAAATTATGATTTCACTTAAAGCCGAAAATCTCCTCTTCAACATTAATTTAACAAGCATAAAACAGAGCATCTAGGTAAAATTTTAACTTTAGAGTTTCCTAGATGAATTCAATTAGTCAAACAATCTGATAGATCTTAGTAGCTATATCAACTCGCTCACTACACAATCCAATCATCTTAAGATAGTTGGCATTTTTTTAAACTATAAAATCCTATTTCTCTGAAGATTCCTTGGTTGTGTATTGATTAATGTCACATTTGTATGACAGAACTGTTTAGTTGGCTAAGGGATTTTGTTGCCAACTGAAATAGCTTTACTCAGGAAATGATTAATGTTTAATAATTTAACCTATTTGTCAAAGAAATAGCACTAATATAGAAATTGTTGCCAAAAAAAATAATAATTAAATGATTTAAGCTGTTGGGTTATTTATAATTAAATCAGAATAGTTTAATAATGACTCTGCTTTAGAACTTACATATGAAAGCACGAGACTACTTTACATACTTTTTCACTCCTATTCACTTACAACTTTATTCGTAGGTAGAATGACAAGGAGAATGTAATTAACAGCGTAATTTTTTATAGAAAACTGTTTCGGTTTATGCTGAGATCACTTTCCTTTGTCTAAAGTCAAAATAGCCTGTTCATACAGTTGACAGTACTAAATGTATTAGCAATCTTTGTAGAAAATAAACTACTTCTAGACACTTACTTGAACAAGCTAGTAATATCACTAAACATAAGAAAATGAGTAAAATTAAGTGAAGTTAACCCTCAGATGCTGCCACGAAAACATTTGACTGTTAGAAAACAAACATTAGCTATTACAATTGTGATACTTCAAATTAAGAAATATGTATAAAATGCTCACTTACCAGAATGTAAAGTTGTTACACATATTGTTGAAGCTGCAAAACGTTTGGTAATGACTTATTAAATTACTCTACGTATTAAAGGAATAAGACGGTTAATGTCCTGTGAGTAAGTTTACGCTAAAATTTAAATAGGGGTTATTAAGCCTGACAGTGAGTTCTCTAGATGTACACTTTGACAACATTTGCTTAACAAACGTCTACAAACATGCGGATTCGATTATGTCACTCAGAACCTGCAGAAGTGTGACGTAAAGCACATAGAGATGCAATTATTAATCTTTTGGCAAAATCTTTTTCTTTTTGAACAGTAATAAGCAATGTTAGGCTTGTATGACTGCGAAATGATGGAGAACACTTATAGCTTAGGAGGCTGCCTTTGCTTATGTTACGATTTTCTAGCTGAATGGCTTGATAATAATTAAGTTTTAGAAGACAAAACACTTCTTAATAATGTACAAACGGACATCCCTGATTCAGTCAGGTATTCATCGGATTCTTGTTAAAATACAGTAATAATACAGGAATAACGTTAATGCGATCAATGGAATTTATAAATCAATTATAATAGTAGCATTAATGGACTATATAGTCACCTACGGTAACTGCAACACACAAATTGGTAGTAAGATGAAAGCTTACTAGTAGAGATGATAATAAGAAAATCTGTATAGAAAAGTACTTTGACATAGAAAGTATGTCAAAATTATCTTAGTCTTAACACACAGAGACATTATTGCTAGAATCAAGTATATCTCATCTTCTGGGTAGTTTTCATGCAGTCATCAGATTCCTGTTCAATCCTACTATGATCTACAAAATAACACACTGGTTCATCCTAGTTCATGAATGGTTGACATGAAGGCGTTCAACCCTAGGGCAGCTCTCATGGATTATGTATTTCACTCTCCCGCATCATTTGAAGAATTATGGTGTACCTTGCAAGTGGTTATAGATAAACTGCATCCAATTATTTGTAGCTTGCACAGTGCTTAGAAGAATAAATACCAATATCCTAGATTGATTATAATACTGGTCGTTTTTGACGGCTAGAAATATTCTTAATCATTAGCATCAGTCTTGGCACAGTTGGAAAAATGAAACTCTGCAAACCAATCTGAAACAAACGTATCACCACAGTCATTTGAATATTTACAAAGCCCTTGATTAGGTCCCGTACAACTCGCTTCTGCACTTCTAAGATGGTTTGTGTTGTGGGTAGTGTCTGTGAACGCATTAAAGTCTAGCGCTATGAACACTGGTCACGTAGGCGAAGCTTATCATCGATAACAATGGATACTGATCTTAGCAAGTTAGATTCCTTCCAACTCATATCGAAGTTAAGTGGCTTACAACATGACAAATAGTTCAGAAAGCTAGATTTTTCCAGTCTATCTTGTCGGAGATTAAGATGTGATTTTCTTTGAATGTTTCTAAAAATAAAAAATTACTTTGACATTAATCTATTCTTCATTTTTTATCTAACGGGCTCATTAAAACATAATAGACAAGTTTAGAAGATAAGAACGAAAAAGCACTTTGTGGAAAATGGGTTCTCTAACCAAGTAATCAACTCACTGAACCTACCGTCTAAGGATGTAGTGTCTTTATCAGATAAGAAAAAATTAGATACTCAATGAATTTTATGATGAATGAACTAACTTTGGTCTTAAAATTAAACCTAAAGTCTAATATTGAATTGACTTGTAAAATATCAGCATTCCAAACTGCGTAGGGAAAAGCTTCTACAGAATCAGTATTAAATATATAAGTAGTGGAGAGGAGATATAAAAAGGATAATTACAAAGGCAATATAAAGAGCTAGAAACAACTATTATTAGGTTTTATTAGATTGAAGAATTTGTATAAGTGATAAGATTTTTTTGAAACACAGAGACAAGAGATGGTGGTTCGAATACCGATGGTCTTTTTCAAATGTAAGGGACTAAAGTAGTAAATATTCTGGAAATCTGAAAGAGTTCAATAAGTAACTCGAAAAGCTCTGTTTCTATACGCTTCATCAACACTATCAATCAAAAGTGGTGAAATGGAATGCGGTGGTGATTTAGTCCAGTTGTCTAGTTCTTTGTCCTGTAAGGTTTTAATCAAAAGCAGCTAAACTAGCTAGTATACACTGATGTGGCATGACCAGATAATTTATACGCCAGTTAAGGAACTACTCTTTGGTAACGAAACAGTGATAAACAGAATAACTTTATGAAAAGACTTTTTATTACTTTAGTCGTTTTTATAGTTATATCTCTGTTAAAATGCAACACGAAGAAAAGGCTTTTTACAAGTGTTGTTATCACTGTCTTCCTATTCTTTGCATAGTTATACTCCTTCTGGTAAAGAGTTTTAACTTATTATGAATCGTGCTTAAATTGTCGGTTGAATATGTCTTTTTAACTGACTGAAAGGTACAAAACTAAAGAAATGTGTATATCAGCATGCTGATTCGCTATCACTATACTTCCTTCTGAGAGAAATATCACCATTTTCTATATCTTTTTATTTTACAGAATAATTCGTTATCTGTATTTGTTCTAGGAATCTGATGGAATACGAAAGAACATCTGCTTACAACATATTTACAGTGTGTATTGTAAGAAATATTCTAATAAACCAGTTAAAAATTTAGATTAGTAAGATCCAATCAAATTGTTTGTATTTCTCTAAATTTTATTGCACTTAATTTCTGTAACTACTTAAAATTTATTGTAGAATTATTTCATATGTTTAATGTAAACATTGTACATTTATTCAGCATCTATTCTATTGAGAGGTTTTACTAAGTCTAAATAATGAATTTTACAGATTTACTCTATTCAAATGAATTAAATACAACATCGACTTCATTCCTATATTCTGACAATTCACAAGATACACGCATAGAAAATGTATTCAATGTAACATCTTGCATAATTATCACATTTATGTTTGCTTTAATTGTAATATTTTCAATATTTGGAAATATACTAGTTATATGGATTATAATGAATAATCGTAGAATGCGTACTATTACAAATTGCTTTCTGTTTAATCTATCCGCAGCTGATCTATTGACAGTGTTTCAAATTATTCCAAATGTTTATTATGTATTACGGAATGATTGGATATTTGGTATAGCCTATTGTAAATTTTCACAATTTTTCACATCGTTTAATATAGCTATTAGTGTATTTACATTTATTGCCATCTCATCGGATAGGTAAGTGTTTATTGTATTCAGTTGTTAAATATTATTATTATTGAATTGAGGTGGTTTGTAGAGGGTGATATCAAATTTCACATGATTGAATTCGTCATTGGTTGGTGTTGATAGGGTACCATTGAGATCTAAGGAGCACTGGAGAGTTGTTTCATCCTGGTATGGGACGCCTTAGCAGCTCTTCCCTTAGATTTGGTCTCAGAGGCTTCAGATTAGCAAACGCCTAACCCAATGTATCACTAAGCTGGCATCCAGTGGCAGAAGTTCCATTTCTATCAATTTGCGACATAAAGTGACGATAATCGATTGTCATCGGTGATAACTGTTTAACTACCAACAAGCCTGAACTCACCTGGTCACGACCTCTTACTAGAACTTCAGGAGCTTCCCGAAGTTAGTCACTAGTGATCTGATTATATATATATGGACATATTTTAAAATTGAAATTGAGAAGAAACTGTTTAATTTTTTACTCTCAGCATCTACATAATTTTAATGGTATCTTTAGTAGTCATATAGTTGAGTTTATGCAGAGTGATATTCACTTCATTAAAAAAATTTGAAACCATGTGAAATACTTAACAGTTTGTAAACAGAATTAATCGTTAGAATTGAAAACAAGAAAAACTGACACATAATCAGCTAGTAATATCAAGTGATTTGATACAAAAAAGTACTCAAATGTTTAGTGTAATAAGTGTACATCGTGTTTTTCAGGAAACTTTCCATGTCTCACTATCACAATAACTAGCCTGATGTAATATAAAATATGTATTTCTCAGCCATAAATTTGCATAAGTGGTACTTAACACATACATTTCATTAAAGGTAGTTTGGGGATGTGCTTTTCATTCATAAACATCCAGTGGAAATGTTTATATTCATTGGAGTGAAATAGACGATTATATAAGAGTTTCTTTGAAGTGTTATTGAATGCATTCAAGCCGAATGGTGGTGTTTATGAATGTTAAAGTGTTTTTCATTCATAAATTATTCAATAACCTACTGAAATTAAACAAAAGTTGCAATTATGTAACACAAACCATTGAAACTTGACAATAATTATTTGTGGTTTGCGAAAATAACTAAATTAAGACAAAATAAATGTTTGATGTTTCCGGATTTCGAATGTGTTTCCAGTCAATATAAATCTGAAAAGAAAATAGGCTTTAGATGTAAACATGTTAATTTGATTTCACGAATTGGTTTGAATTAGAAAAGCACTGATCACCAGAATGCACTGGACTGTTGTTTCGCCCTAGTATGCAAGTCATCAGCCGTTCGCACCCATTATCACATCTGGGATCGAATCCAGGAACCTTTGGCTCAGCGGCGAATTCTTTGCAATTAGACAACTGAGTCGGTTCTTAGCAGGTGATATTTCTTATTCAGTCAATTCATGATACTTTTGCTCTGCCCCATTCACTGTCATCGTTGGGTAACTGCCTAACACTCAACACGGTAGAACTCAATTGGCCAAGTCTTCTCACTAGAACTCCAGAAATTACTCCTAAAAGCTAGTCACTAGTGAACTAATATTGATAGTAACTGGAAAGTGCGGAGATTGTTGAATTTTAATTAGATATCAAGAATTGGTCTGAATCAGATAACCATTGCGATCTTATATGTTTAGTCGTGTAGTTTATTCGATTAGTACAACAACAGTCTAACAGAAGTGAAAAATATACTATAAGATCTCAATATTTTTTGAGTGTACTTTACAAATTGAAACAGTAGTGTGGTCATTTTTCAATTTTTAAGTTTATTAATCATCGAGTTTAATAAACAACTTTTCAGAATGCTCCATGTTCTTCATTTGGTAATTTAAAATAACTTGTAGAATCTGTGTATTAACATGCCTTTTTACTAGGATTTGTCTGAAGCTCAGACGTTTGTGCTGGGTAGCGTAATATTTCTGCTATGTTTCACACATCGCAAATATTACTAACATAACCTGATTTAAAATTATGCTAATCATGAATAAAACATGGTATTTAGCTTGAATTTCACTGAGGTGTCAGTCACATACAGAAGTTGTATTCTGTCATGAATGATGCTTTTAAGTTTGTGAATTCTAGTCCCAGTGAATTTTAATTGCATTTGAATTACTTCGCAGCAAGCCTGCTAACATGAGTTTATATAATATATATTTTCTTGATGATAGTTTCAGTAATGTAATTATGTCTATCCAGTTCATATAGAAGCTTCCGTCAAACTGATGACATCAAGAGTTATTTGTAGATCCCCTCATATGAATGTGGGTCAATTATAAATCAATTTTCCTATCATCAGTTGTTAATCCATCTCTGTTCATCTGTCTATACTGTAGAACACATACCAACATAATAATATTTTAATAATTATATATAATATATAGAATAATAGTATCTAAGCGAATAACTGGAACAAAGGCGCCTTTCTTTGATACTTTAATGCTTAGTACAATTATGCTAGAGTTAACATTACTTCTATGGTTAAATCTAATTAAATAGTTAGTAATAAGATTAGTATACAATATTTCATGATAAGTTGAGAAACAAGTGGTAATGTTTTGGGAATGTAGCAAGCTGTTTGTCGCTACATATAACGATCACTTTTTATTCTAGAGTAAATGATAGAATTATGAAAGTTTAAGTATGAAGATTTATCACAGAAATGTCCCTTCTGGTTGGAATAACAGAAAGCCCATAAGATTAACGCCTACCATCTGTAAATGGATTGCAAGAAATTTAACCGTCTAAAGTAGAATGCTTTTCCAAAGCCCCAGGTTAAGAGAAGACAGAATATATCTTCCTAGAAGACAGTCGGAATTCCTATTCTTTGTTGCCTATGATTAAGAGCCAAGCCTAGAGATATTATAGACCACAAGAATAACGGCTACATATGATTGCAAAGAAATCTAAAGTTTTTGCTTACAAAAACCGAGTTGATAAGTGTATCGTTAACTTACAATAACTTATAAATTGAAATAGTTATGATAATGTAAGATCAAGCGAAGCTTATGATTTGGGACATAAAATATCTAATGAACTAAAATCTTAATAAATATTCTTTGACAATATACATCACGACAAATTAAGGAGTACCTTCCAAAGTTTATCATTTTTGTTTTTTGTCTTGTCACTGCAGTCACAAATCAATATTATTCAAAAACTGAAAAAAAATTACCACCGTTCATAAATATTAGACATTTATATTGCCCATTCCACTGTTTTACGTAAATGTATTGTTAATGGCTAACTTTAAGTTGACATCAACTGTAATGAGAGGTATTACCATAGAATAGTTTATGGGATTTGATTTCAATTCATTGTTTTAGGATGAATTTTTATATTCCCATTGATTTGTAATGGACTGAAACTAGTCACCGTCTGCTGCTATGTGTGCATGGTGAACGGGTCGCTTTGATATAGAGAATATTCACAAGTATTATTTAACTTGGATTGTGACTGGCAAGTGAAATACAGGATGCGCATTTCGTTCTATTTGAGACTCATCGACTGGATGTACCTGCATCCGAATGTTGATGTTCACACTGAGATTCAAACTGAGTCCGTTTCATCTCAAACGCTACCGCATTCACCACAAGATTACTGAGTTCAGTCAGTCACACTTGTGCCTAATCCGTTTAGTTTGTATCCAAATCCAGAAGCTCTAATTGCTTCATCGCATTTTGGATGACTCTGCTCAGTGAAGTTTGATTTCTGAAGAAATAAAATGCCAAAACAGAAAAGAATTGTCTTGTTACTTAATAGTGAAAACTCTGAAATGTTAAACTGATTCTTTGAAACGAAAAATATTCGAAGTTTTTTAATGATAAAATACTAATTTCAATTTCCGTAAGAATAAAACAGATTGAAAATTATGCTAGTCACTTTTCGTTTTCATTTTTTAAACTCTAATTCCTTACTAGTACTAACAAGCGTACTGTCATTCATAATATTGTGAATGTTTAAAAGGTAACGGAAATTAACTTATTCAATTTTAGTACATAAATAATTTATTCAACGAAGTAAACGTTTGTAGACAGTACAGTCACATTGGGTCGGTATCACGTCGCCTGATTTTCAGTGATATTTGCTTAGGCAAAATAACATAATTGAACAAGCAAATAAATTCTCATTTACTTGTTACTATTAGATTCTTAACAAGTTGATATGTAAGACAAAAGTAGGTTTTACATTTCTCACGGGCCTTCGTCTGTGCAAGTAGCTATTTGTTTCTACCTATTATTTTAATAAAATTTGCTAAATGAGCCTATAATATAAAAAGATTTGTCACTGGTAAATCCTTTGTTTGATTCTCCATTCAGTTCCCCACTGTTCAATACTTAATCAACGTAAGATCTAAGAAAGTGAACTCGACCTGTGTTATATTTCAACACATCAGTTGTTATTTTAATCTTCAAAACAGACATAAAATAAATGGAATGAAATCTATGTAAACCATTTATTGGTATAAATCGTGGAAAAAAAGGAAGATTTTGTTGCCAGTAACCTGAATTTGTTATTGTGCTGATTAATTTTTGAATGTAAACAAATTTATCTTTCGTTTCTAATACGGTTTCACACTCAATGTTTCCTTATTTAATAAAAGCCATTTACTAAAATTTATCATTTCATATCAATTTAAATTTGTTAGTTAAGCGCATAACATGCAATTAATTGAACATTTAAGTTTATTGTGACAGTTATTTCCTGTATTTTCACAGTTACTAATGGCATTTCATCCATTACTTACACGCCATATAAGTCTCCTTCAAATTTATTGTTACATTTTAACCTAATTAGAATAGAAAGTGTTTCAACGTTGTTTTAGAGGACTCAATAACAAAGGTGCATTCACTTTCGAAACATCCATCTCAATTGAATACATATTTTGATCGCATATTAATTAAGCAATTTGTCATAATTGTTTATATCATTCCAACATCATCCCTATTCATATGACTCGTGAATTTTTACTACATCATTTTATTCTCAAACCCTACTACTTAAATTTTCTATAATTACTGTCTTTACTTTGTACTGATATTATTATTATTGGGCTGGTGTGCAGTTTTGGTTTGCATGTATATATTTAAAAAATTGTATGAAATACATTGGAATTCATTCTTCTAAACTGTTTAGCCAAACTTTCTATACTATTTCTCTCCCAGTTGGGGACCAAATAAGTTTGGAGCAAACTTACTAGTATTAAGATTTCCTGGTGACTATTAGACGTCGTGTATCACTCTGTCGTCGATTAAAGTCATTTATAAATGACTCATATAGATTTTGTATCCGTTTATTTATAAAACCCAAAGATTTATCAGAAGAGTTCTGTTGATTTAAGAAAGCTGTTTTCACCGGACAGTATCTATATTTACTTAAATGTATAGATGAATAACATTTATTTATAGTGTATATTTACTTTTTTCCTAAATCGTAACTGACTTATTAGTTACATCTGAAGAAATATATAAAATAAAACAGATTTCATTGTGGGTTCTTACTAATTCATTTTAGAATATTTTTCTTTATCAGGTAATCTCTTTAAAAAACACTGTTTTTACAATATCTTATATCACATTTTTCAACTGGAAACTCTTCGACATCCGGACTTGTTTTTTATCATTGACTACTTTCGTAAAAAACCATGATAAGTAACTAAAGTTTATTAAACCTAAATAATGAAACTTATTACGAATAAATGATTTACCGGTGTCTACAGTTAAAGAAACTATGTGCACATATTTGAACTGAAATTAGCTGTAAAATGAAAAATGACACCGCGCAATTAAAATATTCAAATGAATGGGAATAATTTCAACTGAAATTTACCTGAATATTGTGTAGGATATCTTCTAATTACACTGAGTAGAATGTCTTTGAAAGAAAATCTGTTTTCTCTGCTTGTTTATATAAGTCGTATATATTACTTATGGCTCTCAGATGTAGTACTTCATAATGTAATACCTAGAACTAAGTAAGGTAGTCACTGAATATATACACACCGATATGTATTACTAATATCACAGAAAGAGAAAGTAATTTCTATTAAGAGATACGCTTATTGCATTTCAAGATGTCTAACTTACATATTATAAAAATAGTTTAACAGATGAATTATGAGGTAATTAATGAACATTTTTACTATAAAATGTTTAGTCATGTAACAATCTATTCAGTTTTAGAGTTTTTGACTGTAAAGTAAATACAAGAACAAATAGTGTTCATTTTCAACATCATGTGTAAAGTCCCAAAATGTCGGTAAATTGTTTTAGGCATGTGACATCAATGTTCTTTGATATGTTTAGTAACAAAAAGATAACAGTATAATTTTTATTTTCACCAGAAGTAAATAGGGTACATGAGCTGAAATTTGAGATTTCTTGGAGTATAATTATTAAAGGATACAGTTATTTGAATATCATGACTGTCGTGGTATAGAAAATTTGTGGCTCAGAAGGGTGATTTAAGTTAAATTGCTTTCCGTAGACTGGATTGTTTCAGTGAAGAGTTTGCATTATAATTTTAAACACCTTTGTTGGAGCAACAGAATTTAATTATACCAGTCTGATGTATAGAAATCCTCACAACCCACTTACTGCACACGTTTAAGTCGGGACGACGAATGCTCCAAAGTCAAACCATTCAGCTCTAAAAGTCAATCAACTCTTAAACAGGTGTTTAAAATCAATTTGAATGCAGAAGTTCGTTGATGTGAAAATGATGCTATTAAACAAACCGTTCCACTTGAAGATAAAAGGAAATAAATATAGTTAGACAACTTTTAACAACCATGTACAGTTGAATAACATTTTTGTCTTCATATAAATTACATAACAGCATGCATCCGAGATTCTGCTACTAATCAAACCCAGCAATTTAACACCTCATTAAAAATATCTAATTATCATACACTGGGGTTGATATCCAGTGATTTTACATTTCCATCCGCAGTTGTTTTCACATTATTGCATGATAGACATTCAGCGATGTCGATGATTGCACACAGAGTAAACACATTTTTCCATTCGTTTGAAATATAATTAAAAATGAGCTTATGAAATATTCGTGAAAAAAGATAAAGATTGTAAGATAGTTTTTCGATAGATAAATTTTAACGTTTTATTAACTGAAAACAAGCCTTGACAGTACTAATACAAACAGTTTTTGACAAAGAAGGTGTTAATACATTTGTAAGTACGGTCAGATTTACTACCTTAATGGGTCAAGAATTGCATGACAACAGATATCTGGAATATCTACTTATTACTTCATATAACGAAGAATGCGATCGTTCAAAAAGTACATTAATTTTGATTGTTTACAAGTGAAGTATATTATCCAGCTTATTGCTTGGATTGTAAATACATACAACTAATTGTATTCAGCTTCCTTCTAAGCTATTCATTGGAAGTCAGTTTGAATCCCTTTTGGTTGTTATTGAAAAGTTACTAGAACTGTTTCACTAATAGCGCTCTAAAGTGTGAATATATCATTTTCAGCCGGTTACATCCCACTAATCAAACACCATCTGTTATGCAATAACAGATTATTAATTCTTCAAGGTAGATTCACTACCTTATCATTTAATGAAAACAAATTTCTTCACATAAGTAATAGTAAAATTCTTACGCGTTGTCTTAGGAGTGGTATCGCTAACTGCTTAAGATAATGCACTTACATTTTTAGGAACAACACTACTCTACCAACACATTTTGCCCATATAAAATAGTAATTAACAATTGATCAAAACGTGTTACTGTTTGATAAAAGAAAAATAATTAGACCTGATGACGAGGACAAACGTTTCACAATACATTACTGTAGTTAGTTTCTACTCTTACTTATAAATCGTTATCAAAGTCAATTTATTCAAATAAGTTGCAAAATGAGTAATTTCGAACAGGACGATTAACTCATGTTTACAATACGCGTATGTCAAAATACTTTAATAGAAATACATTATGAACTAAATTTAGATTATGTGGAACTTCAGTTTGAATTGTAAGTGTTGATTATCTACGTATTACGCAATATATAGACTTTCTGATCATTCACAAGTTAGTTAAATGTGTTCACAAAAATGATTTAATGTGCTTTAACTAACCAGAACATAAACTGTTTTGGGTCTAATCTGTAACTGTTTTTCATGCTCTTACTTCAGATATACAGCAATAATGTTTCCATTACGTCCACGTTCGAAATTGAAAACAGTTATGTTTGCTATTACAGCGATTTGGTTAATTTCTTTTGCAATCGGGCTGCCAGGTTTAGTTGTAGCGACGGTTGTTCCGAAACATTTATCAAGTTTAAATAGTTTGGCAAATAGTACAGATTCACTCGTAATGCTAAAACAGATTGAAGAAAATTCACTTATCCAGTATATTTCAAATGACTGTGTTCTAAACTGGTCATCAGAATGGTCTGAAGCGTAAGTTATTATTAATTGATTATAAAAAGATTATTTCGTTACTATTCCTTTCAGATTGACTTAATGTTGTCAAATTGTATATGGCTTCAACAGTTTAGTTAACCGAAAGCGTGTTTTTAACAATAAATTTAGCTTTCATACTCAGACTGGTAGTCCCTGTGTATCCACTTTATAACCCAACAATTCGATAGTACCCACGTCTTGTGAATGCATAGACATTTTTATTCCTTTGTTTTAAGAAAAGCAACATTTCCAGAAGTTTTGAGGAACATATAAAGCATTCATTACGTAATATTCTAGTAACTAGCAACCCAAAAAATCATAAGATT
Source organism: Schistosoma japonicum (assembly GCA_025215515.1). Lineage (NCBI taxonomy): Eukaryota > Metazoa > Platyhelminthes > Trematoda > Strigeidida > Schistosomatidae > Schistosoma > Schistosoma japonicum. Next base: position 43,577,156 of record CM046069.1, on the reverse strand, counting down.
TATATTCTGAACCAGTTGGATTACGTAAAATATGATTAGTAACAGTGTACACGTTCCAACGAATTAAATAAGATATATAATAATTTCAAAATGACTTAGTGTCTCGTTTGTAAAGAGATCGTAGAACTCTTCTGCCAAGAAAAGGTGCAACGACGACTTGAACCGATCGTCCTGCATAATATTTTTGTTTAACATCATCTGGTTTCTATCTATTTATTTTATACAACAATGTAGACTGCTTACTGATATTCAACTCTCTTTACACACAAATCAAAGCTAACATAATGGAAATATTCTGATTCAACTAATATTTTAGCACCTTCTTTTGGCAACCGATATTATTTTATTGATTACGATCAAATAATCATCCATTTAGGTGGTGCAGAACTTTCAATAAACAGACTTTGAATTAGATATCATAATTTAGCCTAAGTTAGGGCAACTACTGAAAATCAGGGATCGTTGAAATGCTGTTGCCTTCCAGCATGAGACTATACAGTAATGCCAGTCCATGACCTTATCAGGGAATCTAACTCAGTACCTTTAGGTTTTTTGGTAAAAGCCTAACTACTAAGCCAGCATCAACTAGTTTATATGATTATCTTCAGACTGAAAGGAGTCCTGTCTTCAGAATTCTTTTCTTGTAATGTGATGGATTTGAGTTCTGAATTTGAGCATGATAATTAATATACATATTATTAAGTTGTTACCAAACCCTATTAACATATTTTATCCAAAACTATCTAAAAATCTGAAAACGATTTCATTACGTTGTTCATCATTGTTTTGTTTCTGACAGACTGTAACCAGTTCCATATTTTCAAGGTGACGAGTTTCGGATTTCAAACTACAGTAAAAAAGTGTTTATTCATTAGGACAACCTATAATCAACTACTAATTAGGGTAATTCACAATAATTTATATAAACGTAATAATGTTAATCATACTTATGAATTATGCTACTGTGAGAAACCATGATATCCAATGTGATAGTTTCAAGTAGTTTCGTCCTGTTTGAAAAATTTCTTAGAAAGAGACATCCTAACGTAATTTAACTGGAGCATTCATGTTTCTTGTTTGTTTAATAAATTACACTCGACGCAACAGAAGGCACAATTTTATCACTAATCAGATAATCAAATCCCGAATCCATTGATTCTACGGATGTAGATACTGTACGAATCCATGGAGGAAGCATTTATCTAAATCCTAAGTTTACCACCAGCATTTTATGTGAACATCTTAAACTGATTTTAATTCTGTTACTAAACTACGTTAAATCAAATGCTTTAATAAATGCCCCAAAAATAAATTATCGTTATTCTTGGCCATAGTTACTGAAATATTTTCTATAATAATCCTATAATACAATGAAATGTGAGTTTGTCATTCTGACCTAGATACACAGATTTTGTAATGAGTAACATATACATGACATGACCCGATAACATTAATATGACGAAATGTGAGTTCAACAAGAAAATAGATTACAACACTCATAGCATATATATGTGCTGTAAAACGGGAGGTCAATTAATCTTATAATAAAAATATATTGTTCGTTGTCAGTGACATTTATTTTACAACATATACTGTACATCGGTTTAAACTACATTGTTAAAAACACGGTTGTTATTGCAATGAGATATGATTAACATATCAACAGTTAGATTTTGTAACCGTTTCTGTTATAAATCTTCAAAAATGGCTTAAAGTGACTACTCCATGTAATGGTAATTACTTACATCAAGCAACAGGATCAAAACAATATACAGTAGTAATGATATAATTCTTTTTTACAGAAATTAACGCACACTTTACACGTTTCTACAGATTCAGCTTTCATTAAACTATTTTTTTTTCAGCAAATATCATTTTGTTTACTGCAACATGATGACACAGAAGATTGTACCAAGTAGGGTTAAAGGAGGTATGGGGATAAAGTAAAAACATTGGACATAAACAATTTGAAATAATTTTTTTGTGAATACGTCGCAGCCCCAAAGAATCAAATCAGTGATGTTTTCTCTCAGATGAAGTCGTTTAGAATGACGACAGCTTAGCAACTAAAACAGCCTAGAGAACACAGTATAACCCAAACAATCCTCTTAATCTACAAATCTTTTTTTATCATACTTTGAATTAAATTGTCATAATATTCTACATATTCTTTACTTTGTGTTAAACACATTGACTGTAATGGAAAATACGATGTTAAATTTTCCTAGCAAACGAAGTAGTCAATAATATTATTGCAACTAAAGCATGATATAGCATAAGGTTTTGCTAAAGTTTCGCGAATTAAGAAGACACCTTGATACCTGCTAACGAACGTATGACTGGCGACGCAACAACAGATGAGCTAAGCTATTTCACAGCGTTACAGCCAAGCTAACTAGAGGGAGGAGTTCAACGTCAGCATGAGGCGTTAATTCTACAGGCAGCCTGATAGACGGAATACAACCACACAATTCATGCGTATATATACAAAATATTCGTATATTTATAGTGACTATCAAGTAAATTGAAATTATTAACATTTTTGATGATACAATTAAATGTTGTCAAATGTACTCGGAAGTATGATTCACATTAACTCACACAAATGTGGTGACAGTTTACAAACAGGCTTGCAAAACATCAATACAACTTGATTGAATCAACAATTGTATTTTTAGGGATTTTGAATCCTTAACATGTTTGGTTGGATTTACTTATGAACAATATTTTTGCAATTAAACTTACTTCTAGTCGTTCTACATATTTACCTTCCAGGTACGATTATACACTTTTTATACTAATGTATGTTTTGCCTCTTATTATACTTGCTGCAACATACATCCCTATTTCAATAAACTTATGGTTTCATAGAGGACTTGGTGAAGTTACAAGGGCACAGGCGCAAAACGTTCGGTCTAAAAGACGCGTAAGTATCTTTTTAAAATCTTGTGCAAGAATTTTTATCATAATAAAGTTAATCTAGGATATCGCTGTAAATGATCGAACGTTTATCAGAGGATTTGATTATCTTGTACAGAAAGCAAAATAAATGTAATTCGTAGTCTCTTTTTAGTAGTATAAATTAGTGTCTTTACACATAATACAATCAGAAATTAGATATTAGTTGAACTTGAAATTACCAAGTTACGTGAAATTTTATTGCCTTTTTAAAGCAGACATAAGACTTTTGTATTACATTTCAAAATGATAATGATTAAGAATGTCCATCTCAATTAATATAGGTTTCAAGTTGGCCTGCTCTAGTTAACAAGCTTTATTTGGTAATTTAGTTACCTCAGTGTACTCTTGAGAAAACTGGTGCTAACGCAGTGTTAAATTTATGGCCGATATAATTTAGCCACCTGGGTTATGGAAAAATTTTTATCGGGCTGCGATGACGATATTGAATACTTTTCCATTTGTCTAATCATAATCAGTGCCTAGAACATATGATTCAACATAATAAATATGATGTTTTAATCTGGAGTAACATCTCACAAACAAATATTATTCTAAGTATTTAATGAGATATATGATTCAACATATTTACTGCAAACCTGCGACTAACTCTTAAAATAATCATTTCTTAAGATACACTTTCAACAGTTAACATTTTCCTTCGGGTTACTTAAGAAGTTAATCTGAGTTAAATTTCAGCATAATGTTTTTTTGTTATCACTGCATTAAATAAACAGTATCTTACTTTCCACTTATTCCACTTGCCAGTCACAATACAAATTAAAAATAGTATCTTACTTTGATTGAATATAATTTACCATTCAAGTGTAATAGAATGTAAATCAACGACTCTCTGAATTTTTCGCTTGTTCACATGATGTATACGTGATGTTTGTAAAACAACTTATCATTTTAATCACTACTCATTTATTAAGACATGGAAATTTTACTGATCTGTTCAGTTGGACATACAATTCAATTGTAGGTGTGTGTTTGTGTGTATACACTTGAAAAGCTTAAATTCAAAGAACACGAAACAACAAACACATTGTGATCACCAACACATGTTTTTCAACTTAATATATGATAAACAAATAAAGTAAAATTAACACAATAAACAAGGAAAGATATAAACACCATCTGTCAGAAACCTTAGAAATTCTTATCAAAAAATAAGGTTGATTGATTAGTAAACTGTTTATCTGAACAAGTTTATGTTTAAATCTTTTTTCTTGATTGTTTTACTATGTTTCTTCATCAATAATTAAAGGCTGTGAAGATGTTGTGTGCAGTTATGCTAATATTTGCAATCTGCTGGCTTCCATATCAATTATTTTTTATTATACTACAATTAACTCCAACTATTAAAAGTAATCATCGTCTACCAGTCGTATTTATCTGTTGTTATTGGTTGGCAATGAGCAATTCAATGTATAATCCAATTATATACATATTAATGAATAAAAAGTAAGTTCGATGCAATAGTGAATTCGTGTTATATATTATAAACCAAAATAAATGATAGTCTAGTTGTTTATGTTCATCACAGATAGATGTTGGTTGGGAACCACTGAAAATCAGAAGTCATGAAACGTCCGTTTAGTCTTAGTATGATACTTCTCAACAGTACGAACACTCGAATAAGTCTGATAACAGAACCAAGAGCCTCCAGGTCTCACAGCGAACGCTCAGCCTTCTGTACCATTGTGATTAATACAAATAACTGACCTAAATACCTATTTACACGAAGCCACCTAAATTCGGTTATATGACAGTAAATTATAGTATGTTATTATATGATATAAATATCTAAATTTTATAGGTCAATCATGAAAGTAATATCTAAAATTATGGTGTTCAGTGACATGTTAGAATTCTACTGATAGTTATTTCTGTTCAATACAATCAAAGTACCTTTCTGGTGACTCTTATTTTGTACGAAATGCATGGTTGAGGTTTCTCATCCAATGATTTTAACCATATAAATATAGTGTGTAAATAAATTATTTTCTTAATTTTTGAAATTTATATGTCGTTTTTAATTCGATTGTTGTACTAATTGATCCCTTGATATTTAATCTTGGAAGTTTCATCAGCCGTGGTGAGTCGGTTTCGGACAAAATTTCAGTTTAGAGTCAGAAAACTCACTTGTAATATGTTAATTTAATTTTCTAGCGATGTGGATAAACGAAATCCCCGTCTCATAATGAATGACTAAGCGTACTGATGAGCAGTACGCTCCTATGATTAAGAAACACAGGTTATAAAAATTGTAAACATGTTTGTACGTTATATCCTTGATCATAGCAACTATCAAATTATAACCTGTATATCACAAAATGACCAGACAAGCAATACTGTCGAAGAATGGCTAATCAGTCGATGAGGCTGCAAACCTTCATCGACTGGGATGGTTTGAACTTGTCTTAGGTGTGCATAAACGCCGACTGTCTATTCACACAATGTTGGCTAGCTTAAGATTGTAAAACAAAGTTTGAAGTGAATACACAATGGCATCAATTCATAAAGTTTCTGACTGTTGGCCTAATCCTTGCTGGTAGATGCAAACAACCTCGTTCGTTTTCATGTGATAGTCGCTGCCAGTGGCTGGAGACACCAGGTAAAATGTCCTAAAATCGGTTATAGTGACCCAAATGTACTCACTCCTAATCTTTGTCTATATCTTAACTTTAATTATTCACCTACAAACCCCACTGCTTTGTCGCTTCCTAGTGTATTCTACTATCGTGTCATTCATGTAAATTTGATCTCGTCGTACTAATACTTTATAAGAATGTGAATTTATATTTATTTGACGGGTCCTTTGTTGCCCACGACTGATGCTAAAAAGTATTTTCCTAAAGAGCAATGTTTAGTTATAAAGGTTATACACTATCAATATTAGTTGTGAACGTTTTCATTATACAAACAGAGATACGAAGAGAAACGTAGAATTACTCTAGGCTTAAATCGAGATGTAATTAATGATAGGTTTTCACAAATAGTACTACCGCCTAATTTTTTATTTTTAAAAGCCTACTAGCAGAAATAGTGAAGTAAATAAAGTTATACCAATTTAGTTTAAAAAATTAGAAAATGCTTTTCATTTTGGTAACTTATGAACAGTCGTTGAATAATTAATTGAAACCAATATGTACTTTAGAGAAATGTGTTGAGTTACTTATTGGTCACTTATTTTTAATTACGAGCTTGTGGGTGCATGCTTCTTTCGACCTACTTCTCTTTGGGTGGCAACATTATGTAACTAGACTTCACAAAAACAGAATGGTGCAAATCCAAGTGTATAACTACATACTGAACACTTCCCTAAAATTTACCATTATGCAATAATGATAATACAATGATTATTAGAAAATAAATTATAATTTATGATCAACATTAAATGGTTCGAACCCATTTTAGAGAACAAAACATATCACAAAATTACTGCTTAAACAGTTATTTCACAATAGAGAACATTTCCTGGTTTTCAGTATCTCACTGTAAATAGCTTCCAAGCATAATTCGTGTGTGGTGAAACAATCGAGTGAGCAATACTGAGATGTAAGAATCTACTTAGATCGCAGGTTTTTATAGTATTTCACCGGTCTTATTTATCAAATTCATACTTTCATTTTAGATTCAGTTATCTTTAGTAAGTCATATATCACTAAAATTATGGAGAAAACTTTGATACTCGACCTGTTAATTTTGCCTATATGTCCTGTTGTTGTTTAATAATATAGTCAATGCATATTTGTTTCACACTATAAATTTATTATAATTCATGAAGCTTCATTTGAAGGGATGTACTGATTGAAATAACAGTTATGCACTTTGACAAATGTGCACTAGTACTAGATATTTTACAACTTTGATTAGTTGATTATTATTTTTTGCTCCATAAACTGACTTAACCATCTGATTAATATATAAGTATACTTTAAACGTCTCAGTCATAGTGGCATGTTTTTTTTTTAATTAAAAATAAACCATGTTGTTGTTTCTGTTTTCTTTTAGAATAACAAAAAACAAATCAGTCAGTCTCGATAGGTCGTTTATTTTATTACATGCTAGTGATGTAACGTAAAATTAAGAGAAAAACAAGAATGACAGTTATATTGCTAATTTGTGACATATGTTAGTCCATACATAGGAAATCTGTTGTCGACAAAATTGGATTAATCATGAGACATTAAACAAAATATCTAGTTATCTTTCAAAACAAATGTACTCAGTTATTGTTTTATTAGTGAGTACTTCAGAATTAAAGAGCACTTGGTAAATCTAAAGTCTGGGTATTCATTAAATTAGTTCATTGTATTTCATGTAAATGTACGTACTGTGAAATGGAGTTCAACTGATGTAATTAAAATGAACTAGTTTAAAATAAACTACTGTATATTGCAGTAATGACTTGATTTGAAGCTATCTGCAATGAGATTATTCATTTTTATGTAATGTATTCAACGGCATACTACATTTATCCAACAATCTGTTTTATCGTGATGAGTGTCTACTAGTAAGCAGTATTAGGTCGATATCTTCTTGATTATTTGCAAACACATAGCATCGAAAACGTAAGAACCCTTTAATATATTTGCATTAGAGTTAAAATACATATTTTTTGTATTTAACAATCAGTGAAATTCAAGGAGCACATTTCTTCCCCTTTGGGACTCGCCAGGTTGATGTACTTGCATCACAGAGTATATGTTCATATTGGGAATTGCATGTTTTCAAATTCAAATTCTTTATTTATTCATCCACTGGAGTACTGCCTCTTGAAAGTCACTAAATTAATCAACGTGTATAAAGTAAGCAAATTGCAAACTCTTACTGTTCTGTCACTGCATTTATTCAAGTGGTTTAGTAGGAATGGAATTTCTCAATTTCTTTCAAGGTAATGAATGATGAGCTTCATTGTTATAAACACAACACTAATAAATGGTTCATTTTAAATTTAATAAATTTACATCAAAACTTCTGTCTTCTACATATTCATAGTCTTGACAACACTAATTGTTTGGTCCATGTAAAATAGTTGTGGTTTATCGACAAGATTGTATAAAAAATTTATTAATAAGAATAGATAAGCGAAATTCATCTGATACTGAATGGGTATTGTTTATATTGAGAGGGATTGTTTAACTACAGAGCTCTGAACGATTTCAGAGGTGCAAACTTCTGATAGAAGTGAATTGTAAGATTTTCTTTACAATTGATTATCAACTTGTTCTATAGATCTTAAATTTAACTGATTGTTGTTCACACTTGTCCTGTTATTCGTTACACAGTTATTTCGATTTCTTATTTTCTTGATCTGATTCATAGTAGTGAAGTTGTTTATTCGTTCTCTAACTCGTTGATCAGTCGCATTTATTTATATGTTTGTTGATTGTCGATTGACTTGAACACCAAGTTTCTAAAAACTCTCTAACTTTCTTTGTTTCCTCGGTCTAAAATCACCACGTCTCTCCAGTAAAACTTATGCCCATAATTATCAGTACGTAATGACATGAATAAAAAATGTGAAGTATGATGGCGATTTGATGTTTACATATTTATACTACATATTCCACATAGGTGGAATATAAAAACAACATAACGGCATTCTAGCACATTTCATACAGTTCAATTATCATTATTCAGCTTGTGTGTACTTATGAGTTCTTACAAGTACTAATGAGTTCAGGTATTAATCTTGAGCTGTATGGCATACGTTTGCTTTTAGCACATAATTATACAAGCAAACCAACTTTAGATTAATCTAAAAGTAAACCAGTAACAGCCAACAGTGAATCATGTATATGAATGACATATTATGAATATAATGATGATTGAATCTTCCTTCATTCAGTTTTATTTCAGAAACTAATATGCTGTGTCATATTTTAATGTGAGCTAATTTAGCAAAACAAATCCAGTTACATGAAGTAACAAGTTAGTGATAATAAAACTATTCAAGCTATAACGTTGTAGCTTGGAAAAATGTACATCACCTATTACTTCAAAACTGATGGAATATTATATTGGTCTTCAAAATGTTATAGAACGACTAATATGAATCTCTCTTCTGCTTGTATCATCTGAAGCAATCAACAAGTGTAGAGTATGCATAAAAAAGTGAAACAAACAACAATCGGAAGAAGACTGAATCATATCGCAATTGTAGCTACATATATCACCATTCTTATGACAAGTATTACTGAACCCAGAAGTATAATACACCAAAATAACCGTTACGCCTTGTACCTTAGAGGTAATGAAAGATATACTATGTAATAATGTTAATCAAGAGGCTTACATATGGTAGTACAACAATAATCATTTATTATCAATAATACTGCACTCACTAACGCTTTTGACGTTTTACACTTTCTTCAAAAAACATTTTTAGATCACTCTGATCGATGAACGATTAAGCCTTACTTTGATGAATCGCGGAATCTTTTTTGTAATCCAGTACTTTATGGTAGTCACTTAATGTTAAGTCTGCTAAAATTGTCCGACTGTGTCTGACAGTGAACATTAGTAGGTATTTTTACCATCAAAGACTCATAAGTTCCAGAATCAGTGCTTGTATTTAGTTTTAATTATTTTAAATACTCTAAATACTCATGCATTTGAACTACAGAAATTAGATTTAAATATAAAATCAGTAATTCACATTAGGCGCACCTTTGTGACATTACTCAGGCTTTAAATGCAGCAACCTGATTTTATAATTTACGACATTTGCTTTACAGATGTGCTTTAATTGCCTTATCCTAAGATGCATTCTGTGGGTTTTGCTATAAGTCATTTATATGATATGAACTCTTTAAAAGTAGTTTTCACTTCTCTATCAAATCACATAATTTCTCTTCATTAGCTTAATCTTGGTATATAATCATTGTCAGTTCAGTGATATTTATGAATTTATCAGACTACATTAATGTGTTCTGTTTAATGTATTTCACGCATTCTTTTGGACTTGATGATACTATTTATAGTATGCACGTTGTACAACGCTAATAGACTTCACGTTGTGAACCAGAAGCGAAATGCACGTTGAGTTAATCACTATCCATTAATCATCACCGCCACATCTTTGTATTTGACTTAGTATGCACACTACTAAATATATCTGCAAACAAATAGCACAAATAATCATATTGCTACAGATTCACTGAATATTATTAATACTTGCCGAAAGTACAATAATATTTTAACCTGAAAGTCGAATGATTATCCAATGAATTGGTTTCGCATTCCAATGCTGAATGAAGCAAATATATGCCATCATTGGAACGGAACTCAAACCAATAACTAGTTAATAAGGTAATAGTCGAAACCTAAAATGCAAGCATTCACATATTATTCCAAAAAAAACTGTAGATTATTAAAAGTCTTGACTATTTTCCATGAGTGGATGTGATATGAAATTCTTTTATCTTATTTCATTATGTTGGTAAATTTATGAAGAGATCTAAAGGTATCAGATTAAAAATTGTACAAATTCCAAATTAATGACGTTAATCAACATCATTTGGACATGCAGATTTCATAAATTATCTTTGAATTAAATTCTTTGATATATTGATAACATAAGCTCCTTTTTGACGTGTTATTAGAAAATGTCTGCTTGTGATCTAACTATCTACAGTTCTATGTTGCTAATAGTTATCTCATCATGCAAATATAAATTCACATTGTTACGTCATTTCCGTAAAGTATATTTGTTCACGTTAATGATATGACTATTTTCTCTTGTCTCTTTCATGTAACTTAATTATAATACTGACATTCTGTTCAATTGTTCAATGATAATCACTATTACTACTACTATTACTATTGCAATATCAATGAATATAAACAACTGAACAGATTTCGGAAAGGATTCTATACTGCGTTTTCGTGTCTACCGTATTGTCGTGAATATAGTAAAAAGGAATGTAATTCTAAAATAAAAGCGACTACCATTCATACATTGCAAGTTTGAACAGATATCAATCTTCATGGTTAGTTAATGGATATATACATACAACAACGATATATGAATCGGTATACACTGGATTAATTGGATAGATTCTAATAAACTTAACTTTTCTGTTATTAAGAAATAAGTGAAATTGTCAAGAATGATGTTGAAAGATGATGCATAAACTCGAAATCATATAGTTTAAAGCATACTGAATAGTCTAAATTATGATGTCATGTATAATGTTTTTCATTTCTATACGTTTCTATTTATTAATAAATATGCATACCTGATTTAAATAAACATCTTTTATTTTGTTTCTTTGTAAGGAAAAGATCAGTGAAATGGATTCCAGCTTAATCACAGTGTTTTTAGTATGGAGGGAACATTCGTGATCTCTTATACTGCAGAAATAATAGTTCATAAAGCGAATCATATGATTTTTTCATATCGATCAATCTTGTTCGGAGGAAAACAATTCTCATCGTAATTTTTATTGAGTTGGGTTCGAAAATCTTATTTGTCGTTATTTAAGGAGTTAAGGTAACAGAGAAATAAGTAATTAATAAATGTCATGCAGTAATTAAAAGGATGACATGGGACAGTAAAAACAATTTATTGATAAGATGTCTAAATGAAAATCGTCTATTGCATAGATGCCAAAACGACTAGGGAGTAAACAACAAGCAGTAGCGTAACCTACGGAATTTAACAAATTGTAAACAGTCACGACAAAATGTGACCTTTGACCTCTCGTTTCACAACATAGAAAGCTAGTTTCAACTGGCCGAATGCTAAATCTTTTGCTATGCCCGAGATTACGATCTTATTATTCTCTTAACACCAGTATCTCTGTGCAGATATTTTCTGAATGGCGTTCGTTACTAAACTAAATGGAGAGAATTATGGCAATTTTCTCATTTAAAGGTTTAACAGTTGCACATTCATTCAAGTTGGATTGTGACTTGTGTGATTTGTGTTTTATAGCCATATCGAGGCTATCCGCTCAAGATACACATATAGCAACAGAGACTGACCAGCTTCACTCCATGACAAAAAGCAACAGGAAGATACAAGTTCATCCTAGTTTTACATCCATGTCGGTATAACTACTAATAACTATGCTCAGAATGAGATAGACAATGCTTACGAACCTTCTTGCTTAAAAGAAATAGTCAAAATAATTTATTCCACTATTTCTTTAGTGCTTTAATCTTGCCTAGAGTAATGAATGACATATGTAACAAATATAGTGAAGAATAAGTTCACTTGATAAATTCCTTAATTGAATGTAGATGAGTAAAGCCGAGATATTTTTATTGAAGCATACACTATAGATATGTCATATTTATTGTGAGGAATGTAAGTTGATGCAGTGGATATACTTACTAAATAATTTAGTTCTGTGGTGAATTTAATAGTCGCACTTTATTAAACAAACAGTTAAGGATGCTAACAGAATAAAGTAAGAATATTCTATTTCATCATAATCTTATCAGTTGTCTACAGCTTACTTGGCAACAGATGAATTCCAAAAAGTACCTCAGTGATTTATTTACGTGTATCACTCAACTGTCCTATTCAAAGCATCCAACAGTATAGGGCAATTGCCAAAAAATTAAATCATCATATCTAGTTAACACATATCAGTGATTTATACGCCATTAAGAAATAGTAGGAAACATCCTAATCTTACAGAAATCTAAACAGTAGTGGAAGGTGAGCACATGTGTTGATTAACTTTAATTTTAGAAGACTCATAATTCACCACTCTGTTTACTTTGGATTAAATATGTTGAATGGGTTGTAAACAACTCGTATTGCTTATTGAGAAGATAAAAGATCTGCGTAATCGCACCAAACTGGAAATATATGTGGCCTTTGAATTTACGTAGTATAAATAGGGGTATATAATTCAAATTTTGTGTAAAATGTAGAATTTTAAACTAAAGAGATTTAGAATAGAATTATAATTTTTCAGTCATAATATATCATGAATATCTAAGTCAACATATGCAATCAAACAAATATGATTGCGGGTTATTTCATTAGGAGCAAACAGTTCCATAAAATCTATTAAGTGGTACTTTTCTCCAACTATTGACCAAGTTATCAAGTAGTCGAAAGGCAGTATAGCATAACACTACAAGGAGTTAAATACATTTGATGGAGAGTCTTGAATCATGCCTACAGGATTTTAAACCTCATTTATGAATGACAAGTTCTAATCTGATGAGAAAAATCAGCGATAATTTATAAGTGACTGTCAGACAATTTATGATTATCAATATATAATCGTTTTATATACTTTACATGAAAATACTAGTAAGCGAGCTTATAACAACCTGATACGATACATCAAATACAGGCAGCTGCTGATGATTGACTAAGCAAATACAGAAGACACAAGATGCATTTCATGAATGCATTACTGTGACAACATTGCATTATAAAGTGAATCCCAGCTTGAGAGTAGTGGCAATTTTTAAACTGCAAATACAAATAAGAAATCATGTGTATACCGTGAATATTAATGTATCCACAGCCCAATAAGAATTTCAAATAAAAGAACTATAAAGAACTATTCATTTTTTCAAAATAGTTTTCCTCTTTATTTCATACAGCTGAATGCCATATATACATTATTACGTAACAGAAGTTCCATTTATTTGGCGGAGATTAATTTTTGAACGATTTTTCATCTTCGATTTAATTAATGAAAGCGCAGTATCTCTGTGACTTAGGTGACTTTTCCTCAAGCCTAAATTTAGTAAGGAGTCGGGTACTTATACAGTATATGCAAAGTAATAAAAAAAATACAGAATACCTAGTAATTAACCTTATAGATATGAATAGAAACGATTTGTAATCATTCTCACACATGACTTGTGTCATTAATTGTTTCGGTCGGTGAACATAGTAAAAAGTACTCAACAATATAGACGAACAGAAAAAGATCAGTTAAGCGGTGAAATTTTTCTTGTACAAGATTACTGCAATGTATGTACGTAAACTGATTGCTAAGTAAGTAAAACATCCATTATATCTTAAGTAACTGGTAGTTTTAGAAACATTTATAATGTTACGAGATGACAGAATGGATCCTAAAAGTTTATTGTATATACACGATACAAATCAGAAAAAATGATCCCAATCACATAATCCCTAAATAGTTCACTTGAAAAAATCACTACTTATATATGATATTCATAACAGAAAAGGTTTTAATGTTTGAATATTTATTACAAAGAGTATGTTTGTTTCATATACAACCCAACATTTGAATGCAATTACATCCCAGTAATGTTGACTATTGGACTCTTATCCAGAAAACCAATGAGCTATTACAAATCTTCTTTAGATTTAATTAACTTCTTCTAAAGCAAAATGAATTTCGACATGTTCACAAGTTTAGTGTTACTCTTATCAAGGAGAAAAATGTTGTGTTGTTTAACTACTGTTTACGCTTCTTAGGGTTAAAGAGAAGAGAGAGGAATTCACTTACATTTTAAAAGGACTTCATGACCTCATCCTTTTTTGTTTGACGATGAAATAATTTCAATTAGCGTGAAAAGGGCATTTCAACTTACTCAATTATTAGTATGATGTGTATTGTGAATTAAGTGCTCTTAAAAGTCATGATGTAAAAATTAATATTCCCATATGATCAAAATGAACCTGGTATTGTTTTGCTCTACTAAATTTTTTTATAGTAAATACATGATAATTTAGCATCTATGCAGATCATGATAAAACAAAAATGGCTTTCCACCAATAAAATTCATTGGTGAATACTTTTGATTTAAACAAAAATCATTTTTCATGGGGAGGAAAATATTTCGATAATTCAGTCTTTACAGGCCATTGTGTATTTCGTCTCTCGACTAGCGTTAAACAAGTATCTGTGAAAATTCTCTTACTGAAAGGCTTCAACAACAGATAATTTCTTCAAATATTGAATATTATGTAATTTGCAATAATATTTATGACTAAAATGATAATATTCAATCCATAAGTAACGGCATAATTAGCATTTGAAAACTCCCTCAGGCGTGAATACATTGAGTTGATGATATTTACAATGTTGTTATCAGATGGCACATTTTATATACAAACATTGATACGAATGTAATTTGAACAACTGAGATGTTTGTGTTCAGAAATCTGTAAATAATTAGTATTATCATATAAGTAGGACATCTGTATTTGAGTGAAAATAAAAGTTCGAAAGATAGATTTTAGCATGATTGTTTACATTAGAAAAACAGATAGTCTTCAGACTAGTTAGTTAGGAATACATCAAACTAATTTACATTCAGACAGGAATATTAACAGGTATATATGATATTTATAAATGATTGAAGGCACATTAACTTGGGGAAGTTTCATTATTTTGTTATAATCAGGTCGGTAAACGTATTTTCAAAGACGTTAACGTTTTCATTTATAAAAAACGTTTTAGTAAACATGATATATTGTAACATATGTGTATCGTTACGCAACAAATCAACCAAACTTCGTTACCCTACATAATAATTGTAATGATTACTGAAAGCTTGAATTCGAAGTTCGAATTTTAAATCAGTGGTATGTTCATACATACCCAAAACTACAACAAACTAGATCCAATTGAGTGTCGGAACATGTCAATAATACTCTGAATAGTACAAAAGATTGGCTTTTCTAGCAGACGTATATATAAACAGTATCGAGTGTTTTCTGCTATGAATTTTGTTGACAAAATATTAACTCAGTGTATCCGTTTAATGACGTTAAATTGTAGAAACTTTGTAATTCTTAAATGTGAGCAAACAAGGAAAGCAAAATCTCAGATGATACAGAGACTACACACGAACAAAAAGAAGAATCATTTATCAATGCTCACAAAAATATGATGCAAAAGTTGGATGATGCAAAGTAATAAATAAAACGAAATTAGATCGAATTAAGATAAACCAATTACATTAAATGTTAAATTTTCAATCACTGAAAATCTGACCCGATTTTAAATCAGATAAACAAGGATTCAACTTTAAACATTTGCATAAGCCAAAGTACAAATATAAATTAATCATTATTTGTAAGGCGGGGTGAGGAGGTTAGACCTAGTTGTCTAAAGCAATTAGTGTTATGTTTCTTTTTGTTATTCCCATAGTTCTTAAAGCTTTATTCATTTTATTTTAATACATTTGTTTCTTAAGAACATATTCTGACCTTAGTTTATCCTTGATTTGAATTCACTCCGTTAATGTCCCGCATATACATTTCCTATCAGTATAGTCATCAATACAAACAATTCGTTGAAAATCCTCTAAACAGCTTTCAATACACAGCTTCTCAATAGTTTTAAAGTATTAAAATTCCTATTTATTATAATGTAATTCACTTTCTTCTTTGAAAACCATAATCACGTTATTTTTTGTTTATCTATTGCAGTTCATTCTCGTTTATGACACAATTTATGTATTTTTCTGCTACCACGTAATAATATCCCATGAGATTTACCTTAAATTATGAATTTGGAAACTGAAAACCTACAGATACAACCAAAATATTCACTATTGGTTTTATGCACTGATTCCAGGTATCTATATTCATAAATCCTATCGTAACAGTGAACTGATGTTTTACTTTGAATGAGATCGTTTGACCTATATTGAACATCACCAAATTGAATGGCATGTCTTAAAGACAAGGGAATTTTAACTTATCATCACTAATTGATCTGATTTAAAGAACCATTGGAAGGCAGGAAACAAGGGTAACTGTCTTATCCTGGTATGGCACTCTTCATCATTTCACATAATTGACTCACTAGGGGATCAAACCTAGCAGCTTCAGACTTGACAGAGAACGCTTAGATATAAAATCACCGATCCATCTTCCAAAAGTTCATATTTCTAACTCAATCAATTCATTATATAGGTATGCGACCTTATCCATCGCCAACTGTTTGTTAATATCTTATACTTATCATGGCTGAACTCCACTAAACAAATCCTCCCATTAGAACTCCAGATACTACCTCCAGAAGTTAGCCACTAGTGAGCTGATATTAGTTGTAATTAAGCGCTGTGAAAATTGTCACTCTCTTTTCCCCCTGAAACCTGAAGGTCCTAGATTCGATCCCTCTCGGTAAGTCATTGATGTACAAAATTGAAAAGTTCCATATAAAGATGAGGTGACTGTCTACTGCTTCCTGGTTTTCAATGGTTACGTAACCCAAACCAATTCGTGATTTCAAACTACTACCACAGTAAATATGTTTATTTGAACATCAATCTTATGCTAAAATCATAAAACGTTTATCATTTTCAATAGATAATCAAAAGTCCCCAACCCACGAAAGTAAATCAAACAAATCGTTGGAATGATTACTATATGTATACCATGGATAGTCTAATCGAAATCTTTTGACATCGAGTACAACTTATTTATTCAAGTTTTTATTTGAAATCTCTTTATATGAAACTCACGGTGATACCTGTTGTAGATAATATAATAAGTGAATATGATCATTTTGAAAAGTTATTCTTTCTTTAATTAGCATATACATTTTCATGAGTATTTCTTAAATAATTGATTTATGATGTTTTAATCTTTTTCTAAATATAGGCTTTCGTCATTACACCATTACTGTTGCGTTACAAATTCTTGTTTTATGTACATGATCATACACTTTTGAAGGTCTAAATAATACCAAAGACTGGGAGGTACTTTCCTTGTTGTTAATTGAAAAACCAATTAGAATTTAGTTTGAATAAGTGAATGTGAAATCGGGATTAGTGTGACACAGAAAGATAAATCATTATACTAATTATAGTAAGTGTTTCAAAGAATACTTGGGATCTAGAATAAATACTTAATCACTTATTGTGCATTCACTAGTGCTTCATTTTGAGATTAAGTATTCAATCAACACTTTGGTCTGCTTTATTACTCTTAACTGCAGAAAATGCTTTTATTTATAATCTTTTCAATATAACTGAAGTTGAACAAATCTTAAGAAAACGATTGTTTTTTCACTTTAATACCATCTAACAGAAAATATTCGTCAATTGGATGTTTTGTTATTGTTAGACACATTTGCCAACTGTCTGCATAAACAATAAACATTTATACTCACTGTTTGAATGTATTTCTATGCCAAATTGTTGAATAAGAAAACTGAAAACATTCTACATTTAAAATTATCGAGTTGTTACTCATTCAGTAAGAAGTAGTTTGTAGTTGGGCAGACTACGCCTAAGAACTTGATTTGTTAATGTTTGTAAAGTAATGATTACTATCATCTACTGAAAACTCATTTGTTTTGTTATTCTGCATTATATTACTTACTTGTTTAGTCTGGTTAGCGTTTTTTAGCAAGCTTATGTTTTACGGGATGAGGATGCTAGCCCCATGTTCAACCCTTCTCCTTTACCCTGTCTTAGGACCGGCAGTAACCCTAGAAGAGCTACAGGCGGAGTTATTTCACACTAAGTAATTCTTAACATTTGCTAAATACTTTTAAAAATGTTAAGGTTGAAATATTATCTGTTAGTTCAAATATCAGAATGAATGATAATGATTTTTATGTAAAACAAATATCAAATATTAAAATAACATAATACCGAAATTATAACAGAAAACGACTGTTAACTATCATTCTTTATCCTTAAAGTACATTAGGAATATCTGTAATGCGAATTAGAGCAATACATATAAGTGAACAGTATTGTTTTCATAATAGAGCAGCAATATTTAAATGTGTATATGAAAATTTTCGAACCAATGAAGCCATTTAATGAGTCAATCGTAAAACATATCGGTTGATTACGTAACTAACCACAGTAATCAAAAGGTATAAATTGGTTGTATGATGACATATGTAGTAGTAGTATCGATAAACAGATTAGTAACAACAGCATGCTTACACATGTCAACATAACACAAATATGAGCAATTATAAGTTGGGTGGAGGTGAAAGTACATGAAATCAAGCTTGGTAAAAGCAGTAGGCGTGCAATAGATAGAACTAAAGCGTTCTAAGTGGTACATTGCATACAATCAATGTTTCCGGATAGGAATCGCGCTGTTCTGTTACACAACGCTTAAGCTATAGGGATTCAAAAAACAACTCCTAGTCTATGTGTACAAAAGAGATACGCAATACCCCTATCTCTTCCATAGACTTAAAGGACTTAACAAATAACATAAACAATTCATTATACCAGTAATATTGAAGTTGAATTGTGGCTGGCAAGCAAAATCCAGGACACGCGTTTTGTCCTATTTGGGACTCATCCACTGGATGTACCTGCATTTCAGTGTTAATAATCACACTGGAATTTGAACTCAGTCTGCTTCGTGCCAAACGCCACCGTGTTCACCACTAAACTACTGTATCCAGACAGTCATACTTGTGCGACGGAAACACATGTAATTAGAATAAACTTGTATCTTTCCGTTGATTTCTAATAGACTGAAACTGGTCAGCCTCTGTTGCCATATGTGCATCCTGAGCTGAGTACCTCGATATGGGTTTTAATCATATTTTTCATTTGAGTTGGATTGTGACTGGCAAGCGGAACGGACTGGATTCGAATCCTAGTGTGAAGATTAACATTGGGATGCAGGTACATCCAGCCGACGAGTCCCAAATAGAACAAAACGCGTGTCCTGAATTCCACTTGGCAGTCACAATCCAACTCAAATAATACTCGTGATCAACACCTACATCGAGGCAATTCGCTCAGGATGAACATATGGCAGCAGAGGGTGACTAGTTTCAATCCATTACAACTCAATGGGAAGATACAAGCTTACTCTGATTATTTACACCTTTCGCTGTTTTTTGTTCGTACTTCATTCTTTACATGCGTCTTTTTCATTGAACACATTATTTTCACATTTAGTTTTGAACGATTATTATTAACCTCATGATTGTCATTGCTTTAAGAAGTTTAATTTCACACCGTTTTGATCTACATCCAGCTTATAATTGCTCGTAATTATCTCATGTTGAAATATATACTCATGCTGCTATTGTCAATCTGCTTATCATTACTACTAGTGTATTTACCATCTTACTACCAATTTGCACCATTCACCTATTATGATTAATTATGTAATCCACCTGTTTCATCTTCATCACTGATTCGTAAATTTTTTTCATTGTTCTAATAATTTTCATATTCGTATTTAAATATTGCCGTATGTTAGAGTAAAGCGTGATGATGGTTTGAGTGAAAAAAATATTGTTAGCTTATATTTGCTGTTTCTAAAAGCAGTAAGGATAATAAAAGCTGTCCAGTACTCTCTGTTTTTCAGTGATACCTTTCCAACCTCATTCTGTGACGAATTCAGTCAACTATAACTAAGTTTTAAAATAATAAGGTTAGTGACATACAGAATAACAAAGAAGCATGAAGGGAGTAAAGTAAGAACAAACAAACAGCTAAGGGTGTAAAAAATTGGGTAAATTGTTTGTTAATTCTTGAATAGCCATGAAAGGAATAGAGATGTTGCACATTTTACTGGACATATAAACTCGGGTTATTAATTTGGCTACTGATTTGTAAAGAAGATGAGATCAAATCACATCTACATTTATTAAATGTCAATACGACCTGATATATGAATATCTGAACAAATCGCGGACATGATGCCTTGGAAAATGACGCATAGTTTATTTGGTTGAAACTATTAATTCACAAAATTCTGCAAGTCATGTGCTTTTTTATTAGCTAAGTACCTCAATTCATGTCCATAAATGTTCCGCTTGAATAATTCTTTGACTTTATGTAAGTAGGCCATAACAACCAAGTAAGGCAACTATTCCAATGATGATTTTTGCAAAATAAAGAAAACTACCTTGCCATATGAACCTGTTAAACAGGTTTACGCCAAGATGCATTTTAAGCCTCAAAAAATGTAAGCAGCTAAAGAATTATCTATACACTTTTGATCCCACAGAATCACTAAACTAAAATTATTCACATACCATCCCACATAAAGTGGGAAATCAGTCAATGATATCTTCCTCGGTTTCTTTTTTTTAGTTTCTCCTCATTTATACACGAGTAAATCTAAAAACGATAGCATCGAATTATAATAAACGGATTTATGTAATGAGGTATCTGTTATGCTTCCATTGTTATTTTAGATAAAATATTCTCAATCCTAATGTATGTTTTGAAATAGTGGACATTCAAAACATATAACTACAGACACGGAATCAAGATAAATGACGGTAGATATTAACCATGCCTATTTCAAAGTGAGTAACCAGAATAAAATAGCAGATACGGAGAAGTAGATACAACCGTCGGTAGTTTATATTGTCTAGTATCATCATACACGATAACTACAAATAAAATAAAGTACGTTCATAGTTAAGTTTAGAACAACCATTATCGAGAATTAGTATCTCTTGGACAACAATAAATGTGTATATATTTTAGTAATGAATTTACATTATACAACAAGAACAATATTGATAATTGAACAGATTATGAGAAAACATAATTTACTGAATCAGTTTTTGTAATAGAAGTGTATTTTCAAATCGTACAGTTCACTAACATCTCAGAATCAAAATCTCCAATGAAATTATGATATTGCAATAATAATAGATCTGATGGTTGCATTTATTCACATAAATAGGTATAATTTTAAAGAACAGCAAGAAAATAACATGGAAAAAAACAAAAGAATCTAAATTGTGCTTCGTTTAACTTCATAAACTTAGTTTACTGTTGTCAGCCATGTAAAAGCTGTATAGCTCGTTAGAAACATGCCTTGTTGTTTTATAACGAACAGAATTATGGAGGTTTACCACTTCTTATAAACATATGTAGTGTGTTGGTTAATTTTCTAATTGATACAATAAATAACTTAGGTAGTGTGTTTAAAGTACAACTGTAGCATTTCTGTTGTTAAGTATAATGTTGATCAAATTGTATTCTCTTGTGTACAGTTTGAGAATAATCGCACAGCTCATCTGCATATCAAAAGACGTTGAAAATTCAACAGATTTTGCGTACAAAATGTCCTGTGCATAATATGCCATCATAGTTGATTTTGAATTAATCGTTTTAAAGCATAAATTTAGTTGATTCTAAAAAAAATCCTACTGTAACGTTAAAATTCCAAGTGTTTTTCTATTATTATTTTACTTTAAACAAAATGAAAGTTATAGATTTTACCATGTTAACGATGAATTCTCTTTCCGATTTTCTTCGGAAACATAGTTTGATAATATGAAAAATTGAATACTTCTACGTTTCTAAGACAAAATGTGAATTTTATTTTTCAGGAAATGTATTTTAACTTGATTGCTTAACAAACAGAAGAAATTAATGCGAACAAATAGAAATGGAATTCAGGACATTAATTTCAAATATAATTTCAGTGTAATAATACAATGATCAGTCGCTTGAGTCGACTCTAATAGATGCCAGGTTTCACTGGAAACTAACATGATCTTAGTTTTACTTAAACCGCTAAATTGAGCTTGTTTTCTACTATGATCGTTTTCAGATAAATTCTGTTTGAATTTATTCATTTAGCTTTATATATAGCGCAATGTGACAAATGACTTTAAATTGTACAATAAAGGGAATTTAGTTACAAACCTACAATTTACTTTTATAATAACATGATACCGAATGATATTTCATGTGTTGGAGTCCCTTAACAAATTCCCTATTATCATGAGTATGATGACAATAATAATAATGGCAGCAGTTCTGGAATATTACATTACAATACTTCCCTAAACTGTCTCATAGCTGACTGAGGATTAAGTATAATGAAGGCGCTTGAAAATAAATAACAATGAAGTTGCGATATTGGTTCAGAAGATCTAATAAAATCGTTAAGACATAATTTAATGGGCATATAAGATCTAAGTGGATTATACAAGAGAAATGTACATTTTCTATTAATCGGATCATTATTACTCATAAAAGATAGGAATTCAACACAGCGATCATCTTCAACAGAAATACATAAATATAGCTTATTAAGATTAACATTAGTGTGCGTAACAACTTTTGAAGGAACATTAGTGTTCAGTTGTTCTTAAAAATGTGATTAGCTAGAATGGGTGTTTTTTGAATCTGGTTTGCAATCATTATTCATATTCATACTGGGATCAGTTATAGACCTAATGTTATATGAAAACATTTTTGTGACAACTTACTGAAACGTTTGATCAAGAGGATGGTGTATATAATGAATTAAGTGAAAACTAAAATTGAAGTGAATTACTGGATTATGTGGTTGCGTTTTATTAATCATTTGATATAGACAGTTTTAAAATGGCATTAAAACGCTGAATATCTGTAATGTAGTCGAAATCACATTTACTTGTTTCTCCCAAGAAGTTCGTTTTAGAGATATTCTCAGTGACATCATGAAACAAACTAAAAACTTTCGAGTGCACATAGCTTGTAATCAGAGGTGATAGAAGGAACCTAAATTTAGTGTTGTGGTCTGATTTAATAAATACTGTTAGAAATTTCGGATGGAAAATATAATGAGATGACTCTGTACCTATTGGATCAGGAAATGTTACAACTGTAGTTTCTTTTGGAGCAGTAGCTGAAGGAAAATGATTATTAGCCAATTCAATTTCATTTATTGGAGTTGCATTAACTGCTGAAAATCAAAGTAATCGTATGGGTTGCTAGCAAGACAAAGAAATCATTTGAATAATTGCCTGTTTCTTTTCAGTGCATTTCAGGGTGCTACGAGAAATCGGTTACTTATCGCATCAAGTACCTACTTGTTTATATAACACTGAAACAAGCTAATTTTTCAACCCGATAGTTTATGTTACTTGCAAAAAATATTACTGAATGCCTAAACAACTGTACTAGAGCATGTGATGAAAAAGTAAGTATATGAGATCTTAACATTATTGACACAAAATATCAAACAATATATTCTATTGTGATATGAAAATATGTGAAAAAATAACTATGAGGACATTTGGTAGTGAAAGTACTGTCCTATCACTGGTTAAGTAGCTTTTGACAACTGATTAGCTAATACGAATAATCATTGAAACAGATTAAAGAAAATTGTCTGTGTATACGGTTCCAAAAAAACATTATAGAAATAAATTTCACAGGTGATCCTGACATTTAGTGACTCTGGCAGTGTTATAAAACGAAAATACATATAAACGAGTGCGCTGCCAAAACAGAAAGAAGTTTGGAGTGGGCAAGATAACAAAATGATGTTTTTAAGGAATTAATTCGTATATTCACTGACTAGTCTATAAAAATGCTTTCGCATGTCAGTTACTTTTTTTAACTTTCCATTTTCGGAATGAAAAACGTTATATCCTCCTTACAACTTAATCTAGTCTTTTGTCTCAGTTGAACAAAACATCTAGTTCCGTAGTATTTATCAATAAGGTTTTGGTTATAAATGATGTAGAAAAATGCTTCACTTTATGTTCACTCAAGAAATTACCCAAAAAAAAATCCTAATTTGACAATAAACTACAAACGAAGCAAAAGTAAGTGCTCATGGGGTTTAATTTGAAGAATATAAACTAAACTTCGAAAATCATTTCAACAGCCTAATAGTTGGACTAAAGCCGTCTTAACTAATTAAATCTTTGACCGTCTATCTCAAAATTTTATGAAATATTAACAACAGTATAAATTCAACCACATATTTTTCTTACATGTACAGTATAGAGTTATTGGCGTCAATAATCTACTGTTTCCTTTTACATGGACTCAGTCAATAACCATTTAAATTGATTATGGAACATTACAACATTTCTTATTGTCAAAAGTCGATAGTGTTTCATATTGCATGCTAACTAAAAATTTTACTTTAGCATTGATTTGCATAATTTGTAGGTGAAACACTTGTTTATGATTAAGTTACCATTGATGATTTGTTGCAAAAAATGATGAAAAGATTTTTGCTAGTAATCAGTTGTTAGTAATTTAACCAACTATAACATTTTCGTTTCGCTTTACTTAACATGACTTCTTAGATTTTACTTCTATAAATTAGGAAGAAATAAACACTCGTTAAACAAAGAAATATCCAGAAGTGTATAAATTAATCTAAACTCATCATGTGATACCCAAGAAAATAAAAATCTTATG
The DNA here is from genome assembly GCA_025215515.1 of Schistosoma japonicum. NCBI lineage: Eukaryota > Metazoa > Platyhelminthes > Trematoda > Strigeidida > Schistosomatidae > Schistosoma > Schistosoma japonicum. The sequence continues at coordinate 43,552,115 of CM046069.1, read as the reverse complement.
AAAAATAAATAGAAAGATAAAAATAATGATGAAATTCGGAATCTATGTTTATTATTATGAATAACTTACGATAACGAAAGGAGATAATGTCAGTTAGTTAAGGAATATATTCATAAGAAATGAAGCACTTTGGGAAAGATCTGAAACGCTCTAAGAAAAATTATGAAGCCTGTAGTTTGTGGAGATAGGAAATTTTGAAATGCGAAGTCAGCGATTGCATAACTTTGACTTATTAAAATCATATTTATGCAGCTTTGTAGATTAATTTTATAGAATTACTGAGTAGAAAATATTTATGGATTGTAATCAGCATGAAAGACGAAGCATAAAGATATTAGGGGTGAAACGAAAATTAAATATACTGTGAATTATCATTGTGATAAGGGTAATAAAACATTTGCACAACTGAAGACATGGAATGGAATAATTGGATTCATTCAGTGTAAAATGAAATTTCGTTGAACTATTCCATATCTACTAGTAATGTTTGAAAACGTCACCAGCGTCATTCTAAGACAGGATTTTATTGAAATTTTTTTTTAGTAGGTTGTATCTTCAATAGCCTTTAAGAGTTTTGTATATAAACAAATGCAAACACGTTGTAGCTGGTGTTCATTACGAAATCAATAAAATCTGATTATTAACACTCTCTAAATGGAATATGCTAACTGAGGAAAAAGTAACATCATAGTATCGTACAAAAGTTTCGTCGTAGTGTTACAAATGAAATAAAAAAATATTTTTTACCCCGTGGAAAGTATTTTGTTTCAGTTAGGATGAATTTGTATATTCCCATTGAATTGTTATAGAATGAGGCTGATCAGTCTCTGTTGTTATATGTGCATCCTGAGCGGATTGTCTCGATTTAGTGATTATTAACAAGTATAATTTAAGTTGGATTATGATAGGCAAGTGGCAAGTGTGAATAATCGCTATATCGAGGCAATCCGCTCAGAATGCACATATAGCAACAGAGACTGATCAGTTTCATTCTATAACAGATCAATTGGAATATACAAATTCATCCTAATACCAATTCGCCTGTTGCACAATTTTGACTGTCTGGACTCAGTAGTCTGATGGGAAACGCGGTGGTGGTTGACACGGAAAGGACTGAGTTCTAATCCCAGTGTGAACGTCAACATTAGGATGCAGGTGCATCCAGCCGATGAGTCTCAAATAGGACAAAACGCGCGTCCTGGATTCCACTTGCCAGTCACAATCCAACTTAATTAATTTTGTCCCTGTGTTCTAAGAAAACCTGACCATTTGAAGCTTTTCATTGAATATGGATCGATTTATAGCCGGGATGTTAGCGCTTATTGTTTAACATTCATAATGATAATATCCAACAGCAAAGCGTATGTGATAAACCTTTTCATTTAGAAGCTAATTTAATTTAAATTCCAACCTCTTATCAAATACTATTTTTAATTGTATAGCTGAAGTAAAGTAGAAGAAGCGAATCACCATTTGCAAAGTATGTAAATTTGTCTTTATTTTTTGGTCATATTCTTCATGTGAGTTTCTTTGTATAATCAACTATGTATATTTTATTGACTAATACAGAAATGTTGTGAACTTTTATTAAATGAACTGTCTATCATTTTAGTTAATGTAATCAAATTTACTTACAACAACTATAACGACATTCAAATTAACTGTAGTCAATTCCAGTACTGGTTACAGAAGTTAACAATTTTCGCCTAATCACGAAATTTCTTCTTCTCGGTGATACCATATGAAGATGATAAAAATGAACCAAAGTATTTGATTCTTAAATTTCGTAGCATAACTTTTAGAGAGCGGAAAATTTCTGATACTAAGTTATTTATCATTAAGTAAAGAGTATTAAAATGTGTTCAAACACTAAAACATCTTTTACATGATTACAATTCAATTAATTTACAAAACAATATTGCTTCCATAGAAGTTAAAAATGATGTTTTTGGTAATTACACAAAGAGTTCCATACTTTGACGTGACAGATGTTTAGTGTTCCCTGATTTTCATTGGTATCCGACTGAGATCAATCTATGACGAACACAAACAACATGACATTATTCTTTATAATTTACCGGTATTTTTACGCATGATGATGTTTAGCAATAAACTCTAATTAGAAAACTTGTTCAATCAGATAGCAGATCTTATACCATGTTCTCAGGAGGATCTCACCCACTTTAAATCAACTATTTTAAATTGTGCTGGCTACTTCTCCAAAATTGAACGAAATTAAATGTAATACTTGACTAAGGACCACAACCCATTAACATAACGAGAAACAACAACGTTTTACTAACGTGACCGGATGAAAGTACAGGCACTAAATTAGTAGATCGACAAGATTACATAAGTTAAATGTCAGATATTCTATCAAATAACAAACACTTCTCGAAACCGAGTATTATCTTGTTTGATTGCAGTAAGCAATAGTCAGTTAACACTGATCATCACGTAGTGTCGGCGACAGAGATGTAACTACGGTGCCGTAACGCTTAATGGTGCATTTTTACAATCATGGGCAAAGTTTAAGAAACCTATTTATGACAAGCATAATACTTGGCAACATTATCAGTAGTCCATCACGTCTAATCGTATAATACTAACTAAAGTAGGTTGGAATACAGATGCAAGCAGACTTGTATTGTAATCATTGTTTAGTAAGTGGTTACTAAACAACCCTAAAATTCCATAGTGAAATTGATCATTATTAAGGAACTGACTAATTTAGGAATTCTGTACAGTTCTATGCATCTTACAAAACCCTGGAACTCGACAAAATATATTTATTACCTTGTGACAATTAGCACCTAATAATTAATAAAATCACGTTGTTAATGCATTTTTATTATTGAAAAATAACGTTTTTTAAGAAAGTGTATTATGTCATATCAAGTTAATAAAAGACTTGTAAATGATAGTTTTGCATGTAATCAGATATGTTTTTTTCCAATTTAATTTCGAATTAATGTAACACCGATCTTGAAATAGGTGAGTTTATTATGAATCAAAGTCATTCATTATTCCAACTGCAAAATTTATTTTCATATTCAAAGGAAAATGTTCATTGTGAAGTCAATTTTCTGCAATTCAATATCCTGTTTTATGCAATGGAAGACAGTTTCGAAATCGGAATAGTTTATTTAGATTTTACATTTGAAGCAATATCAATATCCTTTTTTGTTTATCTGTTTCATTTATCATAAGATACTTTAAATGAAAATAATTTCTAGTGTTTGTTTTCAAATGATATAGAATGTAAACAGACATTAAATCTGTTTATGATACAATGTGCTTATATAATGGATAAACAATCCTTGGATTAAAGACAATAGTTTAGTGATGAGATAGAGTTCTGTTAAACGATATAGTGTATTCAGTTGGATCAACATTTTTTTGTCATGTTTATTCATCTAATTAAAATATTTCATCTTTCTCATTTTAGCAAAGGTAAAGAGTAATGATTTTGTATGACAGTAAAATACGGAAATAATTCATTCTTACTCAAATGGATTCTATCAACGTAAATGCAGTTAGATATTTGTTGGTTATTATAAGGGTAACTAAATTACAAATGTTAAGTTTACACATTGAAATTAACGTAAACAACCATTACTTGTCTTCCATTCAGAAATGTGTTATCAAAATTGTGATACAGATTATCTAATTTCAGTATCACACTATTTACTAATTTACGTCATTTAGATTATAATCGACTACATGTATATTTTGAAACCTATTAGACTTACTTGTTTATATTCAGTTGTACAAATTATTAAATATAAATAACTGATATCACGAAATGGTTGGGATTAGACAACCATTGATTACTAGGAATCACCGGACAGTTGCTTCCTCTTAGTATTGGACTCTTCAGCAGGGGGCATTCACTATAATCTCTTAGCACACAACACATTTTGTGTGGATACAAGCTTTTTTTTCAGTCCATCCCTCCCACATTTTTCTTTCTCACCCTATGTCTGGATATGTCTAATCAGAAATTAACAGTATTCATATTCAGTTCACTGCTTTTAGTAAAATATGTGAACTATTCATTCCTGAAAAACATTAACTCGTTTCTTAATACCGTAATGCAATATTTGTGAGAGCAATATTATAGAAACCAGTTCAAATGTAGTTACGTCCACTGAGAAATTATTCCAAAGTTAGTTGACGTTGGTTGAGTAGTAATCGTAGTCAATGACTTCTGGTGATAAATGGCTAAAACTATGCATACAGTACAGTGATTTATGAGTAAAAATTTTTCATGTATTAAAATATAAAGTGTATACATTTCATACCTATCGATAAAGAAAACTTTCTAGGACCGTAAATCGCACTAAGTTATATGAACCGACACAGGGTGGATTAAAAATTTCCTATGTATTTACACTATATATATTTCTCAGCACTCAACCGACACATTTTAGAGTAGTAACGGATATCAGTGACTGATTTACTGATAAAGAGAACAATCAATAATTCATGGTGTTTAAGATTGCAATTTACGAAGAACCAAAGCAGTTTTCTCCTTTCACATAATATTGTGACAAATTTTATGAGTTTTCAAACTGTGTATATTGTAAAACGTAACTATAAAAATATGTTAGTAGTCCTTCTGGTTAAATTATTTGCCACTTCTGTTATCTAAAGATAACGTCGGATGCATAAGAAAGCATAAGTAAAATGACACAGTACAAATCGCATTATTGTACATTATTATAGGACGAAACTTATTTTAATGATAATTCTATAAGTCAGGTATTCAAAGTAATACGGTACATTCTTTTCAGTAAATTATAATCCTGTTATGCATTTAAAAATCGAAATTATTTTGTAACTATATTTAGATTGGCATTGTATTGTGCCGGGAAAAATTTTAAAGACCAACATTTTGTGACTTCAGGTTGGTTGAAGTGATAAACCTAAATAAATGTTCGGTTGAAGGTTGTGTTATGTATTACGGAGTAATAATTTCAATTAATCTAATCACAACTATAAGCTTTTGTCAGTTGATAAAATCTCCACTCATCAACGAAATTTATTTACACATCAACCAATCTCTAAGTCTGTAAAATCGGTATATTGTGTACTAATTGTCAACCCGCATCCACAACCTCATCAGGAATCGAATCCAGGACCCTCTGGCTTAGCGGCGAAAGTTTTACCATTAGATCGATTTATGACATTAAATTAACATTTAACAATCTCTAAGATACCCAATCGCAATAAATAATTGAGACGGAGATTTCCACTCAATTTTTTTCGATTTCAGTTTACAAATGTCTATAACCTGAAGATAATGAAGACTGTCATAATGTAGCTATTATGCTGCAGACTAAATAATTAACAAAATACATAATCGAAGGTTTTAAAAAATTTCCAACATAATGGATCCAAGACTACCTGTTTGATTCATGTCAATAAAAAATGAGACCCTCGCTACTCTCACAACTGAGGCAACAATTATTTATGCAAAACTTAGTTGCTACAAACTAAATCGCTTTTATACGTTTTATCATTTTTTAAACCTACTTAACTTTCATAACAAGTTGGGTAGTGTTTTCTCTAAATAATCTGTTGTTCATCCTGGTTGTAAGCAATTTATCTGAAGAGGGTTGTTGTCTTTATCTTAGATACGTAAACGTATGCCCACCTGGAAAAGTTCACAATTGCATGAATGAGAAGTATTGTGTGTTATTTCTTTCAAGACATCTACTTGTAAGGGAAAATGAACTTATTTGGGTTCATACAAAAGTTAAGCTATTTTAAAATATTTTATGGTAATAACATTACAGTAATGAAAGTTTCTTTTCACATATTAAGTTTACTAATCTCGCAACTTTTTTCTTTAGGGTATATACTGTACATTGTAACATATATTTCACACCACATAGTTCAAATAACATAATTTCGAAACTGAAGATGGCCATTCAGAAATCGAATTGTAGTGTCAAGTTGGTTGTTGATTGAAAAGACTTCGTTCATGATTTCACATAGGCTGCAATATCATATAAAGTTTAAGCAGGCGGGAGTGGGAGGAGGGAGATGGTAAAATATGATGGTCTACAATGACGAAACAAAGAATTTAAGCAGATAATAGGATTAAGCTTGAAATCGCTCCCAAATCTTTGATTAAAAATCATCAAAAGACGCTTTTTTGTTTAAACCTTCGATATTAAAACAACTTAAACCATCTTTGTGTATAGAAAAATGTCGATGTAAAGACTTTTACTTTCCATATTGTATCATTTCTCCTTTGGATTACCAACATCATATGTATTTGACATTTTCATTTAACTGGTAGTCATTAGTTTCTATAAACAAATGTCTTGACTACTGTATACATATATAACCAGACTGCTTGAAATGCATAGAAGTGTATTTTTCAAATAATTTCCATATTTTCATTACATTATAAAAGATGACCAATTGTTTTAATTAATCAATGTATTAAAACTTCATATTATTTGATAATTTATTGGGCGTCAACTGAGCTGGACTACATCTAACGAACAACGTTGTTGTTAATCTAAACGATTCTATATTACAGCAACTATTATCTTATTACAGTTAGTTGAAAACAGTTGGCTAGAAAAAATAAACCTACGTTTGATATCAACTGATATTAGTCATTAAACATTATTGTGTCCGCTTATGGCAACTTATCATACTAATTGGATATTTCCATACTTCACCAGGTGTTGATGTTATAAATAACAGTGGTTAAGATATGAAGGTAGTCACTGGTTTCTTATAGGATTGAAAAAGATACCACTAATTGGTGAGTTGTTTTTTACTAATTTGTTTTCCGTTACATAGAGCTGACCTAATTGATTTTTCGACAGCAGTGTCTCTATCACATCAAACTTAAAAACACTAACTAATATGATTGCGCTAGCGTGAAGAATAATATTAAAATAATTTCTGCTGGAACTTTCTGTCAATCTATGTGTTATACGATCGTTCAAGGAATAATATTCAATGTTTATGACTTGTAGACTAAGCTGTATGTCATATTTTATTTTAACGGCGGAAAGTATACATTTTTTCTTTTTGATTATTTTCGTTAACGATTGGTTTCTGTTAAATATTAAATAAGACTAAACTTTATTGAAGTAGAATCAGTTTCGGAATAAATCTAGTTGTAACAATATCATTGTATAATTTAACAGAGATGAAACAATCAGTAATGTTTATTGGCGTATATCGCTGCATTAGAGGGCGATTCAGTCCTACACCGTTTTCAAAGGCATGGTCTGTTCTTGAGAAATGAAATGTTTTCCTGGTAAATAAATTTACTTTATCAGTTCATGATCACTATCTAATTGCCATGTTTTACTATGCAGTCGTTGTTACATATGTAATACGTAAATGACATCTTGATTTCGCTACAAATGACGACTGAATTCGATTTAATTTCTACGTATGAATTATTATTCACACGAAATCGGGGCCTATTTTCTTAATAGTGTCAGTTGAACTTGTTACATAAACGTTAGAAAACTGAATTCATTTCACTTTTGATTTGATGTTAATAAAATAACCAGTGTTAAGATTTCAGGAACAACTAGAAAAACAGTTAGGCGACCGTGTAAGCGATTGCCATCCGGAAGCAGGTTGGAATGATATCAAAAAGGCTGTGGAAACAGCAGTGATATCTGCTAGTAAGGTAAATCATAAGGCTAGGATGAAGCCGTGGATTTCAGTAGCATCCACCGAACTGATGGATGCTCGTAAACTCATCCCACCTGACTCTGAACATGATGAAGAGCAAAGTGAGCTTAAGCGCAGGCTGATAAAAAGCCTACGCAACGACCGTGAACAGTGGTGGGTGTCGAAAGCAAAACGATGGAAAAGGCAGCGGCGATAGGCAACAGTAGGCAACTTTTTCGACTTATCAAGGAAACTGGTATTAGGAATCTGAATGTGAGTGACACCATCTCGGAAAAGGATGGGATTATAATTCATTCTCAGTCCAGGAGATTGGACCGATGGGCAGAAAACTTTAGGGATCAGTTCAACTGGCATTCAGCCACACTTCGGTTGCCCACGATCCCCAGTCATCCTGAATGGCAAATCGACTTAACTCCTCCTAGTCTCTATGAAGTTGAGAAGGCTATAGGAAATCTGAAGCGAGGTAGAGCAGCAGGTCCTGATAGGCTTACCCCTGAAATGTTTAAGGATGGTGGTCTAGTTTTAGCAGCTAGATTGACTGAAATCTTAGGTAGAATCTGGGAACTGGGCGTAATACCATCTGACAGGTCTCGATCCCTGATTGTCCCAATTTATAAGAAAGGACAAAAGTCTTCTTGTGACAATCACAGGGAAATCAGTCTGACTAATATAGTTTCTAAATTGTTAGCCTTGATTATACTTAGACGCCTAACTAGAGCTCGTGAAGAGCAGACTAGAGAAAACCAGGCTGGATTCGGACCTGGACGTGGCTATATAGACCACATCTTCACACTGCGACAGGTCCTGGAACACAGATACACATTTAGGCGTCCTACAATAGTTGTCTTCCTGGACCTAGAGGCTTCACGTATCTGGGGAGTCTCATCAGTGCTGATGGCCTGGTGACTGACTAAATCTCAGCACAGTTACAGAAAGCTCGATTGGCTTTTGCCAAGTTGCGTCACTTATGGCGCAGGCGAGATATCCGCTTGCTAATCAAAGGACGAGTGTTCCGTGCAGCAGTTTGCTCTGTCCTACTATACGGGAGCGAAACATGGCCGTTAAGAGTAGAGGACATTCGTAGGTTACTGGTCTTCGATCATAGGTGTCTCCGAAGCATTGCTCGTGTATCGTGGGACAACCGAGTGAGCAATGCTGTCGTTAGGAAACGGGTTCTAGGAAAGGAGGGCAAATCAATAGATGAGGTATTGAAACTTCATCAGTTGAGGTGGTTGGGACATGTGTTACGCATGTCTAACTACCGACTGCCTTGACGAGCTATGTTTTGCGGCGTAGGAATAGGTTGGAAGAAAGCTAGGGGCGGCCAAACCAAAACATGGCAGAAATCGATGAAGTCACTGACAAGTGGACTAAGTCATGTTGGTAGATGTAGGCTGTGTGGTTGGGGTCCGCGAGACGAAAGTCACCAATGGTTAGAGACCTTGAACGACATGGCTCAGAATCGTTTGCAATGGCGCAGGTGCATCCACTCTTTGTGTTCTCTCAAAATCTAACCTTCCGAATTCTCTATCTTTCTCCTTTCTAATTTATCTCACTGAATTATACTTTTCGAATCATATCGCTCCCTAATCTTCTGCATTTCTTCCAATACTTCTACTATCGCTATCACTCTTGGATTTGAACTGACAGTTGCGTCTCTGTGCTAATGTGGCATGGCAACCTGAACTGATGTACGTACGTACGAAGTTCTGCGTTATATCTGTCTGTCTGTCTGTTAAGATTTTGTATGAATATCATTGAATATACCTATGCAATATTGTCAGTAATCAGCTGACGTAAACATTATATTAGTAAATCATATAACTATCGTTCTAGGCTTTCTATGTTACTGCATTAACAGCATTAATTACTGAAGCCAGTAGACTTCAACACTAAGTTGACTGATGTATTTGCGTTAAGTGTGGTTTGCATTTTAAAAATGCAACTTGATAGAAATACTACTTAAAGTGTACATAGCTCCAATTTTATTATTTAATAGTAACAAGTTGGTTTGTTAAGAGTGCATGGATTTTTTATATGTATCGCTTATATGTTAATGAGATATTTCGATAACATTTTTGTAACTTATGATGGAAATAATTATCTTAATGATGTAGTGAATGAGTTTGACAACTTCCGGAATTCGCTAATTTTTACATTAAGATCATTGTCTAATTGAAAAATTCTTTCCTTGAACATCTTACTAAAATAAGACAGACTGCTTTTTGCAACAGGCAGTACATAGCAAACCAAGCTATAATAAACATTATATGATTTTTGATAGTTGGGTTCCTTTAAAAGTGAAGGGAAATTCGATCCATTCTTAAGCTTCCAGGGCTAAACAACACTGTATTAACGATGCAACCGATATTAAACTGAGAAAAACTACTACTGATGCTTATCAGTGGAGGTTATCTACCATGATTCACCAACAAAACCTGGAAATTAAGTGCTTCATGAAAAAACGTCAACGGTTCCATAGAAATACCTTTCTATGAATATTGGATTCAGAAGAGTTACAGTTCCCATGATTTAGAAAATCATACTTTTAAAAATTACCGGCAGAACTTTGGATCGTGATTATTTCAAAGACAAACTGGAGATATTAGTCAGTTTGGTGTGTGCATACAAGTTTAATTACTGCCACGAACCAAGCTACGTCGACCACATGAACGCTACTCTAAACGCTACTCTTGGTTGTTCAAACGGATATGCAAATCAGTCAGTGGCTCCATTTTTTAATACCTCGCAATCTTCGGTTACCTAGCTCCACAAGAATCTTTTTTAAATCATTCATAAAACTAAACAAACTGGCTATAAAGGATACAATCAGAGACCTACGTATGACAGAAGCTTTATTCATTTACCAATACTTTGTGTTCTGAGAAAAGACATCTATGCGCTCATTTTACCTTGAGTCTAACCTTCTCTTATTTTTCATAATTATTATTCAACCCATTTTCCGTAGTATTTTTTTGATTGGTATTTTCGGTATCATTTAATTATTCGTCTTTTCATAATTCTTAAGTGGACAAACAGGCATTTTTTATTATCTTCAAAACATTTTTCGACAGATCTCCAGACCATTACGTTACTTACTTCCGTTTCCTTATTACTTTCAAGATTATTTAATAACTCATAACTTATAATTGAAGCATTTCGTCTCATTTCTCAAACGATTATGAAACTTTTTCTTTGACGTAATATTTCTATTTTATTATAGAGTATTGTGTAAAGTTTCAGTATATATATACGATTTTACAAGTAATGTAAATAAAATCTCCGATAAGAACATTTACTTCGCTGAGCATAATGTGTTATTTCAATACGATGATTCTTTGAAAACAAACGAGACATAATTCAATGCATTATTGAATAGTAAAAGATTTATATTTGTGTTAACCAAAAAGATGTTGCAGATGGTCACTAATTTAAAATATCTTTGTTTGACAAGTAAATAGGTAGACTTTATTATTCAGTACAGAAACCTATTTTCTGTTGTTTATATATGCTGAAAATTTCAATGGCTCAAAAAGTAACTAACAGGGCTAATCTTGGATCTGGTTAATCTGAAATATGTTTGTCATATAATGTACACAATTGAAAATAAAGGCGACAATAGAGCTGAAACAAAGAACATTGACGGAATTGTTTAAATGAACAATTGGTAGTCAGCTCAAAAATGAGTTTGAAAATAAGACGGCCTTGTGTAAGTCAAATATAAACTAATTTGGTTACTTGATAATGAGTTGTATGAATATCATTAGTTTTCAGACCCATCCAACTAAAGTCTCTAGATTTTATCTACATAATTATCCTTAGAGAAAAATAGTAGTTTAGATATCACCTAGAGTTAGCGAAAATGATTCAAAGAGGATACTTCAGAAAACAACGTTTTTTCCAACAAACTAAGAGAGGTAACTGATATTCGTTCAACCTAACTATTACTATTTATTCATTTAGATTGTTTTAATTTTGTCCTTGAAACATACAAATTAAGCATCTACTTTACAAAGGTATTAGTATGTATATCTGGAACAGAGTAAAAATGTCTATATCACATAATAAGATAAGCATTAAAAATAAGATTCGGAAAATGAGGACATCTGAATAAACATATGTGGATTGACAACTAATTGGCACTTTACAAACATTTACTCTCCGCTATAGGAAAAGACTGACATGATGAATGCGAGTTTCTCCTATCCCTTAAAGGATTTTTGAAAAAAGACTAAAGTAGAATATGGATTATATGAAGTAAAAATTGAATCACATTTCAATAACATAATGCTCTTAATTCCTTAAAAAAATATCGTTATATCTTACTTGAGAATGGTTAACGATATCGATTTAATGGAACAAGTTTCGTAAAAGTAATGGACTACGATGAGGAGAGCATGCTCATTTAGTATTTACGTTTATTTCATTGAATAATAAGTCCTCATGTTTAATCCAGCCATTTTTATTCTACTTTTTGCTATTTTATTGTCGAACGTATCCACAATTAACCAATTTATAAGTAGATGGAACATTGTTGTGTGGTTACGCATATTCTACTATATTTGTTACAAATTGATAAATTGTTCTCCTTCCGTTATGTTTCTTCATGTGAAATTGACATGAATACTGAATCCGTGTGTCAAATAGAAGTTACAGTACCACATAAGTGATGAATAGGAATCTGTAATTGAAGGTATCAGTGTTTTAAGCCAACAATTTTGAACAAAATCTTGCCTTTAAAAAACAGTAAGGAGTGATTTCAAATCTATTGCTCCTTTTTACATCATAGGCACTGATAAATCATTTAGTAACGTGGCATACTAAAATCAGCCTAGAAATAGTTGCCAGACGGTTACTGAGAAGGCTTACGAAATCTTTAGTTCTCATAGAGATATGTATGACAGATCAGTGTGACTTTTTGCTTTCAGCTGTCACATTCATAAATTTAGATCATTATGTGAACGATGTATAAGATGTTTATAGTTACTGGCTTTATTCATTAACTAAAATACATAAAACTCGATAAACTGTCACCACATAAACATTTTAACGTATTTCCTGCCCTAAATAATCAAACGAATAATAGTATAAATTACACTATTTTGCAAAAGTTTTCAGTCGTGTTACTCGTTAGGTTACAATATTTTTCTTTAATGTGACACAAGACACATTTCAGTAACAATGTTATGAATACAAATGCTTATATTAAGAACCAAAATGCAGTAAAAACAAAGTAGACTCTAACATCTATTCAACAGTTAGTTTGGGACGTCAGTTAATTGGTTCTATCAGGGACCGAATTCATAAAAGTAGACTTTCCACTTAATTTTCAGATTATTGAATGAGAACTCAGTAGTACATGCATGCTTATTCAGCTTAGGGTTCCTAACAAACAAATGATTAAGGCATGAAAACAAGTAATATTTTGCTTATACAGAATTTTTCATTTCTTAAAAGACTGCCTTGTTATTCATTTTCTCAGGTTAAGCCGATTTGTTCCATAATTTTCAAAGACTCCCTTACTCCTGTTATTTTGCTACGGTAGTTTGCTTTTATTGCTAGTACAATGGTAGTCATTAAACCAAGAGTACATGCGGACATAATTTCCACTCATTAAGATGTATGATTTATAAAAATTAGTGAAAGATTTGGTCAATAAAATTAGGTTTCCGTATAAGCAACTGTGTATAAACCACATTATGTAAATACTATGCAAATATCACAAAAATGAAACATGATATAGAATGCAAAGACAGAAGCAACGGCCTGATGATTATCATTTACATTTGTTATCAACTGGAAATAAATTTCCTATTAGTAACTATCAGTGCTAGTATAAATCGTTAATGTTGTCTTGGTATCAACCAATGTTACTTAAGATGCAATATAACTTATTAATACTAAATACCTCTAATAATTAGAATTTTTCTAAAGTGGCTAGTAAGCAGCCGGTTTTTCTAGGCTTTCTGAAACCGTCTCTATCAGACATTTAAAATCTGGTGCATGAATCGATCTCCGTACATAATCACGCCATTTTCTGTTAACTTTTTGTAACATATAACTACATCTCCACATCATTTTCATTATTTTCTAGCTTCAAACTTTATTTTTTATTGGCTTTGACTAATACCAATCGTGAATATCTGATGTGGCTAATTGATACTTAGTGCTGATATCAACAACTGCTAATAGCGCTTCGATAGTGAATGCTACAACTACTTTTACTCCTATGCACTTAGATTTAAAAATACGAAACATGCAAGATAAACAAGTCCGTAGAGACCGAGAAAAAGATTGACCGTTCACGTTCAACAATTTTATCATCATGGTTGGTTGTTGCCGAATTTGTCACCCTAAACCAGCTTCACACAAAATTATTTCAGGCGAATATTTAAAATATTTTTATCAGATCAATTAATATAACGAGTGCTACGTCAAATGAAAATTGTCTTGATATAAATTCTGAGGATAAAAACTACACGAAATGTTTCTTGTTGCATGGCAGTTTCATCGAAAATCAATACACTCACTTTTATTTGATTTTCTTCAGATAATTACCTATACGAGATTTGACTTCTCTCTCCAACAATGACATTGACCTGTGATGAATAATTTCAATACACTATCAGTTGATCTTATCTTTGCATTATCAGTCTAAGTGATATCCTGAAAATGTTTCCTGTAGAATATTTCAGTGTGATTTTTACTTCATCTTTTGAATATTACTTTGATCATTTCCAAATAATGCTACAAGTTATTTTTTAAGCTGGATTGTGACTGATCCAAGACGCGCGTTTTGTCAATGCTAAGGATGCACTTATGGCAACAGAGACTGGTCAATTTCAGTCCATTACAAATCAACGATAATATACAAATACGTCCTAATGCTACAAACTGCTTCTATTAAAGTCCTGAATACAGATGTGTTAAACATTTTAGGAGACATTACCAAAGTTAAACTTGATATTTTTGAAAAAATTAAGCACTAGATAAATGGTTTACAGAATTAAGCAATATATTTGAAATATTCCAGTGAATAAAAATTGTTTCGAGGCTTATTGTAAGCGAATGAATAACCGAATTAAGTTAAAGTTTGAACAATTTTACGGAATAAATCAAAATCAAAGTAATTAGTACGATTAAATTATAAATCTGAAAGCTTTGAAGTCATATCTTTATGGGTCAAGGTGTTTCACTGTGAGACATGTTCGTGTTCTTGTGTGTTTTTGCTAACTGTCAGTAAGTGTGAAAATTTATAGTGTTTGAAGTGAGGGAAATAGTAATAATCTATGTATGCATTAAATGTATGAGAAATTCGAAAGCATCTATTTGTGGTTGTTTAGATAAATAGTTCAAGTAGGATGGATAATAAAGCATTTATTCTTATTAAGTACGGTAGGGCTTTACAAACTATGGAACACCAGCTACTCACCTATCTTTATAGTTAGATAAACCTTCCCAGATAATTTGGATGGTATGTATGCCAATTTTATAATTATTGTAAATAGTTTATGCTTCTAGTGCTGATTTAATTTTCAATTTTTCAAACTCAACAGGATTACTAGGAAGACGTTTGTTAAACTTTACTTATTTATAGTCGAGCAATGACAACGAAAGAAATAAAGTGACTTTACGTAATACTGTAAAAATCAATATTCTGGATCTTTTCAAGTTGACAAACAGCACTGTTTATATTAAATTACCACTTCAACTTATTAATCAACTTACTTCCCGGTTCATTACTGAATACAACTTCATTTTGGTCACAATAAATATGCATGCAATATATTTAAAGTTACATGGTTAATTAATTAAACCAGTTGAAATTTTATTCGTAATTATTTAGTTGACATACGGTTCTTTTCTTTTCAAATATTTCATTTACATAAATTTGAAAAAAGGTAATAACTCAAATCGGCAACAGATGTTCATATTCACACTAAGAAGTGTACATTTTAGAAAAAAAAACTCTTGAAAAGGAAAGAACAACACAGTGTTTACTTTACTGTCATTATTATCAACAAGTATTCTTTAGTTGAAAGATTCCTATGAAATAACTAGAAATAAAAAATGTTCTGGTGAACAATTGTTTGTAACAAATTGGTCATTGGGCTCTTACAGTTTAACTTCTCCTTTGGGACTTGTTACATCAACTGTACTTAGAGATGCTTGTCATTACGCGCTCGTGAGCATATACAGGGATGGTTGGGTAAAGGGGTAACAAGGCTCAACAATTCCGCCATACTGTCACATTTAATAGACAATGAACATCAAATCCTTGTAGAGGATATATCCTCTGTTTTGTACTATATCCTGATTAACTCATCTAAAGGGACGAGATTATAGTTACTATACTTAACCGAAGCTAACGGGATCAACTCCAGCAAACCTTACTAATACATCCAGATAAGGTATGTTTAGCCTTTTGACATACCACACCCCATGACTGTTCCACTGATTACAAAAGTTTACTAGTCTAAATTAGCACTTCACAAACCTTTTACCTGATTATCCCTACGCTCTCATTCTTAATTACACACTCGTCTTTCTCAACCCATTCCAATCTCTTATCACAATTATTTCGTTGACAACAACTCAACTAACATTAATTTCCTGTCATTGTTATAATGATTACCCAGACAACAATCCTCATGTTGCATTAACATATCATGATTGTTGTAATCATGACCAACGAAGCATCCAACTTCGCTTATTACGTCATTGCATCCACATGACTTTATTTTGTTCATAATATTATTGAATATCATGTGACATCTTATAGTAATGAGTAGAAACAGAAATCACCCCGAACAAGGTGGATTCACTTTGTTTCGTTTAGTTCCCATCAGCTCCATACAGCCTACAATATTAAAAAGTCACCATTTAAATAAAACGTAATATTCTTATAGTGGTAGTTTTGATTGGAATTTAGACGGAAAGTCTTTCAGCATGATGTAAAAGAAAATTATATCCGTGTAGTGTAGAACCATCGGAGAGTCATATCAGCATATACAAGATGCAAAAGACTGTTTTTGAAAATAGGTCAATATATTAACAAGAAATCAGGTAATTACGCAACGAATAAGTGGAAGTAAATTTGATAATGGTAAGAGTTAATCTAAGTTCGAAATGTGGCATAGCGATGCAGTAGAACGAACTGAATTTTAGAAATGAAAGAAACGATGTAATGTATTAGTTAAAGTATTCTGGAAATGGAAGATATGATGAGACTGAATAAATCAATTGTTTTAAATAAGGCAATGAAATAAAATATAAGTTATCAAGGCGAAGAAAGAGTGACAACTATTTCTTTTTGAAAACAATAATTCGATTTTAAGCGGTTGGAAGCAGTAGCCTCGGTGAATCCTGAAAGACTTGTTACTGTTTGTCTATCAAACACCTTGACGGACTTCAGTATATCTACCTTATGATCAATGTCAGAGCTTTTAAAGGTTTTCATATATTTCAGACAAAGATTTTTTAAAGCACTCTGTTTGAATCTAAGATAGGGTGTTTATTTCAGTTGGAGAGAACGTAAGAAGGATGCCTATCAACTTTAGACCATTTAAGAGAGTATGTTGTGCCGTACATCATAATCAGTTTTGTTGAAGATTAAGTTATTATCATTGTTGTATTAAGTCTTCTGATTGTCATTGTAACATCATCTCCAAAACAAAATTTATGAAATACCTTTTAGTCATACTTTCTTAAACCCTGTTCTAAGTGACTTTTCAAATCCGCAACCGATAAATTATGGATATTGAGTTTTATTTAATCGGATTCGTCACAGAATGATGTTGACAGAGTTTCACTGTAAAGCAAGGTGCACTCGACAGTTGTTTTGTTCTAGTATGGGACACCTCAGCATTGCGTATCTGTGAAGAATTAAATCAATCGAAACTAATTACCAGCCTTCACAAGGCATATTAGTTTAAATTATTGATATATTTAGTCAATGCTCAATGTAAAAGTCCAGTGCTCTAACATATATCACTGTCTATGTAGTTTATTTAACGTACACTCTATTTTGAAAGTGTGAAATTTTCATGATATTATAACTGCAAGAGTTTGATAATGAAGTTGTTGAAAACAAGTATTCGTTGATTTAGGTGTCCCATTATTAGTATTGTGTCTACAAAATGTAGTCGGATAACACCTGCATACCTTTGCGTTATAGAGTGATGGATATTCAGGTTCGCGTTTTAGTTTGAAAATTGAAACTGATATTATGAAACGTTTGTCAGTGATTTCGCTTCTAATGTACACTTAAGAGTGCTACTGTTTGATATCTTTGCAGTTATTCAATGAAATGTTTAAGGATGTATGGTGTACGTTTCCAAATTAATATATTTTATAAATAGTTTGACGATACTTTGAAGTATTTTTTAACACTGGTAAAATTAAGTCGGTTTAATATCCTTTATGCAGTCATAGTTTAGGATGTATTTTATTTATATTGATGGTATTTGAATTGGTAAGTTGATTAACTGTCATGTTTGCAAAAAGTATTCGATCAGAGTAGTTCTAATGGATTTAAATACAAGGTAAAAAAATATTGATATAGTCTTAACTTTTACACATTTCATGTGTTAAATGAAGAAAATATCTTGTGATGTCTATTTTACTAAACAACCATATAGGTTATAAATTAACGGAATTGTTTGATTCATAGATTAATGAAATATTATCTCAGATGACTTTTAAGAAAAATACACACACCATAGTTGCAGTCTACTTTTATCAAAACCACCTATACGCATATGAACATACTAGAAGATTGAATATACTGTTTAGATAAATTAATTGGCGAAAACAAAACAATCGCGATCATAAATCATCTGTCATTTACTATGAGGTAACAAAGACACTCTATTTTCAAGTAAATGCTATCTTGTTTTGAAAAAAGTAACAACTATCATCGATTTATAAGAACGTTTTTCAATGACTGTATTATTACCATGTTTGTGATTCATCTTGTTGTTACCATGAAACATTTCCAAAGTCATTTACATTGTATATGTTACCTACAATTACATGAGATAAATGTTATAATACAAGAGACATGGTTATCACATCAAATTTCTTTTATTAATTGTAACATTTACATTAAGTACAAATGTAAAAGTTTATTAAAATAGACATTTTCTGTAAATATTTCATTGGTATTTTAAAGAACAAAATTTTATTTTGTCTACTTTTCTAGGTAAATATAATTTACAAAAACAAAAAAAATAGGGGATTAGTCTTAAAAAAAAATTAAACAAATATGATGCTTTTATCTTTCAAATTTAAGAAAAACCACAAAACATATTAGTAAAGATGAAAACAAAACACAATTTATTCCTAGTTTTATGAATTAAGTAGTAAGAGGTTGACTTAAGTAGTATTTTAAGACTTCATAGAATATGGTATTAAAAAATTTTAATGTCATTTACATGCATAAAAATAATGCAAAAATCTATCATTCCTTTGAATAAATTATATTAAAGACGATATAATTAGCTTATTAACTAACCTCCTGTAATTTTTAGCGTGATAAGAAATTTAAGCAAATTTGGGTAATATTGAAATGAACATTAAAATATGCACATATAACTACTATGATCGATTACTGAACTGAGACCATCCCAATGTTTGCCACGTAACAACGCCGATCAGATTTTATTAATTAGCTGTGAATAAATTCACTTGTCTATATAACTTGATACCGCATACACTATCATTTGTTGCTAAGTAAATTCAAAGGTAGTTTTTTATAAATCCTAAACATAGATTTCATACATGAAGATGTGGGTCCAACTTTGCTATGATTGCTTAATGATTTTAAGAAACGTGAAATGCAAACTAGCATAACGTCTTCGCTCAAAGTTTCCTATTGATTACTCCTTACTACCTAGCATACAAAATTGCATTTAAGATCTCTGTATTAATTAAACGGAACAAGTTTATAATAAAATTTAAGGAAGAATAGTTTTAACAGTTCCTAAATCTACGCTTTAACCGGAATTTGTTTCTGCATTTTTATTTATTAATGAGGTTTGACATAAATAACATTCTGGCCTTGAAGTGTTATTTGTAACAAGCGATCCATGTAAGTCACCTATAAATAAGTTATTTTACTCGTATCTTATATTTAAGAAATTCACAGTCATACGATTTTATCATGATAAGCGAGACGCGTAACGACGATAATTCATTAATCGCTGCTTGTATTGATAGCTTCCTCTACAGATTTTGAAATGCAAGAAACTATTTATAGTCTGAGATGTAATCAGAAGTATTAAATTCTATGAACTCGATGACGTAACTGAAAACCTTTTACTGTTAAAACCGATAGCGTTCATATCAAATAACAATTAGCTTTATGGAATTATTCCACTTGTGTTACATCAGCCCATTGTGACACAAGTCGATAATGAATGATTCTTATAACGATCTCTGTTTTGTTCATGTACGGACTGAACTACGTTCTAACTTTCTGTTAAGTTTCAAGTATTGTGTTAGGCAGATCGAAAAACCAAGCTGTACGAAAAAATAAATCTCATATTTGTAATGTTTTGCGAAAATACATAGTGCTCTTGATAATTGCCAATCAGTGTACGGACAAGACTGCCCCGGGATACCAGTCCTGATGCCGGAATAGATAAAAACAACGATTAATGAACTAACAGACAGAATCGTATAGTATTTCAATCATGCCTTTATATATTCACAAAGTCAGACCACACAGCGAACCAGTTAGTGATTTTATACTGATACGAAACAGAAGAGATTGTGGCAGTGAATGGAGGCAACTTGTACGCAACTAATTAACTGAAGTCCATAATAATACACAATATAATAACAGCAAATATGCTAAACGAGAAGATAAGGTAAGAGGAACGTAGCAATAGCATAAATGTAAAGCTTACACCACTCATGATGAGAATAAATGAATTAGTCCTCTAAAATACTGTTCTGGAAGTTTTTCACTCTTCTATGGTGGTCGGACATAACAGTATTCATATTGTAACTTATTTCAGCTGTTAGATTGAACACGTTATGTAAAATTTATGTCTCCTCAGCCTATATATCCGCTAAAGTATATACTACCTAAGTGATACACACTACTTATCCCGAAGAAAAAAAACGCACGATGTAACAAAGATTCAAATATATTAAGAAATTTATGAATACTTTGTACTTTAGTCAAACTGTGCCCAGTGAATTTCGATGTGGAATCGACCTAATAATCAGTTACAATTAAAGTGACAGTATGTATTATGAAATTCTAATTACAGGAGACAAATTCATAGAATGTTACAAAAATGTATAATGGAAATAATTAACTTTTGATAAAATAAATAGATTACCACATATCGATAAATCAGTCACAGAATTTTGGAGCATAATGATACTTTATGTGTGGCATTACTTTAAGTAGAATTCATAATGCCCTGCTGTTGAATGAAAACCAATAGTATACATTTAAATCCTTTCTATGGTCAGTTTTTATGCTGAAACTACCTCACGTTATAGTACGCAGTTTAGCCTCAAAAATGTAGCTATGTTCACTGCACCTACAAAAAGTACACTTCTGTGTTGTAAAATCGTAGCATTACATATATAGTGGCATCCTCCTCTGTTTGAGTACTGTTTGACATATATTAGAAACATACATGAAAAACTAGCTATATTCAAGATTATGTATATGACTGTCATAAAATTTGTAGCTTGAACTAAGGATTGGCTCGGTGTTATCTGTAGATTAGCCCCAGCTACCTAATATAAAAATAACGTAGAACATGATGTCGTCAGTTCGACTAACATCTGGATTGTGATATATTTAGCAGACGTCTATCAATACTACTAACTAAATAATATAGCATCACCAACTACTAATCATGTTCATAGCAACTGGTAATTATTTGGCATAACTTGTCATATATTACAAAAAATACTCTTTGTTGATCACTTGCTGCTCAATTCCTGCTTTCTGCAACTTACAGGTAAAAAACATTCTGTTGATTTTTCAAAGATTCTTCACTAAATTACACAGAATAAAATAACCATATACATTTGAAGCACTTTTCGGCATGCTTGCAATCTCCTGTTACCTATGTGTACACTAAATTACGGCATATAAAATTAACAATTGACAAATGTATCACAAAAAAATGCGTTATTTTAATTTGTCTTCATTACAAATGTTACTTATTTTGCAATAGTTCTGTTTTGTTAGGAAGGGTGTTCGATGTAAATTAAAGAAAAAAAATAAAGTTGAACGAAATAAAATTAATTATCTCATTTTAATAACACAAGTAAACTGGAATACAATAGATGAAATTGGAGGAAAACAAACTCAAAAACTGCGATTTTTTAGTGAGATCCATCGTCTTTTATTGTTATGTTAACTGAAAATAGCATAATTTATTCACTGACTTTCTGTCTACGTAACCTAAAACGGTTCAACTTCCTGTTGATTTTTTGTTTATTTACATTGTGTTTATCTGTTACAGTCATTTCGAAGTTGTGTTTTTTTTTAATCTTGACGTCGTCTTTTGGGTTTTTTCTGTACAATATTTGTCCTTGTTTACGTCATAAGTTCGCCTTATTTCTTAAAACTTTGTAATTAATATATGCACACGCACACAGTATAAATGAATATGAAAAACAAGAAGTATTATAATAGCTAATAGTAAATAATTTTTCATTTAGAACGGTTATTCCTTTTTTATAAACTTAGATGGAGTAATGACACGTTGACGTTGAACTGAGAAATGTGTTGTATATGCGCTGTACATTCCTCACGATCTGATCATATTTATACACATCAAGACATATATATATATATATATATATATATATATATAAACGTGAAGCCAATATTTGTGAATGCACATACATTGAGAGGAGTAATTGGATGTTGTAATAAAGAGTAGGAAAACATGTGCCTAAATGGTTTCGAAATTAAATTACACCAAATGGACCAATACCGGCAGGGAGTAGCAAACCTTACTCAAAGATCTTGAAATACTAGATTGATACGGGCCATAAGTTTGACCTAATAACGGCTTTTTGATCGATGTACAGGAGTCACTATAAGCATATCGAACATCACTATGTTATGGCTGATGATAAGTAACCAATATAGGTCTTAGTTTTATAGGTTGGTAAATAATCCATGAAACTGATAATTCAATAATTATAAACGTTTTAAACAGATTCCGGTTTTAGGTTACATCGCAACTGGCAAGCGAAATCCAGAACACACATATCGTCCTATTTGGGACTCATCGGCTGGATGTACCTGTATCCCAATGCTAATGTTCACATTAGAATTCGAACTCAGTCGGCTTCGTGCCAAACGCCACCGCGTTCACCACTAGGATAGAGAGTCTAGACAGTCATACTTGTGCAATCGGTACTTATGTTTTTAGGATGAGTTTCATTTATCTTGTGAAAGTATTCAACATATAAGTGTATACCTACGTTACATAGAACGAGTCTTACTGGCTTCTTCCTGATATCTATTCATTAGGTTATTGCGTCACTTATTAAAATTTGTCACTAACTGTGACATTATTGCAATCAGCAAAAACCTTCAATCTTAAAAATGTTGTTCGCTATAACACAAAGAGATCTTATATTGAACTAAAATAGGATACATCAAAAGTGTGTATAATCAACCAGTTACACTATACAAATTAATACTGCTTTATTCAGTATGCAACACTAAGCGATAAAGGTCCTTATGCTGGATTACGAAAGTACAGTAAACATTTTAAATGTCATTTATACTCTTTTGTATATGATGCTTAAACAATAAATCAGGTCAAATTTATTATCTTTTATAATCATTCAGTCAGTAACTATTGTATAAATTCCATTTTTTGCTTCATTCTAAATTGATATAATAATTTTCTCCTGAAGAGTTATAATCAGAAAACAGTTTTATTCTAGAGCTTATTGAAATTAAGAAGTTAATAGTTCGTGGAACGTAGCCAAATCTTCAATCAGCTCTCAAATTATTTCCCTTATTTTCAAACCTCGTTAAATTTTCTGAATAAATAATGGTGACGAATTCAAATCTCAACCGCTTGTAACCGTTTGGACTATTTTGTCTTCAAAGTAAGAGTTTGGGAATTTTGAAATGTTTTCGGCTTAAATACATAACTTTATAATATATATACATCAGCAACAAAGAAGATCATTGAAAGAGGAAGAGTAACAGTATTGTGGGTAGGATAATGATTTATTATTTTTACAGCATTGCCACACGAATACGTATATACACCATCGAAGTTGTTAGTCAGCATAAATATGATTATTTCATATAATTTGGATTCAGCATTTTAAACTGTTTGATGATTACATGTCGAGGATGTTAGGTCTTCGAAATTCTCTTGGCGAACCTACTATTTTTGAGATATATTTGTGGAAATCTTGCGCTAAAATGCTCCCTATTCACCTTTTGTTTGCGTTTTTCACTTAGTAAGAGGTTAAATCTTTTTGGTTTGTTGTTTATTTTAGTACACTACTTGTGACACTTCTAAAGACGCTCTCTTAACTGTATATTTACGCATGAAATGAGTGTTTGTTATCTGTCAGACAGACTACTTGCAGAAATCAACGTAAATTACTGACGTTGAACTTCTTCCTCTAATTAGCTGGGCTGGGGAGCGAAGAAAACAGCTTAGCTCACATGTTGATGTGTCGCTGGTCATACGTTGGTTATTTGAGTTGGAACTAATTAAACCATCCATCTCAAAGAAGTTGGCATTACTAAAAATATATCATCACAAAATGGAGAAAGAATACTTTTATTTGGTCTTATAGCATGAATGACAAAGCATTAAGGCTTTCTTTAATTCCAACAGGCAACAGAAAAGTAACTGATAGCAAATAAAATCATTGAATACTCAATACATCTTAACAATCACTTACAGTCGATTATCGTGCTACACGCTGGTTACTCCAATACTACCATAGTGCAGAAGCAATTGATTATTATGTTTCAAAGAAAGATGGATGAGGTAGACAACATACGTATATTAATACAATTATAGCTACTTTGAAAGTAGACTGAAAATTAAGAGCAAAAGAAAACCCACAGGTTATTAATAAATTGTTAGTTAGTGACCCTTAAAAATTAGGGGAAGGTTAAAGTGAGAAATTTTGATGAATAACAAAAATTTAAATGAATAAACGAAACAATGAAATAAACACTTTGTAAGTGCAGTGACCAATATAACTTCCCTCAACACTTCATTTACTGATATCCTATTGGTATCCTATTAAAATGGCATTTTAGAATGTCTTCAAGAGTGGCGATAACCAATTAATCAGTCATTGCCTGTTACTCCTCTGCTGTCGGCTCTCCTATCTAGTTCTTCCCAAGTGATGTTCATTCTCTTTATGTCTGCCTCTATTTTCCAAGGCTGTGTGTTCTTTGGTCCCCCTCTTCTCCTCCGCCCATAAGGATTCCAAGTTAGTGGCTGTCTCGTGACACAGTCTAGTGATTTCCCCACTGATTGTCCTATTTACCTCCAGCGTCTTTTCCTAACTTCTTCCTCACCTGGAAGTTGATTTGTTCTTCGCCACAGTAATTTGATGCTGATGGTGCCTTTCAAATATGGAAATACTACCACTGCTTTGCTAATCCACGCCTTCACATCTACAACAAATCCTCCTTGTTTATCGATTATACCAACCAAGTATGTAAGGGTTTCTACATCTTCCAGAATTTTTCTGCCAAATGTAATTGCGTTAATGTTCATTGTTTTGTATCTTGGGCTCCTGTTTCTCCCTTTTGGCATGTTGAAACTTAATGCTGCCGAGGCTGCTGCTACGTTATCCGTCTTCACCTGTACTTGTTACTGTGTGTGGGATAAAGGTGTTAGGTCATCCGCAAAGTACACGTCATTTAGTTGCATCGACGTTGTCCACTGTACTCCGAGGTTGCATTGAGATATTGCAGTTTTGATGATCCAGTTAATCACCAATAGAAAGAAGGAGGGCGAGAGTAAGTAGCTCTGTCTGACACACACCTTTACTTCGAATAAACCTGTGAGCCAACCCTCATTCACGATCTCACAGTGTAGTCAATCGTTAAAATCCGGTATGATGTCGACCATTTTATTAAGTATATCATAGGGCAGAAAAAGTCTCCATAGTGTACTCCTATCCACGCTGTCGAGGAAATCGATGCAAAGTGGTGAATTCTATTCAATTGACTGCTCAACGATAAACCGTTCTGCAACGGTTTGGTCGATACATGATTGGTCCTTACGAAATCCGGCCTGTTGGTCTTGAATTTGAGCGTCGACTGGGTCTCTCATTCGGTTCAGTAACACTCTGCTGAATAATTTTCCTGGTATCGAGAGAACAATGATGCCTCTGTAGTTTTCGCAGTTGCTGAGATCTCCTTTCTTTGGTATCTTGATGAGGTATCCTTCTTTCCAGTCTACTGGAACTTGTTCTTCCTCCCGAATTTTCTTGAAGAGAATGTGGAGTATCTTTGGAGTTGCCTCTATATCTGCCTTCAGTGCCTCAGCTGGTATGTTGTCTGGCCTTGCTGACTTGCCACTCTTTATTTGTCAGATGGCCATTTTGATTTCTTCGACTGTTGGTGGGTCGGTGTTTATAGGGAAATCCATGGTTGCTGCTTCGATGACTAGTTGGTTCAATGGGGTTAGTCTATTCAAGAGTTCTTCGAAGTATTCTGCCCACCTGTTTTGTTGATCTATCACTTCAGTGATTGGTTTGCCATCCTTGTACTTGACTGACTGTTCTGGTTTACTAAATTTTTCAGCTAGTTTTCTCATTGTATCGTATATGTGTCTCATTTTTCATCCCTTGCATCTGGGTCTTCTACATATTTCCATCTACCCGTTCTAATGCTCTTCTTTACTTGTTTATTGACTGCTGTGTATTCGGCATGTGCCTTGGCTTTCCCTATTCTTGTTCGGTTAATCTTGGTTACTATCTCCTAACTCCTTCCTTCTTGGATCTTATCCAGAACATCAACTGACCTCCATTTTTTAGTGGTGCTTCGTGAAGCCTCCAAAACTCCGACATATTGAAGTTATTTCTTCTTTAATCATTTTCTGGTTGTCTTTTATAGTAGTTTCTTTATCTTCTAGTATATCTTGAAAGACCTGGAACTTATTGCTAGGAGTTATTTTGAATTCGTTGAGATTCTTGGTATCTCAAACAAGGGTTATATAAAACTTTTATAATGCTGTTGTCCCGGTTGTTCAGTACATTTTTAGCTTCCTCTTCATTTCGGCTACCACCATATGGTGATCTAAAGCTTTAACAGCTCCTCTATTCGCTTCCACGTCTTCTATGGTTTATATGAACTGCTTTTTGATGCAGATGTGGTCGATTTGGTTAGCTTTAATATGATCCGGTGAAACGTGTGTAGCATTGTGTATGCGTTTGTGGGGGGGGGGTGAGGTGGATATGATGTTGTCTATGATCAATTTGTTGAAGCTACGTAAGTTTGCATCGTTTTCGTTCTTTTCTCACGGTCTATGTCGTTCTATGATATCTTCATATTTGGTATTGTCCATTCTAACTTTTGAGTTTTAGTTCACTCTTCAAACAAAAACAGTCGATTACGCTTACATTGTTTAAACTATAAACAAATTTAGGAAATTTTAAAAATAAATTATCCACCAACACAGATGGAATTAAGTTAAATTTGAATTATTAAACAAAGGTTTTGTGAGTTACTTAGGGAATATTGGCGATAACTTTTTTATTTAATAAGATACTTGTTTACTAATCATGTAGTAGAATATAAAAAGATCAGCATTTCAAAGTCAATTCACTCAAGTAATGAATTTAAAAGTCAATCGCTAGCTCTTTTTGAATAAAAAAGGGTATACCTTACATTATTTATGTCCTCAATGAATTTCAATCCCACAGCAATAGTTTATTTGTTAGTTATTTTGAATGGGATTAAAATATTTCCCGTATATCCAAGGTCCAGGTGAAGATGTAAGATGGAAATATGGAGGCTCCTTTGTCCTTTGAGATTTGGGTACCTGTTAATGCACTCATTAAAACTCATGGACAAGTTATTTCATTACTTTACAATGTGCATTCTTTTTCGTACAAACTGGTGTGTGCCAATTGAGTATACAAGTAGCGTGTATTTGTCTAATTTTTTTAAGATACTGATTATCATCTAATGTAACTTAAAATCACCTTGGTTATAGTAATACACTGTTTAAAGCTGACTTGGACTAATAATCTTTGATAGTTATTAACCACTGAACATAAATTCGGTGAAAATATGTTCATATATGATATTCATTTTCTTTTTTTACACACATTCAAACGTAGAAGATGTGCTTTGCTTCTTCGATCGTTTGGAAATAATTTTCCGAATCGGTGGTAAAGCAACTTTTATAAATTATAACTATAACTTTCCGGTAAAAGCTTTAAAACAGTAGGCACTCTACGTTTTAAGTTACTTCTTAACATGGACATTTTCGACAAGTCCAATTATTTTTCTAGGTAGTAGCCATGCTGGAAAAACGAAGATTTTTAATTTTTCAGGTTCTACAGAAAATTTGTTATAACAATAGTATTTATTTGAAAATTCGTGTGGTTGTTTATCTGAAAGGATAATGAGGTAATCAATATACGTCGTAAAAAATACAGACACCATAATGACAGACATAATATGACGAACAGAAATCTTAACTAATTTATACAAAACAGAAAACAATTTGTTTTTGGTTTACAAATTGAATTTCTACTGATTACAATTGCAATCTCACCAGTAATTAACATAAAATTGTACGTTGAACAAATCTTTTTAAATTTCACAAGCTTTCTGAAATATTTAATGTATCCATAAGGATCGTCTAAATTTAGATTCAAGCTAATCATTCGCCTCACTCATATTTAATTTTTCAGCGAGGAGAAAAAAATATTCTTGAAAACAGTATCAATGAGTGCTCAAGTAATTAGATCTGTATTACTACGTTAGATCAAATAATAAAATAGTGTTTGAGGATTAAATTATTTCTGTCGTTTGTAGTGTAATGACAAATATTCAATGGAATTCTATTGTTCGATAACAAGCTTCTTTATATGTACACAAAATGAGCAAACAGCTTTCATTGAGCAACGTTATTAGTGTCATAGCTATGATTTAACAGAAATTTGACCGATAATTAGGTTACAAAGATGAAATTTTTCTTCTTCCAGTTGTTTTTTTTTATATTTCATTCAACATCAGGTGAGTTTAATGGGATAGATGAGACTTAAAGTAACAAATGATGAAAACAATCTCATGCTCCCTCCTACCCTCTCACCCACAAAAAACCCTAAAAGAAATAAATCTATCGAAAACTACTTTCTTTCATAGTCGATTATAATGATTCAAGTATAAAATGTGAGATACTGTTTGCTTGTTTATATTTATGAAAAAAAGGAAACGTACAAACGCATTCACAACATTAAGTGGTTTGAAGCTGTATAAAACAGAATTGACTGATAAATCACGGAGGATCATTTTCAAAAATAAGATAACGAAACTTATCATGAAACGATTATCTAGTTGATAATCTGGTTAGTGATAAAGTGTTTAATCTTATGCTGAATTTGTTTTGAAGAAATTTCATTATCAAAAGTGCTATATTCACTGGAATGTTAAGTATAACTATGAATAAACTTTGAAAATCTAGTGAAGTACATTGTGCAAAAATGATAAAATTTATTTAAATGTTAAAATAAACAGAGGATATGTATTAAAAGATTAGTTGTAAAGAATCTGACATCATACTCAGTGGCAATAAACAGCTGTTTTCTTTCAGTTTGTAAATTCTTCCAAGATGTTACATAAGAAACCTACAGAAGAACATATTATTAACTTAAAAAAACATATGTGTCTGACTGTCATTATCACTACATCATTAATCATAACTGATCAATTAAAATCTGCTGTAACTTTACTTAAAATGATTTCATACTCAAAATTCGGTAATCTGTAATTAATAAACACATGACTGTTATTCATTTGCATACTTAGTAAATTTTTATTTTATTCTATTAAATCAACTGGATACTCATTGTTTCAATTGAAAAATCTTCACGTTTTCGAATGTCTAGAGACATCTGTAAGTTTTGTTTTCAGTAAGACAAATTTCAAATCTACTCATTTATGTTTAAAATCCACTTTTAAGTGAAAGAAAACTAAATTCTATTAAACTACCGTGAATTTTCAATCATTCGTCCATGATTTAATAGTTTATGATATTTTACTTGTAAATATCTACATTCGTAAAAGTGACCAGTAACTATATTTCCTGACTCTGAGCAATACACTAAGCACGCTATTTAAATTGTCAAAGTATATATGTACATATATATCGCCAATTTATTTTTGGAATATGCTTCATTTATAGTCCACTAAATTATATCCCTTCGAAGATTTTTACTGTGGTGAATATTTTATTTGATCCCTTTATTTCGATTGTTTGAAAACAATACGACTTTGTAGCATGGTAATTAATTAGTGATTGATGCATATTCTTACAGTTTTCACTGTTCAAAACTGTTATAGAGATCTACGGTTATTCATAATATTGATGAAGTTTAAGGTAGACCTTAGAAATATAAAAAATTTAATGCAATCACTAAAATGATTATTTATTTTCGAATATGCAATTCATCAACGTTTGAATCACTGTATGCATATATAAAGGAATGTTGATGTCACTGTGTACATGCATATTTTGTTTTAGTAACGTGATAGTAATACACATGTTCATCACCTGCTAAACTGATGTGAAAATGATATACACATCTTACTACTCACATTGTAAAAGTAGGATTTCATGCAAGAATTATAAGTTTGGAAAGTTTCCTGGTTATGTCTTTTATACTGCGTAAAACAGGTAATTTTTTAATTTTCTGTACAGTTACTTTTAAGATTAACAAAGTCATTTTAGAGAAATGTGAAATGAATTGAAGGTGTACTTAATGACTTACTTTTTATAATGTTGTAATTCATTATTATGCATTCAAAATTGAGCTTTTATTTGTGTACTTTTTGGAGGGGAATGTTGAGACTGATTATGTTCGTTCAGATTATAAAGTAAATTTTAAATTAGCAAAAGTTTTTACTTAGATGATAGGTGAACTTACTAGAGGATTCCTGTGAAGTTAATCTGTGATTTTTTTTCTGAAGAGCTGAAACTTTTCGGATCAACCAAGTCGTGGTGTTACGTAACACAAACTAACTAAACTTTAGGTTCCAAACCAATGGATTTAAATTCAACAATGTAAAAAGTATCATTTAGTGTTGCCTTAATCTCGGTTCTATGTGGAGTGGTGTGAAAACATTTTATAAGTTTCCAGCAGTTCTACAATCAATTTGAATTCGTAAATAGACTTCTTGATCACTAAAGTCTAAATTTGGTCAAACTTTTCTATTGTGTGCAGCGGTGATATACAAATGGGTTTCCTTAAATAAAATTACGAATCATCATGTGTTTATACTGGACAGTCTTCATTTTCTATAAAATCGAAAATGTATCTTATCGACATCTGGTATTAGTCTTCATTTTAAAATAAAATTTTAGATGTATACAATGGCTTTTGATGCCCAATAGAAATAAATTAAAACTATGGAAGGCAAAACCATATTTCTAGAACTTTACCTTTTTGATTTGCGAAAATTCAATACTAACTACATAGATCTGATGGTGAAAGCAACAAAGATTACATAGTCCACAGAGTATCTTTAGTGAAATGAAGAATGTACTGATTATCACTTACAGTCGTGAAATCATTTAACCAATGACAGAAACAAGCTGTCGCTCAATTAAAGATTCTTTTAAACCATTTTTGTCAACCCAAAGAATATGAATAATCATACAGCTGTTGAATGAAACCATCTTCATCTATGAAAATTAGTGGAATAGTAAAGCCTAACAGATAAAGTTCAGTATTTACACACGTCTACCAGAATTTAGACGTTGTGTGAATTCCTTATGGCAGCATC
This sequence comes from Schistosoma japonicum, assembly GCA_025215515.1. Classification (NCBI taxonomy): domain Eukaryota; kingdom Metazoa; phylum Platyhelminthes; class Trematoda; order Strigeidida; family Schistosomatidae; genus Schistosoma; species Schistosoma japonicum. Next base: position 43,520,428 of record CM046069.1, on the reverse strand, counting down.
AAAACACATTAAAGCTGTATGATGGCCTTTTGTATTTATCCAAATGAGTTTTTTTCAGACATATTTTTAGACATGATTTTCTAAAAGTTGCTCACGTTTTCATAAATGAAATAACAAACAACAGTCTGATATTCATTAGATTCAAAATAATTCACAGGAGTAAAAGAAACAGAAATTTATAAAAGCTATCGAGTAATTTACTGATAGACAAGAGTAAAAACAAAAGCGTGTTTTTTCATCTGTAAAATAACCAGCTATTCCCTCTGTTTTTTCTTCCTTTCCACTTGAAGTACTAAATGAATTTAAATCATTTACAAAACAAAAGTGTGTAGTCATTCGGAAACTAACATATTTTTGTCAATTGTTGGAGATGATTATTTGCTTTAAAAGTTTATATAGAATAGAATATCTGGCTATATAGTAGAATAGTTTGTTTATAATAAGTTGCTGGATGATAACTAGTAACTTTACTCAGTCGTCAGTAGTGATTATACTATATAAAGGTCGAATTGCAATCTTTCGACTATTGTATTTTAAAGTACACTATTTATCGTCGAACAATTTAAAATGTTTCACTATGACAGTTGTGATTTGTTTCGTTTGGAGATTTAGCTTTATTGCAATGTTATGTTTGAAACTGGATATCATGAATAGTGTAGAAATAACCTTTGATTGATTTTGTTTTACGTTTAGACTGTCTTAGTTATTCTTTTTTCATGTGCTACGATTTAAATCATATATATATGCATTATTGTCTGCCATAAGTAGACAATTCTTGCTTCCTTCTGTTAGCCATAGCTGTATCATTCTAATGATGTCGGACAAACTACAAACTCACCTAAGTTGTATCATGATATTATCTTTTGTCGTAAAACCTCAGTTATATTGCGTGCTTTTCGTTAATTCAGGTAAAATGTTATGATCATGCAGTGGTAACATAAATTAAGCCGATGTAATTCTAAGGATAGAATATATGTTTAAACTGAGAAATGCCTTAGATTTATAACCTGTTATTATGGCACATATGATAACAAGTACATATAAAGTTTAAGTTTTGTAGTTCATAGGTAAATGAATCTTGTTTTAAAGAGTTATGACTGACAAACTTAATACATAGATCCATAAGTTTGACTATTTGTAACTAACTCTTATATAATTAAAGGGAAGAGTAAGAAAAAAGTAAATATAATATTTAAGTCTAAATTTAGAATGAAAAACAATCATTAAGGAACAAACAAAGTTTTCCTCTAGATGAACTGTTAGTTGATTAACTAGATGATAAAGTTCAGATTAGTATCAAAGTAAATCCTATAATTTAATCCAAATCATTTACATATTAAATATATTTAACATAAATCTGAACTAAAAATCAACTTATAAGGTAATGAAATATGTAGGAAAATAATGCATTCACAGTGGCACATTCATTAGCATGAAGTCTCATCAAAATCAAATAATAATAACCATATGAAATTAGTTTAAATCATAATCAAAAACTCTAATTAAGGACCTTTGATGATTACATAAGTTTAAAGGGCTAAACATCGTCTCATGCTAAGTCAATGGTATTATGGTTAATAGTTCTATACGACGTCTAAGTATCCTGAGTTAGGTCCATCTTGCGGTAGTAAATGTCCGTCGTAGAGTAGTCCCATACTAGGACGAACCGGTTGTCCAGTACCTCTTGATTTCCACTTATTATCAAATTAAAGTCAATACAAACGAAACATGACAATCGCAAGCAACTGAAAAGTTACACCTAGTAGATATATTATTCAAATATGAAACTAAGTACATAATGTTTAGGGTAAGCTATTTGTTGAAAATAAGAGGAGTTAATCATTGTTTCATTTGAGACTCAGAGACTGAACTCTAAACAAAACACTTACAGTCACCATAAAAATAAAATAACATTGATATTTAAGAAAACTTCTTAAATGTTAAGTGTTACAAGTCGATAGATGTTATGAAGTCCAAATGGATATACAGATATACATGTTCATGCATTAAAATGCACAGTTCGTTTACTCACCTATATATTGACAAAAAAATGTACATACAGATTAAAGATCTGCAACTCATGCAAGTTGAAATGCTAGACATTGTTATACAATGAAAGTGGAAATTTTCTACACAGAAAGTGATATTTCATCACACACCAAGAAGAATATAATTTTGAAGAAGCAAATACGACATTTCTTCACTTATAGTTTACCGCAAAAGTGCTTTCTAAAGACCATTTATGTTCTAACACCTGACTTATTTTTGCTCAAATAAAAGCATGCAACAAATATTGTAGATGCATTTTTTACTCATCCTTTTAAATACACGACGTTTTTGTTCAGAATATATGCTTCGTATAAAGCGGAATCGTTCATTTCAAAAATTGCACCTTTAAACGAAACCGCTACTTTCAATAATTGGAAAAAAATAAAGTGTGCCGTTTTGTGATTCAAACTAAAATACATAAGTTTGATGGCCGTTATCATTACCTCAAACGACGAAATAAATACCTGATTGCATCAAGAGTAGCTAAGTAAAACACAAGGCAAATCGTACAAGTTAAGATCAATGAAACAAGTTACAGTGTTCACAAATGTCAGCATGTAGTGGAGGTTGGTTGGTAAGTTAAGTAAAGCTGTATGAAAAAGTGCAATATAGAAAGGGTGTCGACATAAATCATAGTTCCTTTGAAGAATTTATGTCTGGTTTCAGTAAAAACTTCCACTCACAACAATTAAAAGTCATGAAAAAACAAATCACAACAGATTACTGAAACTAGTCATAGTAGAACTGCTGTAGCTACAAATTTAATATTTCAAAGGGGTTAGTCATACGTCTCATGAATAAGAAGGTAAAGTTCGCACTTAATACACAGAAATAGAAATCTTTTTATGATGTTCACTGAAAAGCATTTCCAGTACATACGCTGAATTTACTCTAATGACAGCTTTTAGAATACATAATAACTAATCGTTCAGTTAAAATAATAAGAAACTAAGCAAATTTCAGTCAATTCTGCAGTTCCGCAAACAATTGTATACACATGTTAATAACCCACAAAATAAAAATATGAAATTCGCTTACAGACAAAGTGAAGAAATACGTTGGTAAATATTATGTCACATTTAGAAACTATTAAATGACACTATAATATTTATTCAAGCTATGTCTCGTTTCGAAACATGAGTCTAGTGTACATTATTGACGAATAAGCAGTTATGATAATTGAAATACGTCAATAAACATCATAGTTTATTCACAAACCCACCTGATAGGAAACACACTTTTTGAAGTCATATCCCATTTCATTACACAATTCATCATATAATATAAAAGACATTAAAATGATATTCACAACAATTACTTGATGAAGTAACACTTTGTACACTTAATACTTAGTTATTCATCCATATTCATACGTTCCACATCATTCCACTTCAAAATATTCTATATGTGGTTGTATAAATGCAGCAGGTCATTTCCATGTCTACACAAATCTACACAACTTCAATCACATTGTATCAAGTATTCACTAAGTAAGAATCACTTTCACGAAACAATTATCCTGAAATACTAACATACATTTAATGATGATATCGAGTGGTAAAGTCACTTATTTTCTTAGAACTACAAAAATCATTATCATCATCATTACTATTATTGTAAGTGTTCATGATTTACTAAACAAAAACCAAGTAAACTGTGACATTTCTGTGTGTTCACAAACGAGATGATTTCGTGTAGACTTCATGTTTCAATGGATGCTGATTCGTTGATCAAAGCACTTACTCGATTATTCTTTGTTTATGAATGGAAATCACACAAAATACTTATGAATACTTCAATAAAATTTCCATCTGGATTATGTGTGTCAACGTTGTGAATTGAATTCTCGTTAAGTGTACCATTCAGAGAATCCCACTATGCATTATGAAGATAGTGAATGTTGGAGTAATTTATTACTTTATTGCAAGTAAAGTCAGCTGACATGTTTGTGAATCGATTTCAATTATCTACAGGCTATTCAAAGTAGAATCTTCCATGAGTGATTAATTCACATTGTGTTGTTGTTGGTATTTTGATGTTGATAATATAACGTTGATGGTAGAATCTACAAAATGAATTAAGATATGAAATTGATTGAATTGCATGAAAATTGACCACTTTATCATAATAGTTAGGCCTAGTTGAGTAATGTTTTTTTCTATTATTAATTAGTGAAATCAGTAATGCGATGATAACCGTAAGGTATGAAACTAATAGAAGTCAATAGATTGACTATAACAATATTAGTATTTATTAAGTGAAATTTTCTTCAGATGACATTGAGTCAGTTATTTGTGTGTTAACTCGTTATTCGTCTTTTACATAGCTTGACGACGATTTTGTGATATATCGAATATGGCTTGTTTATAAATCCTAAGAGAATTTATTGAATTTATTAAAGTATAAATATTTTTTGGAGATTCATAATTGAAGAACCATGTTTTTAAACATTTTGATAGTATAATAAACTGTATTGTTTATTATAGAACTGTACTTAGTGATTGCAAATGTATACACTGTCAATTGTCATTATTTATGACAAATTTACAATGCAAATAATGGTTACAAAAATGTCAAACTAGTGTTTCTTTAACTTAAAGTATACTTTGTATTCATCTAAACAGTTCTGTTAGACGAACTGACGAGATAACGTTCGTTAGTTATTCACTATTTTTTGACATCTTTCATTTGTTATAAGGTGGCTTACTTAGTCATTTCACATGTTGTTGGATTAAGGTGAATTATCTTGACTTGAAAATGCCTTATTTATGTATCTAAAAATGCTAAATGTTTTCCATACTGTCAATATTGCACTGTATGACGATCAGTTTTATCATAAATACGTCTTTCTTGTGTACTATAAACTGATAAAGTGATTAGGGATAGTGAAAGTTGAAAAAATTTGTTGTACTATCAAGAACTTCATTGAGAAATGCCATCGTATAATATCTATTTTAAAACTTATGAATATAAAAGAACTAATTCGTCTCTTCTAATAAATGCAAATCTTCTGCATTTTTTCAAGGTTTTTTGTATTCTCGAGATTTTGCCTCATTTAGTGTGAATTACGATCAGCTCATTATGCAACTTCGCGTTTTCGTATTACATTCAGAATGATACAGAACAGCAACAACATTTAGTCCTATTATTAGTTTCTAGTTGACAAAATAAACACTAAGGCTGAAGTAGTTTAGTATTCATAAACAAAAGGTGAGTAGAAGAACTCTACTATATCTTTGCTTAGAACATAATTCCTAATTAATTACACTGATTCAATGAGTTTCAGTCACTTTAGCCAAACTGCATTTAAAGTTTGATTTACATCTGTAAAAGCGATAGAGACAATGTTATTTTTTTCTGCTTATTATGACTAAAGTGAATTCTTGTCTAAAATGTCTTGTTCAATTTTAGCTGAAGAGTAGATTCAGCCAACAATTATGTGTTAATAACAGGAGTGATTAACCTGATAAGTTATTTGATAAAGTTATCAAGTAATTTAACCTGTCTTTAACACATCATCTAATTGGTTACGAACAGACTAACATAGTTCAAAGTTTTGTAGTGTAGAATAGTACGAAGACATTAAACAATATTTTTTCTAGAAAAAAAAAGCATTGAACTAATCTTCCACCTTTATTTTATGATCAAATGAATATTCTCTGATATATTTGAACAAATTTATTAACATTTAAAGACAGTTTAAAGGAGTGTTGTAGAAAAAATTATTGCATAAACGTTTACCAGTAGTCAACACCTGTTTATATGAAATATAACTGCAAATTTGTCTAAATTAATTAACGTACAATCGACATGAGACTGTAAAAGGATTTTCCTTAGAACAACATTCATCAACCATCCCACACAAAAACACTTTTCATTAACTTTTTATTTGGTTATCTTAAACAAGTCATGGCGAATTATCTTTACATTAATATCTAATGTGCTTATATTTGAAAATGTTTACTCTTAATGAATTTGACAAAAGTATTTGGTTAATCAACAGTATTGATCATTGTTAAAAAAGCTTGACTGAAGTTGTTCTCTAACCATACCCCTTTATGTGAAAGTGAATGAAGTTTATTAATAGAACAGTATCATTATAAAAAGACTGATTGAATTTTTAGTATTTTCGAATATAACTGAGAGATTTAATGTAAAGCGTAATACTATTTAACTCTGGCTGTAGCTCTTCTAGGGTTACAGCTAGTCCTATGTCCGGGTAAAAGAGGAGGGTTTGGTATGGGACTAGCGCTCCCAACCCGGAAAACACAAGCTTGATAAAATAAGCTAACCAGATTAAACAAACTAAACCATTTAAACTCCGCCCTGGGAATGAAAGGAATCATAATGATGCCTCAAGGTGAAAAGCTGAGATTCTTCGGAAGTCATGAAGCAGATATACCTTCTAACAAAGTAAAATATTTCATAGGTACGTGAAATGTTCTGATAATGTGGGAGAGTGGAAAGACCGAGCAAATAGCTGCAGAAATGAAGAGATACAACTTGACAATGCTCGGTATCAGTGTAACCCATTGGACTCAAACTGGACAGGTAACATTAGCTACGAGAGAGGTGCTACTATACTCTAGACACGAAGAGGAAAATGATCCACACACCTAGAAAGTTACTCTGATGCTATCCAAGAAGACAAGCAATTTATTTGTAGAACGGAACCATATGGATCGTGGATCATCAAAGCACCTTTCAAAACAATGAAGAAGGGGATTTCAGTTAATATTATCTAATGTTATTCACCCACCAACGACGGGGACGCTGAGGACAAATATCAGTTTTATGATACACTGCAATCATTTATAGCGAAGTGTCCAGGAAAGGATCTGACAATTCTGATGGGGGACCTAAACCCCAAAGTTGCAATGAACAACACTGGATATGAATATATCATTGGACGACAGGGACTGAAAGACAGAAATGAGAATGTTAAAAAACTTACAAATGTATGTGCTTTCATCAAAATGGTTATAGGTGGTACAATATTCCCCCACAAATGAATACACTAGGTTACATGGTTCCCACCGGATCATACTACAGAGAATCAAATCGATCATATATACATCAATAAAAAATTTAAAAGATCAATGGAAGATGTGAGAACCAGTAGAGGTGTTGACATAGCTTCAGAACCGCGATGAAAATGAAGCTAAAGAAGCGTTTGATAACTAGAGTAACATCGTAACAATGATTCAGTACAGCCTTTCTTCGAGGTACTGACAAACTCAAGGAATTCAAAATAGCTCTCAACAACATGTTTCAAGCTTAACAAGATCTATTGAAGAAAGAAGAAACTGCAATGGTGGATAACTGGAAAAGAATCAAGTAAGCATTAACTTCAACGTGTCAGGAGGTCTTGGGCCACAAGAAGTACCATCATAAGGAGCGGATCTCCATTGAGACCCTGAGCAAAATTCAAGAAGGAAGGAACAAGAAGACAGAAATCAACAACAGCCGAACTAGAGCAGAAAAAATCAAGGCAAAAACTGAATACTCAGAAACAAATAAAGAAGCAGTGAAGAGCATTAGATCCGACAAACGGAGATACGTCGAAGGCCTTGCAACGACAGTGGAAAAAGCTGCAAGAGCAAGAAATATGAAACAGATTTATGACACAACGAAGAAACTGGCAGTCAAATATAGTAAACCTTAGCGACCGGTCAAGAACAAAGAGGGTGAGCTGATCACCGAGATTCACAAAAAAGGAACAGATAGATAGAACACTTTGAAGAACTCTTGAATAGATCAGCTCCATTGAAACCACCAGACGTCCAAGCAGCATCTACAGATCTCCCGACAGATGTCACTTCACTGACGATGGAAGAAATCAAGATGGCTATCAGATAGATCAAAAGTGGGTAAGCAGAAGGACCTGACAAATTAAATCTAGATGTAACAACAAGGATGCTTCACGTTTTCTTCAGGAGGATGTGGGAGGAAAAATAAGTGCCGGTAGACTGGAAAGAAGAACACCTTATCCAGATTCCGAAAAATGAGATTTGAGCAAATGTTAGAACTGCTGGAGAATCACAATATTGTCAGTACTAGAAAAAGTCTTCAATAGTGTATTGTTGAACAGAATGAAAGATTTAATGGATGTTCAACTTCGAGAATAACAGGCTGGTTTTTGTAAGGATCAATCGTGTACAGACCAAATCGCAACACTACGGATCATTGTTGAATGAAACTCGTCACTGTACGTCAACTACATTGATTGTGAGAAGGCATTTAACAGTGTAGACAGGAGAACACTATGGAAAATTCTTCGACACTACGGTTCACCGGAAAAACTCGTCAACATCATCCGGATTTCTTACGACGGACTACAGTGCAGAATCGTGCATGGAGGACAGCTGGCAGATTCATTCTCAGTGAAGACACGTGTCAGACAAGGCTGCCTTTCCTCTTCTTACTAATGGTTGACTGGTTTATGAAGACCTCCACATCCGAGGAAAAGCATGAAACTCATTGGACAAGTAGGATGCAACTCAATGATTCTGACTTCGCTGATGATCTAGCTCTTCTAGCCTACACATACCAACCAATCCAGTTGAAAACAACCAGCGTAGCAACAACCTCAGCATCAGTATGCCTAAACATACATAAGGGAAAGAGCAAGATCCTCAAATACAACACAGAGAGCATCAACCCAATCGAACTTGATGGAGAAACTCTGGAAGAAGTGGATACCTTCATGTACCTGGCAAGCATCATCGATAAACAAGGAGGATCTGATGCAGATGTAAGAGCAAGGATTGACAAAACAAGGGCAGCATTTCTGCAGTTGAAGAACATATGGGACTCGAAGTAACTGTCAACCAACCTCATAGTCAGACTCTTCAATTTGAATGTTAGGACAGTCCTGCTGTATGGAGCTGAAACGAAGAGAACTACTTCGAACACCCTCAGAAGGGTACAGCTGAAGGATATTGCTCAGGATAGAGTTGAATGAAGAATACTGGTGATTCACCTATGCTACTCCGGGAGGGGTAACGGGCGTAAGTAAGTAATTATTATGATTTGTTGTCGCTTTTTTCGCGAAGTTTGTAAAATGTTTTTATTGTTGTAAGTAAGTACATTTAAATCAAATCGTTCATATAAACGCCATAATGGAACAAATACTCGGATTCGTCAGGTGAAATTTAAATAGACAATATAACATCTAATGTGTACAGTTCATTTCTTTGAAGATAGTACACAATTCATTGGATCTCATTGGACTGGTGTATTATCCATTTTATCTAATCAGTTCCCTATTTAGTTCGCAAAAGCCCACTAACAGAAGCTCATTTTTTCTTACAATTATTTAACTAAGTTATATTATACCATTCCACCTCTTTTAGTAGTTTTCTTGGTGAATAATTTTATATAAACATTTACAGGTCACTTAGTAAAATAGCAAATATTTAATTAATCTGAGATCAACTAAAAATCATAAACGATGATTTCTAGCTTCGTTTTGAACTTTCATCATGACACTTTCAGTTTTATAATTTAGTGCGGAAACGTCTATTCAGCTTCAACGGTATTGTCGAATTTAAGTATACTGAAGGCGCTAACAAATTACTTGATCGTATAACATTTTGTAAAGTATTTGAACCAAATAAATGTCTTAAACAGGCTACTAAGAATGTTTTACTCTAGTTGATCAGTATTTAACTTTATAAAGATATTATATCTGACAGTATTTAATTTATCACATAGTTTTATCATTTGAAATTAAGACAAATGTCATACAAATTTTCCAATTAATCAGTGCTAATGGTCTCTCAAAAGAGTTAGGTTTATACTTTGCACCAAGAACAAACTTTATATAGACAAATATTGAAAAACGAAATGAACTGAACAGTAGATTTTTCCTAATAAAGGAATTCTTGCCACTGCAAACCGTTGTTCCTACCTAAGATAAAATTTAGTGCCTTAAGGTTTAGCAGCGTCCATAAATATCGGATGAATAGGAGTTACTGACAAACGATGTAAGATGTAGTCGAACCACGAATTACTAATTGGTAATATTTACGAATGTCAATTATTAGAATCAGAATTAGTAGTGTAAGGATAAGCGTTCTGAGAGAATTCTGAAGTTTTTAGTTTCAATTCCAATTAAGGATATAAGTGAGCACTGAAGGATAGTTTCAAACTAGGACAAAACAGCCGTCCACTACTCACTGGTCCTCAGTGGTTATCTAACTGAAATTAGTCTCTTATGCTTAATTCACTTATCTCGACAATACTCACTACTATTCAAATTTATTCAAGTTTAAAAAAAATGAAGTAAATATCAATTATTGTTTTTTATTTAGTGTTTCTTATTTTATTCTATTTAGATTGTAGTCTACATAATTTTTTCCTATAGGAAGTCGGTGTACATAAACCAGTAGCATTCACTTACATACGAGTGTATTTAAAAACCAAGGAAAACAAAAGTCACATACTTTTATGATTATTTTTGATAATATCAAAATTAATGGATGGAAATTGACTTAAATGCAAGTACATAGTGACAGAAAACATGAATCATTACCGACCGATGTCAATTTTAAGCAACATCATGTTTATGTGTTTCCTTTTTACCTAGAGTGCTGAGTGAATGTTTTTTATTTCGTATACTTGAATAATTATCTAATGTATACGTCTGTTAGTTGACATTCTACCTTGATTAACATCCCTCCAAAGTGACAGTGATAAATATAGACTACTGGACAGCTATAAATTCCTAGATTAGCATACTTTAGAAGTACAAATCATCAACCTAACATACAAACCAAACACATGGGAGGTAAAAACTAATGATTTGTGTTCTGGTAGTTAAGATTTTCACTTACAGACACTTTCCAATTACTTACCTAAAGATAGAACAAATCAGTTGTTCAGTACACTAGTGTTTTCCTAATTGATGTGACTATGAAAAAACTCAATTAAGATTAAACGTATCCTTAAAGTTTCGGCCTTAAAAGTAATTTTGCACTTACTATTGACCAACTTAGATGTTGATCGCTGGTGTCCTTGTTAAAAACATGGCATGTGAAGTTCAAGTATATCGGTTATGAAGTAAATTTTCATTTAAAACTATTCATTAGTGATACTTGCTGATAATTTGTATAAACCCTTAGTGTGTTTTGTTAACTAACCAATACAAACTTAGTATACTAGAAATGTATTTTACATTGAACCACCGAACTAACAATAAGAAACACCTGTATACATTAAAACATTTTAAACTGTTTGCAGGATGATCATTTGAATATGAAGCACCGTAATAAACTTGCCCAATTATCCAAAAAAAGCACAAATATGACATTTAAAAATAATTTATGCTTTAATTTTTAGTTACTTTCTTCCTTTTAGTAATTAAACTGATTCTCATATTTCGTGTCTAACAGAAACCTCGGTTTTCAAATCACTACGTTCACTTTCTGAGCTTTGCTCTATTACATTTTTTCAAAGAAAGAGATAAACTTGCATCATTAGGAAATGCTGTAGACAAGCAACTTAAAACCATTCATGATCTTTTAAATTTCGAACAAATTATATCTGAAAGTGAAATAAAAACAAAAACATTAACTGTGGGATGAATTTGTATATTCCCAATAATTTGTTATAGACTGAAGCTGGTCAAACACTGTTGCTATATGTGCATCCTGAGCGGATTGCCTCGATATAGCAATTATTCACAAGTATCCCACTGTGATCATCAACAGTGGGATGCAGGTACATCCAGCCTACGAGTCCCAAATAGGTCGAAACGCGCGTCCTGGATTCCACTTGCCAGACACAATCCAACCTAAATTAAAACATTAACTGCGCTGAAGCGGCCTTTCGATTTGAAACCACAGTATGCAGGTAATATAATCAGTATATTTATGAGGTACGGGTTGAGAATCGCTTTCAAATTAACACTAAATTTAGCCAGGTCAAAGTCATTTTTTAGCCAACAAATGGTGAAGTCAAGAAACAAGAATGAAATAGCAACATCCGTTACATCACTTTGTATTTTAAAGTTAAACTACTTTAATGGAGCCATCTGCTTTGGTTATACGAAAGGACATATCCATCAATATATTTTGGAATATCACTAATTATGGTTTTGCTATTTGTACAGAAGATTTGTAGAAAGTTTCATTCCTGTACATTTAACCGACGCCGTCAATCGCGTCAAATGAAATTTACCATTCAAGTCATAAACAAATCCTACTAAACTTGTTTTATACCTTCAGATATTGTCTCAAACAAATAGCGGAGCCAGAATAAATCTATTTATTACATCCAAATATCATTCTTACGGCTCTCCCCCTTTTCATGCCAAGCCATCATACTAATCCAAAATGTACACTTTCCACTTGTTTATTTTTCATATCTTTATTTTCCTTCCCAAGTTTGTCGTTATACAACCATCTATGTTAACAAAAAAAATAACTCCAATCTCGTCCTCTGTTTACATCCATATGCAATCAGACTGCGTAACTAATTGATATTTAGATGTGACCCTATATTCTTTATTTTTAAATGCTACAAGATCATTGAAAACTTTCGTGTTCATACAATATTGTTATCATTTTTAACTAACTAACTTTCTGTTCAGCTTTAATGTTGACAATATTTTGATAATTTACTTATCAAAATCTAACTGAAACCGACATAATATTCGAATATAAAGATAGATACCAATCTTGACTCTTGATGAGGAACTAATTGAAAACAAATATTTCTTAGATCAATTTGCTTTCGTGATGTTTTTATGTGATTATTTAACGCAATCCCTATTTCATGTCAGTTGTTAATGAGCCTACAAATTGATAAATCTTTTGACAACACGACAAATATAAAATAACTTTAAAAAATCCTGCACAAAGTCGTAGAAATAAATGTTATGCTGAGTCATTTAAACCAGTGGCCTCAATGAATCCTGATCAACAGAATTCGATCGCGATCAAATGGATTAAACAATTATGACACTTGATAATCTACTTGATAATCTAATTTTATTAAATAGTAGATTTATTAACTTCAGCATGATGTCATCCTTCACAAATGTCAATCATATCCATAATATGATAATAAAAGGTAGCAAGTTTTACACAAAACTGTCAATTATCAATAAGACATTTACACTAAAAGCATAAATAACTTTCAGATAGTTCATACTTGTTGCACTTGGGAAGAAGATTTTGATAGTGTTTCATTATCTAACAGAAAAATTATATAACAACTATGTTTGATATATTTTTTTCCATATTCATTCATTCGTGTAAATTATCAGCACTACTGTTCCCTTCTAATAATAAAATAAAGAAGAGAAACCAACTCGGTTTATGTATCATATCACCTGACTTGAATTCATAGTATGGATATATATTATAATACTTATTGACAGACATTTTGAAATGGTTTATTGAAGTAAATTATTTTACACTGAAATAAGTAATGGAAGTGGCCAAATATTTGGTTTTTCTATGATCGTATGTGAATAAAGATACATACCACTAACTAAATATTATGCAGATATGCACCAATTGCCATAGATAAACCAGTATTCCAAGTGTCACATGAGAAAATGGACTAAAATATTATTATAGTATAAACCACTGAACTACACTTCAAACGATTGTTTTCTTCACTATATAGCTTCATTTGTCTTAATGATTTGTTTGCACTTCTTGTACTAGTTTACAGTGATTTCTATATCATTCTAAATATAAAACGTAAATAAGTCATATCGTTAATTAATACTCGAATACGACAATCCATTCGGCGCTAACAGGTACCTCTTGCATACGCTCATTGTCTATTCTCAATAAAGACTGTCTCAAGAAGTCAAACCAACCCTGACTGTTAGGTATAATAAAATTAGGCTTCTTCTGCAAGGTATACTAAAAATACAAAGTAAGATGTCAAAATACAATTAACAAATGTTATGTAATATTTTACAATTTCGTAAGGTTGGAGTTTATTATATAAACAAAGTACGACAAGCTCACCTAGTCAATTTAAAATTTTAGTTTATCAGTGTAGATGTTTCTCTAAAATGAGAAGTATTGACTATATTTAGAGTTCTCAATGGGAAATAATCGTTAGCATCGAGTAAAACGTTTAACGCAACAGAAATCAATCTAATCTTTATCACTCTGTAAACATAAAAAAGTGATAATATCAACGAATTTATGACACTGCGAATGAGAAATCGTTAAACGGGATGGATAATGAAATCAAGCATCATACTCTATTATACAAGTAACCTGTGATTCAAAAAAGAAATAAGTATACATTTTTGAATCCTCCTCTACTATGTATATCGACCGATTTAAGTGCACCGGTGAAGACAGTTACGATGGCTACCAGGAATACAGGTTATTCAGAGAATTTTTGTACAACATTTAACCTAGTTATGTAAAATACAACTACGACTAATAATCACATCTGTACTTTCACTCCTAATTCATACAAAGCATTGAACAAATGTGAACGATGCTATTAGCATCATCGATTGGATTCTATTAAATGTGCCTCATTGTTTATGCATATGTAAGTCTCACTCAGAGAAATTCATTGGTATTCATCTTTTCAAAACCGACTTATGTGTTTATAAGTAATTTGTGAAATGTATTTCCTTACCTTGACCATCATAATAACCAATACTAGGATAATCTAGCAAAATTCTTTTATAATCTACAGTGTCCCAATTCCTTTGTTTACCGAACGTTTAGGAATTGTAATTGCCTCATCCACTCTGATTCTTTAATTGTTAATTATTCGTAATGATTTCTGTAAAACTTTTGAGTTCGTAAAATTATTACCCAACACAACTTTACTGGTATTCATTCAATCATTTTTTAAAATTTACATGTATATTGATATGGCGTTTTATTGAAAATTCCCTTGAAATACATATCACTGCGTTCATTTCCTCACTTGTTTGAATGTCTGAATGGGAATTTTCTCGTTGTTAAAAGAAAAAGAAGACCTTCATTTATTTTTCACATCTTGCTGTCTGTTTGCAAATTAATTCGTCAAGAATGCAGTGCGGATCAATAATACTTATTCATTTTATGATAGTAACACTACATTACTTGCTAACACTACACCACTTTATCTAAATTTTCATCAACACTCCGTTCATTCATATCTGTTAGATTTAATATTCAACCCAGTTATAATGCTGCGCACTTACAGTGTGATTAGATAATAACAAAACCAAGAAAAGCATTATATTTCACCGAGATATAGTAAATGAAATTATTAACTATTCAACCATTCAAATGTTGAATAATAAATTATATTTATTTCAGTCAGTAATCAAAATGGAAGCATAAACTAAAACCTTTATATTCACCGTACTTGACGCCTACCTTAAAAGCACTAAGCTTGTTGCATGCATTCACTAGAAACAAACCGCTTTTTCATGAATAAAAAACGTTCTAATAGTAGGCTGAATATGGTACGTAATCATTATGCAAAATGTTAAAATTTACTAAGATTGCTACACAACACAACCTATAGAGCTCTGAACCAGGTCCGATTGTGCATAAATTTTGTGTGTGTATACGACATACAATGTATGTTTCTAGTTTCAATTTTATGACAAATTTGTCTTATTGCTAAGTGCACTTTAACTTTGTTTAGTTGAACACTTTAAGATTTCGTCAGGCCGGTGATTAAACATTATTCGAAAGCTTGGAAAATTTTGTCATTGGAAGTGAGAAAAATGCTTAAATAAAAGAATTTTGTAAGCGCAACAACTGTTCATAGATTAGTTCAGTGCAGATGAATTTGTTCTATTATTGGATTGTTAATTCAATGATATTATTTACAAATGATATTAACATTCATCATGAACTTACTAGTGGCTGACTCCAGGAGGCATTTCTAGTAAGAAGTAAACAGTAGGATTGAATATGGAACAGTTACTCACCTATGACACTGGATGAAGTCGCACAGTATGCTATGAGCTTAAAGAAGTGGAAAAGTATTCTGTTGGATACTGACTAATGGTGTTAGTGAAAAGCACACACTTGAGTCTTAAAGGTTCTTGGTTGGATCTAAAGTTAGGTCGTTAATGCACATTAAAGAATACCATATAGGGACGATATATCTCTAAGGTGCTTCCTGGCTTTTAATACTTGTCAAACTAAAGTCCTTTCATTCATTAATCACTACAATAGTCATTAATAACAATTAAATTGTTCTGTATAGTTTAACAGATTTCAACGTATACAAACATTTATTTAGTCGACACTCTACAAACGTTTATGGGAAAAATTGCTTGTGAATTTTATTTAAATCTATTTTTGGAGATTTTGTTGTAAATACATCAGAATATTTCTACGTTCACATATTTCGACAGTTTCGTGAATGTTTCACATATTTCTTGCTAATGAGTGTTAAGTAGCAAGAAGTTTACGTTAAGAAATTGTTGGTGACGGCTTATAATCACCGAATTTCACAGTAACAGAAGCATTTGTGATAGTAATGTAGCATTATTATCCTAATGAGTAAAAAATGTTGACTTCAGGCTCCTCATAAGTTATATGCTTGTTGAATTGACCTGTGGACTATTCAATAAACAGATTTCTGAATAAAACATCTAGATAAATGAGTAACGAGTATTACTTTTTCAATAAATTCCCATCGAATTTAATCTGATTAAGACAACTTATTTTTAATATATTTTAACTGTGCCATTTCATCCCGTGCAATAGAAGAGATTTTTTTTACTAAAAGCGTGTTATATTTCTAATGAAATGCTAATGTTTCCTTACTGTACAACATAAATGAAGTTATATACCTATGAATATTTAATAATTTTGGTAGCAATGAACGTCGGCTGTGCTATGTCACACATTAATCGAAGTTGAGTGCATCTACAAAGTAGTGTCATCTAGTGGTATGAAGGTAAAGCGTTCGCTGCAAATGAAGATCATAAGTTCCATGTCGTCTAAAGTTGTGATTTGAGCTGTGCCGAAGAGTTCGTTACGACGATACGACAGCTGTTCAGTGCTTCCTGGCTACTAAATGACCTCTTAGTCAGTTTGTGATATCATGCTACTTTTTGTTCACTTACAAATATGTTTTAAAAAATGATGAGTATTTTTTAACGATCGCGATTACAAATATCTTCATGGAAGTTTCTCATCTAAAAATTCACCTTGCATTTTCAGAATATTCACAAAATATTTGTAACTGATGAAATTTATCGAGAGATTACTGTTAAAATGTCGATAGTTTGTATCGAAGATATATTTTTATGGTGTTTACAAATTTGAGGCAATTGAAGGTGGTCGGCTTCAAGCCCTGATTAAAATAGGTATCCTAGTAGCCGACACTTGTCAACAAGGGAATACACCAGTCATGAGCGAAGTGGTGATCTCTAGTGGACTAGAATTATGCTTACCCATTTGTCTATTAGATCTAGTTGCTTCAACTAATAACAATATTTCAGTTTGATCTCCAGAATGTAAGTAGTATTAAAATCTAGACATCGAAAACAATGTGCATTCATAAGTTATCAGTCATCATGTTCTGACAACATATTACAAAATAATATGTTTATTTGTAGAGTTAGGTAATCAAAACAAACCCGTTCATGATTATTTGAAGAATAAAACATTCAGTGCGTCATAAACGCAGTAAGTAGCAATTAGTTTAATTGATCCAGATAATAATAATAGTATTTGGGGTTTCACATAATCAACATTAGAGCTAAATGTTTGAAAAATATTTCACTTAGTTCATCAATTTACTGTCATAACAAGGAGAAACGACTGGTTTCCGAAAACCCAAATTTACTCAATTTTCAAATTCCACTGATTACTGATAGATCAATTGGTAGTTGTGCATATTTTTATCTTATGTATTGTGCGTAAACATCTTACCTACTAAATAACAATAATATACCTCACTATTTGATCATCTTGTCTTCCTGAATTACTTAGTACAGATGCTGCGAGTCAGTAGTTCAGTGGATGAGTCACACATATGATGAAACTTTGGTCATGAATTCCCTTGTCAGTCATAACCTAGATAGATAGTAATATATTCATTTACTAACATTCATTTGCATAAGTATGTTAAACACCATTTCAAATATTTGATTTCAAAATGTTATAAATTGTACGCACCTGCTAAGAACCTGACAAAGTAAACCAATAAACTAGTAGTATATTGGTTTGAATCACTGTTGTTCCTATTTTTAAGTTAATAAATAACACAATTTGAATAGTGTAGCATCATTGTATCACTATCAAAATAGACACGACATTTTTAAAGCACTTTCAACCGAGTGTTATAATAGTATTGTCTTATATCAATTCCGTTTACGTATAGTAGCACTTGAACAGATTTTACAGAAAAAGTAACTTCCATTCTTTACCGACAGTTCTAATGAAACAACTTCAGAAACCTGTTTCAATATGACTTCATAATAATAAATTTCACTTTACAGATCACTGGAAGATAATTTTTTAACAAAATTACAATTCTGATATCACGAATTGTTCTGAATCAGGCAACCATTGATCACCTGGAAGCACTGGGCGGCTGTTTCGTCCTAGTATGGGACTCCTCAGCAGTGCGCATCCACGACCTCGTTGGAGATTGAACCCGGGACCCTCTGGCTCCGCGACGAGCGCTTCACCACTGGACCACTGAGCTGGCTTCTAACGGTTGATATTTCTAATCCAGTCAATTCTTGAAACGTTTGCGCGACTTGATTCATTGTCATCGGTGGGTAACTGCCTCACACCCGACACGGTTGAACTCCACCGGTCATGTCTTCACACAAGAACAGAAATTCCTTTAAGGAGCTAGTCACTAGTGAGCTGATACTACGATTCCATGTATCACGTGGAATATTTCACTAAAGTATCACCAAATGAGGCAAAATTCTATGACTTTCAATTTTTGTCATAGAACTAGTTTCAGCTCTAAGAGCTTAGCTAATATTATGTGAATAAAGTAAACCAGGTAAAAATCTGGTTTAATGATTTATATATTGAATAAAATACATGTAAACTGACGTTACGGCTATCTGTAAGGTTTCAAACATTTACTATGTATGATGTATTCAGAGTTTCGGCCATATTTCCAGCCATTCAGTAGGTAAGTACTATTAATTAGTGTAATTTTGACAAAAGATTTCATGTCTCAACATTCATGACATTTTTGATTTTGATCCGGTATGTTACTTTGCACTACAATATCACATTCATTGAAATATTAAATATCCCCATTATGTAAATCAGAAACAACATATAAGCGAAGAATACTGTTTTCACTTAGATCATCAATAAGGCTTTACTTTAACATACATCTATATTTGTATACGAATATGAAAATTACTAAACCAATAAAGGTAATTTATGAGTTAATGATTAAGATGAAATAGGTGGATTATATAACAAACCATAATAAGTAGGTGTAAATCGGTAGTAGGATGGTAGATATACTAGTAGTAATGATAAGTAGATTAATAACAACAACATGAGTACATTTTTCAAAAAAAGATTTCATTGGAGGCAGTTCAGCATTACAATAATTTTAATAGCTGAAGACCAAATATTTTAATGAACTTTCACTTTGTTTCTATAATCGAGTCAATTTTTTTTAAACTATTTTTGGTATGAAAAAAGCAACCATCGGTAAAATCACCAGTAAGCACTTTATGATTGATTGGGATGTTTTACAAATACAGTGTAGAATTAACATTTTATAATTCTCGCCAATGCATCACTATTTATCAAAACTAATTGAAATTTAACAGTATTCAACTGATTTCTGAAATGTTAAGATTGATGATAGCCAGCTTATTTCACAGAGGATAATCTAAAGCATATAAAATTGCATTTCAAACTATTCAAATAATCATTGTTCGAAAAGTCTCTTCAATGAAATCAAATTACACATTTAATTATTAATATTATTATAGTCAATCTATTGACTTCTATTAGTTTCATACCTTACGGTTATCATCGCATTACTGATTTCACTAATTAATAATAGAAAAAAACATTACTCAACTAGGCCTAACTATTATGATAAAGTGGTCAATTTTCATGCAATTCAATCAATTTCATATCTTAATTCATTTTGTAGATTCTACCATCAACGTTATATTATCAACATCAAAATACCAACAACAACACAATGTGAATTAATCACTCATGGAAGATTCTACTTTGAATAGCCTGTAGATAATTGAAATCGATTCACAAACATGTCAGCTGACTTTACTTGCAATAAAGTAATAAATTACTCCAACATTCACTATCTTCATAATGCATAGTGGGATTCTCTGAATGGTACACTTAACGAGAATTCAATTCACAACGTTGACACACATAATCCAGATGGAAATTTTATTGAAGTATTCATAAGTATTTTGTGTGATTTCCATTCATAAACAAAGAATAATCGAGTAAGTGCTTTGATCAACGAATCAGCATCCATTGAAACATGAAGTCTACACGAAATCATCTCGTTTGTGAACACACAGAAATGTCACAGTTTACTTGGTTTTTGTTTAGTAAATCATGAACACTTACAATAATAGTAATGATGATGATAATGATTTTTGTAGTTCTAAGAAAATAAGTGACTTTACCACTCGATATCATCATTAAATGTATGTTAGTATTTCAGGATAATTGTTTCGTGAAAGTGATTCTTACTTAGTGAATACTTGATACAATGTGATTGAAGTTGTGTAGATTTGTGTAGACATGGAAATGACCTGCTGCATTTATACAACCACATATAGAATATTTTGAAGTGGAATGATGTGGAACGTATGAATATGGATGAATAACTAAGTATTAAGTGTACAAAGTGTTACTTCATCAAGTAATTGTTGTGAATATCATTTTAATGTCTTTTATATTATATGATGAATTGTGTAATGAAATGGGATATGACTTCAAAAAGTGTGTTTCCTATCAGGTGGGTTTGTGAATAAACTATGATGTTTATTGGTGTATTTCAATGATTATTATATGAGCTTACTTGATAATTATGTATCCAAGAAGCAGTAACAAATTACAAAAGCTGTTATCTGATTATAATTAAGGTGATATTTGGAGCGAACCGCAATACGTTAGTAAACATAGACAATACAAGAAGACATTCATTATCATCAGCTACTAACTGCGAAATAACGAAATAATTTTTCAGAATAACTAAAAGTGTTATAAAGTAATTTGGCATAGATAACACAATAAAATAATTATTACTCAAAATGAGCATGATATCCTTGTTTTGTGTATAGATTGATCAATATCAAAGTCAACCATGTTACCATCTAACCCATATGTTTATCGACTCGAAATTGCACGTCCTGGTTTTTGACGTTAGATGGGTGGGGATAACCGGTAACAAGCACTTAATTTTCATACTAGATGGCAGTAATTACTATAACGTATCTAGAGTTTAGGGGTGTTTGATTGCCTACTTCTTGTCAATTCGGATTCTGAACTAATTTTTTCTATTTTGACTAACTTATTTTGTAAAATTACAGCATTATTGGCTTATAAGCTTACAACCTATCAAGAAAAGTAGTTTATCGAAATTTAATTAAGAAGGTATCTGATGATTGGTTCCTTTACTGAATATCTGTTCACCGGTAGAAGATATAGTTACATTAGGAATTGTAGACGTATAAAGTAATACACAATAGCTTGTAAAATAAATCTGTCATGAAAATCCTTCCCGAATGAAACTGCCTGTAACCTTTATTAGTTAAAGAGAGATGACAAATAACCACTATTCAAAAACAATCGCAATACATATTTTTTGTTGCAACATTGAAGATTGTACAATTAATTGATATACTGACCTAGTTGCGTCTTAGCAAAATGCTACTCTCTACCCTTCAATAAATGGATATCCAGAGACAAAATAACTAGTCATCACATATGAGTCCTTTTATGTAAAGAAAATAGCATATATATACATAAAGTATTCGCTACAAGATAAGCATAATCAAGATTCACTAAAATCATCAGTGATTGTTAAGCCACTCAGGAACCTATGAAACTGAGACGTGAATATCAGCTTTATTTATTCCCAGCAATATCATTTTGAAATCGCTGCACTAAAATAAACATATAAAAAGTTGAATTCATCATATTAACTAATATCTCGTGATGAGAATTATTTTTTGTAATGTCATATGTAAAGTTGGTTAAGATTGTTACTAACGTAACTAATGGCCATGAAAATACTGTCGTAACGTTCACTTGGTCGGAGAGATTTCTATTTTCTATTTACAATTTCCTATAACATCAACTGTATCCTAAAAATCTGTGTTGTACAAATTTAGTGTATGATTTATGATGTAATTTAGGTCACGAAGACGATTAAAATATTTTAGTATTGTTTTTCTAAATATAAGAAATTAAAGTTTGTCACCTTACGAGGAAACAGAAAGAACGGTATACCAATTATCTGACTGTTGTATTGTATGAGTGAATACATAGGTAAGGAAATCACTTATTCAGTATGCAGCCGTGTGTTTTATCACATTTCATTTTCTCTCTCATTTTCACTTATAAAGATACATTAGTGACAGCGAGACTCTCAACCCAAGAAACAAGACAAAATGAACCATATTTTTCTTTGAACATTAAGAAAAGAGAGAATTAATTCAGTTATGGTTTGAATAGAGGCGATTTTGTAGATATAGGTGCTCGCCCACCGACTCATGTTGCTTGGGTACCACTGAAACGTTCATCGTGCAACCTGAAGTCCCTTGGCTTGATTCCCTGCCATAATCGAGGGTACACTGTGATGAAGTGACCCATACTAGAACAAAACAGCTGCCCAGTGCTTCCTGGTTTTCAGTGGTATCAAACCAACATTAATCTGTGACTAATACAAACAACTAGGTTTCTACTTTTCAGGCATTTATTCAGTATTATTAACTGTCAGCATAACAACTGTATATCCGTGGCGAATTTACCAACCTACCAGAAATATGAATGTCACATTGGGGCAAGGAATTGAATTTGCAATCTGCAGAGTATATTCTTCGAGATATCGCGATGTCCACTGCTACACCGTGCTTGTTAAAGATTTAGTAACTATGCTATTTGTGTTGTTTAAGTTGTAAGCTCTTTATTGACTCATTAACTGTTATCGTATCTGTTATCCTTCCCTAGTTATTGTAATATTATTATAACTTCATTAACCTAATTTTTGCATACAATTTCCCTGATCCAGTCCTTAATGTATTTTGTATTTTCTATTACTATTCGGTTCATAAATGATATGTAAAGGCTATTGTTTTCCGCTCTTTAAATGACTAAGTATTATCTTTCATTTGTTAGTACTTGTTTCCTATCAATACCTTTGGGGAAGGCTTTAGTAACTCATGTGTAGTGCCAACCAATCACTGTTTTTCCAAGTCTGTTAGATCGTAGCCAGAGCGTAAGTCCGATTGGCTGGCTTCCTCCAGGTAACCACTAGCAAAGTCACAACAGTGAATTTCAATAGCATAAAAGAAGTAACAAGTTCAAATTCATTCTGCCTAGAAAATTTGTGAATTATTCTTATATATATTTCTGTTGTCTATAAGCATCCATAGAAAACTAGAATACTTCAAGAGATTTTCTGAGTCGTTAAACTTGGCACAATTAATTCCGTCTACTTTTTACAAATAATCACTAGAAAACATTTCATAATTAATAAGTTTATTTTTATTGAGAGTAGTAAACATTTGTGAATTTTCTAACAAGAAATACGGCAGGTGTTTGAAATTTGCAATTCTGTTCGATATTTTAAGTCTACTTTTCAAACTAGTTTGAGAGTCCACCAAGTTACCCGTATTTTTTAAAATTTTAAAACTAACTAATAATATCAAAAGAGACTACAAACACTAAAATAAATTAAGGTATGCTACCAACTAAAATGAGACTCGATCTGTACTATCTCGTTTCACTATCGGGTTGACTGAAATTACTTCTACTCTCTCTAGAGTTATCTTTTTAGTGGTATGTAGTGATTTCATTCCATGCGACTGAAACTGACCTAAATCTCTTTATCACCAAAATTTTGTGATCTCCCCTATTCATTTTGATTGTATACTAAGTTTGTTTTTTATTAATGAAAATTGAATGAGACTTTAAACATTTTCCACTTTTAATAGAATTCCCTGAATTAAGACGTTATAATAATAGGAGCGAAACGAAAAACAATGACGTGCGACACAATGACACTGAACAGAGTTAAGGTAATATATGCACCCCACCCGCTGACCAGAGCGAGAAGTTCAGCGTGAACAGGAAAATTGTAATTCACAAGTAGCCTGGAAGATGAACGAACAGCGCACAACTCATGCGTACATACATCGATAAAATTGCAGTGAATTACTGAGAAAATTTTGAAATGAGTGAACATCACAAAACTTATATGAAAATTTATTATGCAAAAATTACGTTTAAATAATACAATGATTGCATCTAAAGTTATCATCATCATCAGTACGTGTTGCTTCTCGTGGAACATAGGCCACTGACCAGGATTCTGCAATCGACTCTGTCCTGAGCTCCACATAGAATCCCCCTAGGGTTACTGCTGATCCCAAGCCTGTACAAAGGATGATTGGACATGCGGTTAGCAACCCCATTCCGTAAAAAATCAACCCTGCTAAAAATACGCAAACCAGAAAAATCTACTTGAAGTTATCGTCCTGGAGTAAATTGTAATGAAAGTTAGTCAAAAATCGACTTACGGAAATCAGTGTAGATTTTATAACTCGATTTTCTGAACGAATGATTAATTTGAGGATTTAGGAACCTCAACACATTTTTATTTTCACTCATTATGTAATTTGTGTTTAACTAAGAGCATATGAAGGTATGAAATGGATAATCTTTCTTATAAGACTAGAAAAGTTTGATACAAGAACTACTTATAGGATAGCACGTTCTAAACTTAAAACTGGGGTTCATTTACAAAAAATTTATTGCAAGACACAATCGATTTTATCTTTTTCATAATTTCAATTCTGCCTTGATGTATGTTATCCCAGTGAATCAACTATAATAAGGTTTGATTGCCTATCATATAACTTGAAAGATTGAGGGATGAAAAACAAACATTCTGTAAGGAGGATTCGAAGGCTAAACTGTTTGATAAGGTAAGGAATCAAAGGCTTAAATTTAAAATATACTAGGAATGTGCTACGTTATTTCGTCAAATATGCATAATTTACGTGAACAGGTGAGAAAAGGAGTATCAATAACCGCCGCTTAGTTATCTAGACCTCAAGATTTTAATACTACATGAACTTCATATTATGCTATCTTTCTTAGGTTTGCTGGAAAGCTCTGCCAAATTTTTACTGAATCCTATCTTTAAAGATGTCTGAGGTCGGATAACTCACATTATTGTCTGAAACCAGACGACAATTCTGCATTTCTAACCTTTTTCGATCGTTTCACGTATTGTTAAAACTGAAGATCCTAAAGAGTCTAAGTGTTTTAGCGTTACGCGATACTCAATTATGTGTCTTTCAGGGTTCTGCATAATTCTTGTTATTCTATTTAGATGACAAAGTAAGAGTTAAGCCAGAGTCAGGTTTTGATTGCATTGTCATATAGGTGACCCACACGATCCATATCTCTCAACCGCTTATGTTTCTTTTGATTTTTAATCATGATAATTTGTTTAATATTTTGTATATAAGCACGTTATCTTACTACACAAAAGCCACCATCCTGCTAGACGTTTATTTTATTCTCTGACACAAGTTTGGTAGTAGTGAGCTAATATCATCATCATATGTTGTTAAAGCTGATCACCTTAAACATGTGAAATTGATATACTTAATTATCATTTCCGCATACAAAATGCACTAAACCTGTTAAAATTGACGTTATCCTTAATATCTTAACATTAACTATGCTTATTGTACTCAGCATTTCTAACTAATTTTCCATGCATTTAGTGGATGGATTCTGCATAACAATGTGTGATTTTCTAAAAAAAACTTACATTCTAAGTGTTTAGGGTAATCTATAAATGTTTAAAATGGAAATCCCAGTGTAGCGAAGCCCAATAAACCGGATGATAAACACGAATTTCGTGAATGCTATGACATGAAATCTTTGATTAAAATCACACAAAGATGCAATACTTACCCACTAGATGAACGTAAAGTTGACTAAAAATGAGAGGCACAGTGTGCATAGTGAACAATAAAATACTGAAGCGAAACTTAGCCCTATAGAGGTAGTGAATTTTTAATATGTAAAATTGTCCGTGAATCACAGTGCAATCGATTACTTGGCTTTTCTGTAATAACAGTATTAAATAGACTTCATTCCCTACGATGTTTTGAATTACAGCAATAATATGTAATATATATAGTTCTAAAATGTAAATCTTTTCATGGCAAACAGGAAAGAATTGTGTAGTAGTTATATTAAGTTGTTTTTTTAATTTATGGATAGAAATTGTATCGGAAATTGTCTGAATGTTATATCAATCAGTTGATGTTCGCAAACGAATCTCATTATTAAATTGCTTGATACGTTTTATTAACTGAAGTTTACTTTTTCCAAGATGAAATATGAGATGTGAATCCCGAGTAAATTGATAACCGTCAAATGAATTTTGATGGACATTCTACATATTCTAATGTAAGGGTGGCTTTCTCATGCACTTGTCAGGACTGCATCATGATAACAGATATGCAACCAGATTGATCAAGAAAACTGAAACTATGAGCCCTGATTGTGATACACACCAAAGTTCCTGTGATTAACACAGACCCAATTAAGTACTAGATTCTGCTATCGCTACTCCAATATTGTTGAGAACTAAGAAGTCTCCTAATATAATATGTGTAACGCACAAATACATCTATTCGACTAGTGTATCAATTATCTAGAAAAGTTATTAGTAGTTAAAACAATGAATCACGCTGTACTGTAGATAATATTACTTTTACCTTCAACCTCAAATGTACTGTTCTCTAGATGGCCTGATTGGCACAGTAAGGCCTAAAGGAACAATCGTCCTAGTCAGTATAGCTTGATTTTGCAAAATTGATATTAAAGCCCAACCATCACTTCAAGGTAGCAACCATGGTCACAATTAAGGACATAATGGCACCACCATAAGTCTACAGCCCTTCATTTGGTGAAGTAGAGAAACTTCACTAGTTTCCGAAAACAATTTACCTCGCTACAAAAAAAGTAGCCATACTGGCTTCAAAATACGTTGTATAATAAACTTCACTTCATATAAAAATAACGGATGAGTAAACCTAAAAGTACATATACTTTCCTAGAAAACTAGCCCGAGATCTGCAAGTATGCTTTAATTGTTTGATTTTTTGAAGAAACAAAAATTTGCCCTTATAATAAATTAACAGCGAAAATCCGGAAATTGTGAATTTAAACATTATTACCTGATATTCAAACGTACCCTGCTGTATGCAAAGTTAATGATAACCACTAAAAACTGGTTTGAAATTTAATTACATGCTACGAATGACAGACAGACAGATACAACGTAGGACCAGGCACATAAGTGCATCGGTCCAAGTTGCCACACCTCAACAGCATAGCAAGATGATCACCGAATTCATAGAATCAGTTACTTTAATGGTAGTAATATATAAAAGGAAGATTGCATATAAGGATATAATATGTAGAAAAAAAAATTAGTTTGTAGAAAGAAAGGTAGAGTAATTTTAGTCTCAAGGTGTACGTGAAGACAAAGAATGTATACACCTACGCCATTGTGATCGATTCTGAGCCATGTCACCAAGAGTCTCCAACCACTGGGTATGGTAGTCACGCGGACCCCAACCAGGTAGTCGACATCTACCAATGTGGCTCAGACCAGAAGTTAGTGACTTCAACGACTGATGCCACGTTTTGGTTTGGCCACCCCTAACCCTTTTCCAACCCACCCCAATACTAGTCATCATTGAGCGACGTGGTAACCTGTGTTCGGGCATACGTAACACATGCCCCAACCATCTCAGTCGATGAAGTTTCATAACCTCATCAACAGATTTACCATTTTTCCCTAATACCCTTCGTCTAACCTCATTATTAGTTACCCGGAGATCCCAGCAGGTACGAGATATATTTCTAAGACATCTGTGATCAAATGCTAGTAACCTACGAGTGTCTTCTACCCTTAATGGCCATGTTTCACAGCCGTAAAGTAGAACAGGACGAACTGCTGTGCAATATACTCGTCCTTTAATTGATAGACGGATATCACGCCTACGCCATAGATGACGTAAGTTGGCGAAAGCCAAACGAGCCTTTCGAATTCGTGCAGAAATTTCCTCAGACACCAACCCATTAGGGCTGATCAAACTTCCAAGATAAGTGAAGTTATCAACGCATTCAACTTCTTCACTCCCTATCCTTAGTTCAGGGGTTGACGCAGGCCAGTCCTGAAGTAACAATTCACACTTAGAGGGGGAGAAACGCATCCCAAACATCCTGGCATTGTTGCTCAGTGCGACCAGAAGACTCTGCATCTTGTCAGCGTCTTCACCAAACAGGACTATGTCGTCTGCGTATTCTAAGTCGATGAGTGGACCTCCTGGAAGGAGATCAATCCCAGAAAATTCAGCCGAAGAAAGCGTTACTTCCAGTAGCACGTCTATGATAAAATTAAACAAAAACGGAGATAGTGGGCAGCCTTGACGGACACCACTTGAGGTCGCAAAGTCAGATGACAGTTCGCCATAAGCTCTGACTCGACTGGTAGTGTTCGAGTTAAGAGCCTTCACAAGGTTTATGTACTTCTGAGGTACACCTCTTAATGACAGACACTGCCACAGAACCTCGCGGTCAACTGAGTCGAATGCTGCCTTTAAGTCGAGGAAAACCACCATGGTAGGACGCCGGTAGGCGTGCCTGTGTTCTAAAACCTGACGAATGGTGAATATGTGGTCGATGCAACCACGACCAGGTCTGAAGCCAGCCTGGTTTTCTCGTGTTTGTAGTTCACGAGTCTTTGTTAAACGTCCGATAATTATTGAGGCTAGTATTTTAGATGCTATATTAGTCAAACTAATCCCTCTATGGTTATCACAAGATGATGTTGGTCCTTTCTTATATATTGGGACTATTAGTGATTTAGACCAGTCGGATGGAATTTTATCTAGTTCCCAGACTTTAGCTAAAATACTAGTCAACCTAATCGCCAAGACTGGACCACCATCTTTGAAAACCCCTGGGGTTAGCCCATCTGGACCAGCTGCTCTTCCTCGTTTCAGGTTAGATATAGCTTTTTGAACTTCAGCTAGTGTCGGGGGGCCTACTTCAATGTTCCATTTAGCTTGAGTGGAAATGCTGGGTAATTGTAGAGTAGCTGAAGGCCAGCTAAACTGTTCCTTGAAGTGTTCGGCCCATCGTTCTAAACGTCTGGGTTGAGAGCAGATTACAGTATCATCTTTCTCGGAGATAGTTTCACTTATCCTTGACTTCTTAATTCCGGTTTCCCTGATTAGTCTATAAAGCTGCCTAGTGTTGCCTAAAGCCGCTGCCTTTTCCATCTCTTTTGCTTTCGTTGCCCACCACTGCTCACGATCGTTTCGTAAACTTCTACTTAATTTAGACTTGATTTGTTTTCGCTCTTCATCGTGTTCAGAGCCTGACGGGATTAGTTGGCGAGAGCTCATCAGTGCCATAGATGTCGCAGAAATCCACTGGTTTTTCGTGCTCCTTCTGTTCAAATTACTAGTAGATGACGCTGCTGTTTCCATAGCTGTTTTTAGATCATTCCAGGCAACATCAGGATCAGCCTGGTTTCCAGAGTTACCTAATTGTGACCCTAACTGTTCTTGAAATTTACTTTTGACCTTCTTGTCACTCAGATCAATTCTAATGGGTTTTCCTAATGTGGCCTTTCTACGTCCAGTGAGGTGCAAGCAAATGCGTGCTCGTACTAGAGCATGATCAGAGTCAAAACATGTACTCCAGAACGAGCGGCAATCTTCTATCGAGCCTCTCCAACGATGACTGATGGCAATATGGTATATTTGAGTCCATCGTTGTCTTGGTGAAGGGGGTCGCCACGTTAGGCGATGTCTCTCCTTATGCCTAAAATTAGTATTCGCTAAGAATAAACGATTGTCTGAGCAAAGTTGCAGCAGACGGTCACCATTATCTGTTCTCTGAGCTGGAACACTAAAATACCCTCCTAAATGTCTTTCTGTTTGGTCTAAACTACCTACTTGGGCATTAAAGTCACCTGCGACGACTACTATGTCTGAGTGCTTGGCTTTTTGAAGAAGTTCACAAAGGTTTCTGTAAAATTCATCCTTCAGTTCGTCTGGGCTGCAGTCAGTGGGAGCGTATGCGGAAACGACGAAAAGACAACGACGAGTGTCCCTATTCCTCCGAGTCCTTACAGAGCCGTTTAGTCGAACAGCACATAGGCGACTATTAACAGGGATCCATTCTAATAGTGCTTGTTCTGCTCTCATGCTTAGCGCTATGCCCACACCCGCCAGTCCACGAGAGCTGGCTATAGAGTCGCCAGATAAACGGAGAGTGTATCTTGTCGCCTCGCCGTTTTGGCGAGGTGAGGTCAAGTGAATGACCACGCTAGGATCTTGTATGCGTGTTTCGGAGACACAGCACACATCAATCATACGAGATTCCAGGGTTTTAGCTAAGGAGGCCTGCTGACCGATTTGACATAGGGTGCGTACGTTGAAAGCTCCAATGTGCAGTTTGGAGCGGAGTTTCAGTAGACCTGGGACATTACTTCGAGTGCTAGAATCGTCGGACGTGGTGACACTTGAAGAGAAAGTTAGAAGAGGAAGTTCAGAGTTGATAGTCAAGGTAGGAGCAATGATAGAGATTGAAGAGAGTAAATGATTTTGAATACGGCGGTCTTGAGTGCTGTCAGAGGTATGAGGGCAGTTATCACTTCCCGGTTGCCCACACCGTGGAAGGGTTCTTCTGGAGGTACCTAAAAAGGAAATTGGATTAGAGCGTGACTGCAGTGCCCAAGGGACAACTGCTTGAGGCCGGTCACACACGACCTTTTGGTGAGTAGTTTTAGTGTTAGCTCCGTACTTGTTGAAGACCTTATCGCCGGAGACGGAAATCCGCAGGATAAGGCGAGGTGTGCATTTTTAGGGTCAACCTTTTCTAACCCCACCCCTCCTTGTGGGAAGGCAGCATCGCTGTTATGCTGGTTGTCCGAGGGAAACACCTTACTGCCGTCACACCTCTGTACAGTCGGTAGTACGACTTCGCCCTCAGACCTTGGATCTGCTGCTTTTAGTCTTACCGCTCTTCAACCGACCTGCCTGGCATGGTAGGACCTTGAGGAACTATTGTTCCAGCCAGTATAGCTCGATTGGTTCATCACGATAGGCAAGCCCGACCACCACGTCAAGGTAGCAGCAACGGCCGGGAGCTACGAATGTAGATCGAATAATCTGGATCTAGCTCTAATTTTAAATAAATACATACTTGTATCCTGGTTTGTGGATAACCACGTGCTCGCCATTTCACAATGGATTTATATTCGCTAATATTTATCGCTACATTTTAAAATCATAATTCCCAAGATAGCCATATTACTCAGCACTCGGTGCATACAACTGAAATGAAATCGTTAGGCACCTGAACTACATGGAACATGTAATGTTTAAGTTTGATTTGTGACGCGTATATATGTAATTAGGTTGAGCTTGTATCTTCATATTGATTAGTCATGGACTGAGACCGGTCAGCCTCTGACCCACTGCACAAGTGTGATTGTATGGGCTCAGTATCCTAGTGGTGAACGCCGTGGCGTTTGATACAAAACGAACTGAATTCGAATCCCAGTGTGAACATCAACATTTGGATGCAGGTACATCCGGCTGACGAGCCTCAAATAGTGCGAAACGCGCGTCCTGGCTCCCACTTGCCCGTCACAATTCAACCTAAACATTACTTGTGATAAATAACTATATCGAGGCAATCCGCTCAGGATTCACAAGTACCAACAGAGACTGACCAGTTTCAGTCCATGACTAATCAACGGGAAGATATAAATTCATAGTATATGGAAGATGAGTTCAGTAATGATAGAATAAGTGGTACACATCACAATTTGGCTCCATGTAGCCCACCGATCAACCACAAAGTACTGGACTGTTGTTTTTAATCCTAAGTGGGCACTCAGGGAGTCTCTAGAGATTGAACAGAGAATTCTTAGATTTCCCCATATGTCTTTTAAGGATTAGCCCACTAAGTTGCCATCCTGTGGCAAAGATTTATAAGTTCGATTAATTTGTGACATATAAGAACAACCATTCAAAGCCATCGGTGACCATCGACATTCTTTACCACACCGTTCATATTTCACCGTAACTTTAAGAATGAATCTTGAAGTGCTGTTTTTATGGTTCAGTTCATTCACGATTAGCCATTTATAAATAAGGTTCTAAATGTTTCCACTAATTAGACAGTACGTAATAAAGTGGGGTTTTAGTTTATATGTATTTCTATACGGTGACACCAAGGTCAGTACATTTTGATGCTAATGCCTGCAGATAACCGTATTCTTAGATTGCATGAAATTGAGCATGATGATATGTCGGTCCAAGTCAAATGCTGCATTATGGTGAAATGAAAATAACGATATGAATACAAATTGTCGGAATAACAATGATGCTGAAAAACTAAATACTAGAGAATATGGTCCAAGTAGAGATGGAATCCAGGGGAAAAGGTCGGAATAGTGGAACTGAAAATTAAGAAATAAACGGTAGATTTATCACCTCTCTATGACTGAGCTGTTACCTGTCTTTAATCACCAATCGCAGTCTTAACTACATAATCTGCAACCGCCAGAATGTTTCATTCTTACACTCAAAGACTTTATTGACTGATGGCATATCTTATTACGGTTGATGTCTTATCCACTTGAATCAGAATGTCAATCTTACATAACTCCTAACTTTCACATTTTATTTTCATGCACTAAATGATCCAACTTCAGCTTAGCCGGAGATTCATTAATAACCATTGGCAAGAAAATCATAAAAAATGACGTGAAAGAGTTAATAATAAATATAAGAGTATATTAAGCAGGGATCCAAGAACTTGTATTTATCAACTATGAGAAATAAAGCCCTAAAAGCTCCGGTACGTCAAAAAATGGAGTATGCTCTACCGCGAAACGTTCTTCCATGGCCATGCCTGAAGAGTTAAATGAATGAGACTACTGAGAGAACATATATGATGAAATTACGTAAAACGGTTGATAATGGGCAACCTTGACAAACACCACTTGAAGTTAACAACTCTCGTGACTGTTCGCTACAAGCTCTAACCCAACCAGTGGTGTTCGAGTAGAGAATATTTATGACTTCAAGTGAAGGAGTACCACTATTGTCGGACGTCAGTAAGCATGCCATGTTCTAGAATCTGACGCAGAGTGAGTAGTTGATCAATCCATCCCCTCTCAAATCTGAATCCAGCCTAGTTTTCTCGAGTTCGTACTTACATAGCGTTAGATGAACGTTGGATGATTACAGAGGTTAATAGTTTCGACACATTGTTAGTCAAATTGACTCCACTGTTATTATCACAAGATTTCTGTCCTTTTATCTAAACTGGAATGATCAGCGATCAAGACCAGTCAGACGGTATGACGTTCGGCTCGCAGACTTTGGCTAAAGTGTCAGTCAACCTACCTACTAAAAGCAGACCACCAACCTAGATAAACATCGGATGATTTTTTTAAAAACTGATTGAGAATCCAATACATATTACCGAGGTAATTACACGTAAAGGCGTTCAAGTCCAAATTACCATGTAAGAATTACTACCTAAAAGCTTATTTTGTACAACTGAATTAGTGTTTTCTTCGCTAGATTCCTCTAAGCAATTTCACCATTCTGTAACCAATGATGCAAACAAATCTATATATTCATATTGGAATTCGACAAAAGGATTAGGTGATAACGTGAAATATATTGAAACGTACGCTAACCCTTAAAATGCCCCGAAACTGTGGAAGATTATAATTTCACATCTAACGCTAACATCCGCAAAATGATGGTATTTAGAGAACTAATTCTCCCGCAAAACCTGAATAAACCAATATTTTGCATCTGTTTATTGCTTTACAATGATATTTAAGCTAACTTAAATATAATTTCATGATATTTTCCCTATACTCAACAATTCGAACCAATGAATCAATATGAAATATTTCCGTCAACCTGTTTCCTTTCAGCATAATGAAACGTCGACTTTAACACAACACCAGCCATTGGTGAGAAAAGCTATGAGATGACAGTCCCATACAACACTATGTGGATTGGGACCATGTACATATAATAAAACATGTGACTGTAATCAAAAACACTAAATGAAAGCTGAAATCATTGTCGTTTAAGACGCCAGAATTAACGATGCTGGACCACTATACAATCTTGGTAAATTATTCGTCTATTCTTATCTTGCACTGCTCTCTGGCTTCTTTTAGTTGATGTACCCTTTCCCACTTACTCATTACACTTCCTCCAAGCTGTAGGCACTTTTGTAATATATATATATATATATATATATATATATATATATATATATATATATATATATATATATATATATATATATCCGAATGCGAAACGCTAAGAATGTCACTGTAATTTTAAAATAGAATAAATGGCTAGGTCTGTTGATAAAACTTATTTGAGACTGACTAATCCTGATAGGTTGTACGCATAAATTTAATGCAAGTACAATTGAATTGCCTTGATTTTTCGGGATCAAATTATTTGTAGCAGAGGCGAGGTAGTAATCACACTTTTTGCGATATATCTTCCTTAGAAAACAGCAGCTTTTTACAATTGTGATACCTATTAGAAGTAGGAGACATGCGAATCCAAGCTGGATTTTGAAACATACTCTTAGGATGATGGAGTCACAGACTAAACAGTACCAAATGCACTTTCGTTGGTTTCGTTGATACATGTGTCATGAATAGCGAGTATATCAGAATGTGACTGTCTGGATACAGTAGCCTAGTGGTGAACGCGGTGGCGTTTGACACGAAGCGGACTGAGTTCGAATCCCAGTGTGAACATCAACATTGAGATGCAGGTACATCCAGCCGATGAGTCCCAAATAGGACGAAACGCGCGTCCTGAATTCCACTTGCTAGTCACAATCCAACTTAAATATAACTTGTGTACTACCGCTATATAGAGGCAATCCGCTCAGGATGCACATGGCAACAGAGGCTGACCAGTTTCAGTCCATGACTAATCAACGGGAAGATATAAATTCATAGTATATGGAAGATGAGTTCAGTAATGATAGAATAAGTGGTACACATCACAATTTGGCTCCATGTAGCCCACCGATCAACCACAAAGTACTGGACTGTTGTTTTTAATCCTAAGTGGGCACTCAGGGAGTCTCTAGAGATTGAACAGAGAATTCTTAGATTTCCCCATATGTCTTTTAAGGATTAGCCCACTAAGTTGCCATCCTGTGGCAAAGATTTATAAGTTCGATTAATTTGTGACATATAAGAACAACCATTCAAAGCCATCGGTGACCATCGACATTCTTTACCACACCGTTCATATTTCACCGTAACTTTAAGAATGAATCTTGAAGTGCTGTTTTTATGGTTCAGTTCATTCACGATTAGCCATTTATAAATAAGGTTCTAAATGTTTCCACTAATTAGACAGTACGTAATAAAGTGGGGTTTTAGTTTATATGTATTTCTATACGGTGACACCAAGGTCAGTACATTTTGATGCTAATGCCTGCAGATAACCGTATTCTTAGATTGCATGAAATTGAGCATGATGATATGTCGGTCCAAGTCAAATGCTGCATTATGGTGAAATGAAAATAACGATATGAATACAAATTGTCGGAATAACAATGATGCTGAAAAACTAAATACTAGAGAATATGGTCCAAGTAGAGATGGAATCCAGGGGAAAAGGTCGGAATAGTGGAACTGAAAATTAAGAAATAAACGGTAGATTTATCACCTCTCTATGACTGAGCTGTTACCTGTCTTTAATCACCAATCGCAGTCTTAACTACATAATCTGCAACCGCCAGAATGTTTCATTCTTACACTCAAAGACTTTATTGACTGATGGCATATCTTATTACGGTTGATGTCTTATCCACTTGAATCAGAATGTCAATCTTACATAACTCCTAACTTTCACATTTTATTTTCATGCACTAAATGATCCAACTTCAGCTTAGCCGGAGATTCATTAATAACCATTGGCAAGAAAATCATAAAAAATGACGTGAAAGAGTTAATAATAAATATAAGAGTATATTAAGCAGGGATCCAAGAACTTGTATTTATCAACTATGAGAAATAAAGCCCTAAAAGCTCCGGTACGTCAAAAAATGGAGTATGCTCTACCGCGAAACGTTCTTCCATGGCCATGCCTGAAGAGTTAAATGAATGAGACTACTGAGAGAACATATATGATGAAATTACGTAAAACGGTTGATAATGGGCAACCTTGACAAACACCACTTGAAGTTAACAACTCTCGTGACTGTTCGCTACAAGCTCTAACCCAACCAGTGGTGTTCGAGTAGAGAATATTTATGACTTCAAGTGAAGGAGTACCACTATTGTCGGACGTCAGTAAGCATGCCATGTTCTAGAATCTGACGCAGAGTGAGTAGTTGATCAATCCATCCCCTCTCAAATCTGAATCCAGCCTAGTTTTCTCGAGTTCGTACTTACATAGCGTTAGATGAACGTTGGATGATTACAGAGGTTAATAGTTTCGACACATTGTTAGTCAAATTGACTCCACTGTTATTATCACAAGATTTCTGTCCTTTTATCTAAACTGGAATGATCAGCGATCAAGACCAGTCAGACGGTATGACGTTCGGCTCGCAGACTTTGGCTAAAGTGTCAGTCAACCTACCTACTAAAAGCAGACCACCAACCTAGATAAACATCGGATGATTTTTTTAAAAACTGATTGAGAATCCAATACATATTACCGAGGTAATTACACGTAAAGGCGTTCAAGTCCAAATTACCATGTAAGAATTACTACCTAAAAGCTTATTTTGTACAACTGAATTAGTGTTTTCTTCGCTAGATTCCTCTAAGCAATTTCACCATTCTGTAACCAATGATGCAAACAAATCTATATATTCATATTGGAATTCGACAAAAGGATTAGGTGATAACGTGAAATATATTGAAACGTACGCTAACCCTTAAAATGCCCCGAAACTGTGGAAGATTATAATTTCACATCTAACGCTAACATCCGCAAAATGATGGTATTTAGAGAACTAATTCTCCCGCAAAACCTGAATAAACCAATATTTTGCATCTGTTTATTGCTTTACAATGATATTTAAGCTAACTTAAATATAATTTCATGATATTTTCCCTATACTCAACAATTCGAACCAATGAATCAATATGAAATATTTCCGTCAACCTGTTTCCTTTCAGCATAATGAAACGTCGACTTTAACACAACACCAGCCATTGGTGAGAAAAGCTATGAGATGACAGTCCCATACAACACTATGTGGATTGGGACCATGTACATATAATAAAACATGTGACTGTAATCAAAAACACTAAATGAAAGCTGAAATCATTGTCGTTTAAGACGCCAGAATTAACGATGCTGGACCACTATACAATCTTGGTAAATTATTCGTCTATTCTTATCTTGCACTGCTCTCTGGCTTCTTTTAGTTGATGTACCCTTTCCCACTTACTCATTACACTTCCTCCAAGCTGTAGGCACTTTTGTAATATATATATATATATATATATATATATATATATATATATATATATATCCGAATGCGAAACGCTAAGAATGTCACTGTAATTTTAAAATAGAATAAATGGCTAGGTCTGTTGATAAAACTTATTTGAGACTGACTAATCCTGATAGGTTGTACGCATAAATTTAATGCAAGTACAATTGAATTGCCTTGATTTTTCGGGATCAAATTATTTGTAGCAGAGGCGAGGTAGTAATCACACTTTTTGCGATATATCTTCCTTAGAAAACAGCAGCTTTTTACAATTGTGATACCTATTAGAAGTAGGAGACATGCGAATCCAAGCTGGATTTTGAAACATACTCTTAGGATGATGGAGTCACAGACTAAACAGTACCAAATGCACTTTCGTTGGTTTCGTTGATACATGTGTCATGAATAGCGAGTATATCAGAATGTGACTGTCTGGATACAGTAGCCTAGTGGTGAACGCGGTGGCGTTTGACACGAAGCGGACTGAGTTCGAATCCCAGTGTGAACATCAACATTGAGATGCAGGTACATCCAGCCGATGAGTCCCAAATAGGACGAAACGCGCGTCCTGAATTCCACTTGCTAGTCACAATCCAACTTAAATATAACTTGTGTACTACCGCTATATAGAGGCAATCCGCTCAGGATGCACATGGCAACAGAGGCTGACCAGTTTCAGTCCACTACAAATCAACGAGAAGATACAAGCCTATTCTAAATTGTGTAATCACATGGTTCAAAATCGGTCAATGATGCTTGTGTGAATTGTAAAACCGATCGATACACACAATATTTTTACGGTAGTTCGGCCATCAAAAGTACTTCCAGTGCCCCTAGTGTTCAGAGCAAAACTTTACTGATTACAAATCGGTTTTCATAGTTCTTTTTTGGCAAGCATTCTCTATTCGTTTTGAAATATGATAAAAGTACAGAGCAAGTTCGATTGACTAGTTAATTTATTAATTATTGGTTTCTCGACGAGTCTCACATTATAGAACTTCAAGTAACCTACCTGCAGTCATCTCCTACTCCATAAAATCAACAATGCATTGTGCTATTACCTTTATAATTATTAGTGGACATTTAAACACGGGCATGTAATCATGTGGTTATGATGAATAAACCAATAGTTCAGAACATGAACATTCAAATAGGTAAAACTTGTCTGTCGAGACGATGAAACGTTTACAATACACGTTACCCATCCATCAAATTGTACAAGAAGTCCTTAACACCAAATTAAGGTAGCAGCGTTGTCCAGTAGATTTTAAATAGAAAATACGGAAATTAATGCCGATACGTTTAGTCGTCTGTTAACATACATTCCAGTAAGAATCAGTCTCTATTCCAGAATGAATAAAGTCTAAAAATCTGAAAACATTTTTTGGCGAAAAACTTGATCAGACAATTCTCGCTAGGAACTTACTTTTAGAATTCTCTACACAAATTGTTTTATATGATCAACAGCTAAATAAGCATTTGAAAGGATTGGGATTAAAAACTACTTGCAGTGACATTGCCACTGAAATGTTATTTTGACAAAGATTTACAGTATTCTTAGCTTATTCAGTACCCATGGAACTATGAAATAGGTTAAACGTTCTTTATCAGCAACAACCCTGCAAACATATATATCGGAACCTTACGAGAACCATGTACTATTGAATAATTTGTGTGAAAAGCCAAAAGCCACAAACTTGCACAAATGCTAAAATCAATTCAAAATTTCCAAGCCACAGATCAGAAATGACGAACATCTATACTAATAAATCCAACTATACGTATCAAATATCAGTAGGAATATAAATGGGAAGCCAATTGTCATCAGAAGTTAGGATCTTTAAATGAACTGAGCGGCACATCGGTCATCGGCGCTACTTTCTTCACTTTCCTAACCTTCTCCATCATCAAAGCCCTCTTTTTCTACGAGGAAATGTCACCATATTCAAGAAAAACTTACAGCCTTGTCATGGGTTTGACATTCTAACAAGTCTTCCCAGTATATTTTGCATAGTTTATCAGTGTTTTGAAGGCCGACCCTAGAAACACAACTTTAAATACTGCAAAAAGTATTTAAGACATCGTTACCGAAAGAAATCACGCTCCATAATTTGGCAAAACTTTGGATGAAATAAATTCTGCATTGTAAACCATGATGCACCCATTTGCAACTTGGGAAAATCTATAATAGGACGGTGTAGAAAGTTTCCTGCCGATTTGTAAGTTATAGGAAATCCCTGTTCTTCAATAAAATGTTCACTTAGACACCAATGAGTACTAACCTCCTTCGAAAGGTTTTCTGCCTCCATATACTTTTTTCAAAAACTCTTCAAGCGGCTGTAGCGAACTCATTACAACGGGTAGCTCTTTATCATTTTTTGACCTAGCTTCATCATTCAAGCGATTAAGTAGATCTGGATCAGTTACAACAGACGCCATCTCTAGTAACGTAGGCTTTGATTTGGGCGCTTTCCTGTAACACAAAGTGTTCAAGTAGTAATGAATGCTCGTAAAAGGAGTAAAAGAGATTTTTATTTAGTAAACTCTTGTAACCAGTACAAACTTATTACTGAATATACGGACCTAGGTGTATTATACTGCTGTAAATATCAAACCTGCTTGCTTTAAATCATAGAAACTAATCAGAGCCATGCACTCTTTACAGGATGTGTGCGATTGTCTTCATATATATAAGACATGATGGTTGTTGTTGGCCATTTTTATTTTAGCTCGGTATAGTTTGATTTTTTTGCCGTTCCCAGCATATAAGTTTCAAAAATGTTTACTTTTTGCTAACACATTAATACGTTCGACCAATAGTTTGTCAGATGAGTTACTTTAAGAGCATGACCAGAAAGGGTAGTTTACTCATTTTCGAAAATGAAAGCTGCAGCTTTTGCGAAGTTTAGTTCATTTATTTTTAGGAATATATGTTATGGACGGCCAAACTTATGTAATGTTGTTTACCGATATGTTTCTGCATAAGAAATTGATTGAATCGCATGAAAATTGACCACTTTATCGTAATAGTAAGGCCTAGTTGAGTAATATTTTGTTCGATTATTAATTGGTGAGGTCAGTAATACGATGATAACTGTAAGGTATGAAACTAATAGAAGTCAATAGATTGACTATAACAATATTAGTATTTATTAAGTGAAATTTTCTTCAGATGACATTGAGTCAGTTATTTGTGTGTTAACTCGTTATTCGTCTTTTACATAGCTTGACGACGATTTTGTGATATATCGAATATGGCTTGTTTATAAATCCTAAGAGAATCTATTGAATTTATTAAAGTATAAATATTTTTTGGAGATTCATAATTGAAGAACCATGTTTTTAAACATTTTGATAGTATAATAAACTGTATTGTTTATTATAGAACTGTACTTAGTGATTGCAAATGTATACACTGTCAATTGTCATTATTTATGACAAATTTACAATGCAAATAATGGTTACAAAAATGTCAAACTAGTGTTTCTTTAACTTAAAGTATACTTTGTATTCATCTAAACAGTTCTGTTAGACGAACTGACGAGATAACGTTCGTTAGTTATTCACTATTTTTTGACATCTTTCATTTGTTATAAGGTGGCTTACTTAGTCATTTCACATGTTGTTGGATTAAGGTGAATTATCTTGACTTGAAAATGCCTTATTTATGTATCTAAAAATGCTAAATGTTTTCCATACTGTCAATATTGCACTGTATGACGATCAGTTTTGTCATAAATACGTCTTTCTTGTGTACTATAAACTGATAAAGTGATTAGGGATAGTGAAAGTTGAAAAAATTTGTTGTACTATCAAGAACTTCATTGAGAAATGCCATCGTATAATATCTATTTTAAAACTTATGAATATAAAAGAACTAATTCGTCTCTTCTAATAAATGCAAATCTTCTGCATTTTTTCAAGGTTTTTTGTATTCTCGAGACTTTGCCTCATTTAGTGTGAATTACGATCAGCTCATTATGCAACTTCGCGTTTTCGTATTACATTCAGAATGATACAGAACAGCAACAACATTTAGTCCTATTATTAGTTTCTAGTTGACAAAATAAACACTAAGGCTGAAGTAGTTTAGTATTCATAAACAAAAGGTGAGTAGAAGAACTCTACTATATCTTTGCTTAGAACATAATTCCTAATTAATTACACTGATTCAATGAGTTTCAGTCACTTTAGCCAAACTGCATTTAAAGTTTGATTTACATCTGTAAAAGCGATAGAGACAATGTTATTTTTTTCTGCTTATTATGACTAAAGTGAATTCTTGTCTAAAATGTCTTGTTCAATTTTAGCTGAAGAGTAGATTCAGCCAACAATTATGTGTTAATAACAGGAGTGATTAACCTGATAAGTTATTTGATAAAGTTATCAAGTAATTTAACCTGTCTTTAACACATCATCTAATTGGTTACGAACAGACTAACATAGTTCAAAGTTTTGTAGTGTAGAATAGTACGAAGACATTAAACAATATTTTTTCTAGAAAAAAAAAGCATTGAACTAATCTTCCACCTTTATTTTATGATCAAATGAATATTCTCTGATATATTTGAACAAATTTATTAACATTTAAAGACAGTTTAAAGGAGTGTTGTAGAAAAAATTATTGCATAAACGTTTACCAGTAGTCAACACCTGTTTATATGAAATATAACTGCAAATTTGTCTAAATTAATTAACGTACAATCGACATGAGACTGTAAAAGGATTTTCCTTAGAACAACATTCATCAACCATCCCACACAAAAACACTTTTCATTAACTTTTTATTTGGTTATCTTAAACAAGTCATGGCGAATTATCTTTACATTAATATCTAATGTGCTTATATTTGAAAATGTTTACTCTTAATGAATTTGACAAAAGTATTTGGTTAATCAACAGTATTGATCATTGTTAAAAAAGCTTGACTGAAGTTGTTCTCTAACCATACCCCTTTATGTGAAAGTGAATGAAGTTTATTAATAGAACAGTATCATTATAAAAAGACTGATTGAATTTTTAGTATTTTCGAATATAACTGAGAGATTTAATGTAAAGCGTAATACTATTTAACTCTGGCTGTAGCTCTTCTAGGGTTACAGCTAGTCCTATGTCCGGGTAAAAGAGGAGGGTTTGGTATGGGACTAGCGCTCCCAACCCGGAAAACACAAGCTTGATAAAATAAGCTAACCAGATTAAACAAACTAAACCATTTAAACTCCGCCCTGGGAATGAAAGGAATCATAATGATGCCTCAAGGTGAAAAGCTGAGATTCTTCGGAAGTCATGAAGCAGATATACCTTCTAACAAAGTAAAATATTTCATAGGTACGTGAAATGTTCTG
Source organism: Schistosoma japonicum (assembly GCA_025215515.1). Lineage (NCBI taxonomy): Eukaryota > Metazoa > Platyhelminthes > Trematoda > Strigeidida > Schistosomatidae > Schistosoma > Schistosoma japonicum. The sequence goes on along the minus strand of CM046069.1, from coordinate 43,477,248 downwards.
ATAATGTGGGAGAGTGGAAAGACCGAGCAAATAGCTGCAGAAATGAAGAGATACAACTTGACAATGCTCGGTATCAGTGTAACCCATCGGACTCAAACTGGACAGGTAACATTAGCTACGAGAGAGGTGCTACTATACTCTAGACACGAAGAGGAAAATGATCCACACACCTAGAAAGTTACTCTGATGCTATCCAAGAAGACAAGCAATTTATTTGTAGAACGGAACCATATGGATCGTGGATCATCAAAGCACCTTTCAAAACAATTAAGAATGGGATTTCAGTTAATATTATCTAGTGTAATTCACCAACCAATGACGGGAACGCTGAGGACAAATATCAGTTTTATGATAGACTGCAATCATTTATAGCGAAGTGTCCAGGAAAGGATCTGACAATTCTGATGGGGGACCTAAACCCCAAAGTTGCAATGAACAACACTGGATATGAATATATCATTGGACGACAGGGACTGAAAGACAGAAATGAGAATGTTAAAAAACTTACAAATGTATGTGCTTTCATCAAAATGGTTATAGGTGGTACAATATTCCCCCACAAATGAATACACTAGGTTACATGGTTCCCACCGGATCATACTACAGAGAATCAAATCGATCATATATACATCAATAAAAAATTTAAAAGATCAATGGAAGATGTGAGAACCAGTAGAGGTGTTGACATAGCTTCAGAACCGCGATGAAAATGAAGCTAAAGAAGCGTTTGATAACTAGAGTAACATCGTAACAATGATTCAGTACAGCCTTTCTTCGAGGTACTGACAAACTCAAGGAATTCAAAATAGCTCTCAACAACATGTTTCAAGCTTAACAAGATCTATTGAAGAAAGAAGAAACTGCAATGGTGGATAACTGGAAAAGAATCAAGTAAGCATTAACTTCAACGTGTCAGGAGGTCTTGGGCCACAAGAAGTACCATCATAAGGAGCGGATCTCCATTGAGACCCTGAGCAAAATTCAAGAAGGAAGGAACAAGAAGACAGAAATCAACAACAGCCGAACTAGAGCAGAAAAAATCAAGGCAAAAACTGAATACTCAGAAACAAATAAAGAAGCAGTGAAGAGCATTAGATCCGACAAACGGAGATACGTCGAAGGCCTTGCAACGACAGTGGAAAAAGCTGCAAGAGCAAGAAATATGAAACAGATTTATGACACAACGAAGAAACTGGCAGTCAAATATAGTAAACCTTAGCGACCGGTCAAGAACAAAGAGGGTGAGCTGATCACCGAGATTCACAAAAAAGGAACAGATAGATAGAACACTTTGAAGAACTCTTGAATAGATCAGCTCCATTGAAACCACCAGACGTCCAAGCAGCATCTACAGATCTCCCGACAGATGTCACTTCACTGACGATGGAAGAAATCAAGATGGCTATCAGATAGATCAAAAGTGGGTAAGCAGAAGGACCTGACAAATTAAATCTAGATGTAACAACAAGGATGCTTCACGTTTTCTTCAGGAGGATGTGGGAGGAAAAATAAGTGCCGGTAGACTGGAAAGAAGAACGCCTTATCCAGATTCCGAAAAATGAGATTTGAGCAAATGTTAGAACTGCTGGAGAATCACAATATTGTCAGTACTAGAAAAAGTCTTCAATAGTGTATTGTTGAACAGAATGAAAGATTTAATGGATGTTCAACTTCGAGAATAACAGGCTGGTTTTTGTAAGGATCAATCGTGTACAGACCAAATCGCAACACTACGGATCATTGTTGAATGAAACTCGTCACTGTACGTCAACTACATTGATTGTGAGAAGGCATTTAACAGTGTAGACAGGAGAACACTATGGAAAATTCTTCGACACTACGGTTCACCGGAAAAACTCGTCAACATCATCCGGATTTCTTACGACGGACTACAGTGCAGAATCGTGCATGGAGGACAGCTGGCAGATTCATTCTCAGTGAAGACACGTGTCAGACAAGGCTGCCTTTCCTCTTCTTACTAATGGTTGACTGGTTTATGAAGACCTCCACATCCGAGGAAAAGCATGAAACTCATTGGACAAGTAGGATGCAACTCAATGATTCTGACTTCGCTGCTGATCTAGCTCTTCTAGCCTACACATACCAACCAATCCAGTTGAAAACAACCAGCGTAGCAACAACCTCAGCATCAGTATGCCTAAACATACATAAGGGAAAGAGCAAGATCCTCAAATACAACACAGAGAGCATCAACCCAATCGAACTTGATGGAGAAACTCTGGAAGAAGTGGATACCTTCATGTACCTGGCAAGCATCATCGATAAACAAGGAGGATCCGATGCAGATGTAAGAGCAAGGATTGACAAAACAAGGGCAGCATTTCTGCAGTTGAAGAACATATGGGACTCGAAGTAACTGTCAACCAACCTCATAGTCAGACTCTTCAATTTGAATGTCAGGACAGTCCTGCTGTATGGAGCTGAAACGAAGAGAACTACTTCGAATATCCTCAGAAGGGTACAGCTGGAGAGTATTGCTCAGGATAGAGTTGAATGAAGAATACTGGTGATTCACCTATGCTCCTCCGGGAGGGATAACGGGTCTAAGTCAGTCACTCTGGATATACCACAAGCGTAACTTGATCGTATACAGAGTATATCTTGTTTGTGAACAAGCAGTAATGTGTGCTGGTTTAGACATGTGCATCCGTTCCTTTTCGCATTACACACGTGGTTATTTTTTTGACATTTTTGAACTGTGATTTTGCATTCACATTTGTTTGCATCCTTATAATAACCGATCAAACATCAAAGTGTATTATAATCCAAACCTCCATCCCACCTAATTTCCAATTTATCCCAATTTAGTGGACGAATTAAAAGCCTAATTTTACTTTATAAAAGCTGAGTCTCACAGTCACAGTCTGACAGACTTTCGGAATCAATTCTTTGCCATAGTGAGGCCACTTCTATGCAAATTGAACAGGTGTATTATACATCATCTTTTCAGTCCCAAAATACCAGACCTCTATGACTAGCTTAAAAACTTCATTTTCAAACACGCGGACTTATCCTACAGATGGCGACTGGACAAATCGTCTCGTAGAACTAACCTTGGTGGCGGTTTATCGACAGAAATGTCAAGAGCCTCAGAAGTGATCGTAAGCTGCAATTCGACAAAGGCTACTTCTGTCAAATTTTTCTTAAAGTTACATACAATGTACTAGCAGCCCAAGCAGCGCTTCTTAACAATCCAAAAACAGATTGGCTTCCTCTTTTGACTTGATTCTGGAGATCATTAGATCGGTAGAATATCTAACCATATAGTACGTATCGCCGTCTATCTTGAATGCTTAATGTAAATTTCATCTTTTGAAGATGATAGGAAAAGAATGATGCTGATGATGGTGAACTAATTAATCTAAGTCATGGGATGATACATCCAAGAAATCAGATTGTATATTCCATACACTCTTTTTTCTTAAATACAACTTCATCTAGAGTTTATACTGTATAAATTAAGCGGCCTGGCCACCAAGATTAAAGTGAAGATTGGCAAACAAAATTATCAGGTGGTGTGACTTACACAGGATTTTGCATAGGTCAGACAGTTGCGTTATGCCATTGACTATGTAACAGGAAAGGGTTTATAGTTTGACCTTTAGCAGTAACTATTAGGCTTAATGCCATTAGATTACCAGAGCCTACCACAACACGACTATTCCTTCACAGAAAAACCTTAAGCAATAGAAAGTGATGTGATAAGACTGGGCAATACGCCTCTTTACTTTCTGACCTATAGAAAAAACGTAGATCCGCAAGTTCATTAGGAAGTCATTGACAAAAAAGATCTTACGCCTACCGTGACCATATGAAAACCCAAATTTGTGGTGGTACCGTTACATTTATAGTGAGGCTCTAAAAGGTGTGTGAAGAAGTGCTGTTTCCCTAACCTTAAAACCTCAGTCTCAACGTCGGAAAACCACCCTGCCGACAAGCATTGGTGGCAACCGTAGCCAAAATAGCTACCTGTTACTTGCCATCAATGTAATAACGAAGTTCACTTCCTCTCCGATGCTGGTGCATTAGTTAGGGTTCTTCTTGCAACTTTACCCGATCGTCAATGTGGAGCTGCATTTAACCCATGGGCGGCCGGTGAAAATGAAATTGCCACTTAAAACAGAAAGTGAGCTAACGTGGATGAAGGTTTACATAAGGCTATACAATTAATTTTCACCATTGTTGTTCTTAAAACGCCTATCATGGGTGTAAATTTACTAAGAGATCTCAACCTACTGGTACCCGTTAGCAAAAGAAGGTTGGCAAAACGGCAATGCTAACCCGTCCTTTTGTGAGACCACTGCTTCAGATTATAACTTGTGCCCTCTTTGTCTGAAACATTTACTTAGCCCTTAATTTTAGTCTGGTCCTAATCAGACAAAGACAAAATTACTATGAGTAACTATCAGTTCTACATATGACATCATAACTACGGTTCATCATATTTTCATCAAACCAAGTCCATTCGCCCCCGGGAATCTAGGAATGGCCAAAAATAAGCACAACCATTTGAATTACCTGGGAACAATCTGTCCATTGAGTAATCCATGATCGTCTTTACTACATATATTCCCCCCCCCAAAAGGATAGTGTAGGAACTGGCTTGATAGTTCCTACCAAAGGCATAGTTAATGTCGTAGTGTGGCTACTTACTTTACGTAAAGTCACTGCCTGATGATTCCACTAGCTCAACCTACTCTTACCACGGTGGTTAGGTTTCCTGACTGATGAGATTCTGGATAGTGGTTGACGTATAATCCAGATAATAATAATAGAAAAGGTTACATGCACAATGACATGCTACTTTACGATAAGTCACATGACGCAGGCCAATTAATGTGCCATTATTAGTGTCATTCTTATTTCGTCGTCTTTAAACAATTTAACGTTAATTGCGAATTCCAGATGGACGACGATGCGCGTAGTAGGGCTAAGTATTCCTCTAACCCTACAGTGACAATGATCTGCGTCCAAGCGGTGATTCCTGGCAGATCAACCTGATAAATTTTTGTAATCAAACATCTATGACTAAAGGCGACATTTCTAAAATGGCCTCCCATTAATTTTTTGAATGTTCTTTGGATTTAGGAGTGCAGCACAAACATTTCAGCGTATTATAGTTAATGTGTCCTAATTGCCTGACTATGTCGAAGCATATATCAACGATTGCTTGACAGTAAAACCGGATGGGGAAAGTATGTAAAGCACCTGGATATAGCATTTACAAGAGTCTAAAAGTTTGGCATTACCATTAACATAGAGAAATTCCAAATTGGAACCCCTCCACCTTGAACTTCTTTGGATACATTGATGATAATGAGATACGTCATCAAAAATGAAAGACGGTGGCTATTCGGCAATAACCGGGACCAACCTGCATTAAGAAGATGAAGACCGTCAACGGATTGGCAAGCTTTTGCAGGCGTTTAATAGTTAACTTTGCGTGTTATAATAAGCCACTAACAGACTAATTTCGTGGAAACAAAAGTGATCAAGTGAGTTAGGCGACCAGCGAATCCTTCACCTCAACGAAAGAAACAATAAAAGATGAGACTATGCTACCACATTACTACCCTGTAATACTCTTTAGTGTTGCTGTAAACGCACCAAAAGCAGCCATTTTGCGCCCTTCTTCAACAGTTGATCATCGTGACTCATGAACCCATGGGGTTCTCGGGGTAGTTTCAAAATACTGAATCCAGGTGTATCACTTTCGTCAGAGAAACATCGTTCAAGTACCATGATTTTCAGCACTGTCTTTATTATAATGCATTAATTTCGGATGCAGTTGACCACCTACATTTTCTCCTTAAATGTGCATTTATGTATTTGCCCACACTTCGATGCAGTTTATACTTATTGGATGACTCCTCTCTAACTGTATATATATTTTTATCTAATTATTCATTGACAGGTCTTTATGCATACTGTTTGACAATCGTGAAAAGTACACGAAGTGATACTGGCTATTCAGTGTGTCACTGATGTTGTAATTTGTTTGTTCCTATCACAATCCATGACAAGTGCTTCGATCTTTGTTAAGTCGGTCAGTAGATCTTTTTTCCCCCATGTGATTTCAACGACAACAGATGGTCATTTGTCATATCAGCCGACTGAATTACTACGACTGAGCGGTTACTGGAGTTCAGAATACTATCTTGGATCTTCCACCAACTAAATGCTTCTAATTAATCGAGTTTCGACCTTGATTATTATCTCTGCAACCCAAATGAGTAACAGCAAGTCGTCAGAAAACGATTAATTACTCTAACTTCTTGTGTTTAAAATGCACAATTACACCGTAAACAAAAATAGCAATAGCAGTAGCGATTTTAATAACAATAGTTCCAGAATTATATTAACTCCAACGGTAACAGGAACGTTCGATTAATCGTTCCGGAATCAATGGCTGCCAACAATGAAACTCGATACAACCAAAACAACATTCATTTGTACCAGTGTTCAACTTCTTTAACATCATTCATAATTTAGCGAGAGATTACATTGTTTTCGTATCATTCTCTCATAGTTTATTGTCAATATTTAACGTATTCGTATTTTACATTTACCAATACTTTGGCTTGCTAAGAATGTCTACTTGAATTTTGTTATCTTATGGTAACTTTCTGCATGCGTTTGTTTTGTTTAAACTATCATATGTTTTTTTTCTAGGCCTGCTAACCAGATTTGTTCAGCATTATTTCCTTAGTATCCAGACGTCTGTTCGCAATTTTTAAAGTAATTTGTTAACCCAATTTATAGCCTTGTTTTACGGTGCTTGCTTATTTTATTACTTCAGTTATGTTGCCTATTTGTATATCAATTACTTATCCTACTACAGCTGTTTCGCAGAATTTCTTCTGTTTTTACTTGTTTTTTTGCCTTCTGACTATTTCTAGAATGTACGAAAAACAATAACGTTTTGGATATTTGTATTGTTCTGGAATTCAGCACATTATTCAAACCAGTTTGCAGGCATCGTTATAATTATGCACGAGAGTTGACTTATGAACAAAATAACATTACGTTTCACAGAAATAAGTGAATGGATAGCAATAACATGTATAATACACTAGATCACATGGGGGGCAATTGTGACTTCACTGGTGTTGGTTATCACAGAACTAGAAGACATTTCATCTTTAGATATAGAGCTAATTTAACTCCAGTAAATATAACCATCGGATGCTGAAGTGCCAATTTCAGAGTACTGTTTACTATTTTGCGCCACTAATCTTGATAGTACATCTTTGTGCAACCATTACATGAGATAATGTAAATATATTTACTACAAGATGCGAAGACGTTTTTAAATACGAAACTTGACAACGTGCGACACTTTTCACTGTATAATATGAATACTTGATAATGTAGACAAATTAAAGTCACACTTTCACTCAAAACTAACAAACGTCGTGTACTTTTCCATTTAGATTAGATTTTATTTAAAATTCATAGAACATACAAGATCACCTTATGCCTCATGCTTTACATTATTCTAGTTCAATATGACCTTCATTGAAACTTTTCCATGATATGTTGGCATATTTCGGACAATTCCATTTGTCATCTGTGTTACTGTTAACTCTACCAATAGTTCTCAACCTTTGCTTTATGCATTATTCAACCAGCATGTCATTGATTGATGAATCAATATCGGTTTTACTAACCTTATGCAGTACTGTTTTCTTAAATTGGTTTCCGGTAAATTCCAATTCCCAACAAGTGCATTATCGTGACTTATATCATATATATCAGCTGATGTAAGTAGAGTAGTGTCAAGAAGCTTCTAGATAAGGAATATGTGACGGACTAAATACACTTGTACTACACTCCTTCAACATGCAGCATCATGCTCAACTTATGACAAAAGCACAAGCTTTTCAGACAAAATGAAAAATGTATATTATTTTAAAGACTGTAGAGGCAAACAAAATAGACAAGTAATAAATCTAAGCATCCGAAATAAGTTTTGCATATCTTTACTTACTGTCATTATTAATTCTGGTCAACATTCATTTTGCAGGGATCTTTGATAAGTCACAAGACTACTTGCTTTATGACTCACAAAATGTATTTGCTAATTCATAAATTCTACGTGAAATCAAATAAAATTAAACTACTTAAGTATCCCACTGAATGTTTTAAGTCCTTTTTCTAAATAACAGACGACTTGTATGAAAACCGCCTTGTGTCTGTTTACAAAAACATGTCTAAACAAATGATGGATAGGAACGGTAATGTAGTGCCATTGGACATGTGATACAGAACCACAAATATCATAAACTATTTACCTTAAATAAAAACTTGACCGAAAGCGATTTCATGAAATCATCTATTTAATTACTAAATAAGAGAAATTGTTGCGCATATTGAGCGATATTTACATAATTAACGAAAGTATGCTTAAATACACCACACGCGGACTTTGAAGGTTGTAACTTTCTTCCATGTGGTTTATCATTTTTATATTTAGTTGAGTTCGGCTCATATTTCACTTTTCAACACTATCACCGCCCTTTAAGAACAACAACATCGTGTGTTCTGATACTCAAACCGTACGCATTAGGACTAAACACTCTAGACCTAATAGGAGTTCACCAAAACCAAATGATATGTCTTCTGTCGATATCCCTCTTCTTGATTCTGCAGCGATACAACAGCTGTCACCATTTGTTTAGGCTCCAGATATCATTACAAACTTAGATAACGACAAAGACTGTATAATCGAACTAGAGAAGGTGAAGTCTACTCTTTTCAGACTAAGGACCTATATCCTGCCTACTACGTAAACAAGATGACCTTAACGTTAGAAAATCTAATCAAATGGAGACCATTATTAACTTTATGGCCAAAGAAGTTGCGAATAGGCTAAAATTTCACCACTCAACTACTGTTAACAATATACCTGATAAATTCCCTGCACGTAAAGCAAAGGTGATCATTTTAAAGACCTGTAATATGCTGCATGTCTGATGCTATTGTAGCAAATTAAGAAAAGAAGATCGATAAGCTTGTTGTTCAGTCTTGTTCCAACTCTCCCCAACTTTTGACGATGTTTTACATAGTCTGGAGGCAACATTATATCTGTTACTGGCTTTAAGCATATAAAGATAGTCTCAGATAAAACAACTTTGCGACGAAGAACTGCTAAGTACTCTAATCCCATTACTCCCCATGACAACGTAACTAAGATTGAACTAGAACATGACTCAAGTCTTCGATCTTATTCAACCATACTACGCCCTTCACCGTGTCCACGTGTCAGCTGCAATTAACTGGATAAATACTCACCATCCTCCAGAAAGGCAACGAAACCAAGGAATGGTAAGGGTATAAATCTGGACATGTCAACAACCCAGGCATCAACAGATAATTTTCACACTCCTATTCCCACTGACACTAACAAATATAAAAATACCAGTAGTACTCTCCTAGGATGTTCTTATTCTGAGAACTTCACTCTTGATCTATTGGATAGTGAACAACTATCAGATGCTGGCAAAGTGTTAACAAGCTTACATACGATTATACATAGCGAACCAGGGAAACCTGATTATATATCGTAATGCTGCCTTCAGATATCAAGGGACTCCAAAACCCAAGCCCATAAGGAGATGCGGACTCAACCCGTAACATCAAAGCAGAGAAAAAGTGTAGCCTTCGCAAAGTTTCAGGAAACTATATCACTTACTACATATAATATTTCACTTAGGACCAGCCACAGCCTTCTAACAATACTTGCGAAACCATGTCGAATAACAAAGCAGCAGAGGTATTCCAAGCAGGTAAACTTTTGCATCTCGCACCAAATACTAGGGAAATGTATTTCGATAAAAATTGACCCCCTGTGCAGTGGAGTACTACCAAAGACAGGCAGGATATGCTCCCAAACACTTGACAACTCGTCTAAACAGACCTTGTGTCTTAAAAAGCGCAATCCGACTATTTTTAGATCTGACCCAAATGTACTCGGACTTTTCGTTATTAAATAATTAAAACCAGTATAAATACCAGGTAGGATACGCCTACAAAATACCTATAAAACTTTCTTGGCAGGCTCATTACAACTACACCAATAACCCTGCACTTTCTTTCAGCAGGCCCATGCTCGCATCAAGTTCACACACACCATCAATAAACCATCATCAAACTTAAGCACATCACAACCACAGACTGCTTTGTGAACCTCCTCTGGCATATGATAACAATGTATCACTGTATAATTACTGGCTACCGGTCTACAACCCATTAGATTTTTTTACATGAACTACTGCCCACCCTATTTCTTACACCAATAGAATCAGAAGAAACCTTAACTCTTAACTTAGCATTTTGTAGAAACAACGAATCTCTTAAGTCTATCTCCTTCTTGTCCCATCACGCTTGCTTCACACCTGATTCTGTTCATACTTCACTCACTCCACATCATATAGAAGGTGCCCTACCAAGTGACAACCTATACCCTCCCAACCACTTAATGACTAATATCTCACTGCTACCACTTCTTTATACTCTCTCTTCTTTTTTCAGTTTAAACAACGTTTACAAAGATTCTACACTAGTTCAACCAACTCGTAATCTATCTAATTTCATTATTTTCATACAGGTCTCCACTATTCTGTTTAACACCCTATCCCTCTGCAATAAAATCATTTATCTTAGACTCTCAATGTACTTAGTAAACCCATGCTGTGTCCTAATAACCAAAACTTGGTGTACTCTCGATATTTCAGACCTAACACTTGAAGTTGATAATAACGTCATATAACGCAAAGATTGGAATTTAGGAAAAGATGGAGGATGCATAATATATGTTCGATTCGATTTTTTATCACCGCTTATCTCTCCGAGAGGTAGTGGAGTATTATGTGACGTTATATTTGTCAGTATTAACAACTTCCCCCATCGTCAGTTCCTGATAGATTGTATTTATAAACCGCTTAATGCTAATTATACCTTTACCCAACAATCAAGTCATTTATTCGCAACATTATCATTGTTGCATGTGAACAAATTAATAGGAGACTTCAATATGCACTAGTTGCTTGGAACCAATTACATTGGCATTCATATCTTGATAAATGTTTTGAAATACTTGAAAGTAATGCATGAACTCAAGTAGTACGTAAAGCTACACGCAAGTCAAATTTATTCGACTTAATCTTTTTACATAATGTCCCCCAACTATACAGAGTATACTACCCTTGAATTTCCTGGCAGCGATCACAGAGTTGTCATTTGTCAGTTAATTGTCATGCACCAAAAGTGAGACAAACAATCCTGTTGATTTTCGGAGAAACCAAGCTCGGATTAACCGATCTCATACCCAAAAATTGTTACATGATCTTAATTGGGACATATTTTTCTCCTCTTGCGAAGTTACTAACTCATTATGTGCTTTTTATCATAATATAAATTCATGTCTTGAATGTGTTGCATCTTTTAAAGTGATTAAACCACACGTAGCAAAAAGCAAATACATTCTCTTTAAATCTAAAAACAAACGAAGGAAGTTACAAAAGAGATTATTCATACAACACGACTTTTCTGTAATTTTTAGTATCCATTCAGTATTCACAAATATAACTAACTACAAGAAACGAGAGAATTAGAAGCCGGAAATAGCATCTTAAATTACCTGGTAAGATAGCCTATTTAGCAGCCACCCTCAGAAGAAAAGTTTGTGCCCACTCCAGTGTTTCTACTATTCTCAATGTCGAAAATAAAATGACTAGTAACTATATGGAGATCTGTGAAGCGTTTAGTGGATCCTAGGCACATTTTTTTGCCGAAAGAAGTTGATGCATAGGAACGATCGACAATGTAAACCGGCATAAATTAACTGGCTTGGAATTTACAGTCAGTAACGTTAAAGATGTTATAAGGTCACTAACACCTTCACTTAGTAGTGGAGGATAGAATACCGGTTGATTTGATCAAATATTGAAATTCAGCCCCTCCAATACTCCTCATCAAAATATTTAATCTCTCATTAGAAGATGGAACTTTTTCTTTATCGTGGGAAATCACATATAATTCCTCATTCTAGGTTTAATATTGAAAAATACCGTCTAATTAATCACTTTTTCTTTTTATCTAGAGCCATGGAGAAAGTTATAAAAAAAAGGTTTCCACTCAGTTAGTTAAGCACAAACTAATCATATCTTCCCAGCACGGTTTCACGTCAAAATATCCTGCATAACGTGCCACATACAATACTTTGACTATATAGTAAACAATAGAGATGACGAAAAACTTATTGTTACCCTATGCTTCGACTTCAATAAGGCACTTAACAGAGTACATCGTTAATTTCTTCCATACAAGTTGAAAGCCTTCGGAATAATGGGCAAATTGCATGACTGGATAGCTTGATTTTTGAATGATCAAACTCAACAAAATTACGGCGACATCTCTCATGTCCTCAAATATCACTAGTGATGTCCTCGAAAGGCTCAGTCATAGGACCGTTATTATTTACTATGTGTATTAATGATATATGCCACTGTTTTCATGAGGGCAGAACCTTAATGTTTGTGGATGACCTCAAAGTTGTCTACGCATTTTATCCAGATGAAGATCGAAATGTTAACAACAATACAGAGATCTCTCAATAAACTAAGTAAATAGTGAAGCACATGGTTTCTTCCTCCTTAATACACAAAAGTCAGGGTACCTATATTTCGAATAATCTAAGCCGGATATCAACTTATACCTTAACAAGCATGAATTTCCTCAACGGCATTTTACTAGACTACTGACCCTAAATCAACTATATAATGATAGATGGTGTGCTTGGAAATTAGACCTTACATGAGTCAGAAGGATCAAACTCAATCTTACGTTACTTGATACGATCCTCAGTAAGGAAATCATGACAGATTTTAATCCTTTATCACGAGTTATATAACAGGAGCATGGCTCACTGGACCAAAATTTTCTGGTAAGAGTACCAGAAGCCTCGAATAACTTATAATGCCTTTTCTTTATTGCACGCCATGTCAACCTCAAAAATCGGTTACTAGAAAGCACACGACAATCTAGCACCCTATAACAGTTTAAGTCCGCTATAAACCTCTATTTGAATGATACCAGCATCTGCAACTTGATACAACTTATGTAGAACGGGATGCATTCAATAATGAACCTTCTGATATCCAGTCTTTTTAATCCTACTCTATAAAAAAGATCTACCTGCAGAAGGTTTATTCTCTTGCTGGCAACAAGCGTTTTACTTCCTAGGAGATTATGCTTTAAAACTCTCATAATATTCATGTATTTCTTAGAAGTGATACTTTTTATTCGAAGCTATAGTTCACTTAGCCTTTTGTTCCAGGATAGTTGTGCAGTCTATCTTAGCTATTTTCAGTGTTGATCGACATATTTAGAAGAAAAAAGAAATAGCAAATAAGTTTAATCTAATAGAACACTAACGCCTTATATTTCACTGCAAACTGTTGTACTTAACTGGTCATTTGTGTTCTGTCGCCCTGCTGCTTGTTTTTTTATTTTTTATTTTTTGTTCTCGAATCGCCATGCCATATCAGAATTATCCATTCAGGTAATGTTAGTGGGATAGAGACTGGACTAAAGCATGTTCTATGCATGATTGTAATGACGCACGCTGATTGGCTATCTCTAAACCAATAAGCTTTAGCGAATTATTGGAGAAGACTCTAGAAGCTTCTTATGTAAATGCTATAAATATATTAACGTTTTTCTATTTGAGAATTCCTGCTTCTGCCTGTCTTTCTTATTTTGGAATACATATCGTTCCCGTTCAAACGTGTTCTGATTCGGGGTCTTGTCGAGTGTCCAGGGTCTAAGAATACTAAGCAATAGGTAAAGCTGGGTTGTTATTAGCAAGTAACGCAATAGGTATTAACATAAGTATTTAACACCATGATGGTCCTGCTAATTGTGAATTAGAATTAGATAATTATCTCTGTAAATCTTTTAATATAACCTTACTCAATTAACATTTACTGAAGTCAACATGTTTTTCGGGTACTAAGAAGAAAATGAGAACTAGCGGGTGCTCGGATAAACTTACTTCAACGAAATTCTAGGAATCTCAATAATCCCTTAGTGTAAATAACAAAAATAACTAGTTCATTTCTGTTGCTTTCCATTATTTGAATTCAATATTACACTTATTTTAGCTTATGGATCATAAATTACTAAAAAGAGGAAGTTGTGAGACAAATTTGACCTGCCCATGTAAATTTCTGAACATGGCGATTAGCTGCTCTCTGGTGGATAGATGTTTCCTCACACAATGTCATATTCGTACTGGACGCCACGAACAACTATTTATAACGACTCTAGATCATTTAATTCCTCTTATTTCACGCCTGTGACATTTTTTGCTTCAGTCAATCGCTATTATTATTAAATGTTTCCAACTTACGTATCCCTGAAGCCCAAGAATTACAAAGTACCTTCAGGTTGATGGTAGACCGTTGTACACTCCAATGTGATCTCCCTACACCTGCATCTTATATGTTTCAGATATCGTTGCTAGCCATGCACTTATTTCTGCTAAATTTATATTTCTTTATGTATTGGTTAACCCTTCTGTAGTATTATGATTATGCATGAAACTGGTGTGTTTTTCACGTAATTTCAGGATATAATAAAAATAATAATACATACTTGGAAAGAGTAAAAATTAGCGAAGAAACAAAACGCTTGGTTTTGCTAAAAACAAGTCAGCCTTACCAAAGGTAGTAGAAAAGTAAAAACCTAACTTTTATGGCGCGACCACTTTCTATTTTATAGTAGAGAAAAGAAAAACCACTGTGCTCAACGATGTTTTCAGACTAATCTATGGTTGCTTAGTGCTTACTTATCAAACTCATTCCTCTCTATAAACGACGAAGCTACCTTTTATAACTTTTGAGAATCAAAATACGGTTGCAGATTTAAAAATTAACCAGCAGGATTGATTGTAGCAGTACTTAGACCTACAGTGAAAGGAAACTTACATTGAAGTATGCACGCATGCCCGAAACGTCATGCGAACTTTAATTCACTGAAAGTGTAAAAAGAGTGAGGACTTTGTGAAGCGGCTTGGTTTTGGGGCAGATTATTCACGTTTCATAAACGTATTATTAGCATAAAAGGGATGACTTTCTTTAAAGGGCCAAAATATCATCACAAATTTAGTCTATTTTGACTTGAGTACTGTTTTGATAAGGGTACTTTATTCCAGGCTGATGAATAAGGAGAACAGTATGAAAATTGGGGACAACCTATTCCACTAAACAAACGCTCTCCTAGGCAAATGAAAACAAAAAACAGATCAACACCAAGTTTTCTGTTTAATAGCAGTGCTTAGTGGAAAGCTTTAATATATGATTTTGACCCACTATTATTTCTCTCGCAGTAAAATTACTGTTCTAATCTTCTATCATCAGTTTTGTTATATGCTGACAACATTAAGATATGGGCAGCTACAAACAGCAAAGTAAACTGTTTAGAAACCCGAAGGGGTCTGTAAACATTAAAGTAATTGTTTAGCATTTGATAACTTCCAATGAACATTTCCAGGTACATTGTAATGTAAATTGAAAACTAGGCTGAAAATGATGTTGAGCTACTCGTCATCCAGTACATTACAAGTCATTATCAGCAAATGTTTAAAAACTGCAGCATATTCCTGATTTTGATGACAGAAAATTTACAGAAAAACTCTAAAAATGTTCGCTAGCCTAGAACCAATTATTTCCCAGCCGACCATTAACTGCCAAAGAATACCCCATGAGTAGAACTCTCCATCTCAAAACGTAGTCATGATTCCATCTACTGATATATTTAAACAAAGTTTGACCTGCTGCGAGATTCCCATAGCCAGGACCTATACAGGACATCCAGTCTTCTGTCGCAAACAAAATGAGATTTAAACTGAACCTCCAGGTAGTTGTATTCGGGGATTTAGTTCACAAGATTGCCAAGAAACGAGTCGAGAGTAGAAACGAATTTCATCTGTAAAATGAATCGTCATAAGACAGGGTGAGAACATAATTATAGATTATTCACCCTAAAAATGACAAAAACAGCATCAGTGCTGAGAGCTGAAGTTTATAGGGGTTTGTTGTAAATGTTTAGCCTCCGACTTATGCGACTTTCAGAAAATCATGGTGTCGTACCTAGTCAACTGACCTTCTCTTAAGGCATTTTGTTATAGGTATAGTATATCAGTAAAAACAGGTTTGACCTCCCTTGTGTTCGTTTTTTGGAAGACAGTGTGCCAGGTGTTTTTTTAATCTAAAAGTGGGGAACTGATGGAAAAGTCTCAATTCGTATCCAGGCTTACAAAGGATGTTGCAGACTGGGGTTAAGTCACACTTTAATCTTCATAACTTTGGAGAGAATAATTCTAATTGATTAAAATTTTTGGAACGTAGTTTTCTCCTTTAGCTGAATGATCAGTTTTGTTACCTACCTGAATACTGACTCGGGAAGGTTTTTATCCTTTTTAAGAGTGGTTAGTAAGATAACATTTTGCGCTGCTAGGTGTAGTATTATAAACATTTTCATCACTCTTAGACTAGCTCTGGTGTCAGCGTGCTCCGCTATTCATAAACCCGGTGTATCTTATTGTAGACTTTAGTGGTGTCTTCCTGCTTGCTCTTCCTGATAACTAGTCTATCAGTAAACAAAAACCCTAAATCACGTTCTTTCAAGTGGCAGGACAAAAGTGGACTGCATAGACAGTATTCTGTTTCACGACTTACTAGAGTTCGAAAGTACTTCATTTAATTAATTTATGAATTTATTTTCAAGGCGTTTGTGTCTGTTCACTTCTCTAGAAACAACAGATCACATTGAAGCTCCTGTGAATTACAATAATATCTGACCACTATTCATAATATTGAAACAGCTGCATATGTACGAATAGATGAGCTTGTGTTTTATGTAACATTATCAATAAAAATTGGAAGTGGATGGAGGGGCCCGAGAACGAAATTTTGAAAAGCCCCTTCGATACTGACGATGGCTAAAATGATTAAACTCTATACATTTCAGTACAGAACCCTGTGGTGGTACAGTAACTAAGATAGTAGTGATAGTATGTTTGCGGCAATGCATCAGCAGCTGCATAAATTCCAGAAACAATTTTCGTAAGATGATGTTTTTATCCAAACAACCAATCAAATCATCCCACACAAACACGATGTTAGTGCTGCAAGATCTGCACACTTAAAGTCACGATGTGTTTCCTGTAATAGACTACTTTAGTCTGATCATCCAGTAGGCTGCCGTAAAACATGAATAGTACTGGGATCGGTGTCATGAGCCTGTAACAGCTAGGATGATTTCTATCCCCTATTCGTGAATTACAGTAAGAACGACTACTTTTCAGTCCTTTGGCGAATACCGAAATAGGTCATCAATGGGGCTACAAAATTAGTGGGCACAATTTTTTAAGACTACTCAGCACATGCTGTGACAGCCCATAGATTTACTAGACTTTGGAGTCTACAGCTCCGATGGGACTAACCTTAGAGCGATCTCAATGGAACCAGTTTCCTTTTCAATATGGTAACTTAAATTTAGTTTAAAACCTTTAGTAAGTGGCTTAATAATCAATCAAAATGAGTGTTTAGATTTTATGTTATTTTAAAGTTAATATGAGACTTATCTCATAGTTTAGAGGCATTTATATAACTCGGAGTTTCGTTTGACCTGCAGACCCATTGACTGATACAGATGATCAAGGTTTTCAAGGGACTTTCTAGGTATTTTTGATTGGAAATATATTTCCATATTCCTAATAAGTATGTTACACCTGGTCGCTTCATGCAAGTTTATATCATGATCTGGGCCCACTTGTGATGTCCTTCATGCATCCCAAGCGTTCTAAATGTCTCCAAGCAGGCTTTCAGCCCCTCATTCTACTCAATAACCTTTTTCTTGGCTTAAATGAGACTGATGGGGTACAATTTAGAATGACTCTCTTGATGATACTTTTTAAAACTAATCAGTCAATGACAGTCTCTCTACCATTTGACTGCGAATTTAATTAAAGCGTTCACTAGCAGGCTAGTAATTTGTTTTAGTTAGCCGGAAAAAATTGCTTTTGTCGCATGTTGATGTTTCGCAGGTAACCGTTTTAAGCACAGTTATAGCGTGATGACTGCTGCTGAGAGGAGCATGGGTTTAAACATTCTCCACTAAAAGCTGGCGATTGCATGAAAATTCATTTCCAGGTACCTTCTTTGTAAAAACGATGTTTTTGATTTACTTTGTTATTCATTTTAGTAGTTTCTATACCCTTAGCGATGTACTTTAGATCTGTCTTTGGCTCAGATAAGGTTGGTAAAAATATATGCTTATATAATGTAAAAATTTGTTTTTGGACGTGTGTTTAACTTAACATCAGGATCCTGGTTAAGGCGATACTGAAGTCAACGTGCTTTGTTTAACGGTATCTTATTGTTTGGTCTGTTTGGCTAACTGAAGTCAGAAATACGTTCATGGATTGCCAGAAATACATTTTACTTTAAAAAGTAATCAGTATTATACCTTTGATTATCCGTTATTTTTTACAGGTTGGTTATATTAGTTCCTGGTAAACTATTGTTGTCTGTAATGTATTCTCGCACTGTTGAAGTTTACAAAGTTTCCATTTGTCATATATTAATATGGCACCATTGTTATAATCAATAATTTATGCTTAACCATATTTTGGTGTATCTACAATTCATTCGCATAGACCGGTTACACTAAGGAATGCTAATTCGTGGCTAGAATTTTTATTGCAATTGTATCAGGAATAAGTTCTGATCAAGATTAATCAAACATTGTACATATTATTTTGAAATATCCCACAGTATTGATTCAGTCTTCAGACATAGTCATAATGATACAAAAGGAAGATACAAACGAATAATCATAAATTCAGCAGAAATAGCTACACGAACAGCAGTAAAGCTTGCAATAAACAATTTCTAGATTCAAGGAACTAACATAAGAATATGTAGCAATTTGTTCCAACCTGGATGTTACTTAGTAGTTCTGAGAGTGGAGGGATAAGTGAATAATAAAATATTTGTTAATATAAACAGGTTATTAAAATAAAGAATGATACACTATGAAACAAGGACATTCCTATGATCGAAAATTGTTTTATACTGTTATTTAGGGCGTCTTCTGTGAATATCAATGCGCGAATATTATGTGTTAAGGGAACGATGGGGATGGCCCACAACTCACTGCTGAGGTATTGTATTGTGGCTACAAATACACAATTATCTTTTTAGGCGCTTGGTGACAAACTTAATATAACGCAGAAGCCAAGTGATAAAAAAGAGAAGAGAAAAAAAAGCAGTAGTCGAGAAAATATAACTAGTCAATAAAGTATAAAAGTTTATTGTGGGGGCGACTATAAGATATTGGTCAAGTTAAATGTAATTAGATTGTTATTGCTTTGCGAAAATTGATTGACAACAAAGGTAACTAAGATAGTTGGCGGAACAAGTTGCTAAGAAAGGTAAAGTTTATCAAGGATTAAATTTTAGCTGTGATAATATGGAAAGTAATTATCAAAAGAACACGATACTTGCCAGATAAGCACGTACTGTGACATCAGAAGTAATGGATGTAGATATATGAATTGTTTTAGATCTTTTGTTTATTACGTATCAACATCATGGTTTGTAGCTTAGACGAGACGTCTTCCTTAGAGAAAAACGGCATGTTACAAAGACGCAGCTAACGAGGTGTTATCTCCACAAACCAGAAACGAAAGTACACCAAACATTATTGCTGGTTATTTGATTCAGTCAATCCATAGCATATAGTCCGCCCCATAGAAAATGAGTTCGCAGTTATCTTCCCTACACCATCAATCCAGGAGATAATTCCATAGTGTAAAGTCCAAAAGTAGTTAATTAAAACGTCTGATTTTCGGATGATGCAAATTATGAATATGCACCTTAATACTTTGACCGTTAACTTAAAAATAGAGCAAGCCATAATAAATTTATAGTGATGTGGTTTTTAAAAAGTAGAAAAAAGCTAAAAAGTTTTTAAATTAAATTTTCATCGAAGCTCTACACTAATATATATATATTTACAATAGGTTTAAAATCATTAGCAAATAATTGGTGGTGTGTTACATAATAATTTTCCATGTTCAAAGGGGTTTGTAAAATGATTACAACTAATTAACAAAGTATTGAAGACACGAAGGTGAAAAAGGTAATTACCGTCTTGAAAGTGTGTAAATAGTATGTGATTGGGTTGGCATACTGTCGGTTACATAATATCTAGTGAGAAAAAACCGACAATTATAAGAAACCTGATGGTCATAACAGTCACGTAAGAGGTAAGTTGCATTTAAGAGGTGACAACTTTTTAAAGTTATGAACAGAATTGTATTTCGTGGTAATAATGATAATAGCAATAATAATAAGAGAATTTGGTGTAATAAACTACTTGTAAACCATCCTAGCATTGGCTATTATGATGGCCTACTAGAAACAGTTACACAACACCATTGACTATGCTACAGGGAATAAAGTTATATTTAAGACTCGTAGGGACCATAAAGACTAATCTGAGACTTTTTATCATCAATAGTAATGTCAGCTGCGATGGGTCGAACGCTGAGAAGCGATGCAATGCACCTCATTACGAAAGGTATATTCCAAAAACCTTCCAAAGTAAGGTCTCTCATGTCAAAAAACTTAGCTACCAAAAACTCGATAATGACTTTCAAGCCTCTCTGTCGTTCTTCGCAAACTGCAATAGGGGAGTATCTATAGCCTTCTCCTAAATGGCACTGGACTGATGTGCTCCATCATTAAAGTAATAGACTTGAAGGCATTTGCCAGTCATGCGGGGTATTTTCGAATAGTTAAGAACATTTCAACACAAAGTACACATGGGTAACACTGTCTGGATATCTTTCCTCTAGATACCTGATTATTTTGACCATTTTCTTACACCCCCCCCCGAAAGAGTATGCGATATCATTCCACATAAGCCATCTTGGTGTGTCAAATCTTTGGTAACAGTAACCAGTGAGAAAAAATTTAGCCAATATGCTCAATAATGAAAATAAATAATTTAATGCAGTAAAAAAATATATCATTTAATGGCATTGATCCTTATCACGAGCCAATAACTCAGTATTTATTTGATGGTGTTTGCTTTACGTTAATCTTCTATTTACTGTGTGACGATCCGTGAATTTCGACAAATTACGTTTCATCAATGGGGAGTAAATTTTGTCTCAATTTCCTCAGAAAACCCACCGGTAATTATTCACCTAAATGTTTGCTTAATTTTCTGTCTCATATACTTTTTAGCCCGCAAACATGCTATAAATCCCTACGTTGTTTAATATTTTTAACATGCAGTTAAAAATATTGCCGGTACCTCCGTTAATATATCTTACTGACAATGCCCAATAACCCAAATGGACTTAGATTGCTAAAAAAACTATTAAAAAGGTATTTTCGCCCTTAACAAAGTTAGTTATTCCCAGAAAATTGGTTATATGATTTTGGTGAACCTCTATGATGTTTCAGTCATCAGGTAATTTAATTTATCTCTATCAAATGTAGTATACCGACGACAAATCCCTCTTGAACAAGTTCGATTATGAGATGGCGTAGCACTATTGATCGTTATAGTCACTTTACCCACTGGCGACTATTTTGTCTATAGATATTTACTAGTGTATTTCTGAAAAATTCACTGGGGGTGGCTTTTACTGAATAACGTGCGCATCATTATTCAACAAGACATTAGTAAGAGCACACATAGAAAGTATGGGATTCTCCCTGCAAATTATATCAGAATGAACATATTGTGTCAGTAGCCACTCAGGAGAACAATTAAGTCGGTCGGATGATCTTGATGCAGGATATCTATGCATAAATTAGATTTATAATGACTCATATTTCAGTAAGTGCACATCTTATCTAGCTCACTGATTGATATCTGGAAACCATGAATAGTTGATGAATAAGCTACTCAGAATGTAGTCGAAGAACACACTGCTTACTATAATTTTAACGTACTGTGAAATCTCTCCGTTCCTTAATCTTGACAACAAAGTATTATAATATAAAAACAGGCAAGTACAGCTCTATTTAGTAAATGTACGCCTAATGAACACTTTACAAATACTTGATACCGTGTTTTAAGAAAACATTTATATTTCGTCACCTATAGCCTTTTTAATTATTCAGGAGAATTAGTGGAAAAATATAACTTCTGTTCAGATTAATTATATGTTTCAATGTTAGAATTCACACATTTGTTTAAGTGATGCAAACATAGTTAATATGTCTGCACGGTTGAAAAGGCTGTTTTGTACTGTATTTCCTTAATTAATACGGTCTATGGCTTTTAAAAAGGTATGTAGAATTCGTGGTTTCTACTTCTATTGCTTTTGACTCTCATAAACAGACATCGTAGACTAATAGTCATCGTGAGAGCAAGGTTGAATGAGTTCATACATGGATTAAGTAGTCAATCACTCATTTGGATAGCATCTTATTCTTCACACATTTGACTACAAAATTAAATTGACTATAATTTCTTAATTGCTCTGGATTCAGATTGGATGATCGTTCTGTTGTTTGCCATAGATTACTTCCTTCAGTATCACTAATAATTATCGATAGTCAGTGCTTGTTTTAAATTTTTGTTAGGTGCACACACCATATCAATAGTCCCACTTCTTAGTTAAAATTAACTCGGTAAATTTTTTTAATTCAAAATAATGTCCTAGTGCTATTAGCCTTACAAACTAAAGTATAACTAGAAGAGGCAGTCCCTGTTATCTCGAAACTTCGTGTGTTATGTCTTGTGACACTTGCTTTATTATTGTTTTGGTTTCGGTATTTTGAGGAGTTAGTGCGTTTGTGTGATACTGGTTAAGTTATGCTTATCCCTTATAACCATCTGATATGAATTTCATAAGTCCTGTGTTCACTGATACTCTTAGTTGTTTTATTTTCAAGTGATTAGGTATAACAAGATCATTTGCCCAGGTATGTTTAGCTAGAGGACTCTGTCATTGTTACACAGTTCTCTATGCAATTCCTACTCGCACAAATTGTGTTACATGGAATCAGTATAAGTTGTGTAGTAAGTAGCAGCATATCGAATCATTCAGGTATCCCCACATCTTAACCTAGTTTACAGATCTTTTGTCAGAAGGCCTTTACACTTTCCAGTGGAGGAGGATAGTGCGTTCGTGTGGAGAATGTTATGTAACTCATCACGCTCCTTTATTTCTGAAAAGCTAGTTACATACATCTAAGGCCGATGTTCCTATCAACTAATCAGACTTGTTTGATTAGGTTGTGTTTATTTAGTTTGGATTAATATTAAGCTTGTACAGTACACTGCTAAACGCTATAGTTGAAAAAGCATTAATAAAATGTTCACGTCAACATATGACGAGTGGTATTATAACACCTACGTGTAAAGCCTCCTGATGACACAAACCTGTATTGTTCATGTGGAACTCATCATTCAGTTAACGTAAGGAATTCAGCTAAGCGTGATTCTTGGTTAAAACTGTGATCCAAAAGTCCAGTAGTGTTTACGTGGCATTAGATTTGTCCCATTAGTATAAATCGATTCTATGCAGCGAAATTAATTGGAGTTTTCCCTTAGCCGTAGGTCGTTCGTAGTGTGGCTGAAACACAAGGAAGTGACAATCTCGCGCAGCTCTTGTCAAGTCAGATCAGAAATCTAGATTCAGTTTATGCTGTTGATTTGAAACATTAACTTAAGTTTTCTAATCACGTTACATATCTCATCTTGGCAAATTCTAGTGTGTGTTATTTTTAAACTTTCGGTGAAAAAAGACCCATGAGTGGTTTGTTGGACAAATAATAACTACTATTTGTCTCTATTAGTCTTCAGAGATTGGATAGTCCTAAGGGTAGTATGACTTAGTAACAGTAGTATAGTTTACCTGTAAAGGTTCACTTAAATTAGTCACTTCAGGTAAGGATTAGTAATACTACGTGGCTGCCTAATTCGAAGTTGGTGGTGCGAGGTTTTAAAACGACCTGTCTCTTGGACTGTGTTTTAACCACTTACCATACGTTCAGTCCGTAGTCATAAACAGAAATATCTACTTACATGAAGACATTTGCGAAAAAATCAAGTAAACTAACTCGATGAAAAAATGGACTGACAAACTACAACAAAGTTGCACGTGGCTTGTATCACAGATCATGTTTGATGAAGTTCCAAAGCACTAGCTTAAAGGATCTCTAAAGTTCCATCCAGGTACTTGCGGAACTAAAGAAAAAATAATCTAATTACTCGTTCCATATGCACATCTTCAAATCCCCACTCTTGTACCCTTTACACCCATCATCATCGAAAAAAAAATGATACTGATTACGGGAGTTGCTTAAATGACATTTTTGACGTCATTAAGCCACAAAAAGCAAAAGTTTACCAACGACAACTCGTTATTAAAATCGAATTGCTTCGATATATGAATTATTTAAACAACCACAGTCGTTTGTGGGCACTCAAAAAATAGCTATTTGCACATCTTTCTGGTGTTACTTATCGTTCTACTCCTAAAAGCCAACGTAAGATTTTCAATATACTTAATGAAAGTAGAAACTACCCTTTTGAAAACCAAGGGATCAAAGCTTAAAAATCTGTTAGTATTCAAAAGTTAGAAATGCGTATAACAGACGTGAAACAACACACGCATTAGTGATCGATTTTGAACCATGTGACTACATGTTCTGATATACTCTCTATTCATGACACATGTATCAACGAAACCAACGAAAGTGCATTTGGTACTGTTTAGTCTGTGACTCCATCATCCTAAGAGTATGTTTCAAAATCCAGCTTAGATTCGCATGTCTCCTACTTCTAATAGGTATCACAATTGTAAAAAGCTGCTGTTTTCTAAGGAAGATATATCGCAAAAAGTGTGATTACTACCTCGCCTCTGCTACAAATAATTTGATCCCGAAAAATCAAGGCAATTCAATTGTACTTGCATTGAATTTATGCGTACAACCTATCAGGATTAGTCAGTCTCAAATAAGTTTTATCAACAGACCTAGCCATTTATTCTATTTTAAAATTACAGTGACATTCTTAGCGTTTCGCATTCGGATATATATATATATATATATATATATATATATATATATATATATATATATATATATATATATATATTACAAAAGTGCCTACAGCTTGGAGGAAGTGTAATGAGTAAGTGGGAAAGGGTACATCAACTAAAAGAAGCCAGAGAGCAGTGCAAGATAAGAATAGACGAATAATTTACCAAGATTGTATAGTGGTCCAGCATCGTTAATTCTGGCGTCTTAAACGACAATGATTTCAGCTTTCATTTAGTGTTTTTGATTACAGTCACATGTTTTATTATATGTACATGGTCCCAATCCACATAGTGTTGTATGGGACTGTCATCTCATAGCTTTTCTCACCAATGGCTGGTGTTGTGTTAAAGTCGACGTTTCATTATGCTGAAAGGAAACAGGTTGACGGAAATATTTCATATTGATTCATTGGTTCGAATTGTTGAGTATAGGGAAAATATCATGAAATTATATTTAAGTTAGCTTAAATATCATTGTAAAGCAATAAACAGATGCAAAATATTGGTTTATTCAGGTTTTGCGGGAGAATTAGTTCTCTAAATACCATCATTTTGCGGATGTTAGCGTTAGATGTGAAATTATAATCTTCCACAGTTTCGGGGCATTTTAAGGGTTAGCGTACGTTTCAATATATTTCACGTTATCACCTAATCCTTTTGTCGAATTCCAATATGAATATATAGATTTGTTTGCATCATTGGTTACAGAATGGTGAAATTGCTTAGAGGAATCTAGCGAAGAAAACACTAATTCAGTTGTACAAAATAAGCTTTTAGGTAGTAATTCTTACATGGTAATTTGGACTTGAACGCCTTTACGTGTAATTACCTCGGTAATATGTATTGGATTCTCAATCAGTTTTTAAAAAAATCATCCGATGTTTATCTAGGTTGGTGGTCTGCTTTTAGTAGGTAGGTTGACTGACACTTTAGCCAAAGTCTGCGAGCCGAACGTCATACCGTCTGACTGGTCTTGATCGCTGATCATTCCAGTTTAGATAAAAGGACAGAAATCTTGTGATAATAACAGTGGAGTCAATTTGACTAACAATGTGTCGAAACTATTAACCTCTGTAATCATCCAACGTTCATCTAACGCTATGTAAGTACGAACTCGAGAAAACTAGGCTGGATTCAGATTTGAGAGGGGATGGATTGATCAACTACTCACTCTGCGTCAGATTCTAGAACATGGCATGCTTACTGACGTCCGACAATAGTGGTACTCCTTCACTTGAAGTCATAAATATTCTCTACTCGAACACCACTGGTTGGGTTAGAGCTTGTAGCGAACAGTCACGAGAGTTGTTAACTTCAAGTGGTGTTTGTCAAGGTTGCCCATTATCAACCGTTTTACGTAATTTCATCATATATGTTCTCTCAGTAGTCTCATTTTATTCATTTGACTCTTCAGGTATTTATCTTCTAAGAAGTTCCCTTCTTGACTTAGAATACGCAGACGATGCAGTCCCATTCGGTGAAGATGTCGACAATACACCGTTTCCTAAACACTCTAGTAACAATGCAGACATATTTGGAATGCATTTCTCTTTATCTGAATTCAAAGCGTTACTCTGGGCCTGGTCTGCATCATGGCTTAGAGTGGTCATAAGGAGTGAAGTAGTTGAGTGTGTTGACCACTTCACTTATTTTGAAAGTCTCGTCAGCCCTGATGGGTTTGTGTC
The DNA here is from genome assembly GCA_025215515.1 of Schistosoma japonicum. Taxonomy (NCBI): domain Eukaryota; kingdom Metazoa; phylum Platyhelminthes; class Trematoda; order Strigeidida; family Schistosomatidae; genus Schistosoma; species Schistosoma japonicum. Next base: position 43,450,401 of record CM046069.1, on the reverse strand, counting down.
TGATGGAATCTCAGTACGGATTCAGGAAGCTCACTTGACTTATACCAACTTACGCCGCTTGTGTTCCTACCCGAGATATTCGTCTCTGAACGTATGGAGTGTGCAGTGCGGCAGTCCACTGTTTTAACTTATGATTGCGAAACATGGGCCAGGAAAATGAAAGATATACGTAGGTTAGACATTTTTAATCTTCGACATCTTCGTAGCATCACTCGTATATTATGAAATGACGAAATAAATAATATTGATGTTAGTCACAGAGTTCTGGGAAAACATGAGAAATCAATCGAAGATATTGTAAACCTTCATCAACTGAGGTGATTGGGACACGTGTTGTGTATGCTCTACTACAGCTTACGTCGCCACGCGATGTTGACTTTAGTATGAGTGGGATGGAAGAAGGGTAGGGGTGGCCAAACCAAAACACGGCATCAGTCTTTAATTTTCGGTCTGAGCCTTGTTAATAGATGGAAACTACGTGGTCGCTGTTTGCGTGATAATCGCAATCAGTGACTGTAGACACTGGATGACGGTTCAAAATCTATCACAGTAGTGCAAGTGTATGTACACCTTATCTTCATCTAGATCTTAAGTTCTATTATCCCATACAAACCTCTACTTTGTTTTTCCCTATTGTATTGTATTGTCGTGCTATTTTTGATTATCTAATCTCGTCGTGCTTATGTCGAATAGTAAATTGAACCTATGTGTATATATATCAGATTGTACGTTGTTAATCATTTACTGATTGTATACACTAGTTTGTTAAGACTTGCTAGTAATTGTATCATACTTGAATAATATCATTCACTAGATTCTTTATCTTTCCAATTTTGTAACAGGGTGTAGTGGGATGAACGGCGATATTTCCCGCATCCCCATTCAGTCTCTGAGTGCTGTAGTTAGTTTAACGGATATTATTCCTGAGCTTCCTTTGCCTGCTCCTCTACATGCTGAGTCCAGTGCGGAAACCTTGCTGCTTGGTTCTAAAATACCAGTAGATACTTTTCAATGTCTTCGTTTTGGTCACGATCGACTTGTTGGTTGCCTAAGTGAAGCTCTTGGGAGTGTCTGTACGAATAACATGTAAGATTATGCTGTGTTGTATGTTTACCTTTAGTGATTTCAAAGAGGGATTCGCTAGTGACGTAATTGATCCTCATTTACTTCCGGAACCTCTTGTCAGCTCTTTGAGAAAGCTACCCAACTTTGAACAAAATAGAGGATTTTATGGTCTTTCTTATGAGTCCTTCAATCCAGTAAACAATATTTCTACTGCTTATAAAGTACTACCTGGTTCATGGTGCTCGTCTTCGGATCAACCACTGTCTACTGAACTTCATCCTTATCCAAACTGTGAGTTGACATTGATGTTACACTTACAACCTTCTTATGATTTCTTATGTTATGTAATCTTTTATCTAGACGATCACCATTAAGTTGGCATTAGGAATCTTATAAAGATAATGTGTTATTCACTATGTTTTGCATGCTTTTCTATTTTTTGACTTGAAACTATGGCCTTTAAAGTGTAAAACAAGTATTTATTTCTAGTGTGAAAATACAGATATCCTGAACCAAAGTTGAAATACCAAAAATTTTAATTGCACATAGTTTGTCTTTGCTTAGCTTGAAAATTTATTCATAAAAGTTAAGATCCTTGCCTGTTGTAATTCCATCGGCCCAAATTTTCCATACTCGTCACCCACTCTAAATGTGAAAACTTCCTGTTAATAATTAAATCCATATGTCTTATCAAGAACAAAGACTCGAACAAAAAATACACAGAAAATCTCCAACCAAACAGTACGCACTCTTTCACTGGTTCTGTATCATTGAGATACAAAATAACTTGGTAAATATTTTGACCCATCGAGCTAAAGTAATATGCTCCTATGACACTCAGTTGGGGCCTTGCATAATATTGGCAATCTACTTAGTAACAACGGCTACGCAATCAAAGTTTGTAAATGAACATATCAATCTATTATAAACAATACACATCTTTACAAGTGTTCCAAAGAAACTTTTATTTTTGAAACTAGTTCAGGAATTACATTGCTAGTGAAATGTTAACAAAACGACTGAAAAAGATGCTGCATATAACATTTTATAGGGCTAATTTTAAGTGTTATTCTATAATAGTCCGATAATGTTGACCACTAACAAAGACTGCGCGAATCATCTGCTATATGTATTTACCAATCTAACGAATCTCGTGGAGATAGTTACGTTGGACTCACAATTCGCAAGTCCGTCATCGGATTGATGAGCATCACCTCTCCTGATTGACGAAAAGATAATTAAGAATAGTTAAAAGCTCAGAGGACTGGCTGTCTCAGACTAGCAGTCTTTGGATTTGTGGACTGATGCCATGTTTTGGTTTAGATGCCCATTGCTTTCTTCCAACCTACTTCTGGGATAGTCAAAGTAGGAGCTTTGTCGAATTTGTGTTCAGGCTAGCAGAAAATGATAGGTAGATGTGAAGTAGCTGAAGGCCAACTGAACTGCCTTTTGAAGTTCTCTGTCCATCGTTCTTAACGTCTAGACAGAGCAGATAAATGTTCTGTCTTACTAACGCTTAACTTGTTAATCCGGTTTTTTCTTATTGATCTGAAAGTTATCTGGTGTTACCTATCACTGCTGCCTTTTCCACATAATTTGCTTTCGTTATCCACCACTGTTCACGATTGTTTCGCAGACTTTTGCCAGTTTACATCTGATTAATTTTCGCCCCTCATCGTGTCCAAAGGCCTGACGAGATAAGTGTACGAGAATTCAGCAACTCAATAGACTACTGATTCTTCTTGAACTTTCGGTTCAAGTCGCTGATAGATGACACTTCTAATTCCATAGCCATTTGAATATCCTACCAGGCAGCATCTAGGGGAGTTATGTTTTTATAATTGCCTAGGTGGTCTTTTAGTCGTTGCCGGGATCGACTCAGCTTCCTCATTACTGAACTGAATTCTAATGTGTTTTCCTGATATGGGTTTTCTGTGTCCATTAAAATGCAAGCATACGCGTACTCGTATTAGAGCATGATCAGAATCTGAACATGTACTCAGGGAAGATCGGTAGTCTGTCGAGCCTCTCCAACGGTGACTGGTGGCATCATGGTCTATTTGAGTCCATCGTGGAGTAGGTGTAGGAGGTCGCAATGTTAAACGATGTCGCTCTTTATGCTTTAGTTAGGGCTTGCTAGAAATAGACGATTGTCTGAGGATAGTTGTTGCAGGCAATCACCATTATCCGTTCTCCAAGCTGAGATACCGAAACACCCACCTAAATGTTTTCCAGTTTAATTTAAGCTACCTACTCGGACGTTAGAATCACCCACTATGAGTACCAAATTTGAGTGTTTTAGCCTCATGAGGAAGTTCAGAGAGCCTTCTATAAAATTCATCTTCCACTTCGTCCAGACTGCGATCAGTGGAAGCGTAGACAGAAACGATGAAAATGCATCACGGTATGTCCCCATCTTCCCGAGTTCTTACGGAAACATTTAATCAAATGGGGCATAAGCGACTGTCGACGGTGATCCATCCAAGAAGTGTTTGTTCTGCCCTGATACTTAGTGCTATGTCTGCACCAGCAAGCCCACGATAAGTGGCTGTCGAGTTGCTAGATAAATGAAGTGTATAATGCGTAGGCTCTCCATATCGGCTAGGCGAGGTCAAGTAAATGACCGCGCTAGGATCTTGTATAAGTATTTCGGAGTTACAATATCTATGACACAAGATTCAAATGTCTTTATCTGGCTATGGCCTGCTATTTGATTTGATATAGGGCTTGTACATTGAAAGCTTTAATGTGCAGTTTGGAGTGTGGTTTCTGTAGACTCGGTGTAAGACACGTATGATGCATTCGAGCAACAATTTAGATTTTGCACGTTAGTGATTCTAGATGGTTTTACTGGACTTTTGCTAATGGTTGTTTTGTTCCCTTTTCTACCGTGTAGACTGTTCACCTCTGGTCTCAAAATTGCTCCCTTTAGTTGCTGACCGAATGCATACCAATAACATTGAACCTGCTCAGCTCACACCGGAACAGTATTTCGTGAACGAGAGTCGTTGGTACCGGCAACACATGAGGAGGAGGAGATCGAAGATGGGGATTTAGGTTTGAAAGTGGTGGTAATAGAAATATTAGAAATTGAAGGAATTCGATTATGAAGACGGCGATCTTGAGTGATGTTAGAGGTATGAGGGTGGTTGTCACTTCTCGGTTGTCTACGACATAGGAATCACATGAAGAAGCTTGACTAGAGATGGTCTCGACGACCCGAGAATGCGATCGCAGTGCCTGAAGGATAACTGTCCGAGTCCACTCACACATGACCTTTCTATAAGTGGTTTTTTGTGTTAACTCCGTACATGTCAAGGCCTTACTGCCGAAGACGGAAATCCGTGGAGTATGATTAGGTGTGCATTCTTAGAGTTTACCTTTCCTAACCCCCGCCCTTCCTTTGTGGGAAGACAGCATTACTATTAAGCTTGTTATCAAAGAAAAATGCCTTATTACTGTCACATCTCTGTACAGTTGCGGTACTGCTTCGCTCCTAGACCTTATGTTTGCTACTTTTAGTCTTCAACTGACGTGCCTGAAAGGGTAGGATCTTAAGGAGAGATTGTTCCAACTAGTATAGACCGATTGGTTCATCATGATAGGCAAACCCGACTACCACATCGAGGAAGCATATACGATCTGGTGTGTATTATCTAAATATGTAAAATCTTTTCGAAGAAATAGTATTTGTTGTCCAATGATTTGTGTCAATGAGCCCATTGAATGGTCTCAGTAATTCGCATACATAGTTCCGTACACGTATATATATATATATATATATATATATATATGTATATATATATATATATATATATATATATATATATATATAGTTGATTTTCTTTGGTGATTTGATAAAATTTGGTCGGATTTAGTGCTTTTACGTGCTACTGAAGAAATATCACTAATTAACATAACGCTAAACATTTTAACTTATTTCCTACATTCCATCTCCATGTCATAAATGTCCAAGGTCATCATATTGACATTGTAGTGACTGAGCTTTTGCGATTTCGAAGCCTTAAAGACATTTCACAGGAAATTATTGTGGTCTGGTCAACTCATTCATGTGGTTTTTCACTGAGGTCTTCGGTCAGTGCGTCACTGACCGAAATATGTTTCGTACTAGTGCGCTTATATGCAATTCCATGAGTTATATTAATGTATTTTATTTTCAGCATTTGAAGGACCAACTGAGTCTCCTAATAAAAAAAAGAAAAAACGGAAGAAGAAAAAACACAAACACTGTGATGATGGCGATACAAGCGGGACAGGAAGCGAATCAAACGCTACTACTCCAGCTGCTTGCAGTGGTACTACTCCGAATAAATTTGAAGATAATTCATTATCTCCCACTTCAACATATGGGATTGTAAAAGTTAATGCGGATACTAAAAAACTGTCTTTAAAAATTTTTAAACGGCCAGCTAATGATGGTTCTCAACCGGTTTTTATGGTTGAGCAATTAGGTGGTGTTGAGCCAACTAAAAAAGAAAAGAAAAAGAAACGCAATAAGGAAAAGGATCGCGAGCATCGACCGCATCACGAAGTTCGATCAAAACCAGATTCTCAATCTTCCCCGCCGGAAGTGCACATTCAACAAAATGAATTATCCATCGATTTAACGCCACAAACTCATAATACTCCCATTTCAAACATCCCTTTAAGTACGGTAACGCTTAGTGAAGTCCGTAAGTGCTCTGAACTTATCCCTTCAACTTTTACTGCAAGTTGTCGACCATCCATGAAAGATCCTCAACTTGATTTGTCTCTCATAACAAGTGAAGGCTTGTTTGAAAACTTGAATTCAATCACTAATTTGTACCACCAACCCCAATCCGTGTCTACTTCCAGTCTTCCTAGTACTCCAGCTTCATTATCTGGCAATGGAAAGGTAGTGACCTCAAGTAATTGTGCTCCTTCTGTATGTACGTATAGTTTTGATGCCGCACAAACTAATGTATTTACAACTAAATCAAATATGTTCTATGAGTTACTGCGTAATAATGACCCTTCTATAACCCTTAAACATATTGCAGAAGGTGTACCTAGTGATTTGGTAACATCTAATTCATCCATCCCTAATACCATGGGCTCTGTGTGCAACATGATGGACTTTGCTTCTAGCTTCCTACAAAATGAAATACTTGCATCCAATTCCTCCTGTAATAATTTACCACTTGGTATTACTTCTCTAGCCACTTGTGATAGCTCTTCCATTCAGAGGACTGGCTTCCCTTTACAACCATCTAGTACCACTTCTTTTTTGGTTGCACCGCATTTGATCGATTCTAGTCATTCGTCTATCGTTACTGCTTCAGATTCTACTTTCGACGTTTTGGGCGGGATACTCAATTCTTCTGGTTATGCATCTGTTACAGATGTTAGCCCTGCTGCCTTTGCTGCCAATTTTGACATGCCTGGATTGCCACCCGACTCCAGTAATCACCATGTCCCTATGGGGCTCGCAAGTTATTTATCTGCTCCTAACCAAGTTGTCACCAACACTCAGAATCCTAATGATTATCGTACTCAAAATCGAGAACCTGTTCGTGCAGATTCTAATTTATCCTCAACAATTACAAGTACCCCTCAGCCGTGGTGGAAACGGAAAAGCAATTCTGTTTTAGCGAGACGTAAGTTGTCCTTTAGGTTTTACACTTATACATAATATAATTTTTTGACTGGATAAAATAATCCATTTCACAACTAGTCTTTTGATGCAATAATGCCACTAACAGGCGTTTTATTCCCACGATTGTTTGTCGGAAGAAATGTACTAGTTGTTTCATAATTGTGTTCCAATTTAACCAGTTGCTTGTTTTCTTTGCAACAGGTAAACGTCGGAAAAATGAACTTGAAGATTTACAATCATGGACTGTCAATTATCCAGTTAGTGGACCTGGTTTATCTAAATCTACCTCTGAACGCACCAAATGTCCTGATGAACGAACGTGGGATGATGCAATTGGTTCTTATAGCCAGGTTCTTGGTGAACGTGTTAAAAAACGAAAACGAATGGTTAAGCAGGGAGGAAACTTCGATTCAGATTTTGTTTTCGAGCATGATAAAGACTATCCAAAGTAAGTGTCGTTACTAAAGTTCGCCATATTTTAAAAATAATCCTTCAGTTGTTAGGTTCTCTCAACATCCAGCATATTTTAGTTACATTTAATATCCAAACAAGAGATACTTCAAAAATCACAGTAAATTGTATTCAAATTATGTAAACAAGATTTTCAGAAGTTGTTGCAACCTAAGGGTTTTTGGCCGAGTGCTGGTCGATGAATTCCTTGTTAGTCTATGAACACGAATTTTAGTAGGCGACTGAAATACAGCTTATGGTCAGTCTGCCCTAATCCTTAATCCCAACCCAGTTAGCTAGATGGTCCAGCAATACGGAAAAATGTTTATTTAAGCACATTCATTTATATATCAGTTTAATTACAGTGATGATTAGTTAAGGGAAAATCATCAACTTACTAAGCTGGAAAATATTAACGTAAGTGATTATGCACTGAATATAGAACCACATTGAATTACTTAATACAACCACATTTCATAAAATGTAGACTGAAGTAGTTTGCAGATTAGATGAAAATAACACACTGAATTATTTGAATTTGATGGACTTAACAAATCAAATATACAAAAGAAATCAACGCAAATCTTTTACCTGGTTTTTAAGTAATTGTATTTTTGGGGAATTGTGATCCTTAACGCCTCTCCACGCTAATAGCGGACTGCTTTAGGTTTCACTTGTAGTTGTTGTTTTTTGCCGATGTCGGTTAAATCGTCTTCTTGCTCATAAATCTGGTTCATGCGTTTTGTTTGTTTTCTTGTTTTCGTAGTTGGATAAACTAAAAGTATCTAACAGCATATCCAAAGGCACTATAGTTGGCTCAAACATCTTTCTCTCACATAATTGGTTGAAGTATCTTATGCATTTGTCCTTCCCTGTAACCACTTCATACTGTACCCGCTTTGCCCTTTTGTCATTATCACTAACATAAAGATATGACTGAATCGTACATTGGTAGATTTCGAATAGTAATACTATCTACTAAATTATTGTCCCATGACCAGTTGAAATATTTGTCGCATTAAAAAAGTCCATTTGCAAATTAGCATCTTGAAAAACACATTTTATAGGTTAGGTTTTGTTTACTCATTTAAGGACTCTGTGTACCTTGACGGTGGGCGACTTCATACTTGTTATTATTTATATTACTTTTACCTATAATATAACGCTAAATGCTTAGCTCACCGTGTTGATTTCAGTAATCTTGAAGACAGAAATTCGAAACTCCAAGAGCTTTTATTTTCTCCAGCTTAACTGTCAATGGATAACAATTATGGCTATACAGTTACATATAGATTTTATGTTACCGTCCACCTTTTCTATGCACACTGTAATAATATCTGCCTTAAATGAAGAGGAATCTGATGACGTTGTTTTAACTTTACTGTAATTGTAAGAAAATATTTTTCTGTATTCAAATGATAGTCTTATAAGTTAGTATTTTTCCATTTGTTTCTAGTGAGGGAGACAGTGATCGTGGTAGTAATGAACCCAATGGTACCATTGACCTAACGAACGATTCCACTGGAACCAGCGAGACTGCTCACAATATACGAGAAATGCGTTCAGGAGCTGCAAATCGCTCATACGCCGGCATGGATGATGAGGACGAGGAGGCTTCGGCAAGTCAAACAGCCTGTTCTAACGGCTCTTCAAATGCTAGAAGGCGAAAGAAGTTGGACGATGATGAACCTTTTGAAGGTAAATTCATGGCTTTATACAGCTATATTTTTTATTAATATATCTACTTTAACTAAGTGTTTCACTAAATTTCTAGTTTGTTTGCTTTTTAACTATAAGTTGCAGTAACTTTTTTGCTTATCTATTTTTCAAAGTTGTTATGGCGGAACCTAAAGCTGTTATGTTTTTAAATTCAGGAGGTTAGCTTAGGATTACAAGCTGGCATCTAATTTGTCATGCCTCGTTTAAAGTTACTAGGTTTTGGATTTTATTGAATATTAGTTAGTATTATGCAATATTGGTGCTTTACGTGGTCTCGTTTTATTAAAGCAGCCTAAATATTGTTCTCTTCTCGTACTAACTTGCCGTTTGCTTTTTCCTTTTGCCACACTAGTTCGATTGAAAGAACCCATCGAAGCACGTTTCCCGCATATACGTAAAGCAGGCGAGTCCACTCGTAAGCGACGTGAACGTGTGAATTTCGGAATCATGGCGTCAAATAATTTACCTAACCAACTAAATAATCCTAGGGAGTCACTTGTCGGAAGCGAAATGGGAAGTGTAAAACGATTCCTTTATAAATTGTCAACTGTTCTGGAGTCTATCGAAGAAACAGATATTTTGAAAAGTCTTGGTGGTGTACCAAATAGTGATGATCAGCTACGAAAATTTAATTGTGAAGACGTAAATTCGTACCCTGATAAAGACAGTCTACCAACTGAAGCTGTTATATCGGCCGAAGACTTGGTAGAGTTTTGTCGTGATGCTGCTAAATTGAACTCAATGGGTGTTGCTAATCAGATCCCGACTGGTCGTTTACTCAACTTCCTTACGCTGCTGTTGCTCAATATTCGAGATGGTGCGAACGTGATTGCCATATTGAGGCCTGTAAGCAATAGTTTCTTTGCTATAAATAAGATTATTGACCTGATGATAGAGACTTTTTTTTATGTGTACATAAGTTTTACTTAATAGACATAAATGATTGACTTGATAATAGTATTGCGTCATACAATGTGGATATTGAGACTGCCGTTCCTGTTGGAGGGGGTTCAATCCATACTTCAAGTTTATATGCTATTCTATCTGTTGGTGTAAACTAAGGTAAAACTAATAACATTAAGATTTACAACTTCTAGGATTTCGGTAATCAGGGTGAAATCTTTATACATCTTGTGCGAATTTCACTGACGATATCAAATTTGAGTGCTAGTTTTACATGTCATTGCTCCACGTGTAAATTATAACCGATGTTTTCCCTTTTTTTAAGTTGCAAGACAGAAATTCACAACGCAACTACTTGAATCTAATGCAAAACAACCAGGAGTTTTTTACCGGTTATAAATACTTTCAGTACATAATGTCATGAAATATTTTTGAACGTTATACACGTACGGGTGTTTTTTTATTTGGTTTCCTACTATTCTTCAAATGATATATTTTAGTTTATTGTTGTGTTGTTTCTTCTTAGTATGCGGAAATATTTTAAAATATACTTTTAATCAATTTCCAGGAAGAAGAAGCTGATGCACATGAAAGCAAACTATGGAAAGAGGTGGCAATGGAACGAGTAATGCGCAGTATGAATTCTGGCCTAACTGCATTGCTATTGATGACTTCGAAAGAAATGCCCCGAGAAGTCTATGTTGAAGATGTTATAGAACGTACGGTACATAGTGTCAGATTTCAATTATTCAATTGCATTTACCCGGAATTCGATCCTGCTTATCGTGTTGAAAATACAGCTAAAGGTATAAAAATCTTATATAACTTAGGATCATCTGGATACATTAATCTTGTTTGTTTTCATTTCATTTTGGTAGTCTTAATTTGTGTTCGTTTTTGTCTGCCGGTGCTATTGTCAATGATAGAGAAGATATGTAGCTTGGGCGGATAGTTTAATTGCGAAATAATGCAATTTAACAAAAACTGTTATCCTTTACTTGTTTCGTTTGTATTAAATCAATTGATGAACAATTTGTTGCAATTATGATCACAATGTTTTCCTTTACAACATGAACTCATCAATAGGCGTGCACCCAAACAATCAAAGACAATAAAATTTCTTAAATGACTTAAATTCATTTTGTTTTTGAGTTTCCACCAGTCACCAGCAACCTAAAATTATAGCAATTAAATAATTCACCATTACAATTCAAAAGGCTCAATAGTTCACTTGTATACATAGTTGCTATTCGTTGTACAATGATTTTCGACTTCTTATTTGAACGTAGATCGTCTTCAGACTTTTTAGTATACCAGGCGACGAATTTCCCTTGACGATTATCTTGTTACTTTTATTGTTTCCATATTTTTGGAAAACTGCATAAATGTATTTCAATTAAATTAAGGAAAGTAGCGATTTTTAGCGTTTAAAACCTGATGTGCTGAATTTTGATGACAGTTAATTGCAGCTCCAATCTGTCCTTTAATGTTCGAATAGATGGTTTCTGTTTTCCCACTGATGTCTTTGATTAAATTTTCAATGACATGCTGTCACAAAATTTGTTCATCAACTTAGTTAAACGGGGTCTTCAGGTAATAAAATATGTTTGTATGTATATATTTTAAGAAATATCAAAGTGTGTTTATATCATCTACAACCAAGTTTACAACAGTCTGGTTTTCGTTAGACCTCTGTTCTGGGACTTCATTTTATCATCCGATTATTACGAGTACAAATATCTTACTACACTTGTTAAACTTCTCCCTCCATGGTTTAATGTTTTCTCATAAGTGTGACTGTCCTAGATCGCGACCTGTCTAATTGGATTACGTTTAATCAGTCCAAATGATACAACCAATAATTTTCGTCAAATACTTTTGGCTTTGCACGTCGGAATTTGCTGTTTCTTCTGGTTTCAAGTTGGTTATAGATTTCTCTGCTTTTTTAGAGTTGTAGGTTTAATATCGATCTCCAATTTAGGCTGTTGTTTGGTAATCGGTAATTGTAGAGTGGTCACAAGAGAGTTAAACTTCCTGACAGTTATCCACCTATTATTTCAGTCGCCTGCTTTGAGAAAGGAGCATAACCGTGTAATACTAACTGACCGTGCAAACTACGGTACAAGGAGAGCAGAAATGAGTATTCATTCCTAAGGAAAGGTTAAGAGATGGGCTATGTATGAATATGACTGCAACTATAATTCTCTACAATATATAATAGTAGTTCCAATTTTTAATTCTGGATCTTCCATGGTGCTGGTTGAATCATATTATTTTCAGAATTACATCGTTTTGTACATCTATAGCTACCTATTAAGCCATCATTTGCAAAATCCCTTTGAACGGCCTTGTAAAAAGTCATTAAGACTGTGCATCTAACTACAATGCTAATGGACTTATAACCAATAGTGTCTAGGGATTATAATTATTGGATTGTATTTTCCTTGTTAAAAGTTTGGTATCAATCTTCACTAATACTTATCATGTTCCTTTCTGTATAAGCAGTAGTTGTACATTTATAGACAACCAATTCAAGTTTTAATTATGTTCTGTGTAATTTAATTCATCTTGCTTTTTACTGATTTTAACAAATTAGAAAATCAAAGCAGTATAAAATCTCGACGAGCTCGTGAACGCGATGCACAGAAACCAAAATCTACCATTCACCTGTATCACAAGCTAGTGGAAATTGTTTCTAATTTATCAAAGTTGGTAAAAATGCAAAGACTGACTGACAGTTTGGTCCTCACTTTATCTAGTGTTGGTGTTTCAGTGTTCTTTGTTGAAAATGTTAGTGAATTACAACTCGCTGCTTTGGAACTTGTCACTGCTATATTCGCCCGATATGAAACTCATAGAAAGCTTATAATGGAGGAAATATTAGCTAGTTTATCTCGCCTTCCGTCGAGCAAAAAGAATTTACGTTCTTATAGGTGAGTTTTCCGCTATCCTGACATTTAGTCTTTTCTTTTAATCTACTTTTCTCTTACAGGATTTTCAATCCTTTTTATTATAACATTGTTACAAAATAACAATGCTAAATGTGTCACATGAAATGATGTGTTGTAAAATAGGTTTACTTATAATAAGGTAATTGTAATCTGCGTACAAGTGCCTATACATCAGGTTGCTCATATTACTCTGATCTTAATTTTGTAGTTTGATCGGTGGCTGTAATGTTTTTTTAGTATTTAAGCAGAACCAGGAATCTATGACTTCACTGTCAGAAACTAGATAATTCTTGTAGCTTTTGTAAAGAGTGTTTTGTAGTGAGTAATCCATATTCACTTTTCGTCGTAGACATTTCTTTGAAAGTAAGCACTTCTTTTGACTTAATGAAAACCGGATTGCAGTTCAGTCTTTCTTTTTTCCTATTAATCGACGAAACAAAAATTGCTTGTCTCTTGTCACATAGAGTTACGAGGATTTTTGTTTCTCGTATTGTGTAGTTGTATGCAGCCGATGCTATGCTTATTAGCTTAGTTTTTACCTACTTTTGAGATGATGAAAACATCAACAAACTTCCAGCTTCTTCATAAACGTGAAAATTAGTTATTTTGAAATAACCGACTGAATATTATCTACGTTAGCTACTGAAAAGCAACATGCTTCTAATGAACAATTACAACTCATGGGAAAGTATGCAGTAAAATAATAATTAGGTATGTTGCCAAGAAAATCATTGCATGCGTGTCACAACTTTTTTTTCAGATTACATTTACTCTACCATGCACTGAATGAAGCTGTTTAGTAGTATAAGCTTACGAATGGGTAAATCACTAGTGGGATAGTGATTATCAGCGACTATTTCTAAGCAGCCATATTGTCTTCGAGTTAATCTAAAAATGCAGTGGGTGGCTTAACATTCTGTCAAACTAACTTTCGTTTCTCACATTGGCCTTTAGACGACACATTCTACTATTTTCTAATAATGTACTTCTCTATTGTTCTGTTTTTTTATGGCCTATTTATGCTCTTTGTATACAGACTAAATTAGATCCATTGTTGCGACGCTATTTACCGAAGAGTTGCAATATCTCCTCGTACTTGATCATTTTTCCTAATGTTGGCTGTTTGACTAAGAATGATATCAGTGAAATATCACTTAACGGTTTTCATTAAGCTATTACTGCTGGTGATTATTATTTATGCAATTCCTATATTTTCTATTATTAAAAAGCTACATTTTTTCCATTTTTTGTAGATTAAATAGTGAGGATAGCATCCAAATGCTAACAGCATTAGCACTTTTGTTGGTTCAGTCGGTCGTAAGCCTTCCTGATCCATCACCGTCCAACTCAGAACAAAGTACTAATGTTTTCTATCAAACCTCAAATGTCTCTGCTGCTACTGATGGAGGGTTAGTTCAAAAAGCGGACGATGAAGTAACAATTATTAATTCTTATCATAATGCTCTTCGTACTGCCCATACTTTCCTGTTGGTTTTTCTTCGCAAGTAAGTAAAGCTTAGTTTTTTTCACCTAGTTTAATTCTTGTTCCACTTGAATCTCATTATTTGAATGAAGGCAATTATTTACTACTTAAATTCGATTTAATACATCTCATAAATTTTACAATTTCCATAAATAAATCTAGGTCCACAATGAAGGGTGAAGATGATTATCGTATTATTTTCGAAAATTTCGTAAATGATCTTCTCTTAGCTGTTAATAAACCAGAATGGCCTGCTTCAGAAGTTATGCTTAGTCTTCTTGGTAGTTTACTAGTGCAACAGTTCAATAACAAATCACTTGACCAAAGCGTTCGTGTCGCTAGTGTTGATTATTTGGGGACAGTTGCATCTACATTGCGTCGTGATGCAGTAACTAGCCAATTAAAGGAACATGACATCGACGCTGTTATTCGTGATCTCTTGGAAGGCAATCAGTCGGATGAAGATGATTCTGAAGAAGAGTCGCAAGAATATGCAGATACGAAGATTGATGCTGTAAAAGAAATAAATGGTGATCGTGAATTCAATTCAGAACTAGATAAGAATAAATCAGAGTCTGATATACGTTCGGTTGATTCTACTTCCACTACTGGAACACCAGTACCTCACAATGAGAACGGGTATGGTTCCTCAAACGCTAGGTCCGTAACCACCGATATATATACCAAGTATTCAAAAGCTAAGGCCATCAAAAGTAAGAGATCAGAACACAAAGATAAGTATGCGGATCCTGTTTCTCAGCTAGACCGAGTGCAGGCACTTCGTGATGCCATTTTAGATTATCTTGCGGCGGAAGAAACGAGTCCTACAGCAGTTGTAAGTTTATTGTTTGTATCAGTTATTCATGATGTTTGTCTTAGGATCTAGATAATCCTATATGTTTGGTTATTTTAGCTATACAACAGCCACTAACCTTATGTCATATCTTTCATGATATGTTTACATAAGGCAATCAAATTATCTTGTATGTCGATAGTTTTTTGAGTCACAAGTTTAAGTTTGCTTTATCTGGCTTAACGGACACGGGATTGCATACATTACTTTGATAAATTAGCGTCATCTGAGTTCATATAAGTGATATAAGCAAGTCCTTCGTAATTAAAAACACGTACTTCATTTTTCGATGCAATATTATAGTTCATTACACTTTGTTTATTACATTTCTGACATTTTAAATTATTTAAGTTGGATCAGAATCCCTGATAGGATTAAATCAATATCTATTTAAAGAACGTCTGTGATACATTCTCAAAACGCTGAGCAAATGTTTTTAAAATGCGGGGCTTATAGAATGAATCAGTTAAGACTGCTATTAATGCAAGAGGTAGACATAATATCGATGCATATATACAACTATCATCGCACTGTAAAGCGTGAAGTTTTGATCAGCTATTTACAACTATTTGTAAGCCATAATTGAAAAATGAGCACTTCCCTACACAGATCAAACCAACGATCAGTAATTCAGTTGATGTCAGGTCATAATCTGGTCATCTTCGACATTTATGCATTGAGATAGCTAGTGGACTGCTTACATACTACATATCTCCCAAATACATCAGTTGTCAGATTTCAACCGCATTAAGTAACTTTCCATGTGTACCTGATGTTCTGTTCATATTCTTAATATTGTGTATTTAGTTGCCTCATCGTTGATGTTTAATGTTTCAGAGTCCTCTACGTTAGATGGTGATCAACTGGCGTGATTCATTTTGATTGTGTGTGGGTTTTATGATCAGCATATTTCTGTAACAATTTAATGGTTGTCACGACCTATTATCTGACTTGCTTGTTTCCGAAATTACGATAATACCGTGATA
Source organism: Schistosoma japonicum (assembly GCA_025215515.1). NCBI lineage: Eukaryota > Metazoa > Platyhelminthes > Trematoda > Strigeidida > Schistosomatidae > Schistosoma > Schistosoma japonicum. The sequence continues at coordinate 43,434,353 of CM046069.1, read as the reverse complement.
CCGACTAATCGAGAACAGTGTCTCGGTGAATTTAAGCTATCCCTTACGTCCTATTCACTTAACTAGAGAGAAGTTCAACATGAGCAGGATAATATAATTCGCTAGCAACTAGAAAGATAAACGAACCAACACACAGCTCATGCCTATATGAATCAACAAAAAAATTAGTGATTGTTAAGAAAATCCTCCATTGAATATGCATCACAAAAATTGATCTAAATGACTTGTGCAAATGTTACGTTGAATAAATACTGTGATTCCCGCTAATATTATCACATTTACTCACATTGGATTAGACTAATTATGATAAAATTTAGTCAAAAATCAACTTGCGAAAATTAATACAAATCTATTATTTGATTTTCTGAATGATTCATTCTTTTAGGAATCTAGCATCCCTGACAGACTTCAAACATGGCTCCAGCAATGAAACCATCAGTCTGCATTTTAAAGTGCTGTTTCATGAAACCATAGGGTTGATTTTGCATGCGTGAATCGCTAACTTCCTTGGAGAGACGATAAAAATATTAACAACGTCCCAACCGAAACATCGAGTTGTTAGAACACTCTAGCTAAGCTAATCATTTAAAGCTGTCAGCTGCAATCACACTGATAAACAAGATATATATATATATATATATATATATATATATATATATATATAAATTGTTCCTTATGGTATTCACTTCTTTACTTATTTTATTTTTCAGTACGCTCGTAAGTTTTATCTTGCTCAGTGGCTTAATGATTGCACAAAAGAAACGGAACGTGCTCAACGAAGTGCAGTGCAGAAAAAAAATCAGAATGCTGTTTTAAATGGCAATGGTGGAAATATATGCGTCACCAAATGTTTATCTGATGTAGATCATGCACTAGTTTTGGGAGTTGCAGAAAGAAGAAGACAACATATTTTATCAAAAGTACGCGAAGCCCCACACTCCTGGCGACAACGTAGATGTTTATGGAAAAATTCACTACCTTCTAATGAAAAACTAAAACAGTCTTCAAATATGTGTGTTACTGATCTTAAGCAAGAAACGTCACTCATTTTTCAAGGCACTTTAGATTATGAGGATTGTTGCTTGGTTTGTCGTTATCTTGCTAGTCTTCGACCATTTTCCCAAAGTTTTGATGTTTATCTGTCGCAAATATGTAAAGTAAGTTTTACGGTCATACTTAAATTACTCGTCAGATATCATAATCAACCTTTCTCACGTGGATGTCTTCTAACGTTAATAAATATTATCTAAAGAATATATGAGTAACATTTTGGCTAATAATTGCTCAACTCATTTAGGACTAACTTGATTAGTTTTGCTATTCGTTATTAATTTTACTAAAATGTGACGAGACATCTAACTAAATGTTTTGAACATAATCAAATTGATCACGTCTCCTCGGAGAGAGGGTGGTGGACAACCTTTCATCACAGTACAACTGTGTACACACCGTCAAATATAGTTGGAACATTCGTTTATCTGATTAGTTGTGTGAATGCTGGTGGCGCGTAACAGATGAAGTATATCTACACATATTAGGAGCCAAATGTTAGTCTACATGTTAATGGTAGCGTTCACAGTGCGTCGATAAGATCAGTTATGCTCTTTGCGTATGAAACTCGACTCCTCCCCACTGAGGATGTTAAGAACTCTGTTTGTTTGTTAACTTCGAATATGACTCGTATCCGCTGTCATCATTCTAGTTATACTTAGCCCTACAACGTGTATTTGGGCGGTGTTGATAATTCTATAGGAGTCACTGTCTTTAACTGGTGTATCTAGAATGTGTTTACGCAATACTACAAATTTTCATTAACAGCTAAGAATGCTTAGAACTCGAGGTAAAGATAAGGTATTTGTATTTTATAGCTTTCATAATCGACATTTTTTTTCATTACAGATTCAACATGCTAAATAACACAAAGATTCATAAGCTGTATTTCCAAATTTGTTGTTAATCACTTTTTAATATTTGTCATTATACGTGTATACTTTAAGCTAAAATGTCATGGATTGCCCGTTAGTTCTAACTCATTCATACCCCAGGGCTCTCTTGTTTTCCTATTTAAAAAGATCAGTGGTCTAAAAGTATCACCTGTTTGCTGAAATCGTAGTAATTCCAGTTACAAACCTAACAACTCAAGATTAATTATATATTTCCGAGACTCATCAGCTGCTGCTGAATATAAATTTTATTTTTGCATAAACTCAGCGTCGATTTCAGTATTGTTCAGTGTTTTCGACTCGTTATAGGTGCGAAATGATTTTGTATACATAATTCTTCGATAAGAAATTATGGTATTATTAACTTTACGTCTTTGCATTTTTCACTATCTAATCATCTAGCCTTTGATCTATTCGACTAATTTCATGTATTTTCTAAATTCGATACTTTTTGTTGGAGTTACGTTATGTTGGTTTTCAAATTAATGAATTCGTCATTTGTAGAATAAAATTCAGTATGATTTGTATGTTTTAGTTGTTGAGCGAGTCCTCAGTTGCTGTGCGCACTAAAGCATTAAGATGTTTGTCGGCTGTAGTAGAGGCTGATCCAAATGTTTTAGCACGTGCGGATATCGAGAGAGCTGTGCATTCTCGTCTTCTAGATACATCCACATCAGTACGTGAAGCTGCTGTCGATCTCCTTGGAAGGTTTTTAAGTTGCAGACCTGAGCTAACTGCGCAATATTATCCTATGTTGGCTGAACGAATACGGGATAAAGGAGTAAGTGTCCGCAAACGTGTAATTCGAATTCTTCGGGATATCTGTCTTGAGCAACCGGATTTCCCAAGAGTTGCTGAAATCTGTGTAAAAATGATTAGACGTGTTAACGATGAAGAAGGTATTAAGGTAATTTGACTGCTCATAAATTTGTCGTCTTTCATTTTTCTTATTTTGGCTTTGCTAGATTATTCAGTGTTTTGGAAAGATTATATCTGTGTAGGTCTTAATTTGTGCTACATTTAATTCCTCAAATTGATTGCCGAAACATGTTTAAATATAGAGCATCCTGGTAAATATGCGTATTCCTTCCCACTGCTGTTGTTAAAGTCTGAAATTGATCAGCTTCTTTTGCTATATATGCATTTAAAGCTGATTGTCTCAATACAGCACTGTTACATAAGTAGGATCGAAGTTTGGCCATGCTATCCAAGACGCACGCTTCGTCTTACCTTTTACTTATCAGCCAAATCTATCCACATCTCATTATTGATTTCCACATTATCACTTGAGCTTTATTCATCCTTGTTGAACACCACTACGTTCTCCATTGAGCTATATAGTCACATTTATGCAACGGGTATATATATATATATATATATATATATATATATATACATATATATATATATAATTGCTGAGTATGTTGTTAAGGTATGAAAATTAACGCTTGAGTACAAGTAGTATACTGACTAATCCCCAAATAGGGCGAAACGCACGCCCTGGATTCCTTTAGTCAACCTCAATTTAAATTAAACGTGACTATAATATGCTCGAATAGTATGCGATAATAACATAAGTTTATGTGATTTCATTACATTAATGTTTGTTTATAGATACCTTCTTTATCATTTTCGATGTTGGCTCGAAATTCATCTTAGTTCCAACCAATGTTTGTATATGGCCACTTAGATCTTGTTTTTGTATTATTTTCAGTTAGATATTTGAGAAACAATATTCATTTATAAGAATTTTAATTTGGTTTAACGTTTATCGCTAATTTCTGACACAGTTGCTTGGTTTGTCGTTAACTTGCCAGTCTGTTTGGCATTTTAATTATTTTTTAGAAACTTGTTCATGAAGTTTTCCAAGCTATGTGGTTTACTCCTGTCCGTGAAAGAGAAACTGTTAAGCTACTTCGAAAAGTCATGAATATTACTGATGTCGTCGGTGCGTGTAAAGATACAGGTTATGAATGGTTTGAACAATTTTTAAGAACGGTAGGTATTATTATTATTTTCAAGTACAATATACTTAAATTGCCCGATATGCATTTGTTACCTGACAAATCTACTTGTATTTGAGGTAGGGGATACTGAAGTCGGTAGTGTGAATGCGTTTTTTCTTAGTTGTCTTCTCGATTCTGATTAGTAACTTGTTTAACTTAATTTTTCAATTAATTTGTTCATTAATGTTTTATTTACTCACAGCTTTTAAAGAAAGAAGAAACTGAAAAGATCAAACCAGTCGAAAAGGCTTGCAAACAAATAGCTGACTGTTTAGTACAAAATATTATGCGGTTAGAAGGTAAGACTATTTATGTGCAACTTAGTATTTATCTCACATAAATTCTTTGTTTGAAAAGTAAAATTTCCTGTCTCGTTTACAGATTTCATTTTTATTTAGAAATGCATGCCATATGAAGTGTACTGACTCCGTAAGCTCCGTTATTATAATGTTCATCACTAATTAAGAAACAACAGAACTCCATGTACTGTAAAAGACATCTTGCATTTGAACAAAACTGCATTATTAGAGTGTAACATGAATAAACAACACCATTACACACTGAATGTGTTTTCGGCAGCGATACCTAAGGTTATTTTGTAATCTCTAATCTACTGTAACTCAATGATTGCGGAATCAAAGCTGAACGTATATATGTGTCAGTGCATCGTCGATAATGTGTGTTTGTTATATGGCGTTAACCACCCCTGATCACGATATACAGAGGCAGTAACGATAGGGCCAGACACTATGGTCTATGTCTGCATGTCCGTCCTGTGATTTCTAGCCGCCACCCGCATGGCGTCTGGAAGTACACGACAAGTGAATCAACAACTAACCAGTGAAATTATATTTCACTGATCCATTTATATACACACAAAATTGACCACACAGCTGACCAATAAGAAGAGTAAAATTGATTCAAATAAAGGATAATAATAACTCAAAGTTAATTGACATTTATGTAGCTAATTAATTATTGTTGCTGAATAGAAATAATATGATAACAGTTCATAGGTTAGAGCGAAGATGATATGACAATAATAGAAATAAAATGCTTAATTTGCATGTACTCAAAATAAGTGACGTAGTCTTCTAGAAGACATTTCCGGAAGTCAGTTATTCCTCCTGAATCTCCCAATGCAACAGTTTATCTCCATCGAGCAACTTATTTTACTTTTTCTAGTCTTAATTTAACTTATTCACATTTTTGTCGTGTCATTTTCAAAACTGAGTCAGTGATATTATGTCATGATAAATAGAAACATCTCCATCTACCGATCACTCGTTGCTTATCGGTATTTAACAGCTACATACCTTACACTGACTCGCAGCTAATTTGATGATACAGCGATGTCGAATTCTTTACCGTTTTTTTACCGATCCATTCCTACTGAGAAACTTTAATTAGTTTTCCATAGTTTTTACTAGATAAAACAAAATCAAATTTTGGGACCATAGATCAAGTTTCTTTTTGTAGAAAATCTTACTTGATTTTATTTATAAATAGTCAGTAAAGTTGAAGTTATCTAAGTAAAAGTTTATTTATTTTGTTAGTAATGAAACAAAACACTAATTACCGACTTTTTTTTCGAAAGTTACGAAACCATTTATTGATTTCTGATTATCTTTATCGTTTCAGAAATTTCAAGTCAGAGTAATCAAAGGCTAGTGGCATGTTTAGCAACACTCCATTTGTTAACCAAGATTAGACCTGAATTAATGGTTCAGTACACCATGGTATTACAACCCTATCTATCCATTCGTTGCAATGAAGCTGCGGATGCTCATGTGTTACATTATGTTGCTAGAATCCTAGAAGCCACCCTACCATTGATGGAACATCCTAGTGAGACATTAGTGGCACAACTTGAAGAGGATATGGTTCGTCTAACTCTACGACACGGAAAGATGGTTCTAGAATCTTGTGTTGCATGTTTAGGTGCAGTTGTCAATCGTGTTTCCAAGAATTATTCTCTAGCTAGAGATTGTTTCACACGATTTTTCAACGCTCTTCAAAAATTCCGTAGTGAACTGTCAGATGATACTGAACGCAAGATTCCTCCAACTATTCGCCCTTCTATTCTTCGAGCTTTGTTCACTGTAGGTTTACTGTGTAAGCATTTTGATGCGGACGTATTTCGATCAAGCAAAAACGTGAGTTGCCTAGTAATAGTATTGTTATTATGTATGTAATGATTGATTGATCTTTTTAAGCATTTTAGTTAAACTCATATATTGTTGTTCTGCATCACTATGAGCTATTATGTTTTGTCTCTGATTTCTAAATGCAATATCAGGTAATAATGAATCATGCCTTCCAAAACTTTCTTCCACTTTTCTCTCAATCTCACTTTATTTTTTTTAGGCAAATATTCGCGATCAAGTATTTGAGACACTTATGTTTTTCACAGAACAAGTTAAATCAGACATTGAGATGCGTAAAAAAGCATTATCTGGTTTAGGTTTTCTGTGTACTCGTCATCATGAGCTACTTTGTGGTCCTCGTCTTTGTAAATTCTATCATGATCTTTTGCAAGCTCCTTGTGATGAGGCGAAATCTAAATCAACTGATCATCATTTGGAATTAAAGTGTATTGTGTTGGAAAACTTGTTAAACTTTTTTCTTGAGGAAGAAAAACGAATGTTGGAAGCTGATGCGAAATGTACGTTCTAGATTGTATGTCGTATTGTCTTATATACCTCTGATAAATTTAGTCTGTAAAAATCTTTTTTTTTAATATTTAACTATTTTGTGACATTAAATATGTTTTCATTACTTTTCGTACTTTGTCCAATCCATAAATTCTATTTAATCTTGATTCTATTCGCTGTATTCTTTTTGTCAGTTTAATGTTAATGTGTTATTTTAACTTATACAAAGAACGTGCAAATGATTCCATTACATAGAGGTTAATACAAAAGGATCAAATTAAGCATTCATTATACAGTTATTCTGAAAAAAATAATGGTTGAAATCCATACTTTGACGTCAGCTGACTTGTTTTACATCAAATTTTAGTTTATGATAACTTTTGTTGTTAGTCCTAATCCCGCGATATTTTCCCATTCCTCTTTGTTTGTTCAGTGATGCAAAAGTCTCCAGTTATTTGTGATTTAATAGTCTAGCAAATGAAACGAAGCTGACGTATATCTGTTGTGTATCAATATATACGTTAATTAAATTTCTCATTACAACTGTCTGAAACGAAATAGATCGGTAGATGATTTTAGCTGGTTAAAGGTAAAAATATAGCTTTATAAAGTGTCTGAGCTATCTGTATTTCAGCTAAACCGGTAAACTCTATTGAATTCGTTCTTTCGCTTATGTAGAAATTTAAACTTTACCCTTTACGTTATTTTGCATTTATGTTCTCTTGATGTAGTTTCGTTATTGATGGCAATCTATGCAAAGTAATGCCTTCTCTAATTTTATAATGGTAACATCTACTCATTTTACTTCTAGGTGTTCATGCTTTTGGTGATTAAATTATATTGATTTCTATGTTACAGGGAAGGCTAGTCAACACCAAGAATCGTTAAAAGAAATGGGCGATATAGCTTCAGGTATGGGTAGCTCAGTTGCGCAAATGTATCTCAAAGACATACTGGAGTCATTCTTTTCACCATTCTTTACTGTGAGACTCACTGCCCTTTCTGTCATAACTACAATTCTTCGTCAAGGTCTTGTTCATCCAGTCCAAACTGTACCTTACTTGATAGCTATGCAATCTGATATTGATCCAAATATTCGTATTAAAGCTGATGCTCAACTTCAGGAAATAGATACCAAATTCCCAGGTTTTCTGACGGTGAGTACTACGTCTCTGTTTATACATCCTTTACATTTTGTTTATTGACTTCTACTCAACCTTATTCATGCTAATTTAATCTAACTTAATTTAACAGATGCGAGCTGCTCAGGGTGTCAACTTATCTTATCGTCTTCAACTCGTTTTGTATGACGAGATACGTGAAAAGCTAAAAGTAAATTCCGGAGGGCATTGTTTCCAACAATTAGGTTCGCCTGAACCTTCAAATATTCCTAAGTCCACGTATTCCATTACTGCTACACGTCGAAATATTCGCAGCAGAGCTGATGCTGATAGTTTAAGCTTCGATGATAATGCAAAATGCTCGCCAACTACAAATGTCTCTGAATCTCAGTCCATTTCCAATGTTCCAGAAGATTCTTATGGCGCTATTCGCGGTACTAGAGATCCTTTCAGTGAAATTCCTTCGGCTTTGAATTCGCACTTATATTCAATGCTTAGAAACAATAAAAGTCAACGCCGTTCTCTGCTTAACGGCCTCATATCACTTTTTGATGACTCACAGGTACGTGTGCATTCCTCTTGGTGCTTTTTCCATAAAAACTTAAAAATGATAATAGTCTGTTCAGTTTAATTAACCAATACCTAAAAAGCGTTTCTTAAGGCGTATGTTTGAGCTTTTTCTACAAGTTATTTTCATATTTACTGACCAATAGAGATATCTTGACTTTCAAAGCAAAATGTATGATTGTCAACACATTTTTCCTCTAATGTATTTTGAGGTGGTTCACCAAATGCAGTTCACGTACTTACAGAGAAGTTGTATTGTATTATATATGAGAATAATTAATCACATTGGTTTATATCCCATGAGTTCCCATCTATTGTATTTGGCTGTCATTATCTTACTTGACTTTCTCAATTGTTCATCTAAAATTAATTATTATCATAGTGTTGCTACTATCTACAAAACTACGTCCTCCGTTATTTTATGATTGCATTATCTGTTACTACTGACTTCTGTTCTCTTTAATACAGAAAATTCCACTCAGTCAGTTGGTGTATGTCGCTGATAATTTGGCCCATTTTCCATACCAGTCACAAGAAGAGCCCTTATTTGTAGTTCATCATATAGACTTGATGGTTAGTATGGCTGGTTCAGGAGTTTTGAACAGTGTTCGAGAGGCACTTTTCCCAGAGCTAAAAGCAGCTCTAGAGGCCATAGTTGCTGCTCAACTTGAAGCGGATGCAAAAAATCGTGCACAAATAGAGTTACAATTACACGCAGAGCTTCAGGCACAACAAGTTGCATCAGTTGATGCCACTAATAGGGGGGATCATGAGACAGCTGGATTATTTGCTGATCAGATTCAGCACACTATTCAAAGAATAAACAGTTTGAATTCCTCAAATCCTATTATGAGGAGTAATTCATCTATATCTGATTTCTCTGCAGGTGTTATTCCTGGAATAGAAGGTATGTGCTTTTTCCATTTCCTACCTGCCGATTTTCCGCTAATCAGCATGTCGATTACTATTTACAAGATAATAGGTTAAGCTTTTTTGTGTATGACGTGACTTGTTATATGTTTATTGTTTCAGTGAACACAATATTGTCTATTCCTCTCATAGGTGTTTCCCGTGTTGATCTGGGTCCTTTCGAAGTAGAAGAGGAGGAAGATCCCATAGCATTACTTGATAGATTGTCTAAGTCTCGTCAGACATCCTTACCAATAGTTCGCGACGCAATTCGTACAAGTCGTGCTTGTGTTTTGTTGCTTACACTTAAACATTTTCTAAAAGAATGTTACAGTATCACTGATAGGTGAGTCTCCTTAGACATTGGTATGTTATGAATGTGTTACAAATTGCATATTTCTTTTGAATTTACAACTCTTAATTTGCGAGATCAATATTAAGAGTGTTATAAAGCCAGTACTTACGTTTAATAGTTGCTCCAACAGTTATTTTACTTTTCGTTTATATATATATATATATATATATATATATATATATATATATATATATATATATGTAACCAGTTCACTTTGTGATATTAGGTCTACTGTGTATCATATGCTTGCAAACCTGTTCATAAACTTTTGATTCGGTGTACTATACAGTAAAAATCCCACCCTTTGTCTTCCTACATAAACCATCTTTCGTGGATTTATATCCATTAGTTTCCCAGTCAGCAGATTTTAGGTAATTTATAAAATTAAATGATCAGCTTGAAATAATACTTATCCAAGCTCGTTCATATTTTTGTTGAATTGACATTTCTTTTTTTAAACTGGGTCGTGAGTTCTTGTTGAATATGTCTGCCTTCATTTTCGTCGATATTTCATTAAATGTCTTAGTCGTTGAAAATCCTGACATTATGCATTTATTAATAAAGCGAGTGTGTTTAGGAAATCGTTTCTCCCTGTAAATACTAAATGTTACTTGAGAACTGATCTATATAATCGCCCAAGTTGATCATAATTTGAAGTAATTGAGTGCGTTGATTACTTCACTTATCTGCATAGCTTCGTTATGAGCCTGTGTCTATCGAAATGTCACTACGAATTCGGAAAGTTCGTTTGGCTATTTCCACTTATGGCATAGGTGAAATATCAGTAACATGACTTATCGTCTTTTAAATATTAGTTTCCTTAATTTGATTTATGCACTTTCATTTGTTTTTATTTGGGTATATTATGGTATTTATCTTGTTAGTTTGATCTTGTCGTGCTATTGTGGTATGGAAACGAGCTAACACATATGTACTTGGCTGTACGTTATTTATGACTAATAAACATATCATTTGGTATTTTGTTTTTCTTCCTCCACACATTCATATCAGCAAAATTCAACGTTACTCGCCTTCTGATTCAGCAAAATTATGGGAAAAGCCGTTAACTCGACGTGTGGGTATTCATTTTCATCCAATACCTTGTCTAAAAGTTGCTGGAATGGAAATCCATAAATCAGATTCTCATGCCGCCTACAGTTCTCAATCATCTATTAAGACAGATCATAAATTCGTAGATTCATCTAATCCCAATATCAACAAAGTGGATGTTGAAGAAGAGTGCATTCATGAAATGAAATCTCTCATCCGAGATTACTTAGACTTCCGGAAACTAATTCTCACTATCGATCCTCCAGGAGAAGAGGAGGTAGGACCTGATGACTTGAATTCTTCAATCCAGTCTGGTGGGGCCGTCGTCGATGATCGGTTAAATACAGTTTCAGGTATCATTTTTAGTTCTGTTCATACTTAGACACATCTAAGTTTTTAAACTTGCTTTTACTAAATCCGTTCCTTGTACTATTGTTGATTCATATATATATATATATATATATATATATATATATATATATATATAGATAGATAGATAGATAGATAGATAGATAGATAGATAGATAGATAGATAGATAGATAGATAGATAGATAGATAGATAGATAGATAGATAGATAGATAGATAGATAGATAGATAGATAGATAGATAGATAGATAGATAGATAGATAGATAGATAGATAGATAGATAGATAGATAGATAGATAGATAGATAGATAGATAGATAGATAGATAGATAGATAGATAGATAGATAGATAGATAGATAGATAGATAGATAGATAGATAGATAGATAGATAGATAGATAGATAGATCATTTTGCGCATTAGGTATGTTATTAACAACTTCTAATCTTTTTTACTTCTAGATATTTCACAGTTGAATAAAGGTCGACCTTTAAGAACAGTAGTGCCGCAACTTCACAATAAATCATCAGAAGATGAAAATGATTCGGATGATTCAAATGTTAGTGCTTTTTAGTTTTCTCCCTTCAATGCAAATGTTTCACAGTTTATTGTTTTCTGGTAACCTTCAGTGATACGGAGCTTCTTTCATATTTGATTTATTTTCATTTATCTTTGAATATATTTATCCAGTTATATATATTCTGACATAGCTGTGTAATTAAATATTTCCTTTTTAAAACAAATATTTGGGGGAATATGGCAATAATTAAATTCTCGTTTTGGTTTCTAGGCTGGTGGTGCTTCTCGACTTATGTTGGCACAATCAGCTCCAACGAAAAAACGAAAACCAGCTCTCAATCTACGTGGTAATTTAAGGAATTCGTCATGTCGAAATGCTAAAAATAAGCGCAAACGTCGAAAACGTTTCACGGTAGTTAAATTGCTTTTTATTAAACTTCTGTTTTTGATATATAAAACACAACTTTGCACGAAAAGACAAGCCATACCAAATAGACAATCGTATTACAAATATTAAATTCTTCGGCGGACGTTTAAGGGTCTATCTTAACACCATTATGTAAAAATAGTGTCTAATTGTAACAGCTTTGTTAATCAGCATTTTCCAAAGAAAACAAATTTTAACTTGACATCACGAATTAATCTAGGTTAGACAACTTTTGAAAACTGGAAAGCACTGGACAGCTATTTCGTCTTAGTATGAAACTCTTCAGCAGTACACCTGCCATATTTAACAAGCATTTTTGAAATTCATATATCCAGCAATTTTATTAAAAAATCAGTTAACTAAATATTTACCAGACAAATAATTCTACATCTAAGAATAAAATTGAAGAGCGGTTCATTGGTTGAACCCTTTTGACTTTCAGTTACTACATTGTTAACTAGAACCGAGTTTCATCTACTTGTGATTAGACAATTAAATGACATCACTAGTCTAGCTTGTAGCGAAGTATAATAATCTTTATCTGACAAATGGTTTGATAATAATAAAGCGAAATTAGTTTTATTTATTGTTATGTGTTTTATAAATGTAAGTTTGATTTCTATGTATATTTCGTTTTACGTAGATGGCGGCCAGTTCTAGTGGCGAAGAAAGCGAATCAGTTGATGAATCTGAACCCTCTGACCCAGATTACTGAATCACTTATTTGCATCTACCCGTAACTTAGTATATTCTACAACGCTTTGCTGTAAAAATTGCTGTCTCTGCGCCATATTTTGTCTATAAGTTAAACTTTTGCAAAAATGTGCATTATAGTGTTACTACAAATATATCCTGCCTAGCAAAATATGATGAGTTACCATCAGAATCCTCAAAACATTTTTATTTTAGTCAAGTAAGCTATCCATTCATCATCCTGAACCCAATTTTTGTAATAAAGATTTTTCTATAATCACTCTTTTCTCTAATCATATTATTCTTTTTCACTCCAATGGCAGCTTACCTATTTGTCATATTTAGTTATCTGTATAGAAATATGTGCTTAGATTCTTTAACTCATGTTTTATCGTGTTGTTCTAATCTAATTGTGAAACCTATTTTCGTTTTAAAGTGTAATTATTAGTAAACTGTTCAGATCTCATCAATTAAATCACATCTGAATATATACCGTAAGTTACTCTTCTGTAAAAGTATCACCGATGAGTTACATTCCCTCAAAAAATAATTCGACACTATATTGTGGTTAATATCCCATATTTCTCTCAGAAACTTAAATTCGGAAAATACATTTATGTTATTTTTCACATAACACCTAAACCTCGATTTCTGTACATTGTTGATAAAGTAACATTTTGACAGGATGATTTCCTTTATTCACCTTTTCCGTAATTTCGTGTTTATAATGTCGTTTATGATGACATATTATGCTCTAGAAATGTTTACTTTGTACATAACTATACATATGTGTATATTATTTTCATAAGATATATATGGATAATTGTTAGTTAATGCTACTTATCTCGCAAACTTCATTGTATAATGTTTCTTTCTACAAATTATTTATCAACGAGTGGTTTCTTTTGTTTGAGGAACATTTCGTCATATTTATTGACGTATATTAAAACAATTTTTTGTATATAACATATTTGTGTTTGTTAGAACTGCACACTTTTTTTATTGTGAATGACCTTTATCTTTCGTACCTCCTTCTATTTCTCGTTGCTTTTGTGCGAACGTTCATCATCTATTAAGTTTGTTCTAACGACTAATTTTTTGTAGTCTTTCCTTCTTTCTTTGGTTTACTCAACAGTGATGTTACTTAACAATTTACTGTTCAACACTTGATTGTATGTGTATATTTTTCCAGCAACTACTATTCTGATATTTGTTCGCCTACTGTGTATATGTGTTTGCCTGTGAAACTGAGTCCAATTATAGTTTATCTTAATTTTGCTTTGTTTCCATGAATCATACTTAGAACTTATAATCAACCAACCTAATTATTTCTTTCTAAATTTTTATTCAGTTCCAGTCGTTAGTTGGAAGTGTTACTATTTGAGGGTTATTGATATATTTTTCCGTTTATTCTGACTCAGATGTTTTATTAGTCTCATTTTATGAATAAAATCGAAAGCTTAATAGGCCAACGCAGTAAATATTGATATAGTGCCTAGTAGAAACCTTGTAATCAGATATCAAAAGCGTCAATGCAAGGCTTTTAGTTGCATGCTTAACGTATTCGTAAAAAAAAAACAAGTTACCACTTACTATCTTGTTGAACTTGAAACAATCCTATGATTTTAATACGTCAAAGTATGTTTGCAGATATGTTACACTAATGAGGATGGTCAACGTTGAAGGTCTTCGTGTTGCTTTCAATACCTTAAAAAAAGACAGGCAAACAAGTATTGCAAAAGAGACGTACATAGTTTTGTTGTTACAGTGAAGGGATATCTTTTAGCACTGAGCAACAATATGCTCATTTTTGGATGATTTTCTCACTCTCCAAATGCAAATTGATGCTTCTAAACTAGTCTACGTCATCACCCGAACTTAAAGATAGGAAGTAAAGTAGATGGGACGCATCTACAACTACATTTTTAGAATCCTAATCAGCCCTGACGGGGTGGCTCCTGACGAAACCTCAGCATGAATTCAGGAGGCCGGTTTCTGAACCCATGTCACCTATAACGAGATATCAGTCTCAACAAAAGGGCGAGTATACTGTATTGATGTGAAATGTGGCGATTAAGAATTGATGACAAAAATGGAGATAGCGAACAGCCTTGATAGTCAACGCTTCAGACTACACGTTCAACTGATAGTTCTGACTCGACAGATAGTTTTTGAATAAAGAACCTTCACACGTTTTATGTACTCCCAGAGTACACCTTTCAGTGTTAAACGCTGCCATAGAACCTCTTGGTCTGCAAAATCAAGTGATACTTCGAAATTGAAAGGAACTGTTACTGGCCGCTGAAAAGTATGTTTGACGAGTGGTAATCATTTTACCTATAGAACCGCTACTAGTTCTGAAACCAGTATGGATTCCTCGCGTTTGCAGTTTGTGAGTAGTAGTTGGGCACCTGAGAATTATTGAAGTAATCCATTTTCGGATACTAGCTAAGTTGATTCTTCTATCGTTACTGCGACGGTTTCGGTCCTTTTTATATTCTGGTACTATCAGATGGAATTATGTCCAACTTCTAAAATGTAGCTTATATATCAGCCAAACTAATTAGTAATGCTAAGCCATCATCAGCAAAGGTCTTTGAAGTGAAACCGTTTGGATCCATTACCATTCCTTGTTTCAGATTGGCTACAGTGTATTTAACTTTGGTAAGACTCGGTGGGACTGAGGCGATTTTCTGTTCAGGCTAGCAGAAAATGATAGGTAGATGTGAAGTAGCTGAAGGCCAACTGAACTGCCTTTTGAAGTTCTCTGTCCATCGTTCTTAACGTCTAGACAGAGCAGATAAATGTTCTGTCTTACTAACGCTTAACTTGTTAATCCGGTTTTTTCTTATTGATCTGAAAGTTATCTGGTGTTACCTATCACTGCTGCCTTTTCCACATAATTTGCTTTCGTTATCCACCACTGTTCACGATTGTTTCGCAGACTTTTGCCAGTTTACATCTGATTAATTTTCGCCCCTCATCGTGTCCAAAGGCCTGACGAGATAAGTGTACGAGAATTCAGCAACTCAATAGACTACTGATTCTTCTTGAACTTTCGGTTCAAGTCGCTGATAGATGACACTTCTAATTCCATAGCCATTTGAATATCCTACCAGGCAGCATCTAGGGGAGTTATGTTTTTATAATTGCCTAGGTGGTCTTTTAGTCGTTGCCGGGATCGACTCAGCTTCCTCATTACTGAACTGAATTCTAATGTGTTTTCCTGATATGGGTTTTCTGTGTCCATTAAAATGCAAGCATACGCGTACTCGTATTAGAGCATGATCAGAATCTGAACATGTACTCAGGGAAGATCGGTAGTCTGTCGAGCCTCTCCAACGGTGACTGGTGGCATCATGGTCTATTTGAGTCCATCGTGGAGTAGGTGTAGGAGGTCGCAATGTTAAACGATGTCGCTCTTTATGCTTTAGTTAGGGCTTGCTAGAAATAGACGATTGTCTGAGGATAGTTGTTGCAGGCAATCACCATTATCCGTTCTCCAAGCTGAGATACCGAAACACCCACCTAAATGTTTTCCAGTTTAATTTAAGCTACCTACTCGGACGTTAGAATCACCCACTATGAGTACCAAATTTGAGTGTTTTAGCCTCATGAGGAAGTTCAGAGAGCCTTCTATAAAATTCATCTTTCACTTCGTCCAGACTGCGATCAGTGGAAGCGTAGACAGAAACGATGAAAATGCATCACGGTATGTCCCCATCTTCCCGAGTTCTTACGGAAACATTTAATCAAATGGGGCATAAGCGACTGTCGACGGTGATCCATCCAAGAAGTGTTTGTTCTGCCCTGATACTTAGTGCTATGTCTGCACCAGCAAGCCCACGATAAGTGGCTGTCGAGTTGCTAGATAAATGAAGTGTATAATGCGTAGGCTCTCCATATCGGCTAGGCGAGGTCAAGTAAATGACCGCGCTAGGATCTTGTATAAGTATTTCGGAGTTACAATATCTATGACACAAGATTCAAATGTCTTTATCTGGCTATGGCCTGCTATTTGATTTGATATAGGGCTTGTACATTGAAAGCTTTAATGTGCAGTTTGGAGTGTGGTTTCTGTAGACTCGGTGTAAGACACGTATGATGCATTCGAGCAACAATTTAGATTTTGCACGTTAGTGATTCTAGATGGTTTTACTGGACTTTTGCTAATGGTTGTTTTGTTCCCTTTTCTACCGTGTAGACTGTTCACCTCTGGTCTCAAAATTGCTCCCTTTAGTTGCTGACCGAATGCATACCAATAACATTGAACCTGCTCAGCTCACACCGGAACAGTATTTCGTGAACGAGAGTCGTTGGTACCGGCAACACATGAGGAGGAGGAGATCGAAGATGGGGATTTAGGTTTGAAAGTGGTGGTAATAGAAATATTAGAAATTGAAGGAATTCGATTATGAAGACGGCGATCTTGAGTGATGTTAGAGGTATGAGGGTGGTTGTCACTTCTCGGTTGTCTACGACATAGGAATCACATGAAGAAGCTTGACTAGAGATGGTCTCGACGACCCGAGAATGCGATCGCAGTGCCTGAAGGATAACTGTCCGAGTCCACTCACACATGACCTTTCTATAAGTGGTTTTTTGTGTTAACTCCGTACATGTCAAGGCCTTACTGCCGAAGACGGAAATCCGTGGAGTATGATTAGGTGTGCATTCTTAGAGTTTACCTTTCCTAACCCCCGCCCTTCCTTTGTGGGAAGACAGCATTACTATTAAGCTTGTTATCAAAGAAAAATGCCTTATTACTGTCACATCTCTGTACAGTTGCGGTACTGCTTCGCTCCTAGACCTTATGTTTGCTACTTTTAGTCTTCAACTGACGTGCCTGAAAGGGTAGGATCTTAAGGAGAGATTGTTCCAACTAGTATAGACCGATTGGTTCATCATGATAGGCAAACCCGACTACCGCATCAAGGTAGCAGTAATGATAAGATCATTACTGATCGCGAATGACCATATACTAGAGCTATAAGCTCAACTCCAGAAATGTTATGTACATCATATCGCTCATGCTCCAGTTGAATTTTTCTTGTTACTACGCTTATTTTTTCCTACCGAATTCTCCGCCAGTATCCATATATGGAAACGTCCAATCAATACCTGCTACCTCACGTCGATAATAGGCTGCTGACCACCGTCCTCCAACCAACCTCCATTCAGGATTTTACAGTGAGTCCGTCATAAAAATTCCATATGATGTTGGCTATCTTTCCGGGTACACAATAATATCGAAAAAAGCACCATAGTGTTCTCCAATCAACACTGTAAAATATTCTTTCGTAGTAGAGGAAACTGATGCAGAGGTGGATCCCATTCAATTGATTGTTCAACAATGAACCGTAGAGTAGCGATTTGGTCAATACACGGTCGATTCTTACGGAATCTGGCCTGTTGATCTTGAAGTTGGGCATCTACTGGACCTCTTATTCGGTTCAATAACACTGTTGAACACTTTTCCTGATACTGGAAGTAGAGTGATGCCTCTATAGTTCTCATAATTGCTAAGGTCTCCTTTCTTTGGTATCTTGATGAGGTACCCTTCTTTCCAGTCTGTTGGTACTTGTTCTTCCTCCAAAATTTTCCCGAAGAAAATGTGGAGTATCTTTGCAGTTGCTTATATGTCTGACTTAAGTGCCTCGGCCTGTATGTTATCTGGTTCTGCTGACTTGACACTCGATTAGTCGGATGGCCATTTTGATTTCTTCAACTGTTGGTGGGTCGGTGTTTATGGGGAGATCCGTGGCTGCTGCTTCGATGACTGGTGGGTTCAGTGGGGCTGGTCTATTCAAGAGTTCTTCGAAATGTTCTACCTCACCTATTTCGTTGTTCATGCACTTCAGTGATTGGTTTGCCAGCCTTCTTCTTGACTGATCGTTCTGGCTTACTAAATCTCACAGTGAGCTTCTTCGTTGTATCGTATAGGTGTCTCATGTTTCCTTCTCTTGAAAATTTTTCGGCTGCAATTACTAGGTCCTTAACATATTTCCGTTTATCCGATCTAATCCTTCTCTTTACTTTCTTGTTGGCTTCTGCATATTCGGCATGCGCCTTGGCTTTCTCTGTTCTTGTCCGACTAATTAATTGCTATCTTTTTCCTCCTCCTTACTTGGAGTATCGACAGCGATCCATTATTTATGGCAGTGCTCCTTGCGATCCGAAACCTCCTAACACGTTGGAATTATTGTTTCCTTAATCTCTTTTCAGCTGTCCTCCGTAGTAGTTACACCTTCTTTTAGCAGATCGTGGAATACCTGGAACCTATTGTTAAAAGTTATTTTAAACTCATTAAGTATGTTAGTATCCCGAAGGGCTGTATTAAACTTTTGTAATACTGCTGCTCCAGTTATCCAGTGCTTCTTCAGCTTCAGTTTCATTTTAGTCACTACCAGGTAGTGATCTGAAGCTACATCAGCTCATCCTCTTAGCTCTTACGTCTTCCATAGTCCTTCCAAACTTCTTATTGATTTAGTTTTCCGTAACGTGGTCTGGTGAAAAATTGTATGCAGGGGTCAGACTTAAAATTTATATATATTACTAGATGTTTCAATTTTGAACTATTTCCGCATTTGATAACATAGTATATTTAAAATCACAAAACCTAAGAAATCATTTCTTTCTGTGATTAATGATGCATTCCAGAAAATAATGCTATGAAATTATAAAAAAAAACAACTCTTCTTGATTATATAATCAAAAGCCAACTATCAATTGGCGATTCCAAACTCGATGATTTTGTTAATGAATCCCATCTACTTAAGGCTGGGATTTGACTGCTAGATTGGTTAACTAATGAAATGGAATACAGAGAATTATATACAGAAGCCCTATATGAATAATGGGCACATAGGAGGCAAAATGTAACGAAGTTTGTTGACACTATCAATAAGCACAATAGTAATATTTGAATCTCTCCTTTTAGAATATTAGAGAATTTCTTGGGTTATGTTCGTTTGTAGATCTGTGAGTACAAGTTATACATTACTATGGGCGTTTACAGTATAATTAACGACACTAGTTTTGTTTCGACAAGTCAAAATCAAAGAAAATGTAATAATTAGTAAGAAGATGGCTTTTAAGACAAATGTATGTATATTCAGTTGAGTAGATTTATGAACATATCATACGGCTGAATATCCATCATAACAGGTATCTGTAGAAAAATTGTTGGGATATGGAATAAGGAATCCAGTGGAATCATATACAGGACCATTTATCTGAGATTGAAGAGCTACTGGTTGAAACGACATACTGTTCACATCTAGAAAATTAGAAAGAACTATTTATTATGTTTATGCAGTATGAATTCTTTAAATTTACTCACAAAACTGATTGGTCTTTTGACCATGTTATTGATGATGAATAAGATTAAATCAGATTTACCGAAAATTCTAGTTAGATGTATGTTGAATCAACTGTGTTAACAATGAAATCATTGCACATTAACGACAATGGAGAAGGATAACGGACAAACTGAAAATTGAAGAAGTGGATTAAAAGACTCTAACTAATCTGCAGAATTGCATCGTGAGACATGAAGGTCTTGAATTTTATTTAAAGTTGATGACTCATACTAGTACAAATCAAAGATGCTGTGGTATCTAGAACTCAACGACTCCCTCAGCCAAGTTTCAACTAACTAAGACTTATGTACCAATATATCGTAAGATGAAGTCTTCATGACTAGTTCATGCATAATTATTGAACGGAGTGTAACGAATTTGAAATCTAAGAAGTAGATAAAATACTATGTTTCCTATGACTTCTCTGTTAACCAACAACCCAATTTAGAGTGGATAACTGGTTAACTTTCAATTTATAAATCAAATCAACTCCAAGATATAAATGATTGATAAAAAAACACCTACCTTCTGGAAGCATAAAGGTATTACAAGCATTAATTTCTTGGTCTATTTTACTGAACCATGCTTTTTCGCATTCAGTGCTGGCTTCTGTGTATAAATGATCACATTGAATAAAACGACGACGATTCTTTTTATTATCTTCTGTTTCCAATTTGTGCAGTGCTTCAGTTCTACCAGTGAATAGACTTTTGCCCACTGAATCAAGCCAGGGCCGACCGGATGGAACTAAAGGTAATGATGAAAAAATATTAGACGTAATGTCACTGGAGGCAGCTGTTTTATTATGATGAAAACGATTTGTGAATAAATTAAAGTGCTAATTAATATAGTAGCTTCATACATACAACATATTCTTCCGAAACTCTCAAGTCTAAATAAAAAAGAAACATAACGAAATTAATAACTATTAAAATTATATTTAATGGTTTCCTAGTGAAGTGTACCATTAAATTGACTCTAAAGTTAATTTTCTAACCATGAATAACCTTTACTATGAATTAAGTCTGAGTCGTAATGAAATCCGAATCGGCTTTCGAAGTTATTAACGGCAGGTGGTGGTTCGGCATATCACGTATGACAAACCACCACCTACCACAACTAGCGATGATGATTAGTGCTGCAGTATAATGGGAGAAATCTAAGGCCATACATATTAAATTGCGACATCGATTCATGAAACCATTTACTATTGGTGTCAGTTGTGTCAGCAGGTGAAAACTATAAGGTTGGGGTCCGCATGATTGTCGCACCCAGAGTTGAAGACGTTGGGTGATATGGTTAAGAGTTGTTCTTCATGGTTTATATGAATTCATTTTCTGTATCGTTTGAATCATAAGCTTAAAATTATTACATACATTCTTCCACGAATTAATTTTTTCTTCTCGAATCATGCTCCGTAGGTCGAGTCTTTTCTACTACATTTGTACTCATTTTGTGCTAATGAGGTGTAGTAAATGGGAGTATATATGAACCAGGTTCTAAGTTGTATATGGTTGACTGGCTGTTATCAGCGTTGTTATAACGGTTGAGTTGCAAAAACTGACTATATGCAATCAAAGAGTAAATGTGAGGCCAGGAGCTATTTACATTTTTTATAACTTTGAAACCCCTTTTCAAATTATGAACAAAATCCAGTCGGAAAAATAACAGACGGGACGTTAATCACCATAAGATTTTTACGGGCTTAAAGTCAATGTAACGTCTCAAACTATAGTATATTATCCAGGAATATGTAACTTACGAGTTTTAACTTTAGTCTTCGCACCCCTTCCAGTTCTCATATCTTGTAATCCATTATACAAAGTCCACAGCTCATCTTTATCCAAATATTTTATATGAGCAATCAGTTTCTTTACTCTAAAAAATTATTATTGCTATTATGATTTCAATGTCAGTAGCAGAAAATAAAGTCAATGTGTTACACAAACTGGATAAGTTCAAACAAATAGTCACCTAAAATGGTGTAATAAAGTTAGAGGTCATCAACAGAATCTTCTATATGTCATTTAAATGTAAAATAGAAGTCATTAGAAAGATCTTTGTGTAGTATTGTAAAAATGAGTGTTGTCTCGTATAAATTTGAACGTATATTATTTAATATAATAGCTAAAGATGATTCTACAAATAGATATTACCAATGAGCTATACATAAAAAAGTTTTCCTATTGAAGCTAACACATACCATAACGGTAAAAAGGAAATTCTGATAAAATTGTAACGAAATTAAAATAAACATACAGGAAAAAAACGAAAAGTGAAGAGAAATATTACAAATTCTCGTGTTATTATGACAAATTTTGAGCTACGTTACCCCATTATTATGGGGACGCCTTTCAGTAAGTTAGAAACATTTACATTTGGTAACAACTGGCAAATACTTAAAAGACTGTGCAATGCATTTTAGACTAACCTACAGAGTTACAGCATCGGCATAGAAACAAATTTCACGATTTGTGTCAACGACGTACCAGGAACCAACAGTAAATATAATATAGAGAAACGTCGAACCACTTGTCGTTGTGATCATATATCAAGATAATAATGTTTCATTGAAGGAAGCATGATTCATAGACAAAACTACTGTTAAAGGCAGTAAGTAACAAGGATCAAACCTCATTTGAAATATTTATAAAAAAACCAGTATAGATTGTCATACAAAACGACAGGTATTTCTCCGAATTAGAGATATTTTAAGTAAGGATATACGTATATACTGTTTTTCACACAACGACAAACATTAGCATTTTAAACGAAAATGACCTGACGAAATTAGCATGAAGCTGAGTAGTCCTGGTGACAGATACTCAATTTTCCAAGTATATATGTTACTTATACGAAAGGTACAGTAACCTGCATAATTGTAACTACTCGTAAAATGATAGGAAAGGAGTTATAATTCTAAATGGCACAAACTATCTACTAAGAGACTAGTGAGGATAAAACGTACTCTTCGACTTCGGGGTGGAGATTGTCACTAGATGCATTAGCATCTTTCTCTTCAATTATAACTTCTTTACTGGCTTCCGATGATGTTGGAACTTCGTATCTAGTAACAAGATCTCCAGCAACCATCAAATCCCACGGTTGTGGACTACGTATAGATACATGACTATTCAGAAACATCTTTCCATTTTCACTATTTATCACATTTTCAACCACTGAAGGATTTTCAAACTCCACGAAGATCACACGTCGATAAACGGATATACCTAAAAAATACACATTAACTAATAATTAAGTTTATTGCAACTCATTTATCAATTACACAATTGTGTACCAAGCTATCAGCCGTACAATTAACTATGCTACAGAAATGCCTAAACGGAAGTAAAGCAGGGTTTGAACCTGGAATCTACTGATTGGATGTCGAGTTCCTT
The DNA here is from genome assembly GCA_025215515.1 of Schistosoma japonicum. Taxonomy (NCBI): domain Eukaryota; kingdom Metazoa; phylum Platyhelminthes; class Trematoda; order Strigeidida; family Schistosomatidae; genus Schistosoma; species Schistosoma japonicum. Next base: position 43,410,984 of record CM046069.1, on the reverse strand, counting down.
ACCCACTAGGCCACTAATACTGAGTAGAAACAAACTAAGCAACTTTACAAAAATAATCACACTTAACTAACAAATTACAATGTCGTAATTGACGACACAGTTTAAAAATAAGTATTAAAACAATCCAAAACTATTCATATTTATGGTAATAAATGAAAATAAAGGTGGTAGTATCAAAATAATCATATATTAAACCAAAAATTTTCGCAAAATTCTTTCAATTCCAAATAGCTGTTAAGACAATTCACCTATGTGAACATAAAAGTACCTTAAAATATGTTGATTGCACGTTACTTGCATACAAAAAAATTTATATTCATTCGCTTATTTATAACAAGATAAAATAATATACAATAGGAAACGTAAAGTCAAGCGACAAAATTTTTAGTAAGTCACAATTAATGAAAAGCATGTTACAATTCTATGTCAGCCTTAGTTGCTATATCACAGAAGTACAATGGGATGATAATCCTTTGAAACAAAGGAGAAGGAAGTATTGGATAATCGGTTAACAAACAAACAAGAAGAATTTTTAATAAAATATACAGTTGAATTAAGAATACAAGTAAGGTAGACTTCTTTTCGGGAGGGTAAATAATTCCCATATAATGGAGATAACTGAAAAATTGCTGCAACACAAATAATGAGAAAATAAACTAAATTATTATGATTGTTTATTGGAGTACACATTGGAATTAAGTAGTATTCCTGGAATTTTATAAAATAGAGCGATTCTAAAAGGATAAGAACTAGGAGGTCCCTTGAAGCCTCACTTGCTAAAGTGTTCAAAACATGATCACAAATACAATCAATAATCAATACGTACTTATTCCATATTAACACAAAATGAGTACGTAAATTAATATGTATCTGCTAAAGCAGTTATATTGGTTGAACAGAGGAAAGAGATTACTTCCGATTCTAAAAACACATTACAATATTTTTGGTCATGTGGATCAAAGACTTTCAGTAATCCCATGTTATGACATCTGGTTGGCATTAGACATCCAACTGATACTATGAAATCTTTCAACGCGATTAGTACACAACTAAACACTAGTCCTCTTAAGTTTGTTAAGATCATTTTAAAAAAACGCCTCAATCAGGATTTAAGTGTTAAAAAAGAAACAACGACATATCTTTCCTTGCCATATTAACATTACTTTTATTTTATCAAGTCATTTTTTCAGTCTCCTATTTCGAATACATAATTTTAAATCTTCCAATTTCGAGATTTTATTTTTAGCTGACCGATCTCAATTAATGCCATTTTAATCGCTACAAATCTATTCCCAACTAGTACATTATGTAATCAACTGGTTTTAAGCACTATAATTCATTGATACTAATTTGGTGTTATAGAGTCGCCACCTACACATTGTATTTATCTGTAACACATTTCCAATCTTTAAAAAACCAGGTTCCATTATGATAATATATATTCAATTCTAACTAAATTCATTTGTATGTGTGTCAACTTTGATGAATAATCCACATTCAAAAATATTATTAGTTGTAAATAGACGATGAGAACCCAGCAAAATAAAGTGGATTCATTTCACTCTTCTCAACTTGATATTTTTTTATTTAGGAAGTAAAATAACTTTAGCCAGTCCTAAATGTATTTAAAACAAAATACACGAATGTGTATAGTTTAACATATTAGTTAGTTTAATTACAAACTGTAACCATTCGATCCTAAGAACAAACAATCAGAAAACCTGATTGCAAGAAAATATATTGAAAATGTAAGCATTTCAGGGTACTATAGTACCAAAAATCACTTTTACCGATCCATGTTAAAAAAATAGTTCTAGTTCACCACAAAAATGGGGGGAATCGTTTAAAAGCCTTGTAATTAGATAGATCAATTTTCGATACCCCATCACCGTATTTCTGAACATCACCTTCCATGGCTGATAAAAGAACAAACAAAAGCCATAGAAAGCTCTATCCTCACACCTAGTCGACATTAAGCATTGCGTTGATACAGCGAAAGACATAAATAAAATCCCACCTAACTTACCTTATGGCTCCAGAATGTGCCTCTTACAGAGGGCAGAAGTTAAAGTAGTACATTTGAATGAACTTAATATTCATCTATATAAGCTGGTGATGCAACATCGCTGAAGATAGTGATTATCTGTGGAAAACTCCCACTAAATCCTGGATTAGTTTGGAACATGACATCGTTCTAAGATATATGGTCTAGTTTAACTGCTATTCAGTCAATCAGCTTCATAGGGGAGAACCGCAAAAAACAAGTGTGTTATTTGATTTAGTTAAAGTCATCGCCATAGGTGGCTTTTTGTATATCTGGTTGTTAAAGTAACAAGACATTCAAGTTATGCTGTTGAGGTGTGGCAACTTGGACCGATGCACTTATGTGCCTGGTCCTACGTTGTATCTGTCTGTCTGTTTGTATATACCTTCAAGAAACCCAGTAAATATTTTAAAAGGCCATACCTTTCAAGGACAACAAGTAGACGACCCAAGTGCAGCTATTTAGTTAAATAATGCTTAAACGTCTATCGTACTTGTTGCATTACCGCTGAATTACAACAGACTGTAGTTTACGGATGAGAGTAGAAGAACTGATGGTCGTCTAAGTGATAAATTTGAATTATAATAACAACAGTCGTTAAACTCATACCTAACATACCACAAGGTAGAATTAATTTGGGTACAGGTAGTCACTAATAGGTATATGATCATCATTCACTAAGGTGATGTTAAAGTCGTAAATTCGAACAAAACAACTGTGTATCGCTGCTAAGTTTCCGATGATTCCCTAATCGCTTCAATTTGAATGAAAATCAACTGCAAATGATGTGTTAAATATGTTCAAATAAGTGAGGTACGAAGGTTATAAAACAGTACGTAACCAGTCACAAAACCGTAGCATTTTACTTATAAAAACTAAAAGTAGTTTAGTCTGAAGACCACCTTCCTCATTATCTAAACTTTTGGTTCCTCAAAACTTAATACATTTTCTATTTTAGAATCAGCGCAGAAGAAAATGAAAGGGCAACCAAACTAAAGATGATTAGAATTCGGAAAGGATACAATTCTAAGTTGTGAGATTTAGCTCTAAGCCTTGTTACTTACATTTAACAGTGCCAAATGGCGCTAACCACGTCTCCACTGATTCAGGCTTTACACTATGTGTGTTTACCAAGTCTTCAATAACAATACTGCATGAATCATCCATGCTTTTAGATGCTGCAAATGATAAATGTATCATGAAAATAAGAAAATCAAAATCATACATATAAGCATACATTTAGAATACCAGATGTGTTCAAATCACAAAGTTCAGCGAGATAGGATGATCAGAGTAGATGATACTCTACGAAAAGAAAATCACTTATTTAATGTGTGGGCAATAAGACAAACAAATATTCTGGTGATAATGAAATCAGTATTCCGAAACTCACCCAGAATCAAAGAAAGACAGAGTAGGAGATAATAATTGGTAAGGTAAACGCTTACCTATTTTTTCCTTAATTATCCTGTGATCTTATGTAACACTAACTTCTACTAATTTAAGTGTCATTTTTTAAAGAATGTTCGCAAAATGACAAATGAATATACTTAATAGCAACACTGCCTGATTAGAAATTAATTCAGAATTCTTACATCAGAAAAAAAGTAGGTTATGTTATATTTTGAGGAAATGTGACACACAAAAGTACTTACACAGCCCTAGAAGAAAACAGCTTTCTACAACTGTCTTCCCTGGAATCGTCCTAATTTTTGATGGCTATTGGGGTAAAGTAAGCGATTCCACGACATTCCCGATGTGCATATATACGCAAATACAGATACATATTTCTTACATACTCAAATGTTGCTTGCTCAAAAAAAGTAACGCACTACTAGTTATATCAGACAAAACCATTCTCCAAAATAGCTCTGAGCGTAACAAGCCCAATCACTAAGCAGGGACTTTGAACACAAGCAAATGACCAGAAAACCATGTTCACGATAGAAGAGGTTTGTCGGATCACATAGGATTTACAATTTCCTTTACTATTATACATTACCTCTTGAAGACAGGATGTAAGAAAGAATTTATACACTAAACAATCTGCAGTGTTAAACTTTTGGCAGTTTGTGTCTAGGCAGAAAATACGCTGTCGTGGGATAATACAGAGATAAGAGTGCGAGAATCTAGAGGACAAAAGCATGAGAAAAAGTAAGCTAATGATTCTGCAAGCACAATCGCATTTAGTAATAAGGGCAATCGATTAGAGTACGGGATGACAGACATGGAACAAAGACAACCTAACAACCGAAACTCGGAGTTCGTAGCGTTGGGTTCTGAATGTGTCACAAACCTTGAGATTGAGGTATCCAATATCAATATGACGAGCTATTAAAAAGCTGCTGATTTCTTATTGCTTGCATTTTTAGTGCTGTGGTTTCAGTTCCAAAACTTGGGTTTTTTTTGATCGTTGGCTGGCTGCTTTAGCTCTGGAAGTTTCACTTAGTTATTGTTTATTTTTCCTTCTTTTCAACATTTTTTAAATTTTCCTCATATTTTCCCTGTTATTTTCTCCATTTATTTTTTAACCCTTGTAGTTTCATGCACTAGTCTTCATCCCTTCGTTCTGTTTTGGTTAATCCGGTTCGCGAGTAAAGCTTTATAGAATATCGTAGAATGGATGAGGATCGAAGGTTATGAACTAACGCCAAGTCTCCAGCCTATATTTCAGAATGTTTAGGTACACTAAAGGGATACACTTAGTCGTCTGGCTTTCTTTCGAAACAAACCAAAGTGGAGGCTGTGGTTAGTCCAATCTGCCTACATACATAGTACAAAGTGGAGTATACTTCCGTAAAATCCACTTCCTAGTTCCCAGTCCTTTGGTAAAAACCGAGTATTGATCTGGTTTCATAAAGGTACTAATTTTTCATTTACTGCCTCGGTAATAGTTCGGTAGAGTACCGTCTGGTGTGCGGTTGTATATTACGTAGCACATTTGCATATTAAGAGTCAGGTTGTTGTCTCCTATCTACTTTTTTATCCTTCTCGGTCTCGATGTAAGAGTTTAGCGTCCCCGTCACCTCATATAGCTCTCTACAATCTTACGTCTTCCTCATATACAAGAATGAACGAGCGAATATTTAATTGGAAGTCGTTAACGAAAGTTAGGCCCGATGATCGAGCCCTATGATGTCCCAGACATGACCACCCCCAAGTTTAAGTACTCCCTGTTCACCATAGTGCAGAACTTCTGCCCCGGAAAGTAGTTCTGTATTCAGAAGAGTAACGGTCATGTGAAGCCCACTGCTACTGGATTAGGGGATTCTAGTTCACAGTGTTGAAAGATTTTGTGAAATCCAGGAACACTGCATAAACCTAAGTGTTGAAGTTCCAACTAGCGGTCCAGTCATTTCAGGTCAGAAGGATGTTTGTGTTACAGAACCTGTCTCTTCAGAAGCCATGTTGTGCTTCGTGTAGAAGATTGCTATGGTGAACGAACTTCTGAACTTACGTATTCACAATGCTATCAAAAAAAATTGACACTGTTAGGAACACTGCCACTTGTTTATAACAAGCGGAGTCATTTCTGTTTCCTTCAACATTGGGGATACAGTTGCTCGCTTTAATTCTTCTAAAGACCTTTCTGATTGTAACGAATGCTGGTAGAGTTTATTGATTGTGTTACTTAGTGCCTCGGTTCACCGATTTAAAACTACTGGCCCCATGTCATAGACCGGTTATTTTTTGCGCTTTAATTCCCTTGGTTTTCTCAAGACTAACCCAGATTTAATCTTGATGTGTCCAACCACTGTTTTCAGGGATTGTGATCGCCAAGTCAGTAGCCACTAGAGAGGGGGTGGTTTGGTTGTCTACCATAGTAGACGTTAAAACCCTCGGCCGCCTTGGCACTGGTGAGTGGCTTCTCTCGGATGCTCGGGATGTTCAGGTTGGAAGTTGACCTTTGAGCCATAATCCTATACACTTGCTTTGGATTCTCTCAAAACGTTTATGCCAGATGGACTTACAGCTTTTTTTGTCGTATCTGACACGGGTGTTGCACCTATTTCTTAGACATACGTGCAAACCGTGGTCTGGGGTCTTTCATGTAGTCCTCAATCTATACCAGTCTTTTCCCTTTACTTTAAGAAGGCATACGGTCTATAGCCCTGAATATGATCCAGTTTTATCTGATTTACCTTTCATGACGAGGGGGGGTACATTTTAAGGCTGCTTCGTTGTTGGTGGCTTTGACAGTGTGCCATTGTTGTTCTATGGATAATTCCTGAAGGGCCCCCCAAGTCCCTGAGCCATTTGACCCAGGTTAGGTGTTCATTTAGGGCTCGATAATCTATTCGATCATAATAGAAACATGATGTGCTCTCATTCCATGGCAAAGTCTCGCTGGCGACCATTTCAAACGTTATCACGACGTGACCGCTATTTTCTGTTAGGTTGTTAACTTCAAAATTCTTTATTGGGGGTCTATTAATGAAAAGTATGTAATCCAGCTTCGAAAGATTACCGTTTCTTCCTTATTTAGTGCATCAGCTAACCCTTTCTGTGAAGCCCACTTTCTTGATGGCAGCCAGAAGCCGATTAACTAAGTGTCCCTTTAGTGAAACCCCTTGATCCAGGTTTAGCGATGAGGTGTCGAAACTCCCCCGCAACCATAACATTTTTGACCATCTAGCAGTGAAGTCGCTTAGAGTTGATTCTTGTTTTGCCCACCAATTAAGTATCTATTACTAGCAACATTAAGGCGGTACTTAAAAGGTCCTAGTAAATTCATCGACGCAGTATTGTTAACGGGTGCTTTTTTGAGTAGGCTTCTTACGTACATTGCAATTACGCCTTTCGTTCTGTTTTCCCTGTTTTTTTTAGCAGAACCATGCATTGGACGTTCACATTACCACCCAAGATTTTGTGTCAAAACCACGCTTCCGTGTGCATAACTACCCTTGATTTTGGTGCATTCATGTGTTATGAAGTTTCATTATCTTGCTTCTCAGATCCCTTACATTACTGCATAAACATCCGATAAGTTGCCGAGCTGCAGTATTCACCTTCAGCTGGCTTATTATTCGTGGTTCTATGTTATCAATCTGGATTACGTGGAAGTTGATTGGTGTTTTTACATTCAGGACTATATGTTATATCGCAGTAATAGAGAATATAGACGGAGGGGCGGCTGTCTAATATACGTGTTTGTTTTTCGTCTAGTAAAATCAATGAAAAAATACTAGATAGGGTACTAGAGTCGGTCTGGAGCTCAGTTAATACTCAGAGCTAAGTTTACTTTTCGGATGCATATATATAACCCCCAACACATCGACTACTGTAGATACCACCATTAATAATGCTTTTGCACATACCTCTGCCCTAAATTATAATGCAAAAGTCATCGCAGGTGACTTTAATCTTCCTAGGATAGACTGGAATGTTGGTAGAGGACTGTCATATGATAAAGATCTTCTTAGTGCATTGAAAATGCACTGTTGGACACAATGTGCACACAGTCCCACGAGATATAATAACATTCTTGACTTAATTTTCTGTCATGATGTCAAACCTCTGTCACTTCAAGTTAGTAAAGAGCTCGAAAGCAGTGACCACAAAATGATTTTATGTGCTCTTCCTTTTAATATTAATTTTTGTCACCCCAATAATGGTCAATTACGTAAAACTAGACAATATCGAGACTATAAAAATGTGGATTGGAATCTTCTACACGCCCTTCTAAGTTGCTCTGACTGGAACAATTTTTTATTATCTAATAATCTTACATAAGCACTAGATATTTTTTATCAAATGAATGACTCGTGTTTAGATTCGATTGCACCTATTAAGATAAGCAATATAATTAAGTCAAATGATGTGTACATACCACTTCATTACCGTAAAAAGCTAAGATGCCTACAGAAGTGTTATTTTAAGTCAAATGACTTTTCTGCATTCGTGGAAATTACCATGACCTATAATCAACTAAAAAAGTCCACAGGTTAAGGGCGATTAAAGAAGAGGTGTCAGCAATGGACAGTTGCTCCAAGATACAAAAGTTGGTGCGACTGTTCAATAAACGCCTCAAACCTTCTTGGAATAGTGATATTCCCTGCATTTTACGAGATGGAATACTATACTATACTACAGTGAACCTGTTCAGCGATTTCTTTGCTAACAGAGGTGACATTGAGGTAGAAATAATCAGCTAGGCTACTAACCATATGGAGTCCTCTACTTTCACTAATGATAGCATTTTTAAATCCATCAAAACACTTAGGACGTCAAGTAGTTGTGGAGTAGATGGGTTGGCATCCATTTACTTCGAACTCGGGGGACCCAATATACCGTCAATCCTATTAAAACTGTTCGACCTTTCTTTGACAGAATGTACATACCCTAGCAGACGAAAAACCTCTTACATCTGCCCTTGCTTTAAATCAGGTAACAGAACAAACTTGCATTACTATAGGCTTGTAAATATCACCCCAGTCATCTCTAGAATAATGGAAAAAATAGTATGTGAAAAATATCTGGTCATTTGCTCTCTGAGAAGCTTATCTTTAATTCCCAACATGGTTTCTTCAAAACTAGGTCTTGTATGACTTTAATTTAATTTTTACTGAACGAATCCATGGGCACTTGGTGTTAGTACTGTACTAAGACATATCTAAAGCTTTTGACAGGGTTAACCACAGGCTTCTTATGGACAAACTCTCATCTAATGGGATTAAGAATCTATTACTTGCATGGTTGAACTCTTTTCTCAGTCATAGGCACCAAATTGTCAAAATTAACTCCACTTTATCCAGGGCCAAACCAGTTACAAGTTGGGTTATACAAGGAATTGTCTAAGGCCCACTGCTCTTTATAGCCTATGTAAACGATATATGCAAATGCTTCTGCATGGGAAAACCCTTTCTACACGCAGATGATCTTAAAATAGTATACTCATTCCCTGCCCTTGAATTCGCACAAACATTCTGTAGCGTCACTGCTGAACTCAACAAGGTCGCAGTATGTTGCTTAAAATGGAAGTTAGATCTCAATGCTTCTTAGTGTAGTTAAATACGTTTTGGAGATAAGCGCCTCAATTTCGATCTCTCCATAAGCGGTAGTAAGTTGTCTAGGCTACAGTCAGTAGTTGACTTAGGACTAAGATACTCTTGTAATCTATATTTTACAGAACAGGTCGATATGCAGACATCTAAGTCACATCGACTACTGGGTTGCATAAAACGTAACTTTCATAGCAATGACTCTCATATTCTACTACATAAGGTTTGTGTCCGACCCTTACTGGAATACTGCACTTTTACTCTCAGTAATTTTTCCATTAAGAATAAACTCAGACTGGAGTCTGTACAACGTTGCTTTACTCTTCGTATTCTTGAGACTGATTGTACTCTAGACTATAAAACTAGGCGCATTAAATTAGGACTAGAAACTTTATGGAGGCGCCGACTCAAGTTGAACTTAATCTTTTTTTATAAGATACCGAACAATTTAGCGTTTTCATCATCTAGCACAATTAAGTCTGAGGAACCTTCTTGCCATGACCTACGCAATTCAACCTCGAAAGTTAAAATTTCATAGTCTAAATCTGCTCTTTATATGAATTATTTTACAAAAAAATTCTCGAGAATCTGGAACAATTTGCCTCAAGCCATTCGAGGAACAGATTTACTTTCTTTGTTTGTGGGACAGGTTGGTTATCTCATCTCTTCTGATAGCTCATCAAAAATGTTCACCCCAAATATTGTTTCTTGCTCCACTAGCGAAATAATAGGGTCTTCAAATGTGTAAGCACCAGTTACCTGTCATAGTCATAGGCTAGTGTTCTTCATCTTTAATCCAAACATAAACACAAGTACAAATATTAATTCTGCCCATTCGTCCAGTTAACGTAAGTGGCATGTTGTGTCCTTCAATGCCTGTATACACAATAATTGTCTCAGGATACCAGTGCTTTTGTCTTGGGTTTTCTCTGCCTTCATCTTGCCTATATTTGTAGATTATTATATACAAGGCTATTATGGAACCTACTGGCACAAAACTATTGACTTCACTTCTACGCCCAAGTTCTAAGTACTCTCGATCTTATCCTGCATTTAAACACGCTCAATACTCCACTCTGCAAACTCTTAACCGTTTTTTTGGAATTGTAACACAGTGGTCAAGAAGCGCGCGGTTCTAACTTATACTAGCACCAGGATACAATATAAATATTTGGTGTCCTAATAGTAATAACTTCGTGGCAGTTGATTTGGTTATCAATTCAAATCTTTATATGTTATGAATGTCCTGACATTGACAATTTGTAATAATAATTGTATGTATGTAAACGTATATCATTGTGATCATGCCTGTAAACTGGCATGCTCTCACGTACAAAGTGAGAATAAAACTATTATTATTATTATTATTATTATTATGAAACACTAAAGAATATCAAGTTAGCTGCTTCCTGTGCATGGGCATTAAATTGTTGCTGAAACATTAGAGACTGTTTAGTTGTTGCATTTATATATACAGTGAACACTATATATGTATATATATATATATAGTGATTGGGTGTTTGGCCGAGGACATGATAACGTTACATTTATGAGTAGACTGCGTGATTATACTGACATATTATAACACAATACGCTTCGTTGTCGCTTTGAATAACACAGACGAAACACGGTCATTAATCAGTGAATATCATAAATCAGAAAAAAACATGAATAGAGTTTACTAATGAGACAACTGACGAACATGTATTCAAAAGTGTCAAGGCTACAAGCCCTAGTGTGTTTACTGCCTATATTAATGCAGTGAACAAACAATATTTAGCATTTCAAAAGCAGTCTAATTTGGTAGTTACTGGTGCAAATAAAGCATGCAAATTTTACTGCTACGTATATCCTAGCAATCTTTTGAACTTTTAAACTCACGTTCTTTGGTCATCTTTACAATAAACGTCCCATTTATGCTTCGTTCTGATTTTCAGTGTATGCAGATTGTAAACTCTGTTTCATCACTACAAGTCAGTTAAATAAAAAAATGTATACAGTTTGACATATACTGTTTGGACAACTTACCCTAGACATATCAGTGCTCTCGACAATAAAGTGGTCGGCTAACATACACAATGAATCTGTTACGGATGCATTTAATTGCATAAGCAGACTAACTGGATTGTACTGCTGCCGTTAAAAGTATGACATTACTAGACGAAGGTTTGGTTGTGTTAGCATTATCCACTATGAAGAGATAGCATATCAAGTATGCAAAATATCACAGTCACCTCTCAATGATACCTCCTATGGTCACTTAAAACAGGAAACAATCAAAATAATATCGTTGTCAGACTACCAAAGTAATGAATATATGTTTGTGTTAGGGATTCGAAATCCCTAAGAAAAATACAATTGTCCATTTAATCAAGTTGTATTGATTTTTTGTAAGCTTCATTATAAACTGTTATCACATTTATGTGAGTTAATGTAAATCATACTCCGAGTAGATCCGACAACATTTAAATGTATCATTATTAATGTTGATATTTTCAATTTGATAAATAATCACGATAAATATGTGAATATTTTGTATAAATACGCATGAGTTGAATGTTGTAGATATCGTCTACCAGGCTGCCTGTGGAAGTAATGCTTCTTGCTGACTTTGGACTTCTTTCTCTAGTCACTTGGGCTGGGGCGCTACGTACTAGCTTGGCTTCCTGTTGTCGGGTTGCTGGTTTTACGTTCGTTACCAGGTATCGAGGTGTCACCTTAATCCGCAAATTCTTAACAGTCAAGCAACGTACATTTGGTGGGTATAACCTCGTTTTAGCTTAAAAATATCAAGGACTCAATCCCGAGAGGCTTTCGAAGCTGACGCAAAACATGCAACAAATATCGGCTATGTAGAACAGAAACACAACCATAAAAATTTTACAAATATATATAACTCATTTTATAAACAACCAATACAATGCTCAATTTATTTGAAATTATCAAAATTAACCTTTGTAATGATGTATAGAACCACAACCAATTGTGAACTGCTTACAATAGCAATCAAACTATCTGTTGTGGACAATTATGACATGCGTGAAAGTTCTAAGCTTTGTGTAGGCGAAATTGCACCATGAGAGTAAGATACAACTTATCACGATGATGAAGAATTGAACTCGCAAGAAGATACCAATGTTCTTTAGCTAGAACTAATGACAATATCACTTGCTGGCACTACGACGATTTTAGTGACCAAGCTAGTCAATGCTCCTTGGCAGTCACTTTGAACGAGGTCACAAAGATAATAGTTACGACACCGTTTGGTCTATAAAAGTTTCTTCTCATGCATTTGGGGCTTACCACTGTTGCTTAAACCTTCTATAAACTCACAGATACAGCTAATTTCGGTTTATAATTTTACACTCATACATTTACGAATTTATGGTAGATACTGAAACGCAAGAAGAACAGAGAGTACTTCTTAAACGACTTTTACAGTTACAAAAGAATTACATTGTGGTAGTCATCACCGCTAGATTCGAATCCAATAAGCAATCACTTTGGTCAGTGAGTTGTGGTGTGAACCTTCAATATATTGCAGTCATCTGAAGCCGTGGAATTTGTTGGTTCCTATACCTTAAGTTACCTTACACATTCAAAAAGTTGAACAAATGTACATAAAATGTTTCAACCACATTGTGCTCACATAACCCAGCCTTTGACAGACTTGTTAAAAGGACTCTTCAGATCCTTAAACATGACTGAGTCGACAATTAGAGCCTTCGAACAGTTAGAGGGTTTTTCATATCCCTGAAGAAGCTGGTGTGGCGTGGCATGTGCTATGGCGATTTCCATGTTAGGTAGACCGAGAAAGCTCCTTAAAACAAGCTCAAAACGGCATAGAAATCGATTGGAAACATCGTGTTTAACCAGCACCCAGATAGTTCTTTTATCAGAAACTTATGGCAATGAGAATGTTGGGGACTGGAAATCCCCTAGAATACAATTGTTCATAAAATCAAGCGAAAGTCTTAGTGTTCATTTTTTGTAAGCTTGGTTTATAAACTTTCATCACATTAATGTAAGCTGTACTCATAGAGCATGTATGACAATATTTCATAAGTAATTATAAAATGTTTACAGTTTCATTTTGATGAATAGTCACTATAAATATAGGAATATCTTATATATAATTGACACTCTCCATCGTGCTGGAATAAAGTTCCTGTCTACTCGTTTTCTGTCTTCTAAATTTACGACTAGGAGGGTTCAAAGCGTTCGAGTGCTAAGGTAGTCTTGGGCTAGTCAAGCTATCAAGTACGAGTTATAACAGTGAAGTCACGTGATGGGTCTCTGATTGGACAGTTAACTTACTACTACTGTGTTTAGTAGGATGCAGAAATCTTTAGAAGCTCAAAGGACATTTATAATATTATAAATACCCCAGTTTTCTGTACATAATTAAACCTTGGAGTGAAGTGTTTTTTGCTGTATTTCCTGCCTTCTCTCTCGTGTTCACGTCGAAGTGTAATTTTAGCCTGAAGGCTAGTATCAGGATTAGGAGCCGAATCGAGCGGTCAACCTACACCAGATAACAACTGACAGAAGAGATTTCGTAGTCGATAAAAAATTAAAACCATGCGTCACAACAGTTTACTTGATAGCTCTCTATGGTGTCTGGTGTGTTGATCAACAGTAAATTCAGATCTTGTTCTTTTAAGGTACTAGCTATTTATTGCACACCTGGCAAATAATCCATTTTAGTGATGTCTAGAGTGCAGTCTACGTCTTCTTTGTAAGTAAGAATCAATGATAAAATGTTTAGCGAGTAGTGGTCAGTAAAAACAAGGGACAGTAGTAGTATGAGGATAGAGCCCTGTGACGTAAAAGATCTCCAGTTTGAATAAACTCCGCTTACCTTGTTACAAAACTTCTTTTTCAGGAGGTAATTCTACAGCCACGATTGAGGTAGCTCTGAGAAGTTCATGGCGACTGTTTTGTGGGTTAGAAGGTGGTGGAGCACTGGGCCAAGCTTTTTGATCAAGTCTAGAAGTGCTACATGAACCGGAATATTTATGTCCATTCTGATCATTCAGTCGTTTATTGGAAAAAAAGTGTTTGTAATGAAGAAACTACCTTGCTGAAAGCTAGACTGTGTATCGTACAATAAATTGAGCTTGTTAATTAACTCTTACATCTGATCACACATAGTACTTTCCGAAACTTTGAATAGTGATTGCAGTTTTGCGACAAGCCTGCAGTAGTTGGGACATGTTCTATCCACTATCTTATTGATCGAAAAGATTGCTGCTCAAAATCGCTATTTTATCAATTGTTTGAATTGTAGCTAGTGCTATGATAGATCACTGGTGAGGTGACTAACACGCCAACAAACTCATGTTATCACATTTAGGTTATTTGCTGGTCTATCACCCCAGTGGCTTTTTTAGGACTAACACGGGCTTGATCTTGGTGTACCTCAGTTTTGCTCTGGGAGATGTGAACATCGGTAGACAGTACAGAATTAATGAGTAGTTTGGTCGCTTGCTACAGTAATTTTTAAAGACTTCGGCTGCCTCAGTGTTTATGATGGTGGCTTTCTGTGGCCCCGAAATTTTTAAGATTCCTGGAGTTGACGTTAATGTTCAGACCGTACATTAGTACAGGTGTTCTGAGTTTTCTTGAATTCACCTGGTAAGGTTGGGTTGCAGTGGGTCTTTGTCGTCACTGATGCGTATGCCGCACTTTCTACTTGAGCGCATGTGTGATACATGGTAAGATGCCGTTCTCGAGACCCCACTTGTACCAACCTTTCCTTCTGATTCTACGTAGGCGTTTGGTCTCATACCTAGAACACGAGTTCCCTTTAGCTTGTTTACCTCTTACTACGTGGGCATAGTTTAATGTCACCTCGTTGACGATACTCTTGACAGATCGCCAGTAATTTTCCATGGGTAGTTTCTTCCAGCTATTGTGGTAATCCTTGGTCCTAAACATGTTCACAGGTGTCAAAGTTCTTTTATCATGTTCTTCAGTATTCGACTTATGTTTGAATTACTGCAACTTTCATCAAGTGGCTTGTTGTTCGGGGTTTTGTCATGTAGGTCTGGTTCACGTGGAGTGAGCACAAACTTCCTCTGCCACTGGTTACAAGGGGCTTTTGTACAGATGATACCTTTAGGCATTATTTCTAACTAGAAAGTACTCTGCGCCAAATAATGTTGTTCCAAAGCCAGGAAAATAATCGCATTAGTACCCCTGGTATCTGTTCTCTATCCTAGTGACCTGCACCCAAATTCTCAATGTTAAGGCATGGAATGTGGCTGAACATGGTACACGGAGTCAGCAACCTTGATTAGAATAAATACCGAAAACTCAGACACCATGTAGGTTGTCCTACGTCCGCACGTACTCCCCGTGATTTCTAGCTACCCTTCAAGCCGACTGGAAGAACACAAGACAAGTGAATTAAAAAACCAGCCGTGAAAATTATATTTCACTGATTCATTTATATGCACATAAACGTGATCACACAGCTGGTCAATAGAAAGAGTAACATTTATATAGATGAAGGATAAAAGCAACTAAGCAGACATATACGTAGTTAGTTAGTTGTTGTTGCTGAATATAAATAATATGATAACAGTCCATGGGTTAGAACAAAGACAATATGACAATAATAGAAATAAAATATTTAATTTTCATGCATTCAAAATAAGTGACGTAGTCTTCTAAAAGACATCTCCGAAAGTCATTTATTCTTCTTGAATCGCCTAGAATTATGCGCAGCAGAAAATCTGACCATGCAGGCCACGCATAACTTCGTGTTACACCTTTGAGACTTCAGTGAGATTCGCTTGTTCTCGAAATTTCTTACCCTTTAAACATGGTGAGACACATTTACAGACCGCTGTCTGGTTAGGTTGGCGTGAAAGCTACCCCATTATTCACATGCTCTGCAAGTAATTTTCATATAGACAATGATCGGGCAGTTGACGAATCCTACGCATTACCATGAACGTGTTCAATTTTGAGCTTAGTGACTGCTTCCTTTATGCCTTCCGCTATGCCAACTTTTCTTAAGCCTAGCCTTGATCTATCCATCTCTCAGGACAAACGATTTCTAGAGGTATGTAAGATCATTTCCGTTAATTAAGATGAACTGAAACACTTGCAGTGGTGGAGGACTGATCGGATAGGTGCTCCTTTTTTGACAGAGCCTGGAGGGTTTCACCGGTTTGCTTTTTAACCGTAACAGTTGACAGCAGACCTCCCACTGTTGTTTGTCAAAATGGTAGCAACTTTTCATCAACCTACCAATGGACACATGGATATTTAAAAGAATCCGCGAACTATGTCCACGGTCCTCGTTATCACTGATTTCAGTTGGTGCTCTAACAAAGAGTGGCTTCCGTTAGATGCTACTAGCTGATTTTACTCTGAGATTTCCATTTGGAGTACGCTTGAAGGTGAAGCTTTGTCATTACGTGGACGGGAGGGGCACTTGACGGAAACTTAGATTCCAGTGATAACTATCTACATGTTGTCCTACATCCGTTTCTGGATGACTTTACCTGTAGAAGTCAAACATTGAAAACAAGATAGCATTCTGCTTGTGATGGCTTAGATGCCATTATTAAGACAGAGCAGTGTGTAGCAGTTGATTGGGTTAGTTGGATTCGCCGTATAGTAAGTTGGCGACAGTATGACTACTGTCACTATAAATACACTGCTGCAATTAGTTTGTTTATAATCTGTGGATAGTTAGTAGGAATTAGTAACTTCTAATTTCTGAAGAGCAGGTAACGAAAACATGTCACATTTTCAATCTTTAGCACTCTTATATTGAACATATTTGTGATCAGCGAATCAAAACCGGCAAGCTTTTGTCATAGCGTCTTTGTGTTGTAGTTACGGTCCTTTATTGTTCTGGAGGTTAGAGGTGATGTTTATCTGGAGCATGGGTCACAGCAGTTCAGGCTATATTCTTATCAGAATACACTTCTTTTTTAACATTATTTTTTTAAGCATGAAAATGCTGTCCTCCACATTTCTGGGCAACAAAGGTTGTTGGAGCTACTGGTACGTTGACACCAGGAATAAGGTTTCTTGATAACTATGAGTATAAAATTATGTAAAAATCCATACATATAAATAAAATAGTTTTTCAAAGGATTATAGGGATTAGATGTATGTGTAAAGATAATACAAAATAACCTTAGAATATCGCTTTCAAATTGAAAAAGATGAATGTGAGATCCATTTCGCTTGAATAAAAATTCCTGTATTTCGCAGTAGTAAGGTGTTTTCTTTAGTTCGCATTTGGTATTTATTTCTTGTTTGCTATCTCCGTAATAGATTTTACTTTGTTTATTCGTGTTTATCGATGACAGTCATCCAAATTCTTGCGCATAAGTAGGGTTTCTGTATGTGTTTCATTGGATTACGTTGCCTCCTGTTGATGCTTTCATTTTTTCTACTGGACTTTAAGGACAGAGTAACCCATATTGGTTTGTTATTTTGGCTGTATTCATCTAAGTGGTTTCATTAGGTCAGCCAATTTAAGTCAGGAACTAGTTCCCTTATTTGACTTGATCCATCTTAAACAATTTCGTGGACAATTTTACGAACTAATTCCACGTTTTTACTGCATTTTGTTGTTATAGATTGATTATACAGGTCGACTGAATCCCTTTGGCTACATAGGAAAAAGAACTTTTGAGGTTTGTTTGCTGAACTGGTGTTTATTTTTAAGTGCAGTATCACATATGCACCACCAGATTATGTTATTGGTTATCATGTTATGAATAAGTGCTTAATCAAGAACCCGTTGACTCTATGCAAAAATACATCAATTTCTGAACGTCATTATAACCTTTGCATTTTTGGTGAAAGTTTCGTAATGAACTTAAGTTCGCTAGATTATGTAGTATTCTAGAAGGCAGCCGATAGTCAATTTTGCTTGATTTTGACTTTTAAGCATTGTCCTTTTAAATTTGATGGCCTATTCATCCTCGCCTGTTGAGGAAATTTTGGTCACCTGCGTCAGGTGTGTTATTTTCCTTGTAGATATACTTATTATCTGGTATAAAGCTTGAAATTTGTCGCCTAAGAGTCACTGAGGCTATTGTAAGGGCTACTATATCTGCCTGCTGTTGTTGTTGTTACCTTGGTCCAATCTCGAAACATTGTGTGCGTTTAACCAGATTATTGCTCTTCTATGATGTGTGGTGACATCCCTCAAGTACTCCTTATTTCGGAGACCTATAGACACAAGGCAGAGTGCTGGTGTTAAAACAGGATAATGAATGGAAGTAAATAGCCGAAGCATGATACTATATAGGACAATAAACCACAGACAACCCTATCTCTAAGTTCCCTCATCGTTTCATAAGCAACACTGAAAACTCCACACAGCTACTATATTTTACGCTCCGGTAAGCAAATCTGTGAACGTTAACGTAGACAATATCAGTGTCCTGTCAGTACTAAGATGGAACAAAGACTTTAAACGGCGTTTAACGATACAAGATATGCACAACCAACATAGAAACATAAACGTACTTTTAAAAGGCGGATTGGCTATTGTAGCGGTTAAAGTTTGATTAGCGAAAACGTCTAAACTACATAAAACCATAAAGAAACTTATTCCATAAGCAAAAATAAAACACACTGAAAATATTACACAGCTAAGAAGTATTTTGCATCAGTAAACGTCATTTAATACAACAAAACGTAAGCTGAACGCGAATGGGTAGATTAAGCAGGGCGATAATTAACAGACCTTGAGTAGATTTTAAAATTGACATACGTCTTGATACCAGGGGATTTAAGGCACGAACTCATATTTACGTCAGAGTGACTTCAGCTATTTTCTAAGCCTATTCCCATTATTGTGGAAAATCACCGAAAACTTAATTATTTAACCGATGCTTTTATAATT
This sequence comes from Schistosoma japonicum, assembly GCA_025215515.1. Taxonomy (NCBI): domain Eukaryota; kingdom Metazoa; phylum Platyhelminthes; class Trematoda; order Strigeidida; family Schistosomatidae; genus Schistosoma; species Schistosoma japonicum. The sequence continues at coordinate 43,392,053 of CM046069.1, read as the reverse complement.
AATTGTATCAAGATGCCTCTATTTAAAACTCATTTTATTATTTGTTTGATTGGAAGTTTGCACTAAATGGCGTCCTCTCAAAATGCCTTTTAGAGTTCTCTTTCAATGCTATTTTACTTTAAATGAATTGTCTTGGCATCTAAAATTATCGACACTTTTATTTTCTGGTGACGTAAAATTTGAAAAACAGTGTGGATACCAGCTCGATCTTTGTTTCGGCTAAGACGAATTGATTCGATAGTCTAAGAGTTAGGAATCTAGATATTTATTGCATTGAAAGTTAACCAATTGCTTCCAATATACCCTAAATAATGCACTGATTTTTACATTTATAAGAGTTTAGGGACTAAGGGGGCATTTGTGAGGTATAGCTTGAAAACCATTGAATACTACAACTCAGCAGCAGCTAGATCGTCTCAAGTAGTATGATCACTCAGCGGAGCATTCATACATTTCTATGACAACATGTTCCAGATTTTATATCCTACTTTTGTGAGACATCATGAATATCGTACATATATATTGTTGATGTAGGTAGAGTTATTTATTGATGTTATTGAACATAAGTCACCTTGTTCCTCTTTACCCGGCCACAGTCGAGCGTGTCCTGCAGGAATATATCAAATGCTGTGAAAACAGGTCCGGAGTGACAGGGCAGGTGTGGTGTTGTTTAAGAGACAACCCCACAGCACAGTATTCTTTCGCTGCTTTTGAACCAGCAGGTGGATGAAGTAGTGGGCGCTGGATGGAACCCTAACATCCTACTTCTGTGCCTGGCCAAAGACGAAGTCTTCCCGAAAGGATGCTTCAATGCAAGACTTATGGCCGCCATCAAGAAAGTGAGTTCCAGAGAACGGCTAGGTCGTTACACCATATGAGGAGCAGAAGATAAGTCCTTAAAAACTGGATCAACTTCTTTTAAACTATAGGTTCTTATTTAAAAATATCAAAATTAATGTCCCTACAGGGAACAACAACCACGCCATGATGATGCTAATCATGGCCGCTCGCGAAACCTTGGCACAGATGCAGGACCTTACAGAAGACCTTCAATCACGATTTGTATTTAGGTTTAAGGAATAAATGTAACATGTACATCTAAAACGTCAAAAACTGCAGTCCATCCTGGCTTGAACGTTTTAGGAGAACCCGAAACATCCTTACAGATTAATGACCCAGAAGTCGATTACCTAGGCGATAACCCTAAATATCACAGGAGTTCATGGGGAACTCCTCACCAACTCCAAAACATCTGAAGGTTTAAGTGCCCACTTTGTCAGGCAACTAAATTGCCTTTCAGCTATGGACAAAAAGTCGGTAATCACATCTCTGAAAAGAAACCGAACACAATGAGGTTAAGCCATGATTAGTCATGAGGAGACTTCTGAAGTTGTAGCTCAATGAATTACCGGGAGGTAGCGTTAAGATAGATATTTAGGACACAACCCCCTTCAAATAGAACCAAGTTAGAGTAGGGAACTGGACAAGCGACAACAGTCCCACTCTGGCGACACAAAAATCACGTGATTTACCGCCGCAATCAACCGGACTACTGCCTACCTGGGCAACAAATAACTAGTACCTATATGGAACAAGTCCTAGGTTCACTTTTCACTGACAGACTGTTGACTTGAAAAAACCAGAAAGTGAATTTGATAAAAGCATACGCCAAGCTGCACTGAGTTTATTAGATTAAGCTATCTAGGACAGAATGAAGAGACGGATACTCATTTATGCACACATACAAATCTACAAGGCTAAAAATAATAATAGTGATAAAAGATAAAACTATAACAGTAATAGTAAAATGTAAAAATTATAAACAATGACAACAAAATATCGGAAAATAGTAATAGAGAAGAAAAGACCAGGCTAAAAATGGTAGGGGCAGAGTGGTGGTGTGGCCAGCCTGTTATTGAAATAAATCGAAACCAAGACACTCGAGATTAGAGCGCTAAGCAATTATTAAATTTACAACAGTTTATAGTACTCATACCACACTGATGGAGCTGAAAGAACCCATTTAGTGCCATTTCCGAATTGGCGACCAGACTAGTACAGGACAAAAGGGAGGAGGAGTACCGTTCGTTCATGAGTAGGAGCGCCCACAACGATATGATAATCCAAACAATACCGTCACTATCAGATGTTAGACTTGACAAGATACTAATAGTCACAGATTTTAACACAGAGACCCGATTTCGCTACTGAATGCGTTGTGACATAAGGGCTGTTCCCTAATCGGCTACTAAGCCCCGTCGCATTTGCTGGGTTGAATGGATACTTGAAGCCATACATACAATGAGACCTGCAAAGAAGACCCTCGAAACTCGACTACCTTCTGTGTAGTAATAATCTCGTCGAAAACTCTGAAACACTGCTATCGGTTAAAGTGATCAGCACTAATCACATTCCTTATAATAACTAGGGAGACTCTTCCTGAGAACTGTCAAGCACTAAATACCATGTATTAAGAGTGCCTACAGTAAACCCTTTGGCTCTCAAACTAGAGTGAGCTGCCTATGATGTTGGAACTCTTCTTCATCATACTTGAATCCCCCGTCCGCTGTTAACCGAAAAATTTCAATAAAATCGCACTTTTTCCCATCCTTAAGAGGGACAGAGACCTCTTGACGCCTTGCTACGTCCCGTTCTATTTAAGAGAATAAATCAGATTGCTAGGGAATAGGTCTTAATTTTATTATCGTTGGCAGGAGACAGTGGAGCACGATCCTAGTCATTCAAACACGTAATGCTTCTCGAAATTCAATATAAGATAATAGGAAATATAATCCCTATGCAGAATAAGGAAGTAAATGAATAATTGTGCTTTATTGTTCCGGGGTTAGCCTAAGTTTTGAAATCAACTCTTAACTAGTCAACCCAAGTTGCTACAAACATTCAGAGATGGTTCACTGAAGTGCCACCCAATAAGTTGTCGGCTCACGAAATAAATCGTATAAAGAAAGGCTCAGAAAGCTAAACCTTTTCTCATTACATTATAGATGATTTTGGAGTGACATGATAACTGCTTGCAACAGTGTCAGTACCCCACGGTCAAAAGACCTAGAATGGACATTTATGCGAAATACGTGAATTTTAACAATCAATGCAAAATATGAAATACATATATATTATTGGCTATCTTTGATATACCAAACAGAGAAGAGTTTATATTAACTCATTTTGCTTGATATTAGCTACGAGTTGTAATCAGAAGGCTATATTCCACAAACCTTGCCACATTCAATAAATAGTGGATGCGTATCACAATCAGAATCCAACTATGTAGGCTTAACCAGAGAAGAAAATATCCGAAGAAGCGGATTAATTAAATGCAGGATAGGTCATTCTTAGCACTAAAATTAGGAAAAAGTATTAGTCTTTTATTCCGACACCAGGCACTCGATTGATAACAAGTAGTATAGTGAACACAGGTATTTAGTAGACCACAGCGAAGCACGATAGCAGGCTTACAGAGTGGTAAACAAAAGTCAAGGTTGCGGTGTTACCATTTTTAAGTTTTAAAAAGTATTGCTTAAAATTTGTATTGATAAATACACTTATAGAAATTGATACGTTTATATCGTTGATGAACCTCTGCAAGAATTAATGTTTCTAAATTACTATACAACTTCACAACTGCTGAGATCGATTCCACCACATATGCCCTTCTGACTTCCCAAGTGTCTGAAATTGTGGGTGCTAAGTGGGGAAAATAAATAAAAAAATAAATGAATCGAAAATCAAAGGCTATTAGTCCCCAAAAAGCTCACAACCGAATACGAAAGAAAAGAAGAAAGTAAATGTTCATATTTATTTTCCGGCTTACTTCACTAGGACAAAGTTGAGTCGGGAAGTTAGGTAACTATTGAAAGAACTCAATAAGAGACTAGAAATAAAGGGTAACATCAAGAAACGGGCAATAAGAAACCTTGAGATTTAAATTAATGTCATAAGGGTATTGGATGTTGGGTAATAGCCGCCACTCTTAACCTGCCTCGTAACTTCCGGCAGTATTGATTGTCGTTAACCAGGAATAAAAATAAAACTGGAGAAACCTATGTGAATCACGAGGTTGAGACTACGCACATTGTTAACAATATTTTTGGAGAGTTTGGGAACGTGTTAAAGCTTACATTTTTCAGTATGCGTTGTGTATATTTAGCTAGGTCATTTTGAGTTATTTTCATCTATATATATGAATAACCATCGCTAGATGTTTATCACAACTAGTTGTTTTCTACCTGAAAGTAGAATACTAATGCTAGTCACTACCTAATTTGGCTTTATTATGTTAACTTGACTTAGTCAGTGAATTAGCAAGAGGAATATAAGCTATTTAGAAGAATATTGTGAAAGGAAGTTTGATCCCTCACATTTATAACGACCTTTAAAAGTATATGTATGTACATATATATTGTTGATGTAAGAATAAATATAATCCTACTGTTGATCTATGTTGTGCTTCCTTCTACCAATGTGTTCTGATCATAATTGTTGTATTGCTGTATATCGAAGATCCTGTAGGTACAGTTATTTACTAGTAATGTATTGACTTTCCACTTGATTCAGATTTTTGTTGAAACCATTTTTGCACTGCAGCTAGTTGATTTCCGAAATTACTAATGTAAAAATCATATTGCATTTTTTTTTTATACATCCTTAGGCCACTGCTACTACTTTACGTTATGGTTGAACTTGTTTGTCGTGACAAACTAGTTAAGCTATACTGGCTGAAACAATCGTTCCTTTAGGTCGTACCAGCCAGGTAGGTCAGCTAGATAGCGGTAAGACTAAAGACAGCAAACCTAATGTCCGAGGGTGAAGTCGTACTACCGATTGTGTGAAGGTGTAGCAGCAGTAATGTGTTTTTACCGACCAGTCAGCATGACAGATATGCTGCCTTTCCACAAAGCAACGGCGGGGTTAAAAATATAGGCTTTTAAAGTGTACACCCCACTGTATTTTCGCGTATTTGTCTCCCGCTGTAAGGCTTTTCCAAGTACAAAGATAACACCAAAACCACTTATAGAAAAACTATGTGTTAGTGGTGTGAAGCAACTGTTCTTTGGGCACTGCGGTCACACTCTTGGGTCGCCAAGACTTCCTTAAACCATTTTCTTTTTTATGTGTTTGGAGATGGAGAACCCTTCCACAGTGTTCTTGTGTTTTCAATCATCATCATCATCATCAACGTAGAACCTGTTGAATACACTCATAGTTATACCACATTAGCACTACGAGATAACAGATGTAACATAATAACAGAATACTAGAGGAGAGAGTAAAGGTGTGCGGGAAATGATGATAGAATTCAAGATTTAGATGAAGTTAAAGAGTGAATACACTTGCGCCACTGTGACCGATTCTGAGCCATGTCACCAAGTATCTCCAGCCATTTATTGTGACTATCACGCGGACCCCAATCAGGTAATCTGCATCTACCAAGATGGCTTAGACCAGCAATCAAAGACTTCATGGACTGATGCCATGTTTTGGTTTGGCCACCCCTACGCTTCTTCCATCCTACTTCAACCCTAGCCAACATCGCGCGACGAGGCAGGCGGTAGTCAGGCATTCTCAACACGTGTTCTAGCCATCTCAGTCGATGAAGGTTAATTACCTCTATGACTGATTTACCATATTTCCCAAGAAAATGTTGTCTGACGCCCATATTACTTGTTCTACTGTTCTATGATATGCGAGAGATGCTACGAAGATCGCTATGGTCAGACACCTTAAGTCGACGCATGTCTTGTGCTTTCATGGCCCACGTTTCGCAGCCATATGTTAGGACGGCGCGGACTGTTGCGCAGTACACCCGGCCTTTAGTTGGGGGACGGATATCTCGCCTGCGGGTCAAGTGGCGTAAATTGGTGAATGCCAATCGGGCTTTCTGAATCCGTGCTGAGACTTCGTCCGACACCGACCCACTAGGGGTGATGAGACTTCCTAGATAAGTGAAGTGGTCAACGCATTCACTTACTTCACTCCCTATCATTAATCTAGGTGGAGACAGGTTAATCCTGGAGTAACATTTTGCATTTAGAAGGGGAGAAGCGCATCCCGAATATGCTTGCATTGTTACTCAAGGTGATCAGGAGACTGCATATTATCAGTGTCTTCATCAAATAGGACTATATCGTCTGCGTATTCTAAGTCGACGAGAGGACCTTCTAGTAGAAGATTAATTCCTGAGACGTTAGAAGTGAGTGAGACTTCTAAGAGCATATCAATGAAAAAATTAAATAAAAATGGGGATAAGGGGCAACCCCGACGAACCTCACTTGAGGATAAAATTTCTCGTGACGATTCCCCATAGGCTTTGACTCGACCAGTGGTGACCGAGTAGAGAGCCTTTATAAGGTTTATATACTTTTAAGGTACGCCTTTTAATGACAAACATTGCCACAAGACTTTACAGTCTACCGAGTCAAAAGCTGCTTTCAAGTCAAAGAATAGGACTATGGTCGGACGTTGGTACATGTTCGAGAATCTGGCGCAGGGTGAATATTTGATCAATGCAGCCACGTCCAGGTCTGAAGCCAGCCTGGTTTTCTCGAGTCTGTTGTTCTCTAGTGTTGGATAAACGCCGAATGGTTATAGAGGATATTTTAGATACTATATTAGTCAAACTGATTCATCTGTGGTTATCACAAAAGGGTTTCTGTCCCCTTTTGTAAATTGGAACAATCAGTGAGCGCGACCAGTCAAATGGGATGATGTTCAGTTCCCAGACGTCGGCTAATATATCAGTCAACCTACTAGCTAAGACTGGACCACCATCCTTAAAGATGCCAGTTTACAACCTATCAGATCCTGCTGCTTTCCGTTGCTTCAAGTTACAAATAGCCTTTTCGACCTCACTGAGTGTTGGGGGACCTGTGTCAGTTTTCCATTCAGGTAGTTTGGCGATATTAAGTAGACCAAGAGTAGCTTGTGACCAGTTGAACTGTTTCTGAAAATGTTCCGTCCATCGCTCTAATCTTCTATACTGACAGTGAATCATAGACACCTTTTTCCGAGATAATTTCATTAATCACCGATTTCTTAATACCGGTTTCTTTTATAAGTCGAAACAGCTGTATACTATTGCCCGCCACCGCCGATGCTTTAATCGCCTTTGCTTTTGTTGCCCACCATTGCTCACGATCCTTACGTAGGCTCTTTGTCAGTCTACATTTCAATTGTCGTCGCTCTTCATCATTCTCCGAGCCTCCATCAGTTTACTAGAAGTTCCAGAAATCCAGTATTCTTTCATTACCTTCGGATTGAAGTTAGATGCAAAGTTAGACGACAAAAAGGTATCGGCGTGTGTCCCTATCTTTCCGAGTTCGTATTGTGCCATTTAGATGGACAGCACATAATCAACTGTCCACAGGAATCCATTCGAGAAGTTTCTATTCTGCCCGTAATCTTAGTGCTATACCTACACCAGCAAAGCCACGTGAACCTGCTGTAGGGTCTCCAGATAAACGAAGACTGAATTGTGCTGATCCTCTGCCTTGGTTATGTGAGGCCAAACGTATGACCATGCTGGGGTCCTGTATGCGTGTTTCGGAGACACAGCATACATCAATTGCAAGAGATTTTAGTGTTTTAGCTAAAGCAGCTTGTTGACCTATTTGACACAACGTATGTTCGTTGAAAGCTCCAACACGAAATTTAGAGCGTGGTTTCAGGAGACCTGGCTTGACATTTCGGGGATTCGAGCAACCGGTACGAGTGGCACGCATAGATGTAGTAGGAGAAGTGCAAATAGTAGAAGCCAGAGAAGGAGAACGTGTTTGATCGCGAACAATGTGATCTCGAGTGCTGTTAGAGGTATGAGGGCGATTTTTACTTCCCGGTTGCCCACACTGTGGAAGGGTTCTTCTTGAGGTACCTGTAAAAGAAAGTGGATTAGGGGAGGTCTTGGTAACCCGAGAGTGTGACCGCAGTACCCAGGGGACAACTGTTTGAGGTCGGTCACTTATATTAGTGGTTGCTCCGGTTGTCAGAAGGGATATCGGCTTCATGATTTCCAAAGTCCGGCTTTCATCATGAGGCGTCATAATTCTTCGAAGTGAAGGTCTTCCAACTCCTAGGGCGGAATTTAAATGGTTTTTTCTGATATGCACTTTTTAGCAGACTTGTTGGCTCTACGGGATAGGGTTGGTAACCCTATGCCCAACCCTCCTTTATCTGGGCTTGGGACTGGCAGTAACCCCTAGAGGGTTTAGTTTAGAGGGCGTAGTTGTGTTTCCAATACTTTCACTTCCCACACCCACCTTTCCTATGCGTGTCACTAGTACCAATTATTCGAATTCCCGTGATTCTATCCGAGGTTTTTCAAAATAAAGCTCCAGAATCCTTGTTAGGGTTTTTACTGTGCGAACACTGTGTCAAATAGATCAACAACCCTCGTTAGCCAAAACTCCAGAATATCTTACGATTGGTGTATTCTGAGTTACCGAAAAACACGTGCTGGACCCCGGGGTGGTTGTTTTTTGACCTAATCTAGTGACTACGGATATACAGCACGATTTACTTTTCGTTTATCTGGGGACCCGACATCGGGTTCTCGTGGCCTGGCTCATGTAGGCATAGCACGATGTTGCTACAGAACAGGTACTTCTTCGTGAATTCCTGTAGACAGTTGTTTATATGCTGGTCATCTAAATGGTACAGTATGAATTTGGGAAGACAGGGAAACACATCGATGTCTTGTCGTTGTTGCTTAAACTCCCACTAATTGCAGCTCGGATGAAGTGAATGATTAATCCTGCAGGTAGTTTACTAGTCTCCTTATGAAAACAAAGCATGTTTAAACAATAATCACAGCAAGGCTAAATTAGGCTAAAAAGCGCTTAGGTGGCTTATTCGGAATTCCAGCCCGATGCCGTTGTGTTCAAACTACCGCTTATTCGTAGTTAGGACAGGCATAAGGAGATACACTGTTTAACCTGGCAACCTTCAACATCAACGCAACGATAGACACCAATGAACTATTTTGGCAGCAGCTATCGTTGGAGAGGCTCCGTAGATGACTTCCGCTCGTTCTGGGGAGGGGACGTGTTTGAATTCTAACTACGTCCTAGTGAGAGTACATATTTCTATGCATTGTACTGCACTCAGAAAGGTCATAACAGGAAAACACCTTTAGATGTCAATTTGAGACTGTACAGGACAATAATGTATTCAGAGGTCCATTTAAGAACCTGGTTGTTCATAGACAGCAGATCCCAAAGAAGCTTGGAGTAGTTTTAAAGCAACTGTAAATGTACCAGCGATATCTGCTTCCAACCTAAATTCGAAGGTAATGAAAGATCAGTGGGTCACTGAAACTTCTAGTGAACTTGAAAACTCATCCGGGCAAGCTGTGAGAATAATGAATAGCGAAGACTACTGAGGCACAGACTAACACAGGGTCTAGGCAGGGACTGTGAGTAGCTGCTGGCAAAAAAAACAAAAGCAGTGGAATCATAGGCAGCAGGAGGCGTTACTAGACGGTCGTTCTGAATAATTAAGGTCACTGGCATTAGAAAATCGGCTATTAGTGAGACAATTTCCGAAAAATGTGGGTTTACGATCCACTCTCAGTGTAGAAGATTGGACTAATGGGCGGATCACTTTCGGAAACAGTTCAACTGGTCCTCAGTTGCTCTCCACTTATCAACTATCCTCAAACTACCTGGGTCGAACATTGACACGTCCCCAGCTCTTAGTGAGGTTGAATAGGCTATAAGTAATTTGGCGCGAGGTAAAGCAGCAGGACCTAATAGGTTAATTTCAGATATTTTAAAGGATAATGGTTTACTTTTAGTAGGTAGGTTGACTGACACTTTAGCCAAAGTCTGCTAGCCGAACGTCATACCATCTGACTGGTCTTAATCACTGATCATTCCAGTTTAGAAAAAAGGACAGAAATCTTGTGATAATTACAACGGAGTCAATTTGACTAACAATGTGTCGAAACTATTGGCATCTGTAATCATCCGACGTTCATCTAACGCTAGGCTGTCTTCAGATCTGCGTCAGATTTTAGAACATTGCATGCTTACCGACGTCCGACAATAGTGGTACTCCTTCACTTGAAGTCAGCTTTAGACTACGTAGATCAGGAAGTTCTGTGACAGTGTCTGTTATTAAAAAGTGTACCTCAAAAGAACATGAACCTCATAAATGTTCTCTACTTGAACACTACTGGTTGGGTTAGAGCTTGTAGCGAACAGTCACGAGAGTTGGTAACTTCAAGTGATGTTTGTCAAGGTTGCCCATTATCAACCTTTTTACGTAATTTCATCATATATGTTCTCTCAGTAGTCTCATTTTATTCATTTGACTCTTCAGGTATTTATCTTCTAAGAAGTTCCCTTCTTGACTTAGAATACGCAAACGATGCAGTCCCATTCGGTGAAGATGTCGACAATACACCGTTTCCTAAACACTCTAGTAACAATGCAGACATATTTGGAATGCATTTCTCTTCATCTGAATTCAAAGCGTTACTCTGGGCCTAGTCTGCATCATGGCCTAGAGTGGTCATAAGGAGTGAAGTAGTTGAGTGTGTTGACTACTTCACTTATCTCGAAAGTCTCGTCAGCCCTGATGGGTTTGTGTCTGATGGAATCTCAGTACGGATTCAGGAAGCTTACTTGACTTACACCAACTTACGCCGCTTGTGTTCCTACCCGAGTTATCCGTCTCTGAACGTATGATGGAGTGTGCAGTGCGGCAGTCCACTGTTTTAACTTATGGGTGTGAAACATGGGATTGGGACACGTGTTGTGTATGCTCTACTACCGCTTACTTCGCCACGCGATGTTGACTTTAGTATGAGTGGGATGGAAGAAGGGTAGGGGTGGCCAAACCAAAACATGGCATCAGTCTTTAATTTTCAGTTTGAGCCTTAGTAGATGGAAACTACCTGGTTGGTGTTTGCGTGATAATCGCAATCAGTGACTGTAGACACTGGATGACGGTTCAAAATCTATCACAGTAGTGCAAGTGTATGTACACCTTATCTTCATCTAGATCTTAAGTTCTATTATCCCATACAAACCTCTACTTTGTTTTTCCCTATTGTATTGTATTGTCGTGCTATTTTTGATTATCTAATCTCGTCGTGCTAATGTCGAATAGCAAATTGAACCTATGGGCATATATGCTAGATTCTTCGTTGGAAATTACTGGTTTTTCTTGCATCTTGTATTATTTTTGCTCTGACCGTCTTATTCATACTGTTCAAATTTATTACATTAACTGACTGTTGCATTAAAGCCTTCAGAATGAACGCATGTGGGCTGCAAGTATTTGTCCACATTTTTATATCAAATTATTGTTCATCTGTAGTGATTTTACGGGGAAAGTAGTACGGATGTTGTGCTCAGTACGCTAAGTAAATGATTATAAGTCGTTTGCCGGAATTATTATAGCTTCATTCAATCAGTTCATATGATCATTAATTGTTTGCCTCAACTGTTTTCGAGCACCAATCTCCAATTCGCTCTCCAAATTATAATTTTAATTTTTAATTTAAGATATACTAGCAGTGCACATAAACGATTTAAATAGTGCATATGCACTTTGATGATCTTCCAGTTGTTAAATTCCACTTTTATTTATACCTCAGATTCACTTATTTTCGTCTTCTACCGTTTCGTTGCTAGTGGCAATATACATTTCAATGTTTCTCTGCTTTGTTAATGTACCTAGTCGTAGTGACGTGGTATACAATATGAGGTGTTACATATATGCCCCACAATTGCATCATATATAATTGTTTTTTATTTCACTGAAGTTTCCCATATTTCTCTTGTATTCATTATATTTGCTTAGTATGTCCAGATTATAAACATAAAATCGTAAAGAAGTTTGAGGTTGAACATCACAAACAGTTGGTGTAGTCACAAGTTTTTAGTAATAAGAACTGTTTGGAACTAGATTTGCTTACATGCACACATATAATTCTAGATTATGCAGTATGATCAAATATTGTATCATGTTGGTCAAACAATAAAGGTTAATTCATAGACAATGCTTCGTGACGTCTTAATGTACAAGGAAGCTTTTTAAAAGACTCCATGTTTAATCATAATCTTTCTAGCTCACATTCATTTTGAGCAGGTCGACAAAGTCTTAACTATGAAGGCTTTCGTTGTTACGATTTATTGACATATATTTTGACTTGTCAACGAATCCACTTATCATTCCAATACTGACTACCAATCACTTCTCCGGAGTCAACAAGTCTTACCTCTTTACTTACTTGTTTATTTAGATTCCAGTTATATTCAGTTTTGTAAGTATCAGTTTTATTATCAGAGGTCCACTGTTGTGGAATAATAAAGGTGTTCTTCATCTCCTTAATCACTCAGGTTCCAACCAATAAATCACAGGTCTGAAGTCTATTATGCATATTAAATTTTTATCTGCAAACTAATATCACCTGCATCAGATTTTAGCCCAGTAACTAATTCCATGCAATGTCGCTGATGTGTGCTATCAAGGTTATCATTTGTTTATTATCAATCGTCAAATATATTATGACAATATAGCTCAAATTCAATTTGTTTCAAAAACGAAACGTATTCACCTAACTGATAACTGTTTTCTCATTGTTATTGTTTATTAGGAAACTTTTTAACTATTACTAATCTACTGCAATGGGGAAACCTAGTGGTCCTGCCCCACAAGTCAACGGGATTTCTCCGAATGAAGGAACTCCTGGGACAAAATTAACCATTCGTGGAGAAAATTTAGGAAATACTGCAAGTGACCTTCTACATGTATTCATTGGTGGTATAGACGTTGGAAGAAGTGCCCAGTGGTTTTCACCTAAGAAAATTACTGCCATCACACCATTAGGCGAAGGTGAACTTGAAATAGTTGTGGTTACTGATAGCGGGGGTTTCGGGACTGCTGCAGTTATTTATCAACAGAATATTCTTCGCGTAGTTAGTGAGTCTGTTTGGTTGGTTGTTATTAGTGTTCTTCATTGTAATCAATTATCTTAGTTCATAGATCATAGATTTTACTACAAATTAGCTATAGTCAGATTATTTCATGATTAAGACATTACGTAACATCTGGATCTCTTATCCAGTGCCATGATTTTTTAACCTACTATTTTGATTAAGTGAATAGGCAAGTTGTTTTGTGGTACCTCTATTAATTATCCAATTAAGATTTTGTGTAGTAAATAGAAATGAGTGTTGTATTTAGGGGTTTAAGACTACATTAGACTAACAAATCATTGTAGTTTTAAAGGAACTATTAGCAGTATGTTTATTAGTTTTGGAGTTTTATACACAAACCAAATACAATGAATGTAGTAGGTTTCTCTTATTTTTAAAATGTACACTGTTAGGTGATAAACAGCATTTATCAGAATTTCTATACCGTGACGCTATCAATACTTTTCATATTTTTTTTATTGTTTGAGATTTGTGGTAGCATTTATTATTGTTTATATGCTTTTCACCATTTATTTCTTTTATTATGTTAATGAATGTTGTTGAGAGATCTAACCATATTTCGGGATTTTTGTGTCTCTTTAAAACTTTAGTGCTCTTTTTTTCTAGGCCCACAAACTGTTGTAACTTATTGGCCAGAGGATGATCGACGTATTGCTCCCACTAGTGTTAATAATACTGGAGTATCTTCTGGATCTACTATAGCTGTTGGCTGCGTTCCTGGGGCAGAGCTTGACCATTCCACTGGTCTTCCAATATCTGAATTAAGTAGAATTAGTATGCCATTATCAGAATCTGCTCTAAGAGAAATATATCCACGTAAGAACAATATGTTAATAATTACTTCTTTAATTTTTACAAGCTGTGACATAATCATGTTTGATTTCTGTAGTAATAATAAATAATCAGTTATTCTCTTCTAATTAAACAAAGGTCACATTCTGCGTTTACTGGCTGAGATATCTATTTACTTGAAAATCATAAGTTGTAGCTTAGTGCAGCTATCACGGTTGCAAAGTCTTTCAATTGAATAATTAGAAGTGACACACTGAGTGCAGTATGTATAAAAATACATTTTGTTGTCATTAGTAAGTCACTTTTTATTCTGCTTTTCGTAACTAAAGCTTACATGTTCACTAAATCAGTCATGAACTGCGCAGAACCTGGCGCATATTCGTATAGGTGCAAGTTTCCATCCCAGATTAGTACTACGAGATCAAATTTTTAGTATTAACATCACAATATAGTTCAACAGGAAGGAATAGGGTAAATGTGTAACCGGTTCTGATCCATATCACCCAGTGTTTCTAACCACTGATGGCGAATATCACGCTGTCTCGAACCAAGTAGTCTGTATTTACCAATATGGCTTAGACCAACAGTCAACGACTTTGTGAATTGATGCCGTGTTTTGGTTTGGCCACCACTAGCTTACTTCCATACTACTCCTACCCTAGCCAACATCGTGCGACGTGGTAAACAGGTGGTTGGGCATGCAAGACACATGTCCCAACCGCTTCAATCGATGAAGGTTCACAACTTTACCCACTGATTTTTCATTTTTCTGTAGAACATTGTGTTTGACATAAATACTGCTCACTCAATCATTTCATGATATGCGGGTGGTACTTCGAGGATGTCTATGATCACGGACCTGGAACCTACGTATATCTCCTATTTTCATAGTCCTGTTTCACATTTATAGGTTAAAAAATATTCACTCCTGTGCAGTGTATTCGGGGTTTCAGTGACAGACAAATATCTATTCTACACCACAAGTGGCGTAAGTTGGCAAAAGTCAAGCAAACTTTCTGATTCCGTGCTGAGATTTCGTCAGGTACCGACCCACTGGAGCTGGTGAGACACTTCTGAGATGAGTGGAGTAGTTAACACACTAAACTACTTCACTCCGTATGACCACTCTAGGCCATGATGCAGACCAGTCCTGGAGTAAAAATTTTAATTTGAAAGGAGAGAAACGCATGTTAAATATGCTTGGATTGTTACTCAAGGTGTTCAAGAGACTGTTAATGTGTTCACTGAATGAGAATATATTGTTTGCATATTTTATAAGTGTAGAGTAACTGAAGGCCGTTTGGTCTGTTTCTGAAAATGCTCCATCCATCCATTTGATCTTCTGGACTGAAAGTAGATCATCGTCCCATCATTTTTGTTACAATCTCACAAACTGCCGATTTTCTGATATTGGTTTCGTTGATGGATCCGAACAGCTATTTAGTGCTTCTTTTTAGCCTAATTTATTATACGAACTTGAACATAAAATCCTCTGCTGTGATTATTTTTTCTAAATGTGCTTTGTTTTCTGAAGGAGACTAATAAATTTCCTGTAGAATTGATCTCTTACTTCATTCGAGCTACAATTAGTGGGAACATAAGCAGCAACGACAAAAGACATCGGCATATATCCCTGTCTTTCCGAGTTCGTACTGTACCATTTAGACAAACAGCACATACTAAGCTGTCGACAGGATGTGCTTGTTCTACTTTCATATTTAGTGCTTTTCTTATGTCTGCAAGGTTAAGGGAACTTGTTGTCGCGTCCGCAGATAGATAAAGTGTAACTCACACTACTGACTACGTGAGGCCCAACGAATCACTTCGCAACGTTTTTCCGAAACAGGATATACATCACTGACAAGAGATTCTAGTGTTTCGACTAAGGACGCCTTTTGATCTATTTGACACAATATTGGCACAGTAGAAGCTCGAATGTGGATTTAAGTACTCGGTTTCAGGAAATCTGGGATAGCATTTCGTAAATTGAAATGACTGGCATTTGTCACACGTGTTCGATATTTTGTTACTACACCTTAATAGGTGAGTGACATTTGAAAGCCTTGTTTTTATTAATGTAACTAAATGCCTATTCCTACGATATATATATATATATATATATATATATATATATGTATTAGATATCTTCACTATTTTAAAATATTCCTAAGATGTGTCAGGTCTATTTACGTGTACTTGATTTATTAATTTGGATTTTTTCGTATTTTTCGATCTTGAAAATCAGTTTAAATATTTTTTTTTTCGACTTGATGTGTACCTCGAGGTAAAATAAATAAAATAGTTTCTTCGTGAATTGAGACGCAGTTTGTCAATTTATTTCAATGACTCGTTTGAAAACTACTAGTTGGCCAGTTCGTATTTAGTAAAATGGTTTTTACTGATTACAATTTGTTGCAGTTTCGGTTTTGTCGAGTGAGGTGAAAATATCGCTGGATAGTTTCTTATAACATTAAACGCAAATCTTGTTATTTGAGAAAAATTCCCTGCTGCTAATTAGTGAAATATTCTTGGTTTGTGTGCGGTCTACTCAACAGAACTTTGTTTTTGATATGCATAATCTTACATATCAAACTTCCTTATGTGTTTGGAACCAAATAATAATAATATAACCCATTTACTAGGCACAGATTTCTGTACTTGCCTATAAGCTGCACTGTGAGTATGTGAGGTAGTTATCCTACCCGGCCGCCAAAACTGAAGTATGTCGAATTGAGTTCTAATCCGCGACCTATTAGCTGAAAGTCGAATGCACCAACTTCTCTAAGCCACCACTCCATTCGAAAATTAATTATGTTGTATAGTTTCATAGTTATTAAACAGGTAGCTAAATGTGTGGTTTGTAGCTTTTTTTGTCATATTTCCAATTTTTAATTCGTATAGATTCAAATAACTTGTGAAGATTTAATTATCATGCAGAACTTTTTATTCAATTTTTAACGTTGTTTTATGAATCAATTGATAAATATATATTAGTGGGTTAAGATGTATTTATTTAACTGTATTCTCTAATATTTAATCTTCCTGATGATCATTGATACGGGCGTTATTTTTACTTAGTATTCCACTTATGTTCGGTTTGATGTGGTTATGTAGTTTGGAAACGTTGGCTGATGCACATTTGTGCAAGGCTCTTTGTTTATTACGACTGATTAGTTGACTGAAAATCGTAATATGTTCATTATGTAACATAAATTTGAACTCAACCTACTTTGAAGTCATTAATAACATTTAGTAATATTTGTTAAGCTTTGAAACCTATAGTTGCTTTTGTTTTTCGATGTTTAATAATTATTGCTTTTATTATAATTATTAATAATTATTGAACTTTTGCTTTAATGTTATTTTCTTTAAAAATCCCAATTCAGCACTTTTTTTATTATCTATAGGCTCAGGTTCAGTACATTTAGCTGATAAAGACTTCAATCCAGTAATGTTTCTGCTAAAATTTTATAAAAATTCTAAGTAAGTTTATGCATATATTTTTATATTTAAATTATGTGTAATTCATTTGTCTATATTCAGTTGTCTAAGCAAATTAACAAGAGCACCTTAAAAGTCATACTATAATATGGTATAGACTCAGTTACTTTCTACTTCTATTCCCTAATCTACAAGCTAATAGTATAGTATTTACTAAAGTAAATCTAGTGTCTTTTTCATCTAACTCCTTAGGAACTCGTCTCCCTTTTGAACATCCACCTATTGTCGTGGTCCTCTTTGGTAAACGCTCTGATAAAATATAGCACTCTCACTGCCTTTAGCAACAACGTGAGGATGTTCAAAATCTGTTTTTATCTGCCTAAGTGCAAAATAGTGTTTCAAATCTAGTCTCCGTTAACGCTTAAACTAAGAATAGGGTGGGGGATAGTTAAACATCATTTCACTTGTGTTGGAAGTTTAATCAACCTTTGTGGGTTAACGCTTAACCGTACCTCATCATTGAATGGGAAAGCTCGCTGTATTTATTCCAGCTTGCACTACTCGTGGCGACGACGAGTTGAAAGTTGAGTTCTTTTTGTCCTACTTAATGTGTGTGAAACGTGGCTTGTAAAAGTAGGGAATATCAAGGGTTATTAGTATTTGATCATGAGTGCATTCGAAGCATTGCTATCGTATGTTATGACCATCGAATAGGTACTACTGAGATTCGATGGGTGGTATTACACAAAGGTAACAAATCGGACTGTATGACATTGAGTCTCCATCAATTGAAGTGGTTTTGGATGTGCATTACTTTTGCTTAATGATTCTCTACCGCGACGAGGGATGTTGGTTTGAGTAGGATTAAGAATGCTAGGAGCTACCAAACGAAAACACTTAATCATTCCATGAAATCATTCACAGTCATGATGGTGTACATAGATTATCTGATAATTACGATCAATGGTTGAGAACATTTGTTGTTGTGGCACAGAACTAGTCGTAGTGGTTCAAGTGCATTTCTTACTTCTGGATATTGTGCTTCATGTCTATTTAGTGTTCACTATTTTACATATTGATTTGTCCTTTTAATATCATATTGTCTATACTCGACCTATGAATACTACTTCTCTTACTACTTCGATATTCATTTTGTTAATTTCATCTTGCTATGGGGAGGCGGCGTGGCAACTTGGGGTGACACAATATATGTCTAGTTTTACGTTGATTGATCGATCGAATGGAGCAATGAGTGTTAGTTTCGACGCACATTGACGTGACTGACAACTTACATCTATCTATCTGATAGGTTTTAGATAATACTAAACTGTGCTAACCATGTTTCTACTAATTCTGGTTTCATAATATGCGTATTTACCAAATCTTTAATAATAATAATACTACATAAGCGAATAATTTTTCAAGGCGCTACAAATAAGAAATTTATTATTAAAGAAAAATCAGGGACATTTATCACGTTTGATGTGTGTTCGTGTCATAAAGTTCAGTGAGATAGAACGATCGGAGTACATGAGACTGTATTAAATATATGCCACTCATTCGGTAAATGTGAGCAATAAAAGAAGCAAATACGATATAGTTAGTCGTTTGCTGGTCACATTCTAATCAGAAAAGAAACAACGTTTAGTTTTTACACATAAATATGTGTAATATCCCGTATATTTTTTATGAGTAGTGTAGCTTATACATATTAGAATGATCTTACGTTTTCGGCCATGAAATCCACGGAGGACATGAATTCTTCAACTCACCCCCATCCTCTTATGCTTCGATTTCAAAATAAAATTGATCATTAGTTTGAATCGTCTTTATTCTTTACTATTTTATATACTATACATTTGTGGTTTTATTGGTTTTATCATTCTAGCACGTTTTGAATACTCAGAAATTAAAAAAATATTTGCACAGAGATTATTCCTTCCAGTTGTAGATTAGTTTCTAGCTGGTATTATTGCTTAAAACCGTAAGGCTGAACAATGTAAATAATAAATATGCCAAGTACTATCACAAATGAGGGAGTGACTTATGAGAAACATTTTATTAGTTATTATATTGCTTGTTAATGTAAAATTTACTACATATTAGGAATACCGAAAATTTAGTTTCAAACAGTGAATTATACCATCTATTGTAAATAAATTTCTCCATTTTAGTTTTAACGATTTATTGATTACCGTAAGGAATTTTCGTCATAGTATGGGTCAAGAAGGTCCAAGTGAACCTGTTAATGTTATCAGGACAAATTTAGTACTAATTTTTCGATGTCTTGACGGAATGGATTGTAAGTTGAAAGTTGAAGGGATTTGTATTATATCAGTAATTATTTACTCTGTTTTTAAGGTTTATTTCTCATTTCACCACTGAAATTCAAAAGTATGCAAATTTTTCTATTCATCCTGTTGTATGTTATGTAGATAACGTTTTTAGTTAACTTCTCAACACATAACCCAAATCTTATTCACTGTCACAAATTGTGAAATCTTAACTAATAACAATAGCACCATAGATAAAAATCGATTACTAAACTGTTAATTATAAAGTATTTGTGGAAGTTATTATTCGTTTTGTTGGTGTTATCACAGGTAAAACTTATTAAAATACTTCTCAACTTGTTGAAATCTTAGAACTACCTAGAAATTATTAACTCGTAACTAAGTACATCATAGTTGGTAATTTTAGTTTCTAGCAATGATATAACAAAGATGACAGCTGTCTCATATTCATTATTAGCTCATAACATCTTGGTCATAATTATAGTAAAAACTGACTTGCAAATTGTGGTTTCACTGTCTTCATCTAAGTCCATAGCCTATGGGCGTAACAAATTGTATATCAATCAGGCTCACGAGAACCAGTAACAAATTCAGTCACAGACAGACAGACAGATACAACGTAGAACTTCGTACGTACGTACATCAGTTCAGGTTGCCATACCACATCAGCAAAAGCACGAGAGTCCAAATTGGTCAAAATCAAATTCAGTCACAACACAAAATAATTCAGATGTTCAGATTGCTAGACATCACATTATGTAATAAATGTTCATTTTTAAAAGTAGCGTATAGGTGGGATATTTTGAACAATCAAATATAAAAGTTGTTCGCTTTTGAGTCGCGTTCACAAGCGCGAAAGTAGTTGGGAATTAGACTGTAGCCTTGTGCAATGTTGTAGCTAGTTAGATATCCTAACAGTAGGTTTTACAGCGCAAAATACGGTGTTATCCACAATCGTGGTGCGTAACCCTGGATCCCTTTCGTGGTTTTAAAACACGGATACATTATTTAATTAAACCAGTAACACTTATATTCTATATTACTCTTTATCGAGGCAAAATAAGCATGATAAGTCACTTTTATGTATTCTGTAGGACATTAATATATTATTTTTAATTGATATTTACAGATTCTTGTAATTGACTGAATGGAGATTATAGATGCTATCTTTTGATATTTATGTGCAGGACAGTTCGGTAACAACACGAATAGTTATTAGAGCATTCATGTCATAATAAAAGTTTCTGTAACGATTAAGATATATTTATCCTTTTTTTATACGTATCATCAGATTTACGTCACAAATTGGAGAGTGAGAAGAAATCAATTGAAACACGTAGCAGTCATGATTCACGTTTGGAATCAATTCTTTACGGTACTTTATTTTTTTTACAACTTTTCAACATTATGTTATTATATATTAATATATTAAAACAATGTGTAAAAGTAATGCAGTTGTAAACTAAATTGGTTCATAACAAATTTATCTGTTGTCAGCAAACCAACAATCTAATCAAGAATATATTTTATTGGACTAGGTTATCCTCAACGTTCCTAGTGTTAATTAAACACTTCCGGTTACCTTAGAGTTTATTTAGTAGGCCAGTTCTGAATATTTGGGTACAGTTTTCTTTAGTGGTTTCATTTCAAGCCATAACTTTTACTGTGTTTGTGTTACGTTGCGCTACGCTAACGTGTTAATATACTGACAATTTTATAGGCTTATAATGAAAACCCCACCGAAAATTATGCCTCCCCGCTAGATGAATTGAAACATGACAGAATGATAGGTATAGCACATTTGTCAGACACTGAAAACTTCGTAGATGATTTCATCCTATTTTGTGATAGTGAGAATTCCGTCAGATGTAAGCAACGTAAAGGCTAGCGCATATTTGTAGTAGTCCAAGTTGCCACACATTTATAGACATTCATTTTCACGAACTATGTTGAGGAGAAATATTGCATTAGTGAAAGTCATGGGATAATGTGGGTAAATCAAGTGTTTAAACTGATATCTGTTATTTACAAAGTGAGTCTTACCTAAATTGTAATCAGTTTTTAAGATCTTAGTTCGTTTATTTCAGGCGTCAACTTTCGAAACAATACTTTACTTTTAGCTAGGTAGTTTAGGGTTATCCCCGCTAATTAATTATTGGCTCAATCAAATTTATTT
This sequence comes from Schistosoma japonicum, assembly GCA_025215515.1. NCBI lineage: Eukaryota > Metazoa > Platyhelminthes > Trematoda > Strigeidida > Schistosomatidae > Schistosoma > Schistosoma japonicum. Next base: position 43,370,388 of record CM046069.1, on the reverse strand, counting down.
GCAAATGACAGTTTGATTGTCCACTTCATAATATATGAGTTTGCTAAAGTCAATTAGGTCGATTTATTTAGTTCAATTTTTTGAGTTGCATATATTTGGGTATCTGATTGGTAATATCCGTTTCAAACATTAAGTGATTTGATTGTTCAGTGTCCGAATCATCTATAGCATTTTGTTGCAGGTAGATTCTAGCTATTTGTTGAATGAAGCTATGCATTAGTTATCTGGTTGAAGTTTGAAGTATTGTTTTAAGCTGGACTAGGAAAATTTTAACAGAATCTCACATCTTACTATTACTACTACCTATGTGATGGAAATCTAGATTTTTTAACGTTATTTTTCATGATAAAAGAATTTATGGTTGAGAACTTCATCCTTCAATCATTTTAGATGCTCGTACACTTGGCTATCGCTTATTTGAAGATATCTTACAGCGTAGAAATAGAGGCGATTCAATAAAAAATGCTATATCAGTTATGCAACGGTATCAATTCCTGTTCAATCTGCCGCACGCTATTCGAACAAATATATCCAAAGTAAGATAGTATGCATACTTTTTTCTACCAAATAAACAGTGGTGATCTTTATGGGTATGTTATATCTTCTTCTTTAGTTTAATCAGTTAAGAAAACACACAACTTTGAACTACACTGCGGTATCTGGTCGCTTAGACTGATATAGGTTAGGCAAAACGTAAATTTGGGGTAAAATAGCCGAAAGTCGCTTGTTTTAAGCACTAATTCAACGTCCTGTATTCGGAGACTATCTGTTCAGCACGAACCTATACCAATAAGAAACTGATGAGTTGTAGTTCCTAATATCAGCAACAGGAAGATTCAAACCGCCATATATATATATATATATATATATATATATATATATATATAGGCACTTTTAAAAATTTATTTATGTATGGCAATATCCCGAAGACAGGAAACTTTTATGAAGGTTGGGTAAGTTATGCTATCTTATATATGTTTCATTTTCAAACATTTTTTCAATACAGCTGATTAACAGAACCAGGGAAATAATTTGTTTTTATGAGACTGGATAATTAAATATTTTCATATCCAATCTAGAACTTCAAGTTGACTTAGAATCTGTCACAGTAGCACGGATATTCACTATTTTTTTTAGATCCTCATTTTCACTATTCCTTCTTACACGCCCTACATGTCTTCTCGAATCATGTTCTCAATGTTTAGTCATTCTCATAATTATTGTATGAAGATTTACTCTATCGTAGTCATTCATTTTTTCGATGAGCCGTTATATTGTTGTAGAATAATGTTACCTTCCCACACAACGTTTTACTTCTTACATTTTGTAACATGCTCCTATTCTCCATTCCAATCTGTTATGTCCTGTACTTAATAAAAATATGAGCATGTCATCCTATTCGTATAATACCTTTTTTTCGATTCTGTGCAGTTACTGCTAATCGGAAGATAATAATTCTAAAAGAGGAATGGCGAGCAAATGTTTCTCCCTTTCTGTCCACAACACCATTGTGTTTTATCATATTTACGAATTGCTGGTGCATGCGGAATACCTAGAAATGAGTCGGCAAACATACTTTAAAGAGATGTATTATGATATTGTTTGATGTAAGGTGGTTGGTGGTAGTCAGAAGAAAATCCCGAACATGGGTTTTGTGGTAGTTGACTTTTCTTAACAGGGATACTTGCTGTATTGATGGTATTTATGTTTTTCGTGTGATTCGAACCCATATCGTTCAGCTTCATTGTCTGAGACATTACTGTTAAGCTATTACAACTGCTGCTGATTTCCTACAGAGCTAGGATATTTACATGAAACTCGGTTGAAGCAGGGCTTTTCGCTGACTACCCTCGACCTACTGATATCAGACATGGTGTATGGGATGTTAAATCATTCAGACCAGTTGCCTCATTAAAACGTTATCAGTAGGATTCGATCAGCACTATGGATAGACAAACGTGATAGTGGTCACCATTCACTAATCAATAAATGCAAATATCTATGGTATCCATTCTCCCAGATCTTATCCAGTGCTTTTTGAACGATATCCCCACTGTCTGGTTCCTCAATACTGCTGTTGCTGTTGTTATATTTGCGAGTCATCTGCTTTACATTCCTTACGAATTTCCTCTTGCTTTTATGATATTGGGTGAGTCAGTTGTGGGTATTGTAAATTTGTGACATGTTCCATTTTACATTTTGTTATGACGGGCACCTAAAGAAGATTGATTATCTTCTAGAACTGTTCTTTCCGTAAAAGATTCATTATTTTTGGTTGTATACGAAGTAAGCATTTTATTCTTATTATTTTTACGTTGCCCTTATCCTATACTCCTGTTTAAGGCATTAACTGTTGTTATTATCATTTCTCATTTATGAACTGTAGTTAATTGACTGCATATACGTTACCCCAGTTCACGCTCACTATTACTCTTATTTTGTATTAATGTCAGTTTTCTAATTGGGTGACGATGTGGTCTGATTTTGTATATATATAAAGGCATGATTGAAATAAAAAACCGATCAATCTGTTTGGCTCATCAATCGTTGTTTTTCCTTTATTCCGGTTTGGGGACTGGTAGTTGCGGCGCTGACGTGTCTGTACAGTGATTAGTAATCACCAAGGGCATTGTATATTTTCACAATACATAACACATTTATCATCGGATGAATATTTCTTTTTATGGTAATGGGTTTCCGTTTGAATATCTTCAGCGTCTACTTATCTTAACTTCATACGTTGTTAACCTTTTAATTGGAGTATATTTTCTTTGAGAATTTTCGTAAAAATTGCAATAATATAGCTAATCTCACTACATGCCTCAGTTTTCTCCATCCTATGTTTTGTTTATATTATATAGGGTGATTATAATCTGGTATTAAATGATTATCTACGTGCAAAATCGTTGTTTTCCACTTCAGATACTGAAGTTCTTCGCCGTAGTAAGTTTGAACAAATAGTAGAATTTTCTGATAATACTATTCACGTTAGTGTGCAAACTGACAGATAGACGTGGGTTTCAATACGAAACCTCCTACGAACTAACTTTGGTTCTGCGAGAGGTTTGTTGAATGTTTTGTAGAAACAGTGCAAAATCAATCTCATTATCGACTAGTTATTTAATCCCAATGCTTATCAAATAGTGGATAGAATGATTATTTTTGACTCATAGTGTATTTTTGCCACACGATTGCTTGAATATCCTGTTTATGATATGTCTAGTGATTAATCGCGTAGACACTGACCTACTACCTGTTTTTCAGTCCTCAGAAATCTCTTATTATTAAATCTCGAAAAGAAGAAACAGAAGTCCGGTGGTCTGGTATCTAAAAAATTATTTGTGGAATTATCGGGGGTTCCTAGTAGTTTACTGCATTTTATCTGTAATTGGTATATTACGTTAGTTCTGATCGCGGGGATTCTTTGGCATTCTTTCTTTCCGATATATCTATTCAGAGTATGCTAAATGTTCGAAATTATTTTTTTAAAAATTATCTCTTTGCTAATTTGAATAAATTAGTCTATATGCTCTTCGTAATCAGCGAAAACAGAGTACAGGCATGTTTAAATGTTCATTCTAAGGAGCCGTACATTTTGTATAATTGTTACGTATAAAGCCGAATATAATTATCTGTTGCGCTGAATGATTTTCCTATACATAGTTATATGTTCTTATAAACACACGTTTAAGTTCGTACTACTGACTTTCATTACTGAGTACATGGTTTCGAAATATAAGAAATACTTTCAATGTATTTAGATTGGTTGGGATTCACTACACACATTTCGTCACATTCGGGATTCATCAATTGAATGTATTTGCATCAGAATGTTAATGTTTATACTAAGACCCAGCTTCATTACCTGTCGCTTCGAACTGCAGTGCATTACCCACTGACCTGATCCGAAGATATAATGGCATTATTAAGAGTTTGTAACTTTTCGTTGTTGATATTCAGAACTATATATGATAATGTCATATGTACATCATGAGATGATTGGCTTTAGTGGCGTTGGTAACCACGATCGCAGCATTTCACTGAAATGCGCTCTGAGTTCATATTCGACAACATCGACTGACCTATTGTAGTCTTTAATATTAATAGTGGGAAATCGCACTCACTAGAAACGACGTAGTTAATATTTTACAACGCTGTCCTATATATATATATATATATATATATATATATATATATATATATATATATATATATATATATATATTCAAAACGTCAAAACTAAGTAATTAATTTAATTACAGTTGCATTCTTGTTCAATATTATACTTACTATAGATATTTATGCTGGTCAACTAGTCTCTCGTACATTACAACTCATCCTAAAAATAAATACTAATGAATCATACGTGTTAAGTTAGCAAAGCAGTAGCATTAAGTACATTTTTTTCTTTTTACGACTTAACTAGATAGTGAAATACCTTTTGTTTTGATTCCTTCGAAATTCAAATATTTTGACATCACCTTAACCTCTTCTAAATTTAGGTAATTTCAAAGAAAAACTTCAGGGAACTTAATGAACTAACTAAGGAAAAGAGAACTTAGCGAGTATTTTTTGTGTGTAGATACCTATGCTCGCACCGCCTATTAGAGTAGGATAATCAGTCAATTATGAACAGCACAGAACCTGGCGCATATTCGTTTAGGTGCAAGTTTCCATCCCAGATTAACACTAACATCACAATATAGTTCAACAGGAAGGAATAGGGTAAATGTGTAACCGGTTCTGATCCATATCACCCAGTGTTTCTAACCACTGATGGCGAATATCACGCTGTCTCGAACCAAGTAGTCTGTATTTACCAATATGGCTTAGACCAACAGTCAACGACTTTGTGAATTGATGCCGTGTTTTGGTTTGGCCACCACTAGCTTACTTCCATACTACTCCTACCCTAGCCAACATCGTGCGACGTGGTAAACAGGTGGTTGGGCATGCAAGACACATGTCCCAACCGCTTCAATCGATGAAGGTTCACAACTTTACCCACTGATTTTTCATTTTTCTGTAGAACATTGTGTTTGACATAAATACTGCTCACTCAATCATTTCATGATATGCGGGTGGTACTTCGAGGATGTCTATGATCACGGACCTGGAACCTACGTATATCTCCTATTTTCATAGTCCTGTTTCACATTTATAGGTTAAAAAATATTCACTCCTGTGCAGTGTATTCGGGGTTTCAGTGACAGACAAATATCTATTCTACACCACAAGTGGCGTAAGTTGGCAAAAGTCAAGCAAACTTTCTGATTCCGTGCTGAGATTTCGTCAGGTACCGACCCACTGGAGCTGGTGAGACACTTCTGAGATGAGTGGAGTAGTTAACACACTAAACTACTTCACTCCGTATGACCACTCTAGGCCATGATGCAGACCAGTCCTGGAGTAAAAATTTTAATTTGAAAGGAGAGAAACGCATGTTAAATATGCTTGGATTGTTACTCAAGGTGTTCAAGAGACTGTTAATGTGTTCACTGAATGAGACTATATTATTTGCATAATTTGAACTTTTGAGTGGTCCTCCTGGTATTTAATTGGTTCCTGAAAATTCACTGAAATTTTGATTTTACTAGAATATCTGTTCCGAAATTATATTTATCTGGGATTAGGTGAGAGTAAGTTATGAAGGATGTTATATCAACTTAGTAACCAGAAAAAAGCGTTGTTTGTCGCCTCAACAACTTAACTAGTGAGATTTGAAATTCAAATAACGATAATTGTGTATTAATCCTTGAAAGTAGTGTTAATTGAGTTGACTACTCACAGCACTAGTGTAATTTTTAGTGATTGTCGCGATCATTGTGTATGTACAAATAAAGCTTGAACAAAGTCCATAACCTATAAACAAATGTTTAGCTGACATTATAATTTATTTGTTTCAACAGCCTTCCGTCTTAGTTTAAATCTTTATAAGCACGTTTGTGTGTTATTCTTAATGTATTTTGATATCGCAAATTGATATCGTAAATTGATATCGCATTTCTTTAATTCAAAAAACTGTACTCTTTTTCTTCCTAGTTTATAGTGATGTGGAGACTGTAGTTGCTAATTTCTCTGTTATGCTTCGTAATCAACTAATTTCAATGCCAATAGATTGTGATGAGGCAAGACATAAGATTGGGTAAGTCAGTTTTGTAACTTAGAGTAAACTGCGTCATTTCTGTGTATCTGTTTAGGTTATGAAATAAATTTATAAGATGTACTTAAGACAGCTTTTTAAACAATTATCATTCTTAAAAATTTTCTAATTATTTTATAAAATGTACGATTGATTTATACCCTTTTTTCTTAAGCGAATTAATCACAATTGTAATCTAAGACGAAGTTACTGTTAGTAGTATAACTACTTTGCTAAGATATTTTGTAAGATATCCAGTTTTCTGATCCGTTCGTTAACATCTGTAACTCACTTACCAAGTACAGGTTTATTTACTCGGCTTTATTCCACATCGTTTACTTGTGAGACAATCGGCCTCTTAAATCGATTTAATTGGGGGATTTTTAAACCTCCGTCTAAGTGCTTTATCTGCTCAGTCGTCCAGAGCTTACTACTCGTCTTTATTTATTGTCCAGTGCAACATCCCTTAAAATTAAGATAATTTCGTTTAATAATCGCAACAATCTAGTTATCAACGTATGCATGAAGTTTTTCGGCTCTTGATTGTTGTAGGTTATTTCCCTCCACACACAGTTGTTTAACCTAAATCTAATGAAAGGTTTCAAAATATCCAAAAACAAGCGGCTATACTTATTACACTTATTATACGTTGCTCTCCTCGTCGTAGTTATGAAGAAAGGGAATGACTTACTGCACTGATCACCGCTGATTTCTCTACCAGCTATATTACTAGTCACAACAAAATTATACTTCTCCGATTTCTAATTATTTATAAATTATGAACCATTATTATTTACTACCAAAAAAAATCTGCCCCACTCTATTATAAAATCTTACGCTCAAATTTCTAGTCTTAAAATAAGTACTTTTGTCCTTGCTTTCGTTTTATTTCATGTTGTTGCAAAGATCACAGTTATTTATGGTTCTCATTCCCTCATAAAACCTATGCTTTGAGATTTCATATATTGATTTACTAAATTACACTACGCTCATAGGAAAAACCATCTCTTCCTTGAATTTCTTGTCTTTGGTAGCCTTTTTTCTTTCATATTTGTTACTTGTGTTGTTGATATTTAACTGAAATATCTGATTTATTGGGAATTATGAAATTCTTATTTCGGTTTAGTTGTCATAAACATCATTGTTGCTTTAATTTCTTGTACTATATAATATTCTCCTTGTATGTTTAGATTCTCTTTGTGACAGTGAGAGGGGGAAAGGTTGTGTTTTTCAGGTTTTGATTATATCTTAAGTTATGTAATGGAAAACCACATGAACGTGTGAGTAAATAGGATAAATATCACTACCGAACGTATGACAACTGTCTTGATTAGATCATATGTTATTTCAGTCAAAATCTTCAGTAACGAAAGTTGTTGATCTCATCGACGCTTTTTGATTATATTGGATGAATTCGATACTTTCACACATACTGAATAACAACTATACGTTTATAGCTTGTTTTATAAAAAGTGGGGTTTACTATATTTACTTTTTAATGAGAATATATTTAATCTTTTTTCCTGATACTTTGAAAGTGATATACATCCTCTCAAGAGGATAATTTCACATTACTTTTCAGGAGAAGTATACACTTTTCAGGCTCTGTAGAATCGAAACAGTTCAGCCCAATCCTGGGGTTCAACTACACAGGCACCAAGAATCCTGGTGACTGATTGCAAGACTGCTTTCTCGTGAATTGTGAAATCGATCAATTCTATAGTCAGTAGTTCACAGTAGATGAATATCACATTTTGTCACGAATTGTTGTAAGCTGTGATAAAGTTAGCTTATTCGATTGAGACTCATCGCTCTAATGGTACTACATTGTTTTAACGAATCGAATCTTCTGCTTTCATCCTTGTGTGGGTTCATAAGTAAATGTCAAACTAGGATAGAGTGAAGATGCTGTCTATTACTTTTTGATTGTTAATGACGTTTAAGATGAATCGGATTAAGAATTACTTCTATGTCATATATGGTCTTTGTAGAACCAGTCACCTTCGTAAAGATAAGTTATTTAAAAATATACTACTAGCATCTTCACAAATATTGTTTTGTAGTTATCTGACACAATTAGAAGTGGATTATGATCCTGGTTGGTTATGTCTGACATATTTCAAAGATTGGCTAATCGACCAATTACGCAATTATCAACGTTTATCTCATCAAAGTATGATTGATGGAAATTCAATAAAAACCAAGGAATCTAATAGTTCTAACATTATTGGTAATCTTTTGACAATCGATAATAAATCGTCTTTAATGAATCCCGATTCGTCCATTTTATTTGCTGATGGTTAGTAAATTTTCTTCCTCTACAAATAGTGTTTCATCAGAGTAAATATGTGTATAATTTTATGTGTTGAACAAATTATTAATCTGAATCGTTTAATTAAGCATTTGTTTCATATTTTATTAGCTTATATCATAGTAACTGTTTCAATGATTTATATTCTCTGAATTCGACTTTCACTAACAAATAATCAACTATAATATCACTGAATTGAAAATAGTATTAACTAACTGTTTTCATATTAATTTTACTCTCAAAGGGATTCATTATGAAATATTAATTTTTCTAACATTATACTAAAAAACTACGTTAGAGACGATATAAAACGGTATTTATAGTGTATCATATTTATCAAACTGTTATACGATACGTCGTTGCAAACATTCTGAGTAATGTACTGTTAAAATCATGAATTCAGTTGTTCATTTAGAAGTTTCTGCTTGTCACAATTTGAGTGATTGTTTAGCTCTATCACAATTAAATTTAAATAAGGATCCTAGTTCTGGTGCATTCTCCGCAAGACCTGATATCCTGGGTTTGATCACTAGTGTAAAGTGGCGTAGTTAATTTATGGAAGATACTATTGTTTGGGTTGAATGGTTCAATAAAGCGACCTTAACATTCAATAGTCTTTATAAAAGATAATAGTTAATCGATTTTTATTTCTTTTTTTAACTAAACAGAGATGGTAATAAAAATATGCATTTTGTTATGTAGGCGATGTCTAATCAGCATATGTATAGATTATACTTTTTAACACTACATGCCTTCTTTGCGATTCATCAAATTGTCGTAAAAATCCTTCATTAAACAAAAATAGCTTAGTATTTGAGTGTGAATGATTTTATATAGTTTTGTGACATATATACTATGTGACACAGTATGAGGTTGGTGCCATTGTTAAGCAGTTTGTATCACTCTCAGACCTCAAGAATTTTTATTTTAGATCGTATGCAAGGGTGTCAGTAGTTATTGGTTTTAGTGTATAGCTTTTATTGTTACTTCATTCACTTGGACTGGTAAGTGATTTACCCCATTAGTTCAGCTCTCACTTATCCTTGTACCTGCATTTAACACTTACTTCTTCCAGTTTAATGTCTCTATCTTTTTTTCGGGTTCTGCTTTGTAGGGCAGTATCTAAGCAGTTTAGGCACCCGACTTGCAATCACCATACAGTATACTTGTTAAATAAGTTAACATTTACACTATGAAATGTAGTTGACTTGAAACAACATAACGTTACTACAAATAAGCAGATTTTTATTTGGATCATTTCCGAGCAGTTGTTTATGTTGTATGATGTTGATGGATTATTGTTACTGTCTGTGGAAGGAATTTATATATCTAAATAGCCATATTGTCGTCTGATGTTATAATATTTACTTTCCTTTGTAAGGGATTAGTTTCTTTACATCAAACATTTGCAAGTAAAACCGAAATTTACTTTCAGAAATTGAAAATCGAACTACATAATGCAGCAAATGAAAGCTGCGTTATAGAAATACACAGGTCCAACTTTCTCGATGGTTAAATTCGTTATTGTTATTTAAGATTCTAGTTTTTAAACCTTCATTACTTTGTTGCCGTCAATATTATATCCATAAATTAAGCTGTCGCTCGAAGTGAAAATCATACATGATTTTGACTTCTGATGTAATTTATTTTAAGATTTTGAAGGCTATTTTGGAATGAAAGAATAAACAGTTTTACTAATCAGCTGTTTTTTGAGTTGAAAGTACTACAATTACATTTCATCTACACATACTGATATATTGCATAGAGAAATTGTTTTCGATTTTTACTTTTGATTTACATTTAGAATTTTATGGTGTTCCGTCAATAGTTGGTATGGCAAAAGCAATCTGTCGTCTGCTTACTACACATGTTACTCAGTTTTGGCGTTTAGGTGCAGCTTACATATCCGGACAGTTGAATTATACTAATCAAGTTAGTTTCACAATTTTTAGTTAACGATGTTATATGCATCACACTCATTAATCATAGAATAGTTACTGGTTTTATGTTACATAGATCATGTTTCGATTAGAGTACTATTCTGTTATAAGTTTCAACGTAGATCAATTAGGCAGCATCATTAATTTCAGACTCGAAAGAGTGTATTGTATAAAAGTAATTGTTTAGTACGCTACTTGTATTAATTAATGTGTTTTTATTATCCCATTGTTATTATTCACGAGTTCAATTGGTTAATATCTTTTTATGAATCCTTAGTGTATTGCTTTTGCATTTCGTTGGTAGCTCTAAGGATTCGGTAACTCAATGAACGAATTCTCGTTTCAAGCTAAAGGTGCTGGGTTTCGGTATTCGTATATATAGCCACATTAAGATACGTTTAAAGCCTACTTACGGGTTGTTATGTCGTTAGGAAGGGATTGATATGATTGATGCATATAAACAAGCTGCTGGTGCAACCTTGTGCGCACGAAGACACAATAACAAGCACCAATGAAAGTTTCTAGCTGGTCACTACACGTTTACCCGATGCCTACTTAGTCCCAAGCCGGAAATAAAATCAACCAGAATCAACCAGACCGAATCGTATTGTATTTCAAATATTCATTTATATATGCACAAAACCTGACCATTCAGTCAACAAATTAGGAAACTAACATTAATGCAATATAAGGGTAATAGTAACTGTAAACTGGAGCAATGCATACACAATCAATTAAATGTAGTTCATAAATAAGAAATGATACACTAACAGTTAATGTGTTAAACGGGTGGATAGGGCAAGGAAAATTGAATAATAACAGAAATAATATATTGATTTGGGATGCAACCAAAAATAATGAAATAGACGACAGAGAAACAATTCTCAAAGCTAATCAATCTTTTTTAGGTACCCGGCGTATCATGAGTTTCTAAGAGGACGTTGCTACTGGTCAAATACTAAATATGATAAAAACTGTCACTCATTATATTTTACATTACTTTGAAGCTAAATATCGATCAGTCTGTTCTCTTTTTTCTTGTCTATCCACAGAAATCTTATGATAAGCTTGGTCAGGCGTCCACAAATGATCTGAAAGCATCTTGGGTGGTAATTTATAAAATATTAGTTTATTTCCATACACATGTATTCTTGTTCTATCTTTTTGTCAATATTGTGTAACAATTTGTGTTAATAGCCTGTCGAGAATTACAAGACAATCCCTTTCTTTCATTTTGATATTTCTAACCGCATCGATTTTTCTGCAGGAAAGTTGAGTTTCTCCTCTCCGTAAATCGCTAGTTTCTCAGTCCATAGGTTACGTTGTGATACAAATTCTGATCTTTTCTATGAAACCTAGGGGTTAATAGCCCTTTACTTCCCACAGTCTAATTAGAAATAACAATTACAATTAACCATCCAATCTTTTCTCTTTGATTTAGTGTATTCTATTTACCTCTTATAAATATCTCTTTTGCATATCATATATTTTGCGACTGAGAACACTCCTAATATTTTACTGTGTTAATCTTATGACGTTAGTAAGCTGTTATGAGCAGTGAGTATGACAGGTTAGTTGATACGACCCTGTGTGCATGAAGTTTCAATAACAAACGCCAATGAGAGTGCCTAGCTGGTCTCTGCACGTCTACCCAATGCCCATTCAGTCCCAAGCCGGAAATAGGAAGAACACAAGACTGATTAACAAGCAGAGAGAGTCAAATTATATTTCAAATAATCCTTTTTATATACATAAAACCAGACCACACAGTCAGCCAATTAGGAATTTAACATCAATACGAAATAAGGGAAACAGTGGTAGTTTATTGAGACAACGTGTACACAATCAATTAACTATAGTTCATAAATAAAAGATGATATACTAACAGTAAATGTGCTAAACAGGGGGATAGGGAACGAGGAACATAATATTGATAGGAATAAAATGTTTGCCTTACATACAACTAAATTAGTTAAAATGGTCTTTTAAACATAGTTCTGAAAGTTAGTTTTCTTCTTTAATCGCCCGATACAACAGTTAATACCTAACTGAGGTGAATATGCGTGATGGAAATTATCTGCAAACATTTACGAACAATGATTGAAGATATTGGGTGGCTTGACTTAGTTTTATTTACTCTTTATCATCTTGATCTTCATTTTTCTTTTATGTATACTTTTTACTCTTTCCTGTTGAACTATTTTCTGTTATTAGTCTTATTATTTTGATATTTTCCTGCTAATGTGGAATAATGACCTGAGCTAATGAACACATGTTAGGCTTTAGGTTGTTTATGACTTACTGACGGACTACATTTGCTTTAATTGCTTTTTTGTGAATATTGACTTCAGAAAATCAATTTGGAACTTGCACATGCTATATCTAATCATATGCGTGATATGGTGCTAGAAGCTTTCAGTAATACATCGAATGAGTCCTCATTGACTGATCATTTATTAGAATGTATACGAGAATATAGGTAAGTTAGCTTTATGTGTAAGTAAATATATTTAACTATCCTAACTTTGTTATTTATTATTAATTTAAAACTACACTTGCAGTGTTTCTTTTTTCAGTAGCTTGTCAAAAATCTTGACATTTCATTTTATTTCTTCTACCTACCATTTTTGTAAATACTTTTTCATCCTTCATTAAAACTTTTAAGTTTTAATATTATTCACTAAAATATGACTTCCTATCAAGTTACCATTCAATGTAATTGTTCTAATACGCCTATTAAATCGATTAGTAATTGAGGGAGATACGTGAAATATGAGAAATGTATAGTCAATAGGTTGGAGATTCAGACGTAGACAGCTTGGCATATTTGACAGTTTCATAGATTTCGTCAAATGATGAATCTGAGGTTGAATGCCCTGAATCTACTATTTGCTGTAGAATAGGAGACGTTATTGATTTACTCTATCCTTTGTTCAGCCATGTCGAAAGGTGATCTCGGATATTAATGAAAGTGATCTCGCGAATGCCCCACCCATCTGGCTCCATACAAGTAGGTAAACTGGTGAATGCACATGGCATTGATCAGTTGTGGCAACTTGTCCTTTATTCAGAGGTATATAAGTGGGCGGCCCCTTAACGTAATAAAAAGAGACCAAGGATTGTGCTACTAGATAAACAACATAATCTAAACAATATAGGGGTTGTATTACCGGATACTTTCAAATTTTAAAATTATTACACGGAGAAAAATAAGACCGAATCAGTCGGAGCACAGCCTACAAGCATCCTGAAAAGACTGAAAAACAATTTTATAATCATATCAGAGCGATTCAACATACTAAAACTATCAGATTCTGTAGTACTTAGGTTATATGGCTTACCAAAGTTACATAATTCTGGAATACCTCTCCATCATATCCTAGCCACCACTGGGTCATTACACTTCACATCTGCTTTAGCCAACACGAAGAAAAGTTCTTTACACGCTCTGTTTATGATGCATTTTAGTTTTCTGATAAGATATGTAATGTATGTGTTTCAAATAAGATGTTAACTCACTATTTGCATACATAATACTGTCGTACACTGTATGTATAATTTACAACTACGTATGTACAAATCGAATGTATATTAGAATTTTCGCAATATATTTAGTGGGACTTATTTCGAAATCTACTCTAATCGTACAGTTTAACCTCACTTATATGGGATGTAGACAGCTTGATAGCGTAGCATTAGGTTCTCTACTTGGTCACTACCATCGTCAAAACTGGTACTTCAGTGATGACAATTGACAAAGTACTGTTATATAGGAAGTATATTGATGCTATATTCATAATACGTAATGAAAATGTTGACATTCAAGACATTATTAGATCCTTTGATAGTTACCGTCCTTCGCCAATGTTCACAACAGAACAAGAATGCGATTGACAATTACGATTCCCAGACACCCTATTTACTAGAAGAAATGATGGATCTCTACAGAGATCAATTTATAGGAAACCCTCATGGGACTGATAGCTGATCAACTCCCATATTTGGGTAGAAATAATGAGGAATCCAACCTAATCTGCTTCCTATATACACGATACTATAGAATCTGTTCAACAGATTATATTAATATACAGTTAATCATTCTTAGATCCATCTTTTTAGAAAGTGGTTACCCTACACGCTTTATCGAAAGGAATATGAAGAAGAGGTTGCAATCGTGGACGATACACACTATCACAAAGAAAGCTTTATATATGAACCGCGAATTTAAAAAAGATTGCGAGCTACGTAGTTAAGAATCGTTTTGAGTAGTCAGTGGAGTGACTCTGTCCCTGAATAAATTTGTTTTTTAATTGTCTTTCTTTTTTATCTTAAACTACTATTGTCATTAAAATTGTCATGATCACTTTGTAATTAGTATCGATGTTTATCACTTTTATATTGGATTACACCATGCCTCTATTCACCTAAAAATTAGTCTTATCATTGTGATCACTATTCAAGTTTGAAACCGAATGCACATCACATTCAACTCTACACTTGTAAAACATTTAGCTTGTTTACACGATTTTGCTCAGATTTGGAAGAATTAGTGTTTGCGAAATGAAATGAATTCAGCTAATTTTGCAATGTTAATTTTGTTTTTGCTTTGTAAGAATTAATTTTGACTAATAACTGTACCAAAGTATACTTTATAATTACCATTATGTTAGTAGGTTGTTTGCAGACTTTCTGAAACCATCTCTCTTTCTCTAATCTTCTAACCTTGATCAATGAATGCAAAACATTTAATCATAACTTTCTTGGATGAAACAACATTCTTTACTGTGGTATGGAATTTATTTATTTTTCAGGTCATCTCATAAGTTTAGAATGACAGTTTTAATCTTTATTTATTGTCGTCTTACAAGGGATCAGCTTTTTTACGTAGATTGAACTAGTTCCGGTGCTTTACTTACTCTAGTTATAGTTATTACTTCATATTTCATGATATGTTAAAGTTTTATATCGTATAAATGACCAATAAACTGATATTTCTGTTAGTTCAGTTTACTTTGAGAAAGCAAATTTGTAAGTTTTCTCCTAATGCACGTGCTGTTTTTAACTAATGGTTGATCAGTCATGTGATGAATGCAGTAATCCTGTACTTTTTGGTTATGCCGTGTTTCTCAAACCTAGTAGTTTAATTCACAAACCTTTCTCGTAGGTCTTGACAACATCATCGGTTACTATGCAAAGAAGTAAATATTTTTTGATAATTAAATCAGTATGTTTTTTTCTGAGTAAATTGGAAAGTGCACTGATTCGCCAGTTTGATTACATATTTATTTGAATATTCTGTTTCCGGAATTTCTCTTCCGTTCTCTGGATTTCCTAGATCCTGAACTTTAATGTTCTTCAAGTCAAATTCGTATCTAGATGCGCATATTTGTGCAATATTTCTTTCACAACTTTTGATATGATAAATGTGCCTACTTCTACCCACTTTATCGTCTTAATACAATAGATTTTTGATATGAAGGCTACCTATGATTAATTATTTTCATGCATATTCATGCATTTTTTCTGTGATACACTGAAATATGAGCTGATAATGATTGGTTACATATCGGTGTATATTTGTAGTTTACTTTTTATTTCTTAGTACAAGCTAAATTTATTGCTACTTGTTTATACGTAGTTTTGAGCTTCTGTATGAGAATTAATTTAAGTGAAGGCAGTTTTGTCGTTTCTTTTAATACTGTACTTTATCATATAACTACAATTTATTTTCTCATGGATTTCTTTCATTATTCATTCATTTTTCATAGTAAATTACTGTGAATCAAAAATGAGCATTTAGTGTTTCTTAGGAAATTAACCAAAATATAATAGGCTAAATATGAATCACATATATTATTTGTTAATTCGTCGGTCTTTTTTCAATTTTTTTTGACACTTTCTTCTGTGTGTTTGATTATTCTATTTAATATTGTATAGTAGCTTGCATCCTAGAACACAGTTTCCTATTTTTGCCTTGATGTATACGTAAACATTCTCCGGTCCTTCTGATCTGTTCTTGACGTTTAATCGATTCTATTATCATAACTACATTACAGTTTTATTTTTGGTTTAAGATTGATAAATACTTAGTTTTACTGAATTTGTGTTTGTTCACATCAATTGAATATATCGGAAATTGAGTCTTGCATTTATATATTCGGTTTACTGAGTGATAAGATGGAAACTGACACGATTTAGGTCGTAGGTAAAATTTGTACTGCTTACTGTGCTGCGATATTGCAACAGTGAATAGTTTTCCACAAATAACCATCTTTTCTAGTCATTTTGCCCTCATAGATAGGAGGTTAACTGTAAAAATAAAACCTGTTTCTCCCCGAAGATATGGTTTTAAAAATATTGGACTTATATAATGAAACTAATCGCTCTCAAGTGGTTCCTAAGTAAACGGTCTCAAGTATTTATTTCCTGATCTTTATTAACAAAATCATCGAGAAAAATCCAGTTTTTCCGGCTGCTCGATAAGATGTATCTTTTTGCAGTGTGAAGACTAGTAAGTTTCAATCATCCATACTACTCTGAGTCGTAATTAGTTTTCGTCTTCGCTTAGTTAAATTTTGTTTGCTTTCTCTTTAGCTTAGTGTTATTCCGAGCGTACAATTGTTATTAACACTTAGAGTTTACATAGCATTCCTGTCCTCCTGAAACCAAGCTCCATTTTTTAATGTTCTAACTCTGCATAAAATTCAACAATGAACCTCTGTAACCGAAACTTTAGTACCCTGTGGTTTAAATATTTACTATTTCTTTAAAACTCTTTTTGTTATTCACGTAACTTAATCTAACCGGTGTAGGAAATTAGCACATCCTACACTTTGGTTACGAGAAGTCTGTTTTGAAATATCTCATTTTGTTGTAGCTTTAGGTGTACAATTTGGTTTGAAACGTAATCATGAACTTTTGTATCACACCCTTGTGGACACTTGTGTATGTATCATATTGAATAAGATATGTATCTCTCTGCTCACTTGTCGCCCCTGTCTACAATAACACTTAAATAAATAATATTAGTGTAATGTAATGCTAAATAAAAATGCTGATTTCCAACCAACAGTAAACTCTCGGGGTCAAACATACGTTGTTGTTCTCATATTCTCTTTCCCTAATGTAATATTTTCAAACGCTACGTATTAAGGGAGGAAATGAGCTTTGCCACATTTACCCAATAAAGTGAGTTTCAATTTAATTGTTATGATGTACATCGCGCTACTGATTTTAATGAAGCTTCGTCTTATGAACTGGGTAGTTTTATCGTTATAGTGTCTTTTTCTTTCGACATCATCGGCGCAAGCATCTATAAAATTGAACAGTGTGATTCTCGCTACAAATCACTGATAGCTTATTTTGTTGACATTGAGTTTTTCCTGGTGATTCTGTCTGGCAAAACAATGGAAGCTTCATGATAAGACCATCCAGTTTTGCAAACGTAACTTAATCAAGATTATCTTCCTTAGCTACAATTCTTTCATAACATGTTAGTAACGAAGTACCTGCTTCCAGCTATATATATATATATATATATATATATATATATATATATACTATTTCCTAAACCTTTTTTCACATTATTCAGTTATTTTGTGAGGAGCATTATGTTTCTGGACTGAACACTTCACAGTCGTTCAATATATTCTCTCTTTTTCCTTATCTCTTACATTTAATCTTTTATTATATTTAGGCAATGTTGTAGTTCACTGCCGTTATCCGAGATGTCATCTGAAATCTGTGATATATTTGCTAAACTTGCTTATGATCTGCGTAAACTTGCTGTTCGTGGAATATTTGTTCGTGCTCAACTTAGTAAGTTCCGGGTATCTTAAACATTATTTATTATTTTCATAATTAGAATACACGAAACTACTGTAATGTAAAATTATATTTCCCAGTCTTAGAGAGTCACGGTATATTACTCCTGTATTCAAGGTGTGATTATTAGTCATTGAAGACGAAGAGGTTGAAGATTGGCTAATTGTTTAAGACTCTTGAACTTGAGCCAGCAACTCCTATGTTAGAAACCGAATTCATCTAGGTCGGTTCTGGGCTACTGCGGATTACCACTAGGGCTAATTCTTTGAGTGTGGCTTGAAGACATACATGAATCTGTACCTTTCAAATGAGTTATTATAATATTGTGAAACAGTTTTTAATCGTGCTACATAAAATGTGTATGCAATTTTAGTTTTTGTCATATGGTAGATTGTGTTTTGGCCTAGTCTATTATCAAAAGTGAATTTTTAATCTTCGAAGCACCAAGAAAAATTCTTAGTCTGAATTTCTCTATCTCGTACTTGATGTCCAATATGTTGTGAAACTATCCACTCAAATATTGACAGATTTCGTATAAAGAAATTATTGATAAATATTCGTTGTAAAAGTCAGGGTGTCCGTTTCGTCTTATTTGAGTTTTAACTGACTGCAAGTTAGCCATTAATAACGTATAGTCTGACACATATGCGTTAGCTGAAGTTACCAAATGATATGATGAAATTAAATTTTAAAAAATGGATACGAACATATAGTTCGATAAGAAGGATTTCAGTGTATATGAATGGGTAACGGGACTTAGGATTTGAAGAAGAATAACAAGTGAATGCAGCTACACTAATGTGATCGATTCCAAACCGATGTTTGCATTGAATTCGCAGACCTTAACTTGGTGGACTATGGCTACCAACACTGCTCTTTCCGACAATCAGTGACTTTTTAAACCAATTTTACGTTGTTTTTTGGCAATCAGTAATCGGATGTATCTACATCTGTTGTTCGCTTCATGGTTCAAATGCATTACATTTTAGTACAAATGATACTAGTTGTGTATTTCCAACCCCAAAACATCCTATAAATTTTGCATGTTATTATATACTACTTATTAGTAGACAGGATTATAAATGAGCAAATTTATTTGCATTTGGATAAACGTTATATGCTTTAAACATTTTATCAGAAGCTTATTGCAAGTTATTATTGACCATTCGTTGTTTTTAAATGAAAGTAACTAGAAATGAATGGTTATCAACTTGTAAAGTATAACATAAAGATCTCATCATTTTTTGTCGACTCATCGAAATATATATAGTCCGCCTACTAATATGTCAGTCAGTTACAACGTAGAACTTTGTACATGCGTACATCAGTTCAAGTTGCCATGCCTCAATTAGCAGATAAAGATTAAATTGTCGCACCAAATCCCAGAGTAGGGGAGGTAGTAACAGAGTAAGTACTAATGGAAAGGTATAAAGATCAGAGATAAGATTTGAAACAAAAAAAGTGATTCAGTAAAGAGAAAATTATGTAAAGCTAAAAAACTAGAATTTTGAGGAAGACAAAGAATGGATGCACCTGCGCCATTGACAACGATTTTGAGTCATATCACCTAAAGTCTTTAACCATTTATTACGATCATCGCGTGGGCCCCAACCAGGTAGTCTGCATCTATTAACATGGCTCAGCCCAATTGTCAATGACTTCATGGAGTGATGCCATGTTTTCGTTTGGCCACCCCTAGCTTTCTTCCAGCCTACTCCCACACCAGACAAGATTGCTCGTCGAGGTAGACGGTGGTCAGGCATACGCAACACATGTCCTAACCACCTCAGCCGGTGAAGATTCACTACTTCATCAATAGACTTATCGTATTTACCTTAAACATCTCAGGGGTTAATCCATCAGATCCTGCTGCTCTTCCTCGCTTTAAGTTCCGTATAGCCTTCTCAACCTCACTGAGACTTGGGGGACCAATGTTAATTTGCCATTCAGATTGTTTGGGGATGGTGGGCAGCAGGGATGACGCCGAGGGCCAGTTAAACTGTTCCCTAAGGTGTTCTGCCCATCGGTCTAATCTTCTGGATTGACAGTGAATAGTGGAACCATCTTTTTCAGAGATAGTTTCATTTACAGTCGGATTTCTGATACCCGTTTCCTTGATAAGTCTGATCAGTTGCCTACTGTTACCTATTGCCGCTGCCTTTTCCATCTCTTTAGCTTTCGCCACCCACCACAGCTCACGATCATTGCGTAAGCTTTTAACCAGCTTGTGTTTGTCTTCGTTCCTCATCATGTTCAGAGCCAGACGGGATGTGTTGCTGAGCCTCTATCAGTTCAGTAGATGCAGCTGAAATCCACTGAGTTTCCTTAACCTTTTGATTTAGTTTATTAGTAGATATTGCTGCTGTTTCAAAAACTTTTTGGATATAATTCCAGGCTAAATCAGGATGAGTACAGTTTACACAGTTGACTGATTGATTTCCTAGTTGTTCTTGAAATGTATTCTTGACTTTTTCATCATTAAGTTGAACTCTGAGGGGAATCCTTATCGTGGATCTTTTACGTCCAGTGAGACGCAAACTAATACGCGCTCGCACTAAGGCATGATCTGAGTCTAAACATGCACTCCGAAATGAGCAGCAGTCTTCTATCGAGCCTCTCCAAAGGTGGCTGATAACAAGGTGGTCTATTTGAGTCCAGCGTTGAGTTGATTTTGGAGGCAGACATGTCAACCGTTGTCTTTCCTTATGCTTGAAGTTGGTGTTTGCGAGAAATAAACGCTTATCTGAACATAGTTGTAGTAAGCGGTCGCCATTGTCTGTTTGTTGAGCCTCAACACCATAGGATCCACCTAGGTGCCTTTCGGTTTCATCTAGTCTACCTACTTGGGCATTAAAATCACCAGCCACTATTACTACATCAGTGCGCTTAGCTTTACGAAGAAGGTCAGGAAGCTTTCTGTAAAATTCATCTTTCACTTTATCTGAGCTGCAGTCAGTGGGAGCATAGGCAAAGACAACAAGGAGACAACGGCGTGTGTCCCTATCTTTTCGAGTCCTTACCGTTCCATTTAGACGGACTGCGCACAAGCGACTGTCTATTGGAATCCAGTCGAGGAGAGCCTGTTCAGCTTTTAAACTTAGTGCTATGCCTACACCAGTAAGGCCTCGAGTGGTGGTGGTGGGGTCCCTGGAAACACGAAGAGTGAACCGAGCAGATTCCTTATTTTCACAAGGTGAGGTCAAGCGAATGACTGTGCTTGGATCCTGTATACGCGTTTCAGAGATGCAGCATATATTGATGGAGCGGGATTCTACAGTCATGGCTAAGGAAGCCTGTTGTCCTATTTGACATAACGTTCGAACGTTGAAAGCTCCAATATACAACTTATTGCGCGGTTTTAGGAGACCAGGGATAACATTTCATGAACTCAAATCATTAGCATTAGAGGCGCGAGGTAATAAAATTATGTTAGAAGGATTAGGCATGGTGATAAGAGAGTTATTAAGAGTTGATGGTGAGATTTGACCTCGAACAAGATGATCTCGTGTGCTGTTAGTGGTATGAAGGCGGTTTTCACTTCATGGCTGCCCACATCATGAGAGGATATTGCTTCTTGAGGTACCTGTAAAAGAAACTGGTCATAGTGACCTTGGAGCGCGATCGCAGAGCCCAAGGAATAATTGCTTGAGGCTGATTACGCACAGCCTAGTTATAGGGAGTTTTTGAAGTGTTAGCTCCGTTCTTTAGAAGGCCTTACTGCCGGGGACGGAAATCCGTGGAGTAAGGTGAGGTGTGACATTTTTAGGGTTGACCTTTTCTAACCCCTTCCTTCCGTTAAGAAGGCAGCATCGTTGCAGATGCTGGTTATCCGAGGGAAACACCTTACTGCTGTCACACCTCTCTGCAGTCAGCAGTACGACTTCGCCCTCAGATCTTAGGTAGCTGGGTTTAGTCTTATCGCTCTCCAACAGACCTGTTTGGCATGGTAGGACCTAGAGAAACATGCGTCCCAGCCAATATAACTCAGTTGTATCATCACGATAGGCAAGCTCGACCACCACGTCAAGGTAGCAGCTACGTTCGGAACTAGTATGTAGCATAAAATCGCATTAAACATAAGCTGTACATTTTTCGTTAGAATTCAGTCCAATATGTCACTAACTTCAACGACCATAAAGGTATTGGTGAGGGTTTCTAATTTCGCATTGTTGTTGTTTTGGGCTGAAATTATTCATTCTATGTTGCTTCATGTATATTCTGTTATAGTCTCTAATCACATGTCTTTATTTTTTTCATATGGACTTTCCCTTAAAGTCATTGCATCTAATACGGAAACTCTTTCATTATTTACCGTAATTACTCTTTTATTTAATTTGTTGTACATTTTAGCCATCGAAACACTGCAAATTAAGGAAAGATGGGATGTCGATTTAACGGATGCCGATGGTGGGATTACAAAACTGGTATGTATTATTATACATCTTTGCATAATCGAAAAAAAATGAATTGAAGCAATATATATGAATCGATAGATAAAATTGGTGGCATTAATTATAAAATGCCATTGATTTATATATATATATATATATATATATATATATATATATATATATATATATATATATATTATAGAATTAGTGACACTGGAATCCAAGTGTCCAGCTACCTTTTGTTTCGGAACTCGTTGTCTGGGTTTATCTTCATTCCGTTGTTGATTTTCACATTACAGCTTGTACATTCTACCTATTACTTCAAATAAAAATGTCTCATCTACTAAATTATTGAGTCTATGCAGGCACTTACGTGTTCAATTTTAATGATTATCGTCTAATTAGTGATTTGGATATGCTTTATCCCACCGTCAATATATATATATATATATATATATATATATATATATATCCTGTCTGTACTATTTACGTTTATAAATTTAACTTCCTGTGGCGGTAACTACATGAACAGAACTGTTCAGTATGCTCACCATCATTTCCACCAGTTTTTTATTCTGCGTGGCTAAACCTCAGGCTAAACAAGTCATACAGAAGCTCATTATTGGGTCATTTATTAGATACTTAACTGTAAGTCCCGTTCATGCGAATCCTGAAGAAGCCTCGAAGGGACTTGAAATATTTTATCCAGTCATCATTCAGTGAAATTTCTAGAAACCATGACATGGCATTATCCGATTGGTTGGTTGGACAACTTCTTTGTCCCGGATTTGAATTAGAGTGATGATTTCTAGTTGGCCGAAAACTATAATTATACATGTTTTTTGCACATATTTGTAGCATATTAATGTGAATGTTCTATTCTTTACTTTGTCACTCATGAGTTTTGAGATTCACGTTCGGGAAGATTTAATACGTAGATTAGCAGCAAGCGGTAGTTTAAGCTCCAGCGCTAGGTTTATAAAGATCAAAATCAACAGTAACTTTGTATTTAGTATGTAAAGAATGCACCAAGAAAGAAGTACACGGAAATTGAAGTTTATATTAACTTTTTTTCGTGATTAATGAACTTATGAAATAAAACTTATTGTATTGTCCATTCCGTGGAAATCTTCTAAACTGAGGAAACATCTAATTAGGATTCATGGTTGGGTTTATTTATTAAAGTGAAAGTTACGGTTGTGATTCTGAGTAGTTTATATATAAAGTAGTTCTAAACTCGTTCTAAAACTCGAGTGCTCTGTCATCTTTGTCTGGATTGTTCGTCTTTTACTAACGATTTATATATAGAGTTACAATATACTGGGTTTTATCTTATTTTCTTGGTAATGCAAAAGCATAAAATTCTTGTAAATTCCTATTTTACGCTTCCGGTACGATTCTCTTATTTTTTCATGACAAAGTAACCATTCTCTTAAAGTCATTATAAGAATATCTCTGGCTTATCGGCATTTTTTAGTTTTATATTTCTCTTCATGGTCTTACTTACCTTCTAGTAAGATCCAAACAATCTTTCGTTAAGTTTTGAACTTTATGCTGACCTTTAATAGTCACTTTGTTTAACCTAATCTTTTCGTCATTAAGTTTAGTACCGTAAAATGAGATCTTAACTGTAACATAATGTTATTTTTGATTGTGTTCTACATAGTGTATAATTTTTTGAACATTTTTTACTTTATTATAGCCTTTATTATATGAAGATATTATTGCAGACTCGTTGATACTATGTGAAGATCAAGTGTTTCCGAGAACTTTTATTGAAAAACCAGTAAGTACAAAATAATTATAAGATGTAAGGCTCTCATTTAACCTGGAAAATGTGTAATTCTGTAAGTTTGTTTATAAGTCAAATCCGTTTTTCGGTATTCCTTATATTGTGAAGTTATTTTTTCAAATATTTAGTTTACAACTCGTTTGTTTGTAAACATTATCGCTTTTTTTGGAATTCAGCCCTCACAGTTCAGGGTATAAAGCTTATCATGGTGATAGTTGGTAATGATTACATTTTAGACTTCCGTGTTATTTAGCTAACTAGTTTCCACCGAAAAAGACGTCTATTTGAATTAACGGTATCACAAAATACTTTCAGAGTAGAAAATAACAAGAGTTTAGATGTTTGATGACCGTTATCGATACCATCGAAGTTCACTTCTTGTGATACGTGTAAAAAGAATCACATTGGCAGTTGTTTTTGTGAGGGTGGTCTCAGATCCCAGTCGACAACTGCTTGAAACCAGTTACACTTAACATTTTCTGAATAGTTCTTTATATGTTGTTACCGTAGTTTTTAAACCTTACTTCAGCAACGAAATTAACTGGGATTAAATATGGTATGCTGTTTTTAGGGCCGGCATTTTCTAACACTGCTGCTGTCATGAGACAGCCGGTGTAGGTTCAGGTCGTTTAGTATTAATACCTCACTGCCATACACTTCCAGCACAATCGAACAGTAAATTTATTACTGTTAGACTTGCCGCTTTCTATCCCACTTTCTTTACATAGTATGACTTAAGGGAATTAGTATTTTGTCCAATATTTATTGGTTCATCCGTCCAACAGTCGCGTCAAAGTAGCAGTTACGGTTTGGTTACCTGTGTTTTATTAAATATAATTGATCTGACATAAATGTTATCTATTGGATTCAGTATGCAGTTTTATTTATATAGTGGGTTATCTTGT
Organism: Schistosoma japonicum; assembly: GCA_025215515.1. Lineage (NCBI taxonomy): Eukaryota > Metazoa > Platyhelminthes > Trematoda > Strigeidida > Schistosomatidae > Schistosoma > Schistosoma japonicum. Next base: position 43,345,083 of record CM046069.1, on the reverse strand, counting down.
GTGTTTTCTATTACTTTAACATCTTGGTCAGAATAAAACTCCATTTAATCTTCTGTTGTTCATTTGACCATTAGCGTTAACTTCTATAGGGTGATTCGCCAGAGGCATTCAAGATTGTACCATTCAGCCAGTTCAAACATATTCGCTGAATATTATCGCTGTCGTTAATACCCAAAATATGACTCACATCTAAGTATGCAAATCTGTTATTGGCACTTGATTTATACTAATTAATAGATAACAGCTGGTATTACTTTGTATTTATTAAATAATTGTGAATTCATGAAAATAACTGCCAATTGAATAATACTGGTAATATCTTTTAGTTGAATGTTTAGATGCCAACTTGGCAATCTCTCCCTAGTCCTCAAAACGTTGCTATTCTTGAACGTCAAACAGAAAAATACAAGTCAGGAATTAAGAGACTTCGAAGCTTAGTTCGTATACAGAAGAGATGTTTGCTAGGTCAGAAACGATATTATTACGAATTTCTTTGGAAACGATGATAAAATTAATAGCATACTCAGTAACTGTTTAATCATGAAGATGAATGCAATTTATCATTTATTTTAACTTTCTCGATAGTTTATAAAATTCATCTATAACTCGAAGTATTTTTAGCATTTACTTTGGTTTCAATGACGTTTTTGTGTTAGGGGCTTTTAACACAGTGTTATACTTCGCAAAGGTTTCCTAACTTTATTTCAGCAACTATGTTGGAAAATCGACTGTTAGTTAGTATCTAGTGAGTCACGGCTTTTAAATGTCAGGTTTTTACCTTTTCTCTTATATGATAAACACTAGGACCATTTCAACAAGAAGTTGGTTTTGATAATGTTTTCCAGAATAAAGCCATCCAGCTCAACACAACTAAAAACTTCCACAGATCACTACACTCCTTCATTATGTTTTATGTCAAGTATTTTTTACAATATAACAATTATAAAATATTTTCATTATCTGGATTTTTCATAATGATATTCTTGATAGGGATTAACTAAACAGTTTTAAGGAACCATTACAGGAATGATGCGATATATATTAACTTATTTTCCGTATTCAGCTCTTTGACTCTGCTGAAATTCAAGAACGTTTTCCAGAATGGTCAGGAATAGGAATGATTAGTTTTATTGCGGTATCACAACGTTTAGCTGATCAAATTGAGTAAGTAGATCGTGAGTAGGAACAATTTTCTGTTCCATTTTGTTACATTATTTGCGTTAAATTTTTTATTGTTCTCTGTTGATTTTGAAAAGTAAAATTATAATAAAATCGAGAAAGTTTGTATACATTTTTCATACAGTGTGAAATCCTTTTGCATGAAGACAAGGGAAGAACTGAACAGCTCTTTTGTTTTAGTATTTAACTCATTTGTATTTCACATAAACGTTTAGCTACAAGCACAGTAGATAGAGTTACAGTCTAGAAATTCATATTTTCAACTAGTGCCACTTATTACTACTGTATTATTTCAATCCTGTTTTTTGTGTTTTGTGCAGAGAAGTGTCTTATTGGTTTAATCACTTGGTTTTCAGCTAGTCGATCGCTGTGTTTAACTTCATTTTACCTAATTTGGTAATATCAGCTGGATAGTGTCAGCTTTTCTTACATAATATCACTTCATATGTAAATGAACTTAATTATTTGCAGCTTTTCTAACTAAGGCGAGTACCACACTAAGACGAAACAACTGTCCAGTGCTCCCTGGTACCCTACTAACATCAATCTGTAACGTATTCAACCAACTAAAAATGCATCTGTTATATTCTACTAATAGAGTATACTACTATTGAGTAATATGGATATGTAGATGAAATAATCATTTTCACATTGGTAATTGTTATGTTAAACTTGTAGATCATGATTTTTTTAGTGTAATGTTTTCGTTTTACTGATGACATGTTGCTCCGAAAGTAGCCATGTCACCTAAAATTCACTTACATCTTTTATAATTTACGAAATAAATCTTTAGATCAGGTGTGAATTAAGAAAAAAACGAGGACTAGTGAATCGTGAAAAGCTGCTTATTGAGATCTTAATTGTAGTAGAACTAATTTTACAAACTTAATTCAGCGTTACAATGTTTCGAATGTGTTTGCATTATTCTAAACGTATTGCATGATATGTCTGTTTATTTTTTTGAAAATGCAGTACACTCAGGCAGAAGAATTTAGAAGTGGTAATAACTAATTAATATAACAAAATCGGTTCGTAAAATTATCACTCAGGCATTTTGAAAAAAGTAAAAAGGGGCGAAGAAATATATTTATATTTTATTTTAGTTGGATTGTGACTGGCAAGTAGAATTCAGGACGCGCGTTTCGTCCTATTCGGGGCTCGTCGATTGGATGTATTTGCATCCCAATTTCGATGTTCACAGTGGGATTCAAACTCAGTCCGTTTCGTGCCAAACGCCACCGCGTTCACCACTAGACTACTAGGTCCAGACAGTCACACTTGTGCAACCTGCTCACAGGTATTAGGATCCTACTTGCCAGTCACAATCTAACTCAAATAATACTTATGAATAATCTCTATATCGAGGAAATTCGCTCAGGATGCACATGTGGCATCAGAGACTGACCAGCTTTAGTTCATAACAAATCAGCAGGAAGATTCATGTTCATACTAATATATATTTTCATTTAGTTTCCTAATTATTAATAAGGGCAGAGTTGCTGAAATAACCTTATTCCCGTATATCTCTCAGTTTAACTGTAGTTGTGAAGTTAATTACATTAGGCGCATGATGAGGCAGAGTTCCTAAATATCATCCAACTGAGTTAAATGATGGGGCACTGCTTTCAATAATAAGATTTTTAATTTAATGTCTAATTTATACGATGTATCAACCGGGTGTATTTTGAACAAAAATACTATGTATCAATCCATTCATTCGATAATTAATGCTTTCGAATATTATAATTATCTCATTTATCCTGATGTTTTGATTGCACTGTTAAATGTCCATAATTGTTTACATAAAAAGACTATATGTATTTACTTCGAGCCGTAAAAAGCTAATTGAAAATAAGTACTTCTCTGCTCTCTTAGTCGCATTTACGCAAAGGTTTGTTGAAAATTTTTAGTTCCTCATAAAATCGATCAGTTACTTGAAGGAAGAGAAAAGGGTTGTCAGTTTATCGTGCGTTACATTACCTAGGACTATTGACTAAAATTATTTTATTGAGTTCAAATAGGGTGTTCAAACGCACTGAACTTGTACAACAGTAGTCAGTTGTATTTCACTAACCACTGGAGACGCTGGCGGAAGATCATTAATTTATGTTTTGAGAAGTAATGGTTCTTTTAGTTAAGTATATTTCATCAAACGTTGTACGTCTTTCAAGTCGAAGAACTCATTATTGGGTATTGTTAATAAATTATTTTTCTCACCTGAAAGCTTATTCATGTTGAAACTAGACTAAGTTATCGCTAAATACGCTGTTAAGCATTCATCTACCTACAGATAATTTATAGACAATCATTTGTAATTTTGAGCCATTGGAAATATGGGGAGAGGTGGGAATCCTAGCGACTGGACCAACATCCGACTGATAAATTTTCTTCCACAAACTTAATTAAAACATCTGATTTACAGGCTTTCTTAGTATTTATTAGTACCTGACTAATTATTTAGTAAAACTGCTTGCAAATGACATTTGAAGGATGAAATATTTATGTTGTGTTTATTTGAAATTATTCCCTATTCTCTTATTGTCAATTAAAAGTACTTGAAATTAGCGAGCAGATACTTCCCCAGAGAGATTGAGCGATATATCTTTAATTCATTTAACAAGTAGTATGCACTAATACTAGTCATTTCCTCACTTCTATAAATCAGTTAATGAATAATTTATTTTCTGTGTACATTAATTCTCTGTTATATTGTTCCATGTTCAACTCCCTCTCTTTCAGCTTTAATTCATCCTCTATCTTCTTGTCTTCTTCACATCTTCCGTTATATACTGTCAAATTCTTTATTATTTATTTTTACACCTATTTCCGTAGGGTGAAAATAAAATTCACGCACACACAAAGAAAATTGTTCTGTTACTTGAAAACTAGTCTTCACCAAACCTATTACTACTATGAATGTTATTCCATCGTACGAATTATTCATTTCTCATGGATGATAAATTGTCACATTAGTGGTTAATTTGTCTGGCTTTATGCTCATTAGTTACATTATGTACATTTTCCAAATGAAGTTGATGCATGTTTTGTTGTGTCAACTAGTCGCTGTTTTAGTAATGTTTGGTTTTATAAAATATGTTTGTTCAGTGAGGGATTCCTTCCCAACAAATTCATTTTCATAGTGATATATATATATAAAGTTCAAGACTGGCTGATCTCTTAATGGCGAGTATTGGAAGGAACACTGTGAAAACTGCAATTGATAAACTGTCTTTGTATAAGAGACATGCTGACAAAATTTGTAATATGTAGTGAAAAGTTTAATGTACAAAGTATGCTGATGTCTCTTAATAATTGCTACCTATCACTTAAGTTTACGATGGGACATTAGTATAAGTCAAAATTGCGATTTCTTGATATCTTATGAAAATAAGTGATGAAGCAGTTTGAAGATCGATTTATGAAATCCAATATAGAGCGAATAACTTACAAATTTTCACTGTTGGCTTCTGATAACGTATAAAGTTAATCTTTCTCTTTCTCTAAGCACTCATTATGCAAGAATTCATTCTTTCGACAAATTAGAAGGCAAACTATTAATGCTGAAGTCTACTTTCATTTAAAAGATGATACCAGCATGATGTGCATTTAAATTTGCTGTATATTATGAAAACTATTTCTAATTTTAAACTTGAGTTTTATATCCAAGACACATTTTTTAAATCCCTTCGTTTACTATGGCCCTAGTTCTCGTTAAGCTTCTTAAATTTTGTTTATACATTTCCTTCTCTTATGGTTACATGAATGCTTTAAACTATGGTCGTTATTACTAGTAACAAATATACTTATGAATTGATCTATGATTTGTCACATATACGATTGTACAACTATGAAAATGAATTCAATTTAACGAGATCTTGGTCGAATAAATTTACTTTATTGTATAAGATTTTTAAACGGAAGTTTCAACTTATTCATGATTCCACTACATATATGTACCTCCATCTAAGAAACGTAAACTTTAAGACGAAGAATCCGTATCCTTCTACGGGAATAGGACAAAACAATAGTTTATATCGATAAATATACGTTTCGTTGGCGTAATGAAGAAATGGAGTTAAACTAAAATGTGTGCCCTATACATTCCGAACAATCTGATCACGAAATACTATCCTAAGTTTACTGAAACCACATTCTGACTCCACATTTAAGCCTTCATTATGTTAACCTCACGTTAGATGACGCAACAGTTCTTACTAGCCAAGACTTTATGACTTCGTGCCATCGATTTCTTTTCAAAAAACGGGCGTAGTGTCGCAACGTGGTCATTCATTTGACCTCACTCAGACAATGTTGAACGTAGTGATCTAGTCGCTTTGGGTGTAATACCAAGTTTGAGAACAGAGCAATCACTTCGTGGATTGATTCCTGCATACAGTCGCTTTTGTGCTATCTTATCGGCTATAAGTCAGAAGGATGGAAACATATATTGTTTCATTTTCGTTGTTTTTCCATGTACACCCTCTGACTTCAGCTTTGGTGACGGGTAACATGAACTTTACAGATTTTTCTGATTTCTCTCAAAAAGCTAAACACTTAGACGTATTACTCATTGCAGATGACTTTAATATCCACACTGGTTGACACTTAAAGAAATATTTTGGTGTTTCATCTCAGTGAACAAACAGTGTAACCACCTGGTACAATTCCGCTCCAATAACTATTCATTTCAGCAGACACTAAGTATAATTAGAGACATTATCTCTGCGTTCAATAATGAACTCAAATAGATATATCGTCATGATTCATCGTTTCAGTCTCATTTGACTACTCACTCATCCTAGAGTACATCTTTTTACTTTATTGTGCTAAAATGCGAACACGCGTTTGCCGTCATTTTATTAGAAGCGGAAAAATCACAGGGATGCTCGTTATGTCTAATCTTAACGTTAATAAAGTCAAGAGTGAATTCTAGGATCAGCTGGCAGCTGTGGGAACGACAAAGATATTTATCAGTTACTACAATCAAAAAGCTTATGAAAAATAAGTATATTTCAACGTTGTATATTGATGGACTCTCAGAAATGCTGTGATGATGCGTTTGAGAATGTAAGAAGGAAGTGGGGGCCAAATTAAAGCATTTCACCAATCCACTAAGTCACTAGCTATTGAACCGAGTCTTGCTAGTATATCCAGACCATTTGGCTCAAGTCCGCGCTATAGTTGTATAGAATGGTTGGAGGCTCTTGGTGATGTGACTCCAATTCAATCACAGTAGTACGAGCACATTCATCCTTTATCGTCCCTTAAATCCGTAGCTTGAAATTATTTTATAAATTTCCACGAATTAATTCTTGTCATCTATATCCCGAGTCCTAACTACATCTCACATTTTTCTAACCATGTTTCCAAAATCTAGTATTTGTTTACTTTCAGTAACATTTCTTATATTTCAACTCGTTTACTATTCGTATTGTTGATATCCTTTTGCTGCTGGTGTTGTTGTCTAGTAATAGTCACTAATAAATAAAGTTATTCATAACACATTAACCGATTAAGTAGTAATACCAACTTCATATTTTTTGCTGTACCTCATGTTGAAGTAATTTTATCAATCGTGTTGTAATATGACTAATGGTCTGCGTGACTCAACTTCGTATAGACTGTTTCCAAGTTAGGTTCAAGGTAGTTACCAAGATACTGCTTAATGCTGGCTATTACTCGTCATCAAACTGTATCTAAAATCTTGACGGAGCTGATGCTTCCTGAGAGATATGAACTTGAGTCACCTGTTTACACGATCTTATTCATCATCACTAGTGTGTTCTAGCCTGTATGTGACCTCTCATATGGCTGAGATATTTTAATTGATTTACCACCGGTTATCGATTGTTGTCGTGCTTGTCTGACACAATATTAGTCCAATTGTGTGGATGAAGTTGCCATATGGTCACTAGCCTAAATAACTTTACCATATAATATAAAGTGTTGTTTTGCCCCATGTTCAGATCACAAATATATATATATATATATATATATATATATATATATATATATGTCCGTATGTATAATACAGATGATACGATATTTAAACATCTATATTTTGTGCCCATGCAATGTATGTTTTACTACTTGTTCGACGAATACTTTTGTGCCAATTAATGTTATTTGGACTTTGGATACATTGCGATTTGTTGCCTGCCTTCGATAATAATAATTAAACTTTTGTTCTAAACTATGTTATTCTTTCCTTGTGAGCATCCCATTTTATTCAATAATCGCGTTAAAAATTCTCGCATTTCAACTGTTTCTTCCTAGTCCTTTCGAGAAGACAGTTCGGCTACATTTTTATGGATAAGTAGCATCAAATATTCTAAAATTTTGCGAATCAGACAAAATGTTATGCACTATATTATTAAGTATTTCTGTATGTTTACTCCATTTGTAATGGGATATCTATGTTTCGTTTTTGTAATCACCTGAAGGCATACTGTACATAGACCTCGTGACCAAGAGGAATCTGGTGATTGTCAATCGAATTGGCTAGATCCATCTGCACTAAACGCTCGACATTCTGGACAAAGCATCATATCACAAGTAAGATTATATAAAGGTTATATATATATATATATATATATATATATATATATATATGTAAAGTTTGTTCGTCGTTTTTAATATTATTCGCAAAATCACTTAAAGCCATAGGACACCTAACTATTGCCATCCTTCAATATAGGATTCTCTTGCGATGACTATTCACAACCTCATTGAATATCTCGTGTAGAATTTCAATTTTTCTACAACATGCATTACACTGTTAAGAATTTGAGCTGGAGTAACGTGTTTCATATTTTTAAATTTAATTGATTCGATTTATTCCAACATTAATTCCCCTTTGGGATATTGAAACGTTTTCTGTAAGTTAGAAATTAGTGAATAAGTTGATTTTTCCCCACTTTTCTTAGAGCTTTTTCATTTTCTGTTATTGACTGGTTTTCCTCCAAAGTGTATTGCCTCTATATTTGCACTGAGTTTCAAGTTTGTAGTAAAGTGGGGTTGTTGCCAACAATAACTTTACGTTTCATCTTATTCGGTAACTGTCAGCTGGATGTTTTCACAATGAGACATGATCTCTGTAACTATTTTTTTAAAGGACATTCCATTATCCAGTGATCTAATCCACTTGGCTATTTACTTACGCGTTGGGTATTGATTTATTTGTGTTTGTTGTTCTTTGTTGATATTAAGAATTGCAATAGATCATATGAGTCCCAGACATACCACCGTCCAACTGTATTGGTGCCACGTTTGAAAAAAATCATGTATATATTAATAGACTTTTAAAATCTTTTTACTTGAATTTATAGGCCAGAGGATTGCTTCTAATTTTAAATAATATTGAATGGGTTGCATGTCGTGCAAACTATCGTCTTCTAAATCTATACAGGTCGTTAGGTTATGTTTCAGCTGATCGATTACAAGCTACATTAGATGGAGCTTGGGAAGAAGGTCGGAAGGATATTTGTTCAAGATATGTGAAGTTGCGTGGTGAATGGTTGTGTTCACCACTTCAGTCATATTTATCGAATCTTCTGCCGTCCGCGAGGTACAGCGGGATTAAGAAGAAGTTTGACATATATTTGATAAATGGTATGTTATGGTTGGTCTACAAATTGTACATTTTCGTTTCACTTGACACATCTTGTTTCTCTTTTATCGTTTTGCTACATAATTCTGCTAAAATGATCAGTTAAATTCACTGAAGCAATGTGTTTGGCTATGAACAAAATTGTATCTAAAGGTTAGAGATATAACTTGGGTGCCTTAACCGAAGTAGGCGGGACAAGGCACGAACCTGTGGTATAAGGATCAGAAGTTTAATGTCTTCACCACTAAGCTAACTCTTCATTACGGAAAGTTAATGTCCTGTTTGCTTATGACAGATGAGTAAGGCTGTATAACGTTCTTAAACGTACATATGTTATTTTAATTGTTACACTGCTCAGAACAAGAAATTTAATCAAATAGACCATTGTTCATAGTCAAGAAATAATTTAATTTTATTGGGATTAAGTAACAAACTATTGGATGTGAAGTTTAGTCCCTAACCTGTAGATTAAGTTTAGAGTAGATATTATTCTTACATCTCTTGTATAGTATAGACACTCAAAAGTTCAATTTTTTGGCAAAAGGAATTGTGTTTTAGAACACATTTCCTGTTATAGGACCCTTCAAAATGTCCCGTCTTAGGTGTACCACTTGCATTATTTTCTTTCTGTAAAATATTGTATCAACCAACTTTCACAAACTTTATTTGTCTACTTGTTTTCTCGTTCATTAAAAAAAAACCATTATATTTTAGGTTTACAAAGTTCACTACAAGAAGTTTTAGCAAATTTGTCACATATCTATTCTGAATTAATTTTACTTATTGGGTTGAAATCAATCCAGTCGTCATTACCATTTCAAAATAATTCCGTTACTGGTACCAATGGTGCACAGCCAGTTTGTTCAATTAATATTCAAGGCATATTTCTTCAAATTATTGAATATGTTATTCAAAATATACATGATCGTTTAATGTAAGTTCTGTTTTGTTAAAATAATGATAAGTTTTATATGATCATAAAACTGGAAGAAAATGTCAAGCCTGCTGATCTAGTTGTTGGTCTTCACCAACAACCGCCTTTCTCAGTGTATGATATTGACTCGCATAGAGGGAAGGTAGACCATAGTTAAGTGATGAGGGTGAACCAAATCAAGGTGTTAAGTTAGTTCCTGAAGTCATTGATTGTTGGTACTGACTACCTGGTTAGGGCACATGCGATATGTTCGAGACATTTTGAGGCATGGTTGAAAATTTATCACACTATATCAAGTTTACTCACTGTTTGTTTTCTTTTTCATCTTTTTTTCCATTATTTCTTCATACATACCTTCTTGTTCATTTTTACTGAATTATATTTTCCTATTTGTCTTTCTATCTTGTCGTGTTTATGTCGTATGGCGACATTAGCTAATGCATCTATGTGTCATATTCCACATAATTTGTGATCGACTTAGATTTAATGATGGCATTCGTATTTAAGAAATTAACTCCATAGTTTAATTACACTGAATCATTTATAAATATTTCATATCTGGGATGTTTGTGGCATTAATCTTCTAACATTTACCAAGCCAAAATATATTTTTTTACGCACTACTTAGAAAATAGGAACACGTTGGTGTGAGAACGAACACCTGCACTGAAATCATATGATTTTATCGCTTACCAATAGAAAATTAAAACTTAAACAATGGCCCTAGTTATATGGTTTGTTGTTCATCAATAAGAAAAAACAAGGAAGTCCTCGCTATTCGACACATAATAGCTTTGTAATTTGGCATATAACCAAGCCCAGATAATTAAACATTTTGTTTTTTTACTTTCTATGATCTAGTGAATTTATGATGCTACTTGCATCAAAGAAGGCTTTGCTTATTCTGCGTGTTGGTAGGATATTAAAATGTATGGAACCATGAGTGTCTACATTCCAGCTCAAATTAATCCACATAATATTTAAATTACCTGAAAAAGAGCATGCTGTTTAACCGAAATCGTCATGCAGTACTAAAAGCCAATTCATTAGACAACATATAGAACCTGTTTCAAAGTCCTTAGTTGTCGTATTGGTTATATTTTGAGTTAGTGTTTTGTACATACAACTACTTGATTACTAATTAATGAATGGTTAATGAAAGACCGGTTAAATTATGTAAATAATCATGTTATAACATCAAAGTGCAAAATATATCCCATGCGTACACGTACGTGGACCTAGAACACCAGTCTTTTTGAGATTTTATGCAGTCACTACAAAAACATGTCAACGTATAAATTGGTATTTTATAATACATTTATACAATTTTAACGCTAGTCGCATATTATTTACCATACTTGGGTATATCAGTTACATTTAAGTGAAATTTTAATAATGCGATAACTGTAATAACATCGAATAGTAAATGTACATATGTCTGAAAAACATATGAAGTATACTACTCATAACTTAAATCACATCAAATTATCCAATTTTCAGAACTGACGATCAGTTAATTTACATCTTTCAAACGCTTTCACTTGTTTAAGTCAATTTATTCATCCGGTGATTTCTGACATCCTTGACTTTTTTTATGGTTATTCTGACTTTAAAAGAACAGCATATTAATGGACTTTTGAACAGATAGAGAAAAAGATATGACTTTACGTTATCTGTAAGTTGCTTAAATATACACAAAATAATATGATTCAGAAGAAAGAATTTCAAAATAGAACAGGAAATTAAAAGATTTAAATACAATGTACTGCTAGCTTGCACTTGTTATTGATTTATCCTTCCATGTTTGGAAGTCTTTTTCAATGTATATTTGATTTTTTTGAGTTATAAATCTGAAAAAGGAATACAGTATTTTGATGAATGAAACATTTCAATCTATAATATAAAGCAAAATTTGTACATTCGTACCACTTGGATTCATCACAGATTAATGCTGGTAGGGTACCATTAAAAGCCAGAGAAGGACTGGACAGCTTTTTCGTTCTAGTACCAATCTCCACAAATAAACTTCAATTTAATTGCAATAATCAGCTCATTAGTGACTAACGTTAGGATGTTCCTGATGTTCTAGTAAGAAGTTGTGACTGGTTGAGTTCTCATTTGTCGGGGGTGAGACGGTTATCATCGATGACAATCAATTCTACCAATCGATACCGACCAGCCCAGTGGTGCAGAGGGTTAGATGTTCGTCACCCTGGAAATCGTGGGTCCTATCCCCCTGGCGGAATAGAGAATGCGCACTGCTGATGGGTCCCTCTCTAGGACGAAATAGCTGTCCAGTGCTCTCTGGGAATGGTGATAACCAGATTTGTCTAAAATCTTTTCTGATTTATGAGTTAATTTATTTGGTTTCTATGTAGCGGCTACCACTTGTTCGAAATCTTTTAAATTTGTGGTGTTTGGATAATTAATTACTATTGTGAGAAGTATATTTCGACAAGATATTTGGTTGTTTGATGAAAATAGAGATTGTCATACATAATATATACATTACTTTTAATTATCTATTGGTATTTCCTTTGCCTTTCCTGATCAATGTTGGGTGTAGGCTTATTTCCCTTAGTTGCCTTCAATTCTCATATGTATAATGATCAGGCTTTGCACCTTTCCACTTCGCAATTCACTTCATAGGGTGCTTACTGTTTCCATTTTCACGCGACGTTCCACTACCTACTACTTATGAACGACCTTACAAATAGTATCCACCACACTCATCTGCCATACAGTAGGTTTTGTCCAATCTGGGAGTTGTTCATAACATCGAATCTCAGCTATTTTCTTCAATAAAGACGTTAACAGTCTTTTGGTGATGAATTGTCTTTGCTACTGATTGACTAAATCGCTTAGCTTTTAATCACCATGTCAAACGTTTTATCTCCGCTTTACTTCGGTTTAAACATCCAGGCGGTATCACTTGGATCTAAAGTATGGCTTAAATCCGAGTATACAAGGCTGTACTTGGTAAAGGGATTTATAATAATACCAATAGAGACGGTTGACTAACTTAGTTACTATTCCGAACCACTCTCGATAAAACAATATCTAGACATAAATTTTCAGTAGTTCTTAAAATATTTCGTTTCAAGATGCATTTCAAATTCTTATTGATTTTCATCTAACATATCTAAAAACTCCCATCTTGTGAGTTTAGATCTTACTGAATTTAAATTCATCATAATCTCTTGACTTTATCTGCACTGTTATTAATGTATATTTGTATGCGAGTCTAAGAATTAGCTCACCAGTTAAACAGTTCTCACTGTTTCATTGTGTGAACAGAAAAACTGATGATTTCCACGATATTTTTATTTGTTAGGATCTTATGTTCATCTTCATTTCATCTTGCCGATGTATGGCAAATTTGACTACCTGGCGTGTTATTTAAACATACTGTAAATTCATTTGAACTAGGATTCGGACATTCCCGACCCTATACATCTGAATAGCCTTACAACTTGTCGGATAGCCGAAGTCCAATTGTAGAAAATGCTGGGCAGTAGTGTAACGGTTAAAATATTCCACTATCTACTGGTTTATTGCTCGTTCAAACACCACTATTTCTCTTTCTTTGTAGGCTTCGCAACCTCTCGTAAATAAATAGAGTGTACTTTATTCTTGGTAAATAAATTACAAGTTTGTAAAATAAAATTAATGATGTAACTTTTAGTAATATTATTTAATCAATAATTCATGTTCTTTTCGAGTTCAATGGAAGTAGTTCTTGTCGAAATAGTAGACTATTACATTTTATATCTTATAGTGTCAAGTTTTCAACAACTTTTCTATCCGAATCGGTATCAACTTGTAAAGTACGATATATGTAAACTAGTTTTTAAAAGTATCATAATTTACATTGTTCATTGTCTATGCACAATAAGAAAGGAATCTATTATTCAAACGTCAACTATTTATCAATCTAATTGTCATGATTCACTTTTAATTGACTCACATTATGTTCGTTTAGCTGTGATTTTACTTCTCTTCATTTTATAGTCATGCGCTTGGTAAAAGCGAGATGAATGAATTCTGTGACATAAATGTAGATGCATTTTGAAATGCGCTGTATGAATTTTTCTTATCTTTGGATCGTTTTTAGATTACAAACACTTTTATTCTCGTATAATTTCGTTAATGATCGTAATCAAGGAAATAAAATTTAATATGTGAACAAGAAAGTTCATTAGTGGGAGTTCCAGTTCAAATAAAAATATGCCCAGAAATGTTTTCTTTTCAACTGAAGATCATCTTTTTAATTGTTTATCAAAAAACTACAACCTAATCGCCACTAGGTTTCACTCAAACTACTGAGTTGCACCATCTTTTGGATTCTAGCCCAGAAATCGTGATGGATCCACAGGACCAGTCCTATGCAACTTTTCTGAAGTGATAAATCGAATGAATGCATTGTCTGTAGACTCGTCATTTGATATTTTGACTAGTCCTTGTAATTTTTTGTTTATCAAACGTGAAACATGTGATCTTGTGTGATTTCTTTTTCACATCTACTTTTATGTATCCGTCATTCGCTTATCGGTATTATTGACAATAAGGCTTATTTATCATGGTGTTCGTTTGCTTTTTATGAAAATTAAATTAGATATGTGATTTCAAATCCATTAACATACTGGTATTTATACAAAATTATGAAGTGTGATGTTGAAATAATAATAATAATTGTCATTTGTGTAGATTAGGTCAAATAGTTTTGTTTGTCAATCATAAAATTTCTCAAATTATTCCACTTTTTTTCAAGATATAAGAATAACATTCCCTGTAAACTATCATATTTTTTGTTTTGTCAAAATATCTTACTAAACCTACGTTTTCATAGAACACATAACGACTTATGATGTCAAATTCGATAATACAGTTAGTAAATAAGTACTAAAGGTATTTGTCAATAGTATCCATGTCTTATTATGTAAGTATTCTATTAAACAATCGTGTTATTACTCTAGGTTACTGATACATTACGCATACTTACGATCGGCCTTAACTGTTTTCTTTCACTGGAGTAAATTACTTCACTAATATTTGTGTCCTGTTTAACTCAAGTAGAAATTTTTATAAATAGAACAATTATCAGAGCAATATCAAAGAATTCATATGAGAAGTGCATGTAAGCAGATTAAAATATTAGTCATCTTATCGCGAAAATGAAAGTATACATTTTCTATGTGAAAATGTGTAAGTCGATTCCATGTCTGTTAATATAGTGGGTACTGAATTTAGAATGATATGAAGAATAAGTCAGTGATTCATATATATCAGCATTTATTAATATTCAGAATTGAATTTCGGCCAATTTACTGACTGTTTGAGCTCAGTGGATAATGAATTCACGCCTAAATCGAAAGATACGTCAACGGTTTCAACTTTTGGTTACTATAATCGTAAGGACTCCAATTAGGTTTTTGACATCTATCGTTATTACTTAAGCCATGGTCTAGTACCACTTTCTTAACTATTTACTTGACCTTTTTCGCTCTTATTTACTTAAAGTGAACATGATATATCGAATTGGTCAAAATTAGCACAATTACAGTTGACTTTGGATATGAATACGATTAAATTAATTGTACCTAATCAGTTATTTACAAATGAATCGAATAAACTTTTATATGAAATATGCTCCCGTTTCAAGATCAAAATATCTCCAGAATTCAGTCAGTTAGGAAATGAAGAATCAAAGTAGGCAGGATTTATGTTTTATTATTATTATTATTTATTTATTTAATATATCCCAGATAACCAATTACTACTTTATGTATTACTGAACTTTTAGTCAATATTTTGTGGGTTTAGTGTGAAGCTACTAGTCTATTTACCTTAAAGCATTTCTGGACATTCACAATTATGTTCATATTTATAGATCGTTATTGGATAGGAGGGTATTCGATAACTGATACGACTACATACTAGTACATTTCAGTTTTTATAAATCAAAAATCTTGGTATCAGTCTTCCTGTTTCATGAAAAGGTTCAGATTATGTCCATATTTCTAACTTGCTTTATATTGTCTCAACAAATGGAAGTTGTCTCTAAAGCATACAAAATTAATCATTTTACCATAGTGAATAGTTTATTTTTCGGGTACTTTGAAAATAGTCATAATTATGTAGAGTTATTGTCAATTGTTGACAAGCTACTTCGTTTCACCTATGTGCTGTGATAGCTAGGAATCGTCATCACGGCATGCTGAAATCTTGAAGCGACTGACGCTCTCTCTCTCTGTGAAGTTTGAGATACGATTTGCGACGTACTAACTGACCTACTCAGGTTGCAACTGACTTCTCGTGAGATAACAATATTTAGATCAATCACTGAATAGTGACCATATTAATGTTTGTTTATTCGTTAGTACCAGTTGAAGTCTAACTGTAAAATGTGTTTATTACTGGGACAAGAAATCGGTGGAATTCTTTTTATGATGGTTTGGTTAGTAACAGATGATAATGTTTTAAAGTATTTTAGCAAAATAATATCATCATCTATTTGTTATTATTTCCTGACCGCTTTTGAGGCTAATTGCTTTGAGTTAAGTTAATCAAGAACATTTTTAGCTCAAATATTTCCTAAAGAGGAATTCTGCTTTATTAATCACTTCATTTACTTGTAATTTGCGCTATAAAATTTAGAGTTTTAAAAGCGATATTTACTAAGCAAATTAATATATTTAGAAAAGTTAATTTTTTCAGCTTTTGGGCTGGCTACTAGTTCGTGTCTCAACGCAGTTGAGAAACACCGTATATTTATTTATTTTTGAGTGTCGATCTTTATAGGCAAACACAAGTTACAATATCATATACTATCATAAATTGTTTCGTTTATCCGTATTTACTTACGATCTACTCCTCGGAAAGATCTTTAGTAGCCACCAAAGTACTGTTAGTGTGTCAACCGATCAGCATCCCTTGAGAATTTTTATTGGAGTTCTGAAAAACGGTTACATAAATTCCCATAAATACTCAAACGTTTTTTCGGATTAATTTCCAAAAGTTAAGCTATTTCCACACTTTCAACTCCCGTTCAATGCGAATGATTTCTGAGAACTTGGAAGCGCTTAATATTTAGTATGTAAGCGTTTAAATATAAGACTTGTTTATATATTTACTTATATTATATTGTTTTCAAAATTTCAGTTTGCTGAACATCAATATTTCTCGTAACTTTTCTCTTACTCTCTTCGTTTTACTTTTAGACATTTATCAAAATTACTTGAAAGAGAAAAGATGAAGATGCGTGTGTTAATTAATGGTTTATCAGCCCTTCAATCAAAACCACGTGTATCAATGGTTGAAGAATAGCATCATTGTGATTTTCCATAGTTTCTACCACCATGCATACCTTCTGAAATGAAGGGGCGGGGTCGATGATTATCTTTTCCTTACTATTGTTTTTATTAAGAATGCTATATGCATAAATTATTATTAAACTTGTTATTTGTCCTTACCTGTATATGACAATTGTATCAGTGAAAAATAAAACTGTTTTTGTTAAGTAAATTTATTGTATAACCTGCTTTTGTAAAAACTATAGACTGAATAAATTCTGTTTACATAGATCAGTTTACTGTAATCCTTCAAGATATTTTATTTTAGCGTTACAATAATTTGTAAGCCATTAAATTTTTCTATTCTTGGATTTAATCAATCTCTTTTGGGATATGAATATCCTAGATGGATTGCCTGAATGGCATATTTAGTTACGTGTTTTAATATAGCTTGATTGCGGCTAACAATAAGACCAAGAATATGCGTTTCATCATATTTGGAACTTATCACGTAACATTATTATTAAACACCTATTAAGTTGAAGAAGTGCGAATCTTCAACAACGTGCATAAGCGACTACTCCAGGAACGATTCAAAACCGTATAATTTGGTTGTATTGTTATTTTACTATCTAAACTGGTTAATTACGACATTTCTAACTATAATAAATGACTGGATAACGGAGTATAATTTGTTATACTTTATAGTATTTTACAACAGAAGAATTTTGTTGTAGTAGGTAATGTTTAGAGTCATTCACTATACATCAGTTGCCACGGTATGGCTGTCGCTACACTGTCTCGTCTGCACCACTCGCGTTTGTTCACATATGCATGACTTTAAGTGTTAATTTCCTTCAATGAGAACCAAAACCTTTCAAAGTTTTTTTGTTTCGTCGAAGTTCATGATTTTTTCTGTTTCTACTGAATATAGTGCTATTTCTAGTTTCTTTATTTCTCCAGAGGATTTGGAAATATCCTCTAAGCACACTTAAGTGTTTCTTCACCTTTACATTTATGTCTCACGATGTCTTCTACGTATACAATACTCTATTTGGTACATTTGTTTTCCTTTACACAGTTCTGTTGATTATTTATCAACATTATTGTCTATACTCTAAGATATATTAATAGTGTTCGGCTTTATGTGTAATAATGTAATAGCTATCTTCTATGTCATTTCTTTGTCTTTATCATCCAACATTTTGTTTAAATCAGATTTAATAATTGGAATTATTTTAGAAACAGATAACTCTTCATGTATGATTTGAAAGATTTTCCATCACATTCTTTAGACTTAAGGTTCTTTGCTTAACAGTTATCTTGGTTATGCTGGTATTCAATACTTTCACAATAGGCTAGTTTATTTCGATGTTGGAAATATTTTTTTACCAGGATTTATAATGAATGAATTATTTTCACAAATCTATTTACATTATAAATTGTATTCTAAATCAATAATAATCTGTGAATAGGTAACCATGTTATTGAATTTCAAAATGCATTGTATATAAGTAGTTTTTGGTCAGCTACATGTAGTGATATTGATGAGTGGAGTATTATTATTATTATGATTGGTAGTAGCATTAACAATAATAATAATGTCACTGATAACTTTTGACCCAATTCATAGAAAACTTTATTAGAAATATAGCGGTTCTTTTGAACTTTATAATGCAGTATAAAAATATGTACGATTGTACATTTATAGATATTACTGTGAAATAAATTTTCAGAACCAAAGATCAAAAGAATTTTTAAATATTTACTATGCGAAAAAAAGTATTCTCCAGGTGTTTGTTCATTAGAATGTTATTTTAGATTTACAAGATTTCAGTGAATGTGAGAATGAGCATTCAAAATAAGACAATAACAATCAGTATTAATAAAAGTAATGATAAATTATTACTAATTTAAACTGTATGGTTGTCTAAGAATTAATCTTTATTGATTATAGAAACGAAGTATTGTTAATATCAGATTTACATGATACAGACTATAATTATGTTATTAATAATTTTTACATCCGGATGTGTAATTATTATTCTTAGGTGTTCTTATTGGATTCCGTTTTATGTTTAACGTCGGGTGAATATGTAAGTAATTTGAGATGACTTTAGCCGGAATACTTGAATTTTATGACGATTATTTCTTTGTTACTTTTTAATTACTGCTTCGTGAATTTAATACGGTGGTGTATGTAAAATTAAATTAAATGATAAGTAACTAATTTCTAGATGAAATTCACAGTTTTAGTTAGGTGTGACTAAATTAATTCAACTAAGCTGATTATGTAACACTAGTAGCAATGAATAGTTGATGGTCGCTCATTATTGTAAACCGGCTGAATTTGGAAGTATACACCAATATGTACCAACTCGTCGGTGTGTCTTTAACGTTTCCTATACTAGCTTGATGATTTTCCATGATTGTCTCACTAATGTAATTTTATAGTACAAAACTGAGAATTCAATAATGTCTGCAACTTCTTACTAATAATCATGTGCTTTCTACCGACTACTTTGTATTATAAGTTAACAGAACTGTTATAAAAATTAGCAGTAACGATGACAATTTTTATTTGACAAATAAAGTTTTATATTTATAAATCATTAGACAAGTGTAGATATTTTGTTATTACTGTCTTGTTTGACTAACTTTCTTTTACGCTCATCATTCAGCGAAAGCCTTCGAATATAAATATCTAAGTATAAGCTTTACTGTGGAAATCAAAATTTATTTTCCTACTGTAATTGATCATTATAATTTACTGCTTTGAGTTGTGGTCATACATTTACAACTGCTAGCTAACTGATTATTCATTATGTTGACAGCTTTTACATGCTAGTTAAGTGTTTAGTGTATAAAAGAATCCTCATTATCCTAAATGTGACTGGAGTCATCGGCAGCTATGATTAATGCACTGATCCAATCCAGCTCGATCCACTATGCTGAATGAAAAGCACAAGTATAACAAACGACAAGGCCTAAAATGAAGTTTTTTCGTGAGATTTACTCTCTACCAGGCAGCCTTCACCCATTAAATGTAAAAGAAAATATTGATTGCGATGCACATACTGTGCTTATTTCTCTGTTAAGAATAATCGCAGTAGAAATTTCGTTATGTGCTGAGTAGAAAACCAATTCAATGTAATGCATGGTTTCTACTACAGTTGATAATATCTTATAATTCAATTGAAATATGAAATATACATTGGCTTTGTTCCTGTAAAATGTAACATTCATTTTGCAAACAAATTACCATGAGTTTTTTAAAATAGTACTCTCTTGCAGACAGAAACATGCAAATAATATAACCCACCTATGGAAATAAGTAGAGAATGTTATAAAGCTCCAATGTATTTTTTTTTGTATTTCTCAGGCAAATTTAAATAAAATATCATGGAATATAGGGCCACACAGAAAGAACAGTAATGTTTGTTGTGTATCAGATCATTTTTCTCTTCACTCGACTGCTTAATTGACATCATCATTTAAAACGATACATACGACCACAGAGTAAGAAGCAAAGTCTGATAGGATTCATGTTCGTCAAAGGTTATTTTTATTGTATACATCATTTTTAATATTATCCGATTGAGGGATTGATTAATTAACAAACCTAAAGAAAAATGCTTGATTCAGACTAAATTGTTCTATTAATTGTTGGTTGATTGATTAATTGTGTCATGCATCAGTACCGATTATAGTGTGAAGTTTATAAAGTACACGTGTAATTAGCTTTCAGTAGTGAATAGGTAGTTATGTTTTTCTGTAACCTGATATTTGAATGTGTTCAGTTAATTTTATGTTATTGTTAGGGATTCCTAATCCCCAAAGATGCAATGATTGATGTAATTCAACGAAACAAATTGTATTGATTTTTTGTAAGCTTATTTGTAAACTTTCATCACATTAATTGATTTCAATGTGAGTTCAACTCCTGAGTACAGTTAATAGTATTTCATTGTATTAATTAAATGATGATAATTTCACTTGATGAATACTCACTGTAAATTAACTGATATAAAAATCGATGTATTTATGTAAATAAATAAATAGTTCGCTAGTGTTGTCTGGTTGGCTTTTGTTCTTCTTATTCCGGCTTGGGACTCAGTGGGCACAGGGCAGACGCGCAATAATCAACTAGGCACTAGTAATTTGGCACTCGGCCATCCAACCCAATCACCCCCCCAAATTTCTCTCGTCATAACAGTTATGTTGCGAGAAATTTGGGGTTGGGTGATCGAATGCCGATTAGGTGTTCCTAGTCGATAATTTCGCGTCTGCGCTATGCCCACTGAGTCCCAAGCCGGAAAAAGAAGAACACGAGCCTATAGACCAACCAGACAGAATCGAATTGTATTTCATACATTCTTTGATATATACACAAAACCAGACCTTACGGCGATCCATTTAGAAAATTAACATTAATACAGAACTAAGGAAATAGTGACAGTGAATAGGGATAACTTGTACACAACCAATTAACTGTAGTTCATAGTAAATATACTAATCAGGAGGATAGGGTAAGAGGAATGTAACAATCATAGAAACAAAATGCTTACATTACCCACAGTTAGAATAACTGAAATAGTATTCTAAAACATAGTTCTGAGAATTTGTTACTCTTCTTCAGTGGTTCGGCATAACATTTTAATTGTTGCATATAAACTACGAAAATGCATAGTTACTAGACACTATACATGGTTATATATATTACATCAAGTATAAGACTACGTAATCACAGTTTTCAGAACCAAGGAAATAACTCTATAATAATCTCATATCTTAGGAAAACTATCGTTTTACACAACTATACTTCTGTGTTTTCAACGGTTGACATCCATTTGTGGTGTGGGGTTTCCTCATGAGTAATGTTTGGTGTAATAAATGAGAGCGAAGACTTTTTAACCAATAAAAGTTTCTTTTCGATGAAGCCATTTACTAGAGCTGTACATTCATATTTATAATGATAGTCTATAAAGTAGAAAGGTATTACGTTGTTTACAAAGGTTATCAAAAAACAATCACATTCTCCAGTATCTAATTATGTGGGGCGGGGTCATAATTTCCTTAGATAGTCATCTAAAGAAGTGTTATGTCACCTAACAAATTGTCAAAATCCATTAAATTTCTCAAGTATCGAACGTATCAAGTCAAAACATCAATCTTTAAATTGTAACAAACGAAATCTAAAAGACAATTATCAACTTGATTGATTTTGCGCTGATAAAGAATAAGTTATGATAACAACTTGTATAACAATTAGTACATTAGATAAAAGAAAAGAAATGAAAGAGATATATTGAATCCAAAGTCAAAGCAATGATTGGACTCTTCTATTGAACACAAAGGCCAAGTTAGAACTGTTGTATTTTCGACTCTTCAGCTGTTCATAATGTCTTAACTTGAACTCCCTTTAAACCAGTTCTAACCACAAATGATTCTGAAGGTTGATTCCTAAGGTGGCATGTAGCCTTGACTGAATGTTCAAGAATTGAGATGTAACTGATTTTTAGCATCCTTTAGATAATTACGCTAGATAGTAGTCGGATACATCCATCTGGAAAGTGCACGCTTTGTGCAACCGATATAACCTGTCTTACACGTACAAGTAAACCGGTAAGCACATTGGGCTGGCCCAAGGTGGAATTCTATCCTTTACACTTTTGAGATGTAGTTTCTTAAAAATATAACTTCAGTGATCTTAAGAGTGGGTTTTCAAGGGTTTCTGCTGCCGTGTGTCCTTTGGAGTCGATGTTCTTGAATATTGCTTTCCTTGGCACAGTGATAATTCTCCCGGTTCTTTGTTCTGGTTTTAGGTTCTTGTCCATAGATGTTTTTGATAAAATCATACAATAGGTAAATTATTATTTTCAAGAGCGAAACGTATGTGAAACGGGAAGTAACGTTCAAAAAATCATCCTCTTTCCAAATACATTAAAGTCGTTAACTTAATCCACAAGGTTAACGACATCAACAGAGCTGTACCTACTCGTCTATTTTCTAATTGGTTCTAAGGTACCTACCAGTCATCTACTGATTACTTGGTATGGAGAGTTATTTGTGTTTATTATCGAACGATTAGGAATGTCTTTCTTATCCACTACTGGGAGGCCATATGACCGTTTAATTCTCTTTTCACAAAATTCCCTTCGCAGTAACAGTTTGCCTTATGTAGGGTTTTATTAAAAATAACCAGATCAATATTGGCATACTCTACTATTCCCTGCAGTATCGTATTGCTTAAACTCGTAATCACACTATAACCTGATCAACAGACTACAGTCAGCACTGAAGACTAGAGGAATATGATATTAATCACCACTAAATTATGAATTAAAGTATCTATATTCAATAATTGTGGATTAACAGCAAATGAAACATATATCTGGGCTCAGCTTTCATTTTATTGTCTATCTTATTTCTTCAATTTGGCAATCAGTTAGTCTTATATTTATAGATATTACCGATTTATGAGCTTTTATAAAAAAAATGCAAGAAATATCAATGGTCAGTATTATGCATAAAGTCTTCTGAAAAAAAATTTGTTATCTGAATCCCTATAGTAACAATAACCACTGAACATGAGTATAGTTTATAATTTATTGAAAAATTAAGAAGCCAGTGGTAATTTTTAAGAGGTTAGTTTACTTGTATGAACAACAGTTTTTAGCTTGGAAATCACGTGTTTTGCTTTTGTAAACATCTCAAAATAGAACTCTAGTTTTAGGAATGGAAACAAAAGAAGCCTGTATTTAATAATTTATCGGTTTCAAGATATTACAACAGGAAATGTTAATTATAAGAAGTATGACATTTTTCATCTTATTGGGAGAATAAGAAAAATTAAGACGAGAAATGAATGAAGTATGAAATATTCAATCGTAAAAGACTTTCATATTAAAAGTATGATTGTTGTGTTGTGGATTGCATTTTAGATGGTGACAGTGAACCGTGACAGAGAAAAATGATTCTTCATAAGTATTCGTTGATTTTATTCAATTCATCATCCATTTTATCTCGTGAATATTACTCTAGGTCACCAGGATGTACAATAGATTAAATTCTTCTCCGTTCTAAGTGGTATTTAACTCTGGAAATTCACATACATTCTATTTCAGACTGACAATATAAATATCAGTCTTTGGAGAAAAATATGTAGACATTTCAGAGCATCACGTAGATGCGATTCTGATTTCACCTTTAATTTTATTATCAACGAAATTGACAATTACTAAACTTATGTATTCAGACTAAAGTTTTTGTCACATATGATGATATTGTCTGTGTAACTCATATGAAATTAAAATATTCAAAAGCAAAGTCATCCTTGTTATTCATAGTTATTGATATAAATATATTTTTACATTTTATTGTTATTGGTGCACGTGTTGACAAATTAAGATCATTAAACAACGGTGTTATAGGAATTGCATGTATCTGTGTCAATATCTTAAATGGACAATAATCATATGTCTTATTGTATGATTACTTTATTTAAATAATCAATGATAACTAGGTAATACTAGACATTTCTTTCAATCTACTATGAGACATCTCAAAGTTGTCCATCCATGGACCCATCAGGGCTTAAACCGAGGATCTTAAAAGCACTTAGTCTTCTATGTGGTGTAGTAGTTAATATAGTCGTCAAATATGACAATGAGATCTTTGCAACTCAACTGTTATCACCAGTGTATGCAGTATCAATTTAGTTTGTTTTGTTTTCTACTGGATTGATTTAATGTTGTTTTTTTTTATTTTTGCTATATTCTTCATGATTTAATCATCGGAATAAACGTTGATGAGGCATTCATTTAGTGTTTGTTGATAAATACTCCTTTAAGCTGCATTGTTTTTTTTTGCTTTTCTTCTTTTGACAAAAGCGTTTATCTATTAGTTGATGTGTTTATCTGATGGAATATGAAACTGATATGTTTTTTTTTAGATTGTTTCATGTCACGCTGTTTATGAAAACAAAACAAAAAAATTTATTTTCATGTATTCAATATACAATGAAAACTTTGCGGAATGTTTATTCCAGTTTCGTTTTATTCTTTTCCAAAATGAAAATAATGCAGTTTCTGTTTATTTCTTCATATTAAGATAAACAAATATTGTACGTGAAGTAAATGTAGATATTTATTTCAGATTAACTCATTCTTCTTCTAAAGGACTAATTTAATCAATGTCCAATTCGAATATGTAAGGCTTCTTTTCAGATGTTTTTTTTTTCATTCAAATTATCAATGAAATCGTAATAACAACAAGTAACATCTAGAAGCAAACTAAAAATTGATAAGAATGAAAAAAAATATGTAGAAAGTAAACTGTTTATGAGAATAATAAACAAACAATTCATTAACCTGACTGACCACTAGGAATTTTTCATCTTATTGAGTCAATCATAATCAGCATCATAACTTAATTTAAAAGTGGGAAATTGTTATCATTTTACTGATTCATTGAAAGTTCAATGAGAAGCAGTCAGTATAATAATTGATTATTAAGTCTAATAGTCAACGATAAATAAATAAACAATTGTTTTCATTAAAAGATCAGTAGGTGTTTGAATCATTCTGTTACTGATATTCAGGACTGATCCATCTTTACTAATGCAGGTGCATTATGAGTGCATTGTGTAAACTTATCTATGTTGTTATAAGTTCTTAGAGTCAATAGATTGTGGCTGTGGACACAGGTACATCCGCATAACCTCTGTATTTCAATTTTCAGTCGTTACAATTAATAATTTCAAATGAATGTATTTAGCATCATAAGAATCACTGTGATTTATAAGTGTAATATAATAAGGAGTCTAGATAGTCATTGAAGAACATGTAATAATAAGTCAATTATGTATTATCTATTTTTAAGCTCTAATGTATTTGGCTTTGTCCACCTAAAATCAATATTGTCATTTGGCTTCATCTGTGAATATTTTGTAAAACTGCGTAGATTAGACTTTTTTTCCTAATAACATCTCTATGGATATGTAGGTAGAAAAAGAAATTGATTATTTAAATAAAAACTAATGGGGAGTTTATCATTACCTTGTTATCATGTATTGAATGTTTCATTTTTGTACGACTTTATAATAAGAACAAAATGTTTCTGAAATATTTCCGGTTAGGTTAATTAGTGCATTTCAAATAACTCATACTGTTAATTTTGTTAGTGGGAATGCGCTTAGGTAACAGGACATAACGTTTTTCGTCAAATGAGCGAAGTTATTTAACTAAACTTATAGTAACTATAACTTAGACACACGGTCAATGTTATTGAAGTAAAATTTTTCAACTGGTAATAATTCATACAAGAACTATTTGCATTTTGATTTACATGTGCAGATGACTATCACAAAAAATTATTGACAGTGTTGTTTGTCATAGTGAGAGGTACACACGATTTGTGTTTTCAAAAAAAGTATGTTCCTTCTTATTTAAGATGAAATTTTGTTTTCAGTTTAATGCAAAATACATATTTCACATCCTGAATCGATAACTGGCTTTAACTTCATCTAAATAATAGTGTCTACAGCTTGATTGTAGTCAGCAAACTAACACTTGTAAAAAGATAATCTAGCATCATGTTCATCTTGTTGGATGGATATCTAAGTGGTGATTTACGTTAGAACTTGAGTGTACACTAGTAAATAAACCCAAATGTAGACGAAACATCTGTTCATTGATATAAACTTTTGAATTGTTCTCTATTTGGCATAATTTAATTTTCCCGAATAATCTATACAAACCAATAATCTTTCCAGTCAGATTAGTTTGTATTTTAAAAGAATCGGTTATATGAAATCTTTAAAATGGATAACAAACCTTTTAATGTGCTTAGACAGTATAATGAAGTAAGTCGTTCAAATACACAAAAATAATCAAATATTTTTGTAAATTAAGTAAAAGACAGATTATTATTTTATCCTCCCCACATTGTTATCCTACATTTTCAGTTATATCTGACGAGAATTCTAATTCTAAGACAAAGTAATTTTCAGTGTCAATTAGTATTTAAAAATAACACTGTTTTCTTGTGAGGAAAAATGTTGTCCAGTGATGTTGAAAAATCAAATATTTAGAAAACGAAGCATTCTTTAAATGATTATTTATTTCACAAATATGTCTTGAACTTAGACGCCAAACATGTGTCGCACTTATAATTTACGACAGGTGCTTCAATACGTCGTTTATCAGATAGTATTATATTAGCTATACAATACAGTACTAGTAAATATATAATTGATAGAAGTAAAACAAATTTTGTAGCTTCAAGAGGTTGAAAATTCATTTATCAGCTTTAAGTTTCCACCTTTTAATTTCAGTTTACTCATTATCCTTCGGTTATGTCAATTATTTACAAGTAGTTGCGTTTACAAATTCAACAAATTCGGCGACTGTATTTACTTTTCACTTGATGTTGTTATCTGTGTAACCACTCGGATTAAGTATTTATTCAAAAGCAATTTACATCATGAATATATTTGAAGAATATATCGATGATGTCATCTGCAGTGACCAAAAATGCTTCTATTTTAATTAGAGGACTCAGACAACTAGAAGCTGTTAAAAACACCCACCTGAGCTACAAACCTTCTCCATTAATTCATCAAAAACTGAATTTACCCTAATCAACAGGCAGCTTAAATCTTAGTGTTACTCAATTGTTTTGTTGTTTGATTAAGTTAGAAACCTTCGATTGTGTTTATTTGATTTCTTGTGTCTAGCAGGTGTCTCGTTTGCTCTTTTGAGAAAACGTTTTCAATGTAGAATGAAAGCTATTGTTTTTCTGAGCATCTAATGTATCTATTTTCGCTACTACAATTGAAATGATAAATGCAGTTGGATGTGATATGTGATGAGTACATGTTAACAATATTTGATGCATTAAGTATAGTGTTGCAAACAACGGGACCAATTTTACAGTGAGAATTGTGTGATATGTGGTTGGTTTAATTCATTGATTAATTTCCTCTACTACTTGGTTACCTCTAAGTGCTAATTAGATGAATACATATTTATTATCTGGTTTAGTAGTTTCCCTTTATTAGTGATGTTAGTTACTATATTTCTGTGCAAACATTTATGAAAATCTATTTTCTTGATAGGATAATTTAATTATTTTGCGTTCTTCTTCAAGCTTTCCAGTGATTATAGCCTTCACACTCTGTATTAATGTGTTTTTACGAAATATTATTTATAGTTTATCGAAATGAAATCAAGAAAATGAATATATTATTCATTTCAAGTTCCTATTTGATAAATAAATCTCCAGCAGTTTTCACCATTTCTTCGGGAAATTCCTATGTCAGGGTAGTGGAACGTGTTGTCTTTTTTTATATGTTATAGTGTCTTTTGTGTTTGAGTGTCCTTTACTAAGCTCCTAGTAACTGGTTTACGTGATCTGCTAAATCGTATATGACAAATTTGTAGTCTACATATGTTCTACATATATTGTCTTATTGATGGCAGGCAACAGTTTTATTTTTTTATATTCGATACAAATATGTCGGTAGGTTCTGGCCTAATTGAACTTCCCATAGCCATATTTATCTTTTTGACTATATAGTTTACTTTTGAATTGAGATCGGACGTTTTTCGTCAATATTCTTAATAGCTGTTTCGATCGCGTTTTTGGTCTGTGTATTTGTTATAAATACTGGCTTGGTATGTCATTTATTTTTTCTAATGAACTGTTTATGAACAGGGATATTATTGTCATAGAAGACTAAAAGTTTGTTTGAAATGGTCGGTTGATCCATAACTTCAGCAAACCTAAACTGTGTTTAGCTAATACTATTCGAATCAGCTTTCATTTGTTTGCTTACATTCTTGCTTGTTTATGTTACGACTAATTAATCATGGAAGTCATTAGTCTCATCAATACGTCGGACTTATGAAGTTTATTTTGTCCACACATGAATGGTATACTTGATACACTTTATTTAAGCTCACTGTATGTTGTGCAATTAATTATCCTAAATTTCGGATGCTTTTCAATTTCTTTAGTAAATCGTTCATCTAGTGATCCTGTTCTGTCTTTGTCTTGTCTTATTTCTGTCTACTTAATTTTCCCTCGATATCAATTGCATAACATTCAGTGTATAATGATGGCCATGAAGTTTGCGTTATTGTTATTTAACATCTTCTTTTAATAATATTCCTTAAATATTATTTTATTATCTGTTAAGCTGTTAAATATTTAAACATATGAAATTAAAAATCTGATGGACATTGCTGAGGACGACGACGTTATTCTCAACTGTTCAGTATCCACCTATTATTTCAGCGCTTTTGCTCATATTTCTGTCTACCTACCAGATGAGTTATGCAAATTAATGTGTAGTTTTCATTGTTAATTTTATTTCAGGCTCTAACTTTCATAATATACGTGATTTTATCCACTACCATATGATGTTCACTACAGACAGTTGCTATACATACGGAATATAATCTTAATTTTAATATACTCATCTAATTAGTTAAAGTGGTGAACACAAGACACCTAGTGGACATTGAAAATGTTGGGGCTAGTCTCACTTAATTGATACTTTAGTACTAAACACAATAGTGCATTATTATTATTTTCGTTTTTGTTCATTTATCAAGTTTTCTATTCATTCTTGTCGATTATACCCGGTATGAATCACAATATGAGAGTACGATTATTGAAAAGTATTACTATTTTTTTTGATTTACATACGTTTTTATTCGTTTATTTGCAGTCTACCTTGGTGATGAATCACTCGCCAATATAAACTACTTAAACTAGGTCATCTATCCATTTAATAGTCCATAATTAATGTTTATCAAAAAACTAGGTTATTCACAAATTAATCAACAACCATATAACATGCGGTTTGTTTATATTTTTATTTTTTTTAATTACTGAAGTGAGTAGAAGAATAACTATACCGCCTATATCAACTGAAGGTGATTGTTTGCTAAGAGCCAGATATTAAAATTACACTACAAATAAGTTAGTTGTCCTTTATGAACAAGTATGTCTGCAGTTTGGTCCAGAGAGTAACCATCCTAAAATAAGCCGCTGTACTTGTTTATTGCTGCTATTATTATTATTATTATTATTATTATTATCATGGTTTACGATTGTTAAGCTCCAAATAAATCCTATGTGAACAGTTTCCACAAGACCTAGTTATAATTTGAAATCACAAATTGGTATGAGTTAAGCAGCCATTTCGCAGCCAAGAAAACTGGACAGTTGTTTCATTCGACTAAATAGCATGAGACTTTTCGGCAGTATGCATCCATGGCCCACCGAAGAATTGGACCAAACATCTGTTGGTTCTAAAAATAACCTTTACTACTAGACCACCGAGCAGGCTTTCAACGAGTAATATTTGTAATCCAGTAAATTAACGTTAGATTTACGTGATCTCATCCATTGTCATCGGTGGTTAACTGCCTCATACCCCACAGGGTTGAACTACAGTGGTTATGTCTTCTAGCTAGAACTCCTATATCGTCTTACTAATGGCTAACTTAGCGTGGTAATTCCTAGTGCTGTGCAATAATATATGTAGTAATATTTTTTTTAAACATAAGGAAAAAACGAAAGCTAGAAAATTATTTATGACATATGTTAATCAACTGGTCAAATTTCTTTGTTCGTGATGAATATCTTCACTGCGTTGTATCCAGGTATTACGGTCACTTTCCGTTCACTTATAAGGTCAGTGCTGTATGCTAGAATGCAACTGTCATGTCTATAATTATCAAAAATACCATTAACTGTGTAGTGCTGCTGGCGTTTACGAACAGAAAATACAAGCATACTAGAAGTTATGACATTATATCACAACTTTTCGTCTTAATGTTCAGCATTCACAAACTAACTGAATAAAAATACGACTGAAGGTGCTATATACGATTCGCTGAATGTATACTAAAAGCATCACAGATAGCCAACTTAATGAAATAACTGGATAGCAAATGAATCAGATCGTTGCAGCTACATTATTTATTACAGAGATTAAAATCTTATCTATTATTTAGAGTGACGCTTTAGTTTCTTTTCATCCCTCCTGAACATCAGTGATTTTCAGCTCACAAATTAAAACCTTTTTATTGTATAGTAGTAACTTCAATATATGCTATAATGATACTGTGCACAAATACAAAATAATTCCATTATTAAATATGCTTTTACTACAATTAGTTGTGGGATCATCAGTTAAAAAGCAAAGGAAACTATTAAATTATTGTAGAATAAGCTCATTCACTTCATTTTTATGAAGCTATAATTGAAAAAACTAGATTCCAGAATATGTTATACTATTAATCTAGAGACAATGGGAAATCTTACTTCAGAAGAGAATTTGATTTTGGAGATAAAATCCGTTTAAGTAGACAATATTTTTATTTTAAAATGAATCATAAATGTACTGAATAGTTTGTCGTTATATTGTCCCAAGGATCACAAGTCTTTCATTTATTGTGAAATTTTCCTAGTGATATTCTTCGAAAATCAAGAACTGAGTTTCATGTTCATCCTTAAAACCTGTTCTTGTAACGTGTTACCATATAAGGATGTATTGCTAAGATTAATTTCAAGATGTTTGTGTGGATCTCACTGAATACTAAATATTTCAAGAAGTGACTATATTCCGTTTTTTATGTCGAGCATTTCCTATTCATAGTCATTAATTGTATGAGTTTTTTTTTTAAAGGCAATTTTATGAGAAAAGAGTGCATAGCAATTCAACTTATTTAGAGCATCTTTAGAAAAAACCAAAGACTTTAACAAATCGTCTTCCTGAATTAGATAAACTCAACAGTTATTAGATTGTTCCAAATACAAGTCAACTGTGAACTTTTATTATCATTGTCACTATTGTCAGGATTACATAGAGATTATTTTCCTATCGTTATTATTAATTGTCTTCTATAATTAACCAATCGCACAGGTTTCTTATGCTTGATTATATCATGAACTATCTTTTACTCATAATCATTAAAATTATAGGATCGAAACATGCATTTACATAGTAAGCTCAACAGAGAAACTGAAATCCTATAAGTTTTCACAAAACTTCATTTGAAATATTTTTTCCTGCATAGAAACAATTTTAACGTTGGAGATGAAGAGTAAAATAGAAAGAATCTACTTCTTTTCACGGTGCATTGTTCTTGTTACAAAAGTGATTTTTCAACGAATCCAAATGCATATAATTTCTGAAATTATTTAGTTCACTTACGGAAACCATACTTATTATTCATGACATTAAATAAACAATTAACATTATGATTTAAGT
Source organism: Schistosoma japonicum (assembly GCA_025215515.1). Classification (NCBI taxonomy): domain Eukaryota; kingdom Metazoa; phylum Platyhelminthes; class Trematoda; order Strigeidida; family Schistosomatidae; genus Schistosoma; species Schistosoma japonicum. The sequence continues at coordinate 43,312,780 of CM046069.1, read as the reverse complement.
AATTAAATTGATTTCGGTATCCAGCCTAATTGCAGCCAGATGAATGTATTGCAAACAACTGTCAAATTGTTTGTACAACACATCTAGTAAGCCATTTATTAAAATTTCTTTTACAATCTTCCTTCCGGATTAATGTTTATTTATGTGTATTATGTTAATATTCATTTTCACTTTGCAGTCACTGTTACAAGTATTAAGGTAAACTTATACTAAGCATAATGTTAGCATGAAAGAGTTGAGAACAGAATGATGTGTAAACTTTGTTTTAATTAATGAATTTCGTTTAATGTTTCCTGAAACTTACAAAGCTAAATAAACTGTATTTTGAATTATTTGTACAATCAGTGAAAGCTTTATGTAACAGGAAATTAATAATTAACCAACATATATTCTCTTATACTTACCTTAATTATTTAGACTGTAATTAATGTGTTATTTCATTCCAATGAAAAGAAGCTGCTTTAATTTCCTTTTACTGTATTACTTCCTTTTGTAATCAGTTTGTTTGTGATAGGTAACAACAATATTAGTGATATACTTAATAATTCTTATTATTAAGCACATAGTAATTTGTGATTTCATTCAACTGTTGCACTTCTAATCGGTGACGGAAGTAATTCCATTGATTTATTTGTTAACCAACGATAAATTGGCAGAAAATATATGATTGAAAGCAGGTAATTAGCAGAATAATTCATCTGCTGAGACTACCGATAAAAATCAGTTTTAAAAGAAATACAAAGCATTAATTTTAACAGCTTTACTTTCAATGCAGACTACTAAGTTGCCCTTTTGAAACAATAATAACAAAAGTAAACCTTGATACATACAACTAAGAAATTTCAGAAGGCTGGAATACTTTTATAAAATATTAGTGATCTTTAATTTCAAGGTATCTTTCCAGTAATATACAACAGTCACTACGTAAAACCACTAAAAGTTGTTGCTAGCTGTATATCGTAAAGACTTGAATCTAAAACAAATGACTAGCTTGTTTGTAAGGGTTTGTATTTTTACTCTCTTAATGCTTAAGACTAACCGTTCTATTCCTGTAGACATATGTGTATTCTGACAATAATGTCATGACGTTGTCAATGTAGTCGCAAGTTTTTATTATCCCTGTTTGCACTGAAGTACAGGGTCATTTTAGCCACATTGAACTACAGGGTTCTAGTAGGCACTCACTTATTTGGCGGGAATGGATTTATTTACAAGTATGGTAAAATGAGTTGTTATGTGGATTTAGTAGATCAGTGGATAATGCCTTGTGAATATGAAGTGACAGGCAATAGATTTGATTCTCAATACAGACAATGGTACAGTGATGATAATGTATCTGTCTGACAAGTTCGAACAAACTTGTACTCCGTATACTACTATTATCCATATACTAATTTTACTAGAATTTCATTTTAAAGTAAACAGTCGACCTGATGATATATAAATGATACAATGATAAAAAAATCAATTCACTTTGATATGATTGCAGGTTTCAAACTTTATTCAACTCTGTTTGGATTATGTAGATCACAGTGTGATTAAAAACTCAAATAGTGAATCAAGCATAATAATGGTCAATGTGAAGTTAATCCGTTCATTTTAGTTGTTGCAACAAACAGGGAACGCTGCTTTAATGAACAGAACCAATTATATGGTAATTTTTAAACTTGAATCAATTTCAGTGGAATCTGAAACTTAATGTAGTTGTAGTTAAAAATTATTCCTCCCCTTAAAAAACGAAATGTACGAAAGATTTTATCTTTTATAGAAATTCAGGTATTATATATTATTTAACTGACAAATAAAATGCAAGCCTACTGATATATCTCTCATTGGTATACTATAATTATATACCTCCAACCATAGAATAATATGGATATAGTAAACTAGGAGATTGTAAACTGTCAGAAGCACTTATTTTCCATCTGAAGGATATTGCGACTAACACTGCTTTACTGTAAGCACAAAAAACTCTTATTCACTTATTTATACTATCTAGTATGACAATTGTCGGAAAATGTGACAAATTACTATTGAATTCCAGTGATTATAGACAATGATATGAGGTAAAACAAACTTGTTTTATTTCAGAATAAAAGCCTGTTTTAATTTTCACATTTATTGACGTTGCTTTTAGACAATGATTTGCTTGTTTAGCAGTTGGTTTTTAAGCGAAACTTATCAAGTGATCATCTGACGTACAATTGTAGATTGACAACAGTTAGTCGTATGGGAATTTAATGATACTCAAGTCTAAACGTAATGTAGCCAACAAATATCCTAATTTTAAAAAGATGCTAGTATACTGATATATATATATATATATATATATATATATTAACTGGTTTCTAATAATGTCGTTTTCACTGACACGAAGACAACATTTAATATCAGCTACAAAACTCAAACATTCATGCATTAAGTTTAGAAAACACTACACTTAGCAAAAAACCATTTCCGTCTAAATCTTAGAGAAGACAATTCATTGATAAACGCAAAAAGTTAAACACAGTAGTAGATATATTGACTTTTGTATATAAAATGTCATGTTCTATAAATCAATAGAAGACTTCCAGTTGATTTTCTCATAATAACGTCAATGTTTTGTAAAAATTTTCCCGTACTTGGTAGAATGGTAAAGTATTACGAACAGTGGGATTTTGATGAATTTCAGTAACACAAGCCAGTAGATAGTTACCGTTGCACCATAAGCAAATTTCTAAGTTTCTAAAATTGACTGAAGCTATCTCTATAAAGTACTCAAAACCTGATTTATGTATTCAAAAGCAAAAATATGTGGCTCTTATTGCCCTAGTAACTCATATTTCACTATTCTATTTTTAAAACTCTAATTTATCTTATTGCATCATCATATCACTTTTTTAGTACAGAATTTTATATTTTATAGGACTAAGTTTTGTTAACATCATTCACATTTATCATTAACTTGTATTGGATGCTTGCATTACATATCCACTTTATATGGATCATGTTATCTTTTGCAGCTATCTTAATGATGTTTAAGAACTATTTTTGTACACTGTATTTATATTTGAAACATTCTAGTTAATCTTTATCATTTGGATGTTTGTTACACCATACTGATTGATTTTCGCACTAAATTCTAACCAGCTCATGCCAGTATGATTAACTTCGACTTTGCCCTATAGCGAATTCTGAAAGGCTGATGAGAACCTCATAAAATGAGTTGATATAAATGAATTCAAATAGTTGTATACTATTAATTATACTTACTCTATAAAATTTTCACTAATAATTACTTTCAAAACGATTATTTCTTCAATGTTGGTCACGTGGATGTTGAAACTTGGAAAAACTTCAAACCTAGTTGCATGGTATAAGTTCATATTGTGCATAACTCTATGTTATCTTATTTAGTATTAGTAACTGTTTCCTGAGTACTTGCGTTGTTGGTCGTAACTGCAAAAAGCAGAGTTACTGCAGAAAGACTGAGATTTTGCTTACAGTAATGAAATAACTGATGGCAAATCAAAGTCCAATCGTAGTCCAGAAAAATGACATCAATTTTCCTAACTAACAACGCCCATATATTATTGGCATTTGATTATTAGTCAGTAAATATCATACATTACTGAAATGGAAAGCACATAAAAGGGATTCTTCAGTGAACTGACACAAATGAATATTGAATGTCATGATGAACAAATACAACCTTCTAATAATTCAAATGTATGTTATTCTATATAAATATCATATCGGGATAAACACAACATCTAGCGCTTTATGCCATCCAAATACTACTCCTTTTTTATAAAGCATTCATATAAGAAATTCGTATTTCTCGCTTAATTGTCATTTGGCATTATTCCAGTTTAACATAAAAATTAGTAGACAGTATAGCTTTAAATGCTATTATAACTCCTTCATTTTAATAAAATACTGAAATAAATTAATTGAACTAAGCGGATAGTTTCCTATTCATAACTGAACGAATTGTTGATCAGTACTACACTCCAATGTAGAAACCTTTCTTTATGACGATGGTATTTATCATAGTTGCACTTGTAAGTCTGTAGAAACGGTGTACGCAAGTAATAAAAAGTAAAATAATATAATAGACTAAAATATAGTGTGGAAACGTGAAATGGAAATAAATCATAAATAAAAGATGATTGTCCACTTGGAGAATGTTAAGAAGAATACAAATAGTCAATGAATAGAAGTAATAATCTATAAAATTGAAATTAATGTTGTACGAAGAATGAAGAATTAGACATGCCTCTTCGGGATGTAAAGATCAGATTCTAGGCAGTCAATTGCTAATGCTTTCGTTGTGTGTAGATTTGTCATCTGTATTTTTTTAGAACAGATTGTCTGACCTTATACATGATTTAAAGGTTATTTGCAGAAGGACTAAGTGATCACAATTAACTAGATGTTTAATAATAGAACCATTATTATTTTGACATTAACCATACTGGGAAATGCTCCAATGTATGTCGGATGAGTGAGTGTACATTTTGTGCAGCTAAATTAGAGGCTTCACACGAGTACTCTGAATCTGTTAAAAGCCAAATAAATAATCTAAACCATGAAACTATTGACACCTAATTCATGTCATGGTTTTATTATACCAAATTGAAACTATGATTTGTGTATAGAATTTTCAGTTAATGCAGTACAAGAAATATAAGCTACTTGTAAGTCAACAATATAAATAATCAAAGGTAACAATAAATTATCTAGTATTAAGTTACCACTAGTTCATTACTATGACTCTAAATGCTAAAATCAACACATGAATGGGAAGAATATTGTTTTCAAATTAGATAATCATCAGCCTTTGCTTCAAAATACTGCAACATTAATATCCGTTTACTACAAAATATGAGACCGGACAAGGGAATTTATGGGTAAATGACTATATCTAATTTCAAGAGTAAAATGTATAAATTAATGATACGGTAACCGGCAAAATAATAAATAACGCTGTAGTGTAAAGAAATGTATCAAAGCATGAAAGATTAAACTTCTCGAATAATAAACACAAAAATCAGATTAAGTGTGAGTAAAGTCATTGTAGGAAAGGCGGTAAGAAAGAAAAAAGCCAAAGTTTATAAAGAATCCTCCCTAAAATTTTAGTTAGACTGTGCTTCCCTTGTGAAATTCAGGAAACGGGATTCCTCCCAGAAGGAACTCGCCATTAAGATGTTTCTAGATTTATTTGTTGGTCTTCACAGATGGAAGATACAAAGTCTTTGAAATTATCTTTTGTTATGTTTTACCTTGCCCATTAAAAGTGACAGATATATTACATACATTTCAGACACTTAAAATTAAAACTGTTAGCGTACTTTTCTCTCTCCTCCCATTATATGTGGGAGATAAAAACGAAATACAACCATTTGGAGGTTCACATTTATTTAACGACGGTTTTAGAAAACATATCTAATTTTTACGTTAAATTTACTATGAAAGTTTAACTGTGATTAACAAATGCCTTCCACGAAGAGCGTTTCGTACTTTATGAATGGATGTACCTGCATCATCTATTAATAATCACATAGAGACAAGAACTCAATCCATTTGTGACAAACTATATACCGTTGCCCACTGAACAAAGAACGGCTTCTCGGCAGATATAGTCAGTGCTGCAGCAGATCTGTCTCTGTTGCATATGTCCTGACTGAGTCAGTATACCTTTGATATGATGTTAAATGCAAGTATGTTGTTATAAATTTTTTTTTTGGTGAAACTTTTAGTTTAAAAAATAACAATGAATAAATAGCCTTACAATTAAAATATTGTTTATTATTTTGGTTGTTGTATATTGGGTGGAATTTAATTAAAAATAATCATATTTTCAGCATTACTTTTTCTGTAAACCTTAAATAGTTATTCCACCCTTTTTTATCAATCATAACTGTATATCACATTAATACTGAATCAAAATTAAATGAGTACGCTGTTGTAATTCTACTACTACTAATAACAATGGTCGTAGTAATCAGAGGAAAATTAAACAGTTAACGACTATAAATGAAACTAAAAACAGAAATTATCAAAAATGAATTGAATGAATTAAAAATTTTGGCAAAGAATAATAACAAAAAATACATAAGAACTACATAAATTTTAATGTGGATTTATAAAAACTTACAATTATTATTATTATTACTTTTATTATTATTACTATTATTATTATTATGTTGATATAGTAACACAATACGAACGCAATCATGATATGTATCATCTCTCGAAAATAAACAGAAATCCCCTCCCTTCCTAAAACTCTACAACAATAAGAATATAAAGTTAGAATAAGAGAAGTAATAATGGTAAACGGAAAAAAACAATTATATGTGTTTTTTTCTCGACCAAAGAATTTTCATTATTCTTTTCGTTAACAATAATAATTTATTTAAAATAAAAAGTAATATAATTCCATGATAGCTGTGCAATTATTTATAAAATGGAAGGGGAAGTATTTAGTTAAGTGTTGAATGATAAGATTAACTTGTGTGCATTAGTAACGAAGAAAGTAGTTGGGATGAAGCCATATTTCTACGTCTTATGATAGTTGGTACTCATTAGTACGGCGAATTTGAAATATTAAAAATTAATTTTCACTACTGTCGCCAAGTTTAACAGTTCAAAAAATATTTAATGAGCCATTCGCCTAGCGATTCCATGTTGAGTATCATAAGTACTGTAACGCCAACAGAGACCATGCGATGTCATGGCACTTCATTGCAATTTTGTTGATAGAACTGGATCACTACCTAGAACATGACAAATATAACACTAGTCATTATTCAATAGTCAGTTATCATAAATACCTCAGCTCTAAAAGTGAACATTTATGGTATTTACTGAAAACAGAAAAAGCACATTATAAAGATATTTATTCATAACATTAAAGTTCACCTAGGAGTGATACCTATTCAGAACGTAGTCATACAAAAAATTACGAATTAACATTTCACAGAATTTAGCATCATATGATTAGATCAACCAGACGCCTGATGCTGCATAATTTTCAAAGTTTTTTTACTAGCTTATTAAATTATAATGCAAACAAGGAAAATCGGTTGATGTCGCTGTGAATCTTCATTATGTGAGGTTGTAAAGATAAGAGTTATGCTTTTCCAATAACCAAATCGGTCAATAGGCCTCATTAACTAAAAACCTGAATCTCTAGCGATTGATGAACTTTTTTATTCTCGGAAGTACGCATCTCAGCGTTGTCATTTCGTTGACATTATCTGGTCAATCCGGAGGATTAGCTCAACATATCTTTCGTTTATGGGAGGGAAAACCAACAGCAACCTTTCACGGACCTCCTGGTGTAGGTATAGAACCAAGTTTGCAAGCAGAATAAATACTCTTTAAATGGATTCCTGTTGACAGCTGCCTATTTGCTTTTCGTCTAAATGATACGGTAAGAAGTCAAAAAGATAGGAATGCACACCGATGCCGTTTTATCGTTTTCGCCTATGCCCCTTCACACTCTACCCTCACCAACTACAACTCGAAAAGAGTTGAAAACGAATTTTATACCGAATTCTCTAAACTTCTTCAGTAAACTAAGCGCTCAGACATAAGGATCATGGCAAGAGATTATAGAGCCCGATTTGGTAGGCTAAGTCAAGCAGAAAAATTCTTTGGCGGGTATATTGGCATGCCAGGATACGTAGATAATATAGCCTTATTCGGTGACGATGCTCACTGCATGCAGAGTTGCCTGAACACTGCGAGTAACAACGCAAGTATATTTAGAATGAGTTTCTCTCCAAATTTAAAATGTTACTCCAAGACTGGCCTAAATCATGGCCTACAGTGGTCATAGGGAGTGAAGTACTTTAGTGAGTTACCTACTACACTTATCTCGTAAATCTCATCAGCTCTAATAGGTTGGTATCCGACTGAATCTCAGCCTGCATCGGACAATAAATAAATATTTTGTGAGATTGCAGTAATGTTTATATAATGTAAACGTCATGTTCACTTATCTGTATGCACACCGATATATTCTTTACCTCAGGTTGGTTCTTTACTGCCTTATGTTGCTACTCTCTTTATTTCCTATCAATTCTATTTTTACCTTGTTTCTTTCTTCGTCAACTTTCTACTGTTGCCACTTCACACAACTTTCAGCAACATGCTACTTTTATGAAAGCTTTTAAGTAGTACCCACTACATGACAATAGTCTGTCTAAATTCAATGCAATTAAAATATGATTTTCAATAGTGCTTTCATCTTATAAATATGAATACTTAAAATCCCTATTAATGCAAATAAGAAAATTGGTTATTAATTGGAAGCTGAAAACAAATACTTTTGCTGATTAATGAGGTCATTGTTAATACCAACCTTAGAAAACTGTATTTTTAGGTAGCAACTAAAGAAATAACCATTTTTCAAAGGAATATGAACATGCTAGCCGAACTTAATACCAAAATAAATAATTAAAAGGTATCAAAACTGGCAACGTTTTTGAGGCATGCTGTAAACTCACATTTCTAGTATTGAAAGTGGAACTCTTAAAATATTTATAATTACTAGAGTATTTTATCAGTGAATAGGCTAATTATCTTTTCCTTCACAACTCATCTAATACATTATTTGTAAACACTGATTCTGTACATTTTTTATGACTCAATTCTTATGTTATCTGTATGTGTGTTACCTACATCGTCGCCTAAATTTCAATTTAACCAATTCTTTTGATGAGTAGATGCATTTGTTTCTATATTAGTTTATTATTTCCAACCATAGCGACATGATATCGATGGTATTATAGTACTTTTACTAAAATCGTGGGTAGATTCTAGAATAATTATAACTAAATGGTAATATTATGATCATTTAACAACATTAATACACAGCTATGCAGATATTGTTATGTTAACAAAATTAATTCCGATAAACATCTAACCACTTCATGCCCATGCTTCATGGATATAAGTCAGAAGAAATTTGCATAACTTTTTATGGTGAATGTTTGCTTCTATCGGAATCGTTCATTTTTATGTCCTAACAATATTTCGTCTGAATTACTGAATTATTTTAGCTGAACTGGTTTTGAAAGTAATTAGAGATTGTATACGAAACATTATTAGAAAAATTAGGATTTAAGTTTTGGTACAATACTGTTGACCATAGAAACCTATCAGCATATTAAAAACAGATTTTTAAATGAGAAGCATAGCTAAATATGACATCGAAATTCTCCTTTTTTTTTCTACAAATTTATATTTTTTATCTATCCATTGAATCTTTAAAATGAAATTTGTTTGATTTAGAATTTACTGTTGTTTATATAGTTGATTGTAGAACATAGTTCGGTATCTAGACATATTTCTTTGCCAACTGACATCGAATGTTGAATCACTAAAAAAAGAAGAACAGAACAGCTACAATTTTCTAGTTTCAATGTTTATTGAGAAACTTGAAAGTTTAGGTTTTCAGCTGCAATAGCGTCATGGGTAGAAGTTACTGAAGACTCTTCAATTAAAATGAATCAATTTTTCAGTGATCACTAAATTTTATTGGTTTCACCAGCTAAATTCAGTTCGTGACCTAAATCGCTTCAGAAAATAAATGTACTATAATACATATTTACTTCTCAGTTAAATTTGAAAATACTTTTAAATTAATTGCTGAAAAAGTATCAATTTTAAGCAATGATGTTATGTATGAATAGTTATCACTATCATCTTATGTTCTTCGATGTGCAGATATTCAACACTTCAGACATGTACTTGCAAGTATACACTAAGTAAACTCGTTCAATATATTCAAGCACAAACATTAAATGAATCGATCTACCGTAAAATAATAATAAAATATTGTCTTTTGGTAAATTAATAACTATGGAGGTCAGTATGTAAGCACCTTTGTCTTCTTTTAATAAAAAAAACGTTGGTTTTACATAGATACAACTACTGTTGTTGAAATCGGACTTGAAGTACATAGTTATGTACAAATTATATCTAAATATATTATCTTCACTTTACGATTGAAATGAAACACCCACCCATATGATGTCTAATCTATATGTAACTGAAGATATTTGGCTCTGAATTCGTCTGAATGTTATCATAATGAAAAAACACTGTAAATGTCAACTTACTTAAAAAGTATCCTGAATTAAAAGAAGGTCATATGCGAGGATAAAATGTTTAAATGTCTAAAGTATGAAAGTAAATTTAATAATTAATAAAAAAACATTGCCCTTCCTCAATTCTGTTTAATTATTGTTGGTTATTTCAACTTATTCTATAGTTGACGAGGCGCCAATTATTTATACAGTTTTGTGTTATGTCGCCTGAAACAATATAGTTATTTGAAAACACAGAATATTAACTGAATTGATTTAGATAATTTTGAAGTCATACCTTTTTTCAGCAAACATTGTGATGGCTTCTTCTTTATCAAACATTTGACAGTAAACATCTGACGTATGCACAAAGTCTGTTGACTTTGTAAAATGTGCTTACAATAAAATCTGAGAGGTCTATGTCTAATCTTTGATTTGTCTGGGAATATTAATCTAAACTTAGAATAAATTTATTAGTTTTAATTAGTAACTACACTGTAGTACCTTTTGTATAAACTTTTATTAGCAAGGCCTTAAACATACGAAATTTTTTGTACAGTAATATTCTCATTGAAATGATTAAAAAAATCTAGAATTGACCAATATTATTTATCATTTTTGATTACTTGGAATGGTGATATATATTATATTATGGCTGGTAGTGAGATCTAGTGCTCACGTTTCATCTTATTTAAATGTCTAAAGAATGTATTTGCTTCTCAGTGCTGCTGTATAGAGCAGGATTCGAACTCAGTAACATTTACTTCAAACATCTTACAAACCTCTAATAATAATATTTGAAAATTAGTTTATAGTTTTACAAAATGAGTGCTTGTAAGCTTTGAAACATGTATTATTTCAATATATGCACACGGTTATTGTGCTAACTGAATGAGGTGGTATGTTCTGAGTCATTGAATAGGCAACGTATAAGTTAATGGCTTAAAGACTTGTTTCGTCAGCATCTATTATTTCTTAAAAAATTCGTTAGCTTAAAATGCGTTTCAGAATGAAATTACACTACTTGATTGTTGTAATCTACAACAGGGAATGTATGTAATTAGACAAACATTGAGAACTAAAAAGTATTAGACAAACGTTTTATTCTCCTGTAGTGTTCATCCGTAATCTTACCACACATCTCATATTACACTTAATAGTTATTAACATCTTTCAAACTAAAATTTCTACTTTGGTGAAAGAAGATAATATTTGTAATCTTCAGACGCTTATACATTCGGAAAAATATATGAATTACCTATCATTACATTTTAAAGAAAATTCCTTATTCTTCAAAATCACATCAATACACTGAAGACAGGGGGGGGACCTGATTTCAGTTAAATAAAAATCTATAAAATGGTTTTATGCCATTCAAAGAAAGTGGAACAATTGGAACCGTGTTCATAAAAGGAATTCAAATTATACGATTAGACAGGATGAAGTACACTTTTCTGTAGCCTGACAAATATTGATTATTGACTAAAGAAAAATTGTCATCACTGTCTACTGTATCCATTTCTAACGCAAGCACACCTGAGATAAGTGTCAACGTATATTCATATGTTTGTCATTATAGTCATTAAATATTTTCCTAATATTTATTATTATACTAGTAATGTATACATCTACAGTTGTTTGACTTGCAATCAGTATACTATCTACCAAATTTATTTTATTTTAAACTCTTTTAATTTTTAATAATAACCAGAACGATTACTCTTACTCTGATCATTGAAGCAAGATAAGAAAAATTTACACTATAGCACATGCCTCAGCTCAAATACTTCAGACATGAAGTAACTCATAGTTAAACAGTAAAAATAAATAATATTGGCGAAACTTAACCCTGTCAGTTACATAATAGACGGTGGCTTTTGAACTTTGCAGGATTTAAAGAGTAGTAATGGATAATTTAAGTTAAACTGTGGATGGCAAGTGGTATTAAGGATTAGCGTTTCGTCCCATGTTGGACTCATCAGCCGGGTATACCTTTATCGAAGTACTGTTATTCACTCTGGGGCTAGAATCCAGTTTATTTCGTGTCAGACGCCATTGCATTTCTCACTAGGCAAGTTAGTCAGGGCAGCCACTTTTGTGTAACGTATATGAATATGTTATTTGCATGAATATGATGGGTAGTTTAAACTCGACTAAGACCTAAGTGAAATCTAACAATATTTAGTTGCTACGATGCATGAAATTTTTAAATATGACAGGAACAAACGATGTGGACAGGCTGGGATGATTCTTAATCTAGTTTCAAAAGAAGGCTTACTGTGCTATGTAAAAACAACAGATAAACAGTGAATAACTTAAAACAAATGAAGAACAGAATAATAAAAATTTATTGCTTTTGGATCGTATTCGTTATAAGATAAGATTTATTGCATTATGCATTTCTCTAAGAATCCTAATTAAAATGGAAAAATTTCTCTGCAAATGAGAGAACATCCCAATTTCGGATCCAGTGTAGACAATAGGATTAATGTACAAGTAAACTAGCCCTGATTCCAACCGTAGTTTCTACTTTAATTCCAAATCTGAACACTATACTTGTAGCTCATCTGTTTTCCAATTTGTTGGTAAATTTTGTCATTTTACTAGAGAATTCTATGAAGATACGTAATACAGTAGACGTTATCTCGTTTGACTTTAATAGTCGCATATGAATGTTATAAACAATCTAATTTCTTGCATTTTCTATAATTTATTGTTCATGTATTATAACTGTATTTTCACTGGTATATAAATTCTCATGATTGCTTGAAGTCGTTTAGGTTTGCCAGTAGATTTGCAGTTATCATTAATGTACAGCAAGATAAATTCATAAAATTTACGTGATTTAGATTTTTCATAACACTGAAGTTTAGTAAACTCATTAACAGAATAAACTATGAATATATGAATTATAGTACATATAGATTGTTGATTAATGCATGCATTTGTATGTCACTTATATAAGCTTTCAAACTTTGCTACATCTTTGGTTTAGACAGTCGGGTACTGCTTACGGTCCTCATGAAAATGTTCATCAATATCGAGTGTGAAAACTCATATTATCTAGTTAATTATTATATACATTTCAATACATTTTGGGAACTAAATAGGTATTCACTTTAAAAACGAAGGGATAGTATTTTAAAAGAATGGATGAAGGAAGGAATGCAAGCACTGCTAAAACAAAAACAGAACTTAGTAAATTAAAAACTGTGTATTATAGGAGATATAGGTCAGTTAAGAATACATTCTGGAAGGCCACTTTATTACTGAGAGAAGTCCTGTCACTTTGATGAAAATTATTAAACAATACGACAGAAAGATTATAACTGGATGAACCAAGTCACTTTACAGCATGTTATCTCCAAAGATGGCCTGGATTTGTATAACCTGTCGTAGCTTTTGTTTAGTGTACAATATTCCTACCTGTCATACTGCAGCCGCCAGCACTGAAACAAATAGCCAGATGCACGGACTTTCTGAACCAGGTTTCAACAGTTCATAACAAAGAGTGAGTGCAAGCAAACAATCCCTCCATTCTTGTTGAAATAAAACAGTTTGATTGATAGACCGCATAATGATTTTTCATGCGCTTTGTTCGCTTTATTATTTTCAAGAGAGCTAGAACAAATATTTATACAGAATAAGATGAATTCATTTTATTTCGTCAGTTTCTCATCAGCTGCATACAACATAGAAAAATAATTTTACAGAATTAATATTTGAAACAAGTTTTAACATACTCATGAGAATGGATGGAGTTAGTTGAAATCGAGATTACATAAACATGTGAACATGGCTTAAAATGTTGGAGAAAATGCTGTGAATGTATATACGATCCAATAAAAGGTTCCAGAAGGCAAAATAGAGATCAGAGGTCAAATGATTACACAATAAGAGGTGGTTGGAAATATTTGGGAATAATGTGAATAAAGCTCAGTTGTTAAACTTAAAATGACCTAATTAAACATGAAAGTTGAACTTAACCCCCTAAAAATCGATGATGTAACCAAAAATGTTAGATCTGATCCAAAGAAAAAACGTAATAAATGAATCTTGGTGAGAGAATAATAAAGATGAAAATAATGACACAAAAGTTAGGTTAACAGGGTAAAGAAAGGCTTACAGCAGATTCTTTTTGGACACATAAGTTTGATTTCAATCGTTTAATGGAAATGGCTTCATGATATTTTAGGAGATTTGAAGTTTTTTTTTTGTCTATTGAACACCTTGGACGATTCATTAATATTAATCTGGTTTTCTGTGTCAATCAGATGTTTAGCGATTGGACTATTGAATGTCTTTATTCCTGTCAATCGTAGATTTTTAGAATATGTTCATTAAAGCGTAGGTAGGCCCTTCTTTCTGTTCTGCAAAATGGAACCGTTACTTCAGGTACACGTAAATTTACACAGACAGTAGGGGGTAACATAACGAAGATACCTGTCATTTTTTGATATTTTCAATAAACGTGTTCTTATGAACGATATAACCAGTTTTGCAGTATAATGAGTTCTCTCGAAAATTGAACTAAGTCTTCATCTTATTGTTTCAAAAATATCGTCAAAATCGACTTGAATGAAAACCAACTTCTTGTGGACTGTGGTTTCACTTGTTTTGTCAGACATTTTTTCACTGTATTTGTCAATGAATGTTTATGGGAAGCCACTCTTTTTAGATACTGTTTAATACTTTATTTTATGCACTGCTGCAAGTTGTACTTCAGAATACCCACCTATTATATCTATGGATTATACTTTACAGTAATTGTTTGTCTCCTTGATTTTGAATGAAATCAAGAGTATAATGCAGTCTAGGAAAGTTCAGTTTCGAATAGTCGGGGATACGTTTGATTCACTACCTCTTTCCCCCTTTCGCCACTCTCTTCTCCGATGTCATCAATCAAGAACTTAGATACAACCAACCAAACTAACACATACTTACTTCCTTACAAAAGCAGTGAGTTTCTTTATCTGAGTCACAATCTGTAATTTTTCATGGAGTATTCGTGTCGTCTCATATGTACAGTCAATGGAAATAGGATTGTCGAAAATAAGAAAGAAACTTTGTAGACATTATTTATTTTCTTTTCTAAAAGTGATTATGCACCTGAAGGATGTGCATATAGCAACAGAGACTGACCAGCTTCAATCTATAACAAATCGATGAGAATATACAAATTCATCCTAATACCAATGTGCCCATTGTACAAGTGTGACTGTCTAAACTCAGTAGTCTAGTGGTGAACGCGGTGGCGCAAACTTTTCAAACTGTCCAATCCCGATAACAAACATAAATGCAAATATAAATGCCATAAGCTTATCCCAAGTAAACTACGGAATCTAAAGCCTCCTTGTTTATGTGGCTATATTCCTTATTCATTCATCACTACCAAATTTTAAAATGTCTCTCTAGCCGACACTTGAACAATTACAAGTGGTGAAATATTAGGTGGTGACTTTGATCCTACGCTCTTTATACCTTATATAAACGATAATTTTAAATACTTTCTTACTGGCAAATCTTCTCTATATACCGATGGTTCTAAATTGGGTACTCAATTCCTCTATGAGCTTTCTCACAATTGCATCAATATTGACTTCGACAAGGTCTGACTGGGCAGCTCTTAATGGAAATTATAGCTTATTAATAATAAATGTAAATCGATATGTTTTGAAAATGCACGTCTCAATTTCGATCTTCGCATAAACTTTAATAACTTGTCTAGGTTTCTTTCAGTGGCTTAAATGTTCTTACAATCTGTCACTCATAGAGCAGGCTACTCTGAACATATTAAAATCACACCATCTTCTTCGTTACACACTACATAACTTACATAACGATAGCAACTGTACTTCATTATATAGTATGCATTCGACCACTACTAGGATGCTGCACTCGGTAATATCTACATTAAGGACAAAGTAAGAATAGAATGTGTTCAACATCAGTTCACACTTTGCATTCATTAGAATAATTATATTTGAGACTTCATAATGAAGGCGACTATCCAAATTAAATCTAATTTCTTTTACTTAAATATGGATTAGATTAGCTTTATCACCTTATAATGTGATTCCGTTTGTAGATCCACCTTGTTATAGCTTCAGTAACACAGTCTCTAAAGTAAAACTATCACATTCGAAATCTACCCTCCACATGAACCATTGTACAAATAAATATAAAATTCTGGAACGGTTTACTACAATCTATATACAAAACACATTAACCTTCTTTGTTTGTACGACACGGTAATTTTCGATCTTCCAATACTGCATTAAAGACGTCAACGTCGACTTCATTAGTGAAATAATAGAGATTGTAAAAGAGAAAGTGAAAATTTTTATCACTCATTACACTTACCCCACATTGTTTTGTGCTAATAATTTGTTCTCATGATACTATTATAAGCTAGCTTATGTTGTAAAACATCTAACATGATTCCAAGTTAAGTTCTGAATCTACGCACTCACTTCATTACTCATGAAATTTTGTAGTTGTGTTTCGCCAACCCACACCTTCGCTTAATTTCCCTTATGTCTCTCTATTTCTAGTTAACTATTTATAAAACATACATGCAATCTCCTTGTGTCACACTGCCTACACATGACATGTTAATTCTCTTGTCGATGAAACATGCCGCATTCTGTGTATCATCAATTACTCAAAAAACGCTCGTCATGATGTATCACTATGATTGTCTATGTGAATTTCAGTTGTCAGACAGTATTTAAGAAAGACAATAATGTGTTTGGAGCATTATTGCTGATAGTAGTAATTTTGTGATTAATATGCTATCACCTACGATTGTGTATTTTCCCAGCATCTTGTCTTTTACAGAATTTAATAAATTAGAAATTAACGTTCATTCGAAAGGATCAATAATGTACTAAGTTTTTCGAAAAATGTACCTTTAACACTTTAATAAGTTGTACATGCCTGTAAATTGGTGTGTACTGCGTAGTTAATTTCAAAATAAATTTCACACTAATTAATTATTATTTTATGCTTATCAAGTTACTGTTAACCGAAATACACAGGCGTAGGTTTAATATTTTTCTGTTCATACAACATTAGTAGACAGAAGAATGTAGATCAAACATTCCATGAATACTGTGAATGTCATAGTCCTATTCTTATACGCTTTTCATGTTCTATATAACCATTTTATGGCATATTTTCAAAATATAATTACAGTAGTGGTAGCACTATTACTTGTGTCGATCTCCTTGTAAAAGAAGTTATGTAATTTCTACATACGATCATGTTAACTGATCGAAATATAAAACTAAGAAAATATGAATAGTTTTGTCTAATTAGCACAAAATACTTGTTAATTTTAAGTAAAGTAGTCTATTAATTCATTGAAATAGTTCGATATGATATTTGTTATTAATCTTTTTGTTTCTTTAGACTATTTAAAATCTTTAGGATGAATTTGTATATTCCCATTGATTTGTCATAGACTGAAGCTGGTCAGTCTCTCTTGTTATATGTGCATCCTGAGCGGATCGTCTCGATACACAGATTATTCACAAGTATTATTTAAGTTGGATTGTGACTGACAAGTGGAATCCAGAACTTGCGTTTCACCCTATTTAGGACTCGTCGGCTGGATGTACCTGCATCTCAATGATGATGTTAACAATAGGATTCGAACTCAGTCCGTTTCGTGTCAAGCGTCACCGCGTTCACCACTAGACTACTGAGTTTAGACAGTCACACTTGTACAATGGGCACATTGGTATTAGGATGAATTTGTATATTCTCATCGATTTGTTATAGATTGAAGCTGGTCAGTCTCTGTTGCTATATGCACATCCTTCAGGTGCATAATCACTTTTAGAAAAGAAAATAAATAATGTCTACAAAGTTTCTTTCTTATTTTCGACAATCCTATTTCCATTGACTGTACATATGAGACGACACGAATACTCCATGAAAAATTACAGATTGTGACTCAGATAAAGAAACTCACTGCTTTTGTAAGGAAGTAAGTATGTGTTAGTTTGGTTGGTTGTATCTAAGTTCTTGATTGATGACATCGGAGAAGAGAGTGGCGAAAGGGGGAAAGAGGTAGTGAATCAAACGTATCCCCGACTATTCGAAACTGAACTTTCCTAGACTGCATTATACTCTTGATTTCATTCAAAATCAAGGAGACAAACAATTACTGTAAAGTATAATCCATAGATATAATAGGTGGGTATTCTGAAGTACAACTTGCAGCAGTGCATAAAAAATAATAACTTATTCAGTTTACAGGCTGACCGGATGCATGATGACTAAAGGTCAAAATTCTAACCCCGCAATGAACGACAATTGTGCAATTTGTTAACAACCAACTGATGGTCATTGTAGACAAGTTTACTTATCGATTGACGGTGATCACTTTTAAATAATAATATTAGCGAGAGAAGTGAACATTTTAGCAGAATAAAATTGGCTTCTTTTATTTCCCCCGGTTCCTATCAACTGCTCACAACCTGTAATATTTTAAAATAAAAATTGCGAAATAGAAATTTAGTGTTTATGAAGTAGCATCATTTGGAGGTTCATAGGTGCAACATCGGCATATGAATTGAAGATTTAAGTAATGTTTACTGAAGTGAATACTAATTTTTGCAACTAGGTTAACAGAAAATAGGTCAAGCATTTTACCTAATTACATTACAGAAGGCTGCATGTATTACAGAGGTAAGTTGTGATCATTCGGTTTCAAAAATAAAATTATAAAATTTTAGGAATTTAAAAATTACATAATCTGAGTCAACCGATTTAAGAAACCAAATAGTGTAATCGAATAATGATGTTGTTATTATAGAAAACAGAGACTAATTGCTGATTCTTCTGAACGCTTAGATTCTTTTCGGGTTCTTGTTGGCTATAGATTCGACGAATTTTGAAAGGGTTGAACTTAGTTGTTTAATAATTATTTTGAAGGATTTCAAAGTGTCAGTCCTGTGCCCTGTCTCTCTTTAAGAAGGTCCATAGAAACAAGTTTTTGGAATTGAATAAAAGCCCATCTTCTTGTCCTGAAGATTTAATATTAGTAATGGCGACAATGTTCTGAATGACGTATGTGGATACTCCTTTAATATATTCAAAACCATTTTAAGAACATCATGTTATGTATAGGCATGATTAAAACAATTTAATATGTAAACAACTTGTATGACATTTCTCATGAAGAAAAATGCAGAAGAAGCTAGAACCCTACAATAGAATGAGATCTGACCAACTGTTTATCTAATCACAAATCTGGCATAAGATTACACTTTAATAATACAAATGAAATGTGGAACAGGTTTGATTCTGTGCCTTATTCTGAATACACGATGTGGTTATGTTCAATCACATTCTACACTATGACGAATCAATTATTTAACATTATTTATTTTACCCATTATTACGAATTATTCCGTATAATTTGTAAGCGTATAAACTGAAATATAAAATTTGTTTATGACATTAGGATGAATTTGTATATTCTCATTGGGATCGAAGTCCATCCAACCGACAAGTCCCAAATAGGACGAAACGCGCTTCCTGGATCCTACTTGCCAGTCACAATCCAACTTAAAAATGATATTTGTTGATAACACTTTAAATTTCATGCAAATAATATTGTACAACTATTAAGAGCGAAATCGCTGAAAACAAAATTTTCCCTCTCTGATTTATTTGTTGCATTTTGCATTAAAGTAATCAAAATATATATTCAACCATTTTTATTGAAATGGAGTTGGATTTTTCAATTATACAAAATTTCTGTGAATAATCACTGATCGCGGAATATTTATTTCGTTTGCATTGCCTCATTTTTTCTAATTTCTTCCTTGTCTCTCTCTTTAAAGAGACATCTTTTTCGGGCGGTGTATATGCATGTGGAGAGGGGGGCGTTGTTATCTAGTGTTTTTTCAGCGATTTAGACCTACCAAATTCAGTGTATTACAGCACTATGTTGCCATGACAATATATATCGAATTTAGCACGATGGTATGTCTACTTTACAATAATGGACATAGATAAAAACTCAAGTAGGTATATTTTAAATCTGTGTGAACATAGACTAGATTAGCAGATATACATATACATTCTAGCACAAATAGTTATATGTATAGAATATATAACATATTTCACCCTCCTAAATTTCATCTCACCAAACGTGGTTACATAATAAGACAACAGACCACCCAAAATTAGCTCTAAATACACCCGTCATCTATCACAATCTGTCTGCTTTAGATAATTTTTTTAAGTAACTAACTGTTTATTTCATTAAAATGAATACATAGTAAGTGTATATGTACATAAAATTTTTAAATGTTACTTATCAGACTAACTCTGTTTAGTATGGTAGCAGTTATGTGTAAATCATATACCAATAATAATAATTAGTGTAAAATGAATAAAACTGACGGAATACATGTGAATGAAACTAGTGAGTTCGATTAAAACATGCTAGTTTGTATACGAGCAGTACAATAACAGTCATGTCTATTCATCGTTTTCGAGTTGAATTTAAGTTGTAATATTTTATAGATGGAAATTAATAGATTCTTAAATGAGCAGAATTTTGTTAGGCAAACGGGAGTTGAAACGAACAAGTGATATTTTAGCACAAAATATTTGTACTGCTGAAAATGGACAAAAGTCTGATGTTTGATCTGATTATGCAGACGATTGCAACCTATTTGTTATCCCGACAAAAGTAAAGTAACTGAAACAATTCACGCGTATATTTGGGAATTTGTTACATGATATCAAACCTTAAAGTTGCAAATAGTCAATTCTTATTAAAAGTAATATGTCTGTATTAATTCACTAGTTTTAAATGGGCAGAAATGTAGGCCATAGGCTAACTACTAAATTGTCACAATCAGTCCAGGATCTAAACAA
The DNA here is from genome assembly GCA_025215515.1 of Schistosoma japonicum. Classification (NCBI taxonomy): domain Eukaryota; kingdom Metazoa; phylum Platyhelminthes; class Trematoda; order Strigeidida; family Schistosomatidae; genus Schistosoma; species Schistosoma japonicum. Next base: position 43,291,793 of record CM046069.1, on the reverse strand, counting down.
AAACTAAGAATAAGTCTTATTTCGGTTTCAAAGAACACTCGAATCTTCAGTAAATCACCATGTGTAAAAGCATAATGGTTTAATAATCGAAAATACTATTGACTCTGAAAATCTTTCACGCTTATTCCAGCAATGATTAAAAATAGTTCCTTCGAAGTAGTCATATGACGTTTTTTTTCATTGGAAGGTTACTACTGAGAATAAAATAAAAAAACAAATATCAAGTATTATGGTCTAGTCTTAACTACATAGGCTGGCAACTGAATGACTCATTTAATTATAGTTTCAGGAATTAGACAAAGCAGTTTTCCTCGTTTGTGGATCTTGGTAAACTGTAAATTTGGGGAATTATAGTTCCGATGTGATTATCGAGATTTTGTTTGCATTGAAGCTTTTACTGTATATTCTGCAATCACTTCAATCCTATTCTTTTCATTTTGATGCTTGAAGACTTTGATATTGTTATTTATTATGAAAATAGTAACGATTCCATTGATAATTGCTAATCAGTGTACGAATACACAGTTCTAAAACACAGTTCTGGTAGTTTTTAACTCTTCTTTAAAGGTCCGACATAACAAATATCACCTGACAGAAGTTCTAACATTTTGTTAATACAATCGTTTGTGGTTTATTATTTGTCATGTTAGCAGTCTCTCATTCCTAGAATTCACCAAACATTTTGAGGCGTCTCAGTTCCACTGTAAACATTTATTGATAACTACAATCAGAAAAAGTATATTCGAAATAATTCATATCTTCTTGATTAAATTGAAATAAAGTAGGTTATCTGGTTAAATAAACTAATAAAGTGAATTCGTAATTTAGTGAGAGACCACTGAACGTCTTTAGACATCGAACTCATCGAAAAAACATCCTCTTCGAAAAAGTATACAATTTTATCCACAATGTAATAGAATTCATAAGTCTATTTTACTTTTGTTTTCACTTACCTACGATATATTAATGTTATTCTTACTTCAAAAGTTTAATTGTTATCATCGTAATTTTATAATTATTTTATATACAATTTTCCTCTTTTATATAAACAATTCAGGAGAAATACTGAGTATCCAATACATATTAAAATTAATGAAATACAGGTCAGGCTCAATTCGAATCAACTACTAATCAACTACAAATTCTGATGATCAAAAACTACTTAATTTAAAAAAAAAATATTTCTAAGCGAAGCTAAGAACCTAAGTGGATACTTGCAATGTAAGTTAATTTCCCAATCATCATTGTATAACGGACTCAACATTTAGTAACAAGAGTACACCTTCTACCTAATGTATGTTTTATGGCGTATAATTAGAGTATAATTAAAATTTTAATCATGATATTTTTCAAGGTATTTTAATTACTCAGTAAATCAGACTGTTGTAATCACCATACAATTTCAACTGAATTATTTTCAGACTGAAATCTTAATAAAAATTATTTTAGTTTGAAAAACATCAATCTGAAAAAAAAAACTCACATTATTAAATAACTGATAAACTTTTTAACTAATGCCAATTACAGTTGTACAACATAATCAACACAAGTATTTTTTTGATCATAATAAATGTGTCTGTAAAACTAACAACAAATCATTACGTATTTTTATGACCACGGATACAAAATTCGGCAAACAGCTAAAAAAAAATTGATGATTCGACCTAAACTCGGTTACAACAATATCTTGGTAGTAAAGTGTAGATATTATTCCATTGGTTTTAAACAGTGATTATACGAACGAAATTTTACAGCATATCTAGTTCAATATAGAAGTTGAAGTGTTGTCGGAGAACATAAATATTCTAATGATCTTTTCTAATCTCCATGAACAATTAACAATATATGATTTTCTCTATAGAAGTGGTGTAGATCAATTTTGCTGTAGTCGGTGGTTTCGGTCAGGATTACCTGGTCATGTATGCTTTCTTAATTCAGAAACAAATAGATATCGTGCAATTAATGAATGCTCTAAATACATCATATCTAGTAAATACGAAACGATTACTTTTATTATTTATTCAGTAGCCGCTGGAATTTTGACTATACAATCTGTTCATAGTCATATCAGCACCTTACCGTGTTTACTTCATGTAATAGTAGCATCTTTTAGGTAGGTCTGTTTTAAGTAGTTGCTGTAGTTTAGATATCTAAATATACTCTTTCACTTGAAGATGTTTGCAAAGGTCAAGATATTTGATAAGTATGCCATAATTCACGTTATTCATTATAGTTAAATTTATATATTACTATAAGTGTCTTCAAACGACTAACCTACGGACTTGTGATTTCATCGAAGGTAATTGGATAAACAGGAAAGCTCTGCGGTCTCATTGTTATCTGTGGCGTTACATTAAACTTTCACTCTAAGAAGATAGGAATACTACTGACTGTGTGCTTGTTCAAGTGGCTGGGCGCTATGTAAATCGACTGCATTTCCTTTTCATTATGTGTACAAATACTTTGGTTGACGTCTCTTCAGATTTCTTTCAGATCTCACCTTTCAATTCACATGAAAAGTAACCACGTCCTCTTTTTGACGTCATATTCAAATACTCTTCCAACTTCGACTCTGTAATCCTCAGTCTAAGATAAAGATTCTACGAAATAGTAAATTAAATATTCCTATCAAATTTATAGAGTACAGCGTAGTAGATTGATTACTGTATCTTTCATCAGTTAGTATTTTGAGATGTCCTTAAACATACACTCCGCGTCTGGCACCATCCCCTTACTGGGATACACCAATATGTTTTCACTTTTATCCTTAACGTTTGAGAAATCCTTAATGATTTTTTAGAGAAAAATGAATAATAATTTGATTTTATATCATTGGTACAATGAACTGCTACTCAGAAATATGCAACAGTGAAACTAAAACTTCGTAGTTAGCCGTTGGAATGGAGATGTATTTATAAGAAGTATATGGTGAAGATGCCATATTGTCTAGCAGCTTACTGCTTAACAACAAAATACCTTATATTAGACGAAGAAGTAGCTTGTTGCAATGAATCTTCTGAACCCCTGTTTGATCCAAAGCAAAATATTTTGCTAATCACCATTTGCAAAATTGTACCAAGGTTTTCATTGACTATCTGAATTCTATATTACTATGCCAATCATAATACACGTAACTGTATCTTTAACCTACAAACCTGTAACAGTATAAACCGTACGAAAATTCGGTCACGCATTCATGAAACTAGGAATCGTAGTCTCTTAATTCCGTATGTGACCAATATATACATATATAATTGATTACATATAACTTAGAAAGTATGTAAATTATTTATTAGTCTAATGCTCCCAGTAAAGTTCTCAAATTAATAAAAACCGACTTCATTATTAAAATTCATTACATTTTCATCATGGTATCGTTGTTTGTTGTGTACTTTCAGTACCCTTCAGAAATATACTTTTTATAAAGATAAAATATCTCATATAACTATAAGTCATTATACAACTTTCAATATACACTAAGGTCGTATTATCTGCCACTTGACGACGCTATCATCGTAAAAGAACTATAGAAACACCTGAATAATACATTTAAAAGAACTTCGCTGTGCTAGTTACTGTAAAAATCTCTTTATACCCAATATTTTTAGCACTAAAAATTCATTCAAATAAAATTAGGAATAAACTTTCAATGGTATAACGTGTGGAAATCGAAGAATATCGTAGGTGTTCTGATGGTATGGTTTCTGTGTCTAGTCACTATTCAGAACATTCTGAATCGTGTTTAATTTGTGTTAAATATTCTGAATATGTAACTTTGTTATATAAAACAACTTGCAATTTCCGGACTAGTTATTCTGTTTTTTGATGTGTGTTCATAGTGTCCTTGAGTCATTTATTCGAAATTGTGACAAATTATTATCCGATCACGTTCAGGTTAGATCTGTCAAGCAGTCAGCTCAAACATACAAGTTTTCTGCTGATATAAAAAAACTCACGAAGTGTCAAAAACATAAATCGAACTATACGTTACCCTAAATACAACACAAAATGTAAGTAGTAATTTCATGTTCAATAATGACTAGTTTAAAAGCCGAATGCCCAAAGTACCCATGAGAAACCATAACCGATATGGTGAAATAGTAAGGAAGCGAAACAACAACTCACACTTGACATTAACGAGGGGTCGTGTATAGCACGAATTAACCACTGATTTTCAAACTTAGTGGTCGAAAATATATGCTTTCATTCAGTATAACTATCCACTTATTAAAATAATATGAACTTTATGCTATTCATTTATTTCTCAAATGATAACACATTGTGCTGAAACTATTTTCTGAGATTGCAAAATTGCAAACTATGAGATTTTTTGGTTGTTCAAGATTAAGATTTATAAGTTACACATTTTTTTTTTCATCTTATTCAAATAATAATAATAATCATTCTATACATTCATCTAAATAATTCATTCTTCAAGATGAATATAGAAAAACTATTATGTAGTGATGTTGCATCATCCTCTAAATAATCAAAAACCACTTATATATACATTGTCACTGGCGTAAACGAAATATATGCATACATATGCAATGATAAGTAGTGTTAGTAAGTGATCAATGTTTAAAATCAGTGTCACTTGAGATTATCTATCAACATTTCTCCATACTTTCAATTTCTTTTCCCTCTATCACTCACTATTTATTACAATTGAAGTGATTACCTTTATTCTATTCTTACTTGACTGACATTAGTAATGCAATGTGATGAAATGTGTTTTCTTTATTACGTGGATGTTTATTTGTTTTTATACTAAACTAAGTACTTGGGATAATTGGAATTGTCCCTACAACAGTAAAAAGTTTTATCGTTTTTTTAGACTATAATATATTTTCAGTTGTAATACTGATTGAAGGGATACTGCGCATTAGAGTACTGACTTCATTAAAGATTTTGTTCTAAATATCTGTAGTTATTTATTAATATCGATCATAGGTATACTCAGTACAGTGCAGCTCAACGTAACGGAGGATAAACAATTTAATTTTTAAAAATTAAAGCTTGAAATGAACACTTTAATTTATATTTTACTTTAACAGGCACTACTAATTCGTTAAAGGAACAAAATAACTGCGGGAATATTTGTGAGAGAGTCTTGTCTATAGATTTAGCAGTTTTTAAGTAAAAATAGTCAACAGAGACTAATCCTTTAAATCAAGTATGCATAGTTCAGCATGTGTCAGTATTTAGGTTTCATAAAACTAGCAGTGCACAAAATATTCTCTCGCGATGATTCACACAGAGAATTGAAAATCAAGGTTTCCTCCTTCAAACTTAGATTATTGAAATACATATTTATCATGACTAAGACAGTCGAATAAAGAATATTCTTTTCGGAAAATGGTCATCAGGTTCTACAATTCTGATTTCAAATGTGATAGTCACAAAAATAACCAGTTATTTGGTAAATACATCGTTTAGATACCAAGGATAATTGGATACAAATTTTCTCCAGTTATTTGTTAAAAATACGAATGTTAGTGTTAAAATAATCATCAGTCTGCTGCTTGTTACACCCAAATTGAAAAAATGAGTATTGAAATAATAAGCATCAATATATGGGTGACATAAGAGATGGGTGGTGATGAAAATACAATTAAACTAAGTGCTTGTAGTCAGAGGCTGGGTTCGACTTAAAATGAAGTGAGTAATAGTTAAAATTCACAACATTGTAATAATAATAATAATAATAATAATAATAATAATAATAATAATAATAATAATAGAAAGAATTATGAAGTAAATGGAAGAGATATTCAAATGTGTAACCTTGGTTAATAATAATAACAAGAAGAAGAAAAAGTTTGTCAATAAAGAAAATAGTATTTGGGTAAGCTAAGCTTAATTCACGGAAACGCGCAAAGAAAAAAACTACCTGTGCATCAATGCAATCAAATTATCGTATGGTTAGTGTGGAGACAGGCTTACTGGACCTTGGGTTGGTTGTGGTAAGAGAAGAGGTTTATTTTCTTTTGTACCCACAATTCTGAACTCTTGACTCGTGTAGCTATCGCGTCTGCTGTTTTAAGGACCTTACGTCTAGCTGGTATTGACAGATAACTATTTACACGATATATTATTGCAAATGATTGATTCATACTCGCCACATAACCTGTTTAATTTAAGTGTGTTAATATTGAATTATTGATGTCTTTAACGGCACCTTCAGTTAACCATACTGGCAGGTGCTCATGAGAATGGTGGAGTAAATTCCTTTAGTATCTACCAATGCAAGTTGTAGTTGAATTGTCAGATATAAAATAAAGTGGTAAGCTTACGTAATTTATCCTTCATTCTCGGTGTCACTATCGGGTGGGTAGAAAGCATTGGTTGTAGTTTTCTTGCTATGAACGTTCACTGAATGACACTCCGTAATCTCAACATTAACATTTTGCTGGATGTGTCACTTCAAAATGCTAATCGCATAAAAATCAGCTTTATCCTACAGTTTGCATCGCTTTTTCATTTATTTTCATGGTAGTGGTATCTATTCTCTCTGAGAGTTGTATTCAGTGCCTTCGTTTCTTCATCGACCACATCAGGAGAACATAAGGTTATCATTCTATAATGGAGGATATTGAATCAATGTCTTTTATACTGTTGTGATAAAAAGCTGCGAACGTTTGTACATTGTCCTATTTATGTGGTTAACTTGTTCAGGTTTCTTCTTATTAAATCATTTGTTCTTTTAGTGAGCAGAATTTTAAGAAATGCCATTTTACCGTAACTTTCTTCCTGACATATGAATCTCATAGTCGGGTGATCCTCGTTAAATTGTTTGAGAATCCCAGATCGATTAGTATCCTGTTTGTAACGAATAAATGTATCATTCACATATCAGCAAGAGAATGACAATTTTGCAATTAGTTGTGCAAGTAGACCATTTCTTAGTTTAGTTAGGAAATTACCAGCCAACATCAGACTTAGTGGCTAGCCCATTACTACCACATCCATCTGACTATACATTTCATTATTAAACTTGTAGTGTATATTCATTGTACATTTCAATAATAATTATTTATTGGAATTGTTTATTGGAATGCTGATATTTATTTTGGTTTCTATGACTTGATCGCATATATAGTTAGCCGCTTTACGAATGGAACATTCATAAATAAAGACGACATCCAAAGATAAAGTAGAGTGATATTTGGTGCTCAGTTCCTTGACCATGTCTGAAAATTGAAATACATTTCTAACGCCGTCGCCTCTTAAGTTGTTACTACACAATACTTATCAGTAACGAAACATTTAAGATTGAAACGGTTATTGATTTCACTTCCTCCGAAGTAACAAAGCGTGAGATTTCAGAAGAGATTGTAAATATCTACGACATTCCAAGTAAAGTACCAGTAAAATAGATTAGGTATAATACACTGAAATCGGTTAATTTATAGATGGCTTTAGTCAATGCCTCTGAAAAAACAAAAACGCCAGTAATATCCCTTCCTAATTCTGTCTCTATATGACTCACAATTTGTTACCCATCAGCTGAAGTGATCCTAACAGTTATTCATTTCATCCACTACTTATATAAGTGCCTTTTGTGGTTAAGGACAAAATTAACATCCAATAACATAGGTAACCGGGAGCCTAAGGTATAAACAGTATTATGCGGAACACCATAATTGTAAACCGCTCAACTACTACCAGAAAAGGATCCCTTGGTTATGCTGGTACCTACGTGTAACAACATTTCGATAGTGTAATACAGACTGAACACATTTTGGATCCGACTTATGACAATCACTGTGTATTTGGCTTAGATTCAGATCTCATAATCTACGATATCAGGTTGCCCAGTGTAACAGATTTAGCGCAATCCCAAAAGTCCAAATTCAGTGATAAGGTTTTGTTCAGATCCAAAAATTATTTGAAGAAAATGAAATACCGGACAAATTAACACTACCATGCTAATAAGGTGATAATTTGCTATAAATTCTAACATTCTCAAATCACACCCATTCTAATCTGGTTCTGAGAGATATTAAAATCAGCCTCATTAGTACACTGCATCCATTAAGAGACTATACTCCATCCCTGTTCACAATACTAGAAAGCTAGTGTCACTCCTAATAATCACTGTAAACGTCACGATAACCTTGACTAGTAATGATATTTTTGAGCTAAAGTAATCCCTAGTCCCACCTTCATTTCAATCTGTTCAAGTTTTAGGTCAGACTCTCAAATTCTTTTCAAATCAACGTCTAGAAACTATGGATATGTATAAAATTGTAAAAGACTGTCTCGTTCACAATTCATAAATCATTACCGAACTTTTTATTTATTAATGCGCGCTTACGTTTAAATGAAATCACAACCTTATTAACCATAACCCCCATCTTTTATACTTGATATAAAATTTAGTGTTCGTTAGCATTCGATTAAAATTAAACATTAAAACATATACGCTGGACATAATAGGTCTGTAATTTTGCGAGATACAACTATGTTCTCAAATTAATTTTCTGCAGCGACAACTTACAACTACAAGTTCAAGTTAACAAACAGCTCAAAAGATAGTTTATACTGTAAACAGTCTTACGTAAATTAGTTGAGATTTAAATCTACGCACTCACTTCATTACTCATGAAATTTTGTAGTTGTGTTTCGCCAACCCACACCTTCGCTTAATTTCCCTTATGTCTCTCTATTTCTAGTTAACTATTTATAAAACATACATGCAATCTCCTTGTGTCACACTGCCTACACATGACATGTTAATTCTCTTGTCGATGAAACATGCCGCATTCTGTGTATCATCAATTACTCAAAAAACGCTCGTCATGATGTATCACTATGATTGTCTATGTGAATTTCAGTTGTCAGACAGTATTTAAGAAAGACAATAATGTGTTTGGAGCATTATTGCTGATAGTAGTAATTTTGTGATTAATATGCTATCACCTACGATTGTGTATTTTCCCAGCATCTTGTCTTTTACAGAATTTAATAAATTAGAAATTAACGTTCATTCGAAAGGATCAATAATGTACTAAGTTTTTCGAAAAATGTACCTTTAACACTTTAATAAGTTGTACATGCCTGTAAATTGGTGTGTATTTGGTAGTTAATTATATATATATATATATATATATATATATATATATATATATATGTGATATGATGGAAGGTTTGTAAATTTCCGGAGTTGATGTTTAGGTCGACCGGTCGCTGTTGAGTTATGTACATCTTGAGTAGACTGGTCGATTTAGCTTTTAGTCACATGTTTTCCAGACATTTTGGTATGTTTAAATGTTGGTCCTGTTTTTAATTTAAAGGTTATATTGAGACAACGTTTTCCAGGATACACACCTGGTGATAGAGAGTGATAAATCGCAGTCCTAAATTTCAAAAAGTAGATATTACAAATTCTTACTGATAAATTTTGATGTTAATCAGTTTTAATTAAAAGGGTCACTTGAATTTACTCACTTATCATTTCTTTCGATCATCATTATAGTCTGTTTTTCTTAATAATATTTTATTCACATTTGTTGCTGCTTGACGTGTATATTTTGGCATTTGATGTACAAGCGTTTAATGTACTTTATTAACTCATTTACTGCTGTCAAAATACAATATGAACATCTTATCTTTGATAAATCTCGACATCATTAATGAACGCAAGTGACAGCGGTCAATAATGGAAAATTCTATCTCTAAAAGATATGCAAATAGGCTCAATTCGCCTTATCTACATACAGAATTAGAATTTGGTAAAATTTCATGTCTATCAAATAAAAACAAGAATTGGCGTCATGATATAAATCCATTTAAGAATTTATACAAAAATATAGATAATTAATCAGTGAATCATTGATGCATCTTGAAAGGTTATTTGAATCTTGTCTGTAATAAAATGAATTCACTGTTGCTAAATGATTTATTTCATGGTTGATTATACAGACAATAATTATTTTCTTATTACATTTTGAAAGTTAAGTTACGAAAGTGGTCAAACAGCGAAGAAATAAAATATTTTACGCCTATTATTCACAACATCAGTAGGGCTTCAAAAGTTTGTTTGAATAACTTTAGACTACTAGTATAAAGATATCAGATGCTACAAAGCAATGTTAAAACCTTGGTATGGTTTGAAAATTATCTGTATTCAATTTTGTGAGAGCAGCAAAACTAAATAGTATCGGGTGTCAAGTGTTTAGTTTAAAGAAATATATGCATTGATAAGTTTTGTAATTCCGCTTGAAATCCCTCTAGGTTTGCTTCCTGTCCCAAGCCCGGATAAAAGAAGAGGCTTTGGTATGGGATTAGCAACTCAATTCTGTAAAAAACAACCATGCTCCGGTCACGAAAAATATCTTACACACATGGGGTAGCACATATGCTATCACAGGTAGCACGGAAACTACTTATAGAATGAGAACCTCATGGATCTAGGATTATTATGGCAACCTTCAAGAGAAAGGAGGGGTCACAACCAGTGTTATCCAGTGTCAACAAATTCAACGAATGAAAGATAACTATTAAAAATATGTTCCAGACATTTCAGGATCTCCTAGAAGAAGATGAAACTACTATGGAGGACAACTGGAAGATATTAAGCAAACAATAACTTCGACATGTCAGGAGGTTTTGGGTTGAAAGGAGCATCATCATAAGCAGTCCATCTCTGTTTGTACTCTGAAAAAGATTTAAGAAAGGGGGAACACGAACATAGCCATCAGTAACAGATAAATAACAACACATAAAGCAAAGGCACAAACCGAATACACCGAAGCCAACAAGCAAGTGAAGAGGATGATCAGGTCGGAAAAACGGAAATATGTGGAGGACCTAGTAATGACAGCCAAAAATTTTGCAACAGAAGGAACGTGAGGCACATTTATGATATAACGAAGAAACTACCTGGTAAGTTGTTACGATGTAAAGAATATTGTGATTGCTATATCAACGCCAATGTAAGCCTAATTGACCACTGTATGTCTGTTGTCTACCCACTTAGTCCCTAGCCGGGAATAGAGAACACAAGATGGATGAACCAACTAGGCACAATCGTATTGTATTTCAAATATTCCCTTATATATATACGAAATCACACCACACTGTTGACCAGTTTTGGAAATTAACATTAATACAAAGAACTCTTGAATAGGCCAACCTCTCTCAACCCACCAGTCATTGAAGCAGCAGCCACGAATCTCGCTATAAGCACCGACCCACCAACAGTCAAGAAAATCAAAATGGCCATCCAACAAATCAAGAGTGGCAAGTTAGCACGGCTAGAAAACTTACCAACTGAGGCACTGAAGTCAAATATGGACCCAACTACAAAGAAGAAGAACAAGTGCCAATAAACTGAAAAGAAGGGTACCTCATCAAGATACCGAAATAATAAGATATTAGCAATAGCGATAACTACAGAGGCATCATTCGACTTCCAGTACCAGGAAGCATGTCCAACAGAGTGTTGTTGAACCGAACGAGAGATCCAGTCGACGCCCAACTTCGAGATCAACAGGCCGGATTCCATGAAGACTGATCATGTAACGACTAAATCACTACTCTACAGTTCATTGTTGAAAAATTAACTGAATGGAATTCACCACTTTACATCAACTACCTCGACTACGAAAAAGCATTCAAGAATATCATGGAGCTCTCTACGACAATATGGCGTATCCGAAAGATAGTCAACATCATACAGAATTATTACGATGGACTACATTGTAAAATCATGCATGGAGATCAGCTCATGGATTCATTCGAAGAGAAGACTCGTGTCAGGCAAGGCTAATTACTGTTGCCCTTCCTCATCTTTATGGTGATTGACTAGATCATGAAGACTGCAACACCTCAAGGCAATCTCAGAATACAGTGGACAACATAGATGGAACTAGGTGACTTGGACTTGGCAAACCACGTAGAGCTTCCATCCGGCACACACTAACAAATTTAGGTGAAGACGAACAGTGTAGTAGCAGCCTCGGTAGTAGTAGGCCTCAACATACACAGAGGCAAAAACAAGATCCATCGACACAAAACAACAAACACTGACCGAATAACACTTGACGGAGAAATTTTGGAAGATGTGGAAACTTTTATATACCTGGGCAGCATCATCGATAAACAAGGAGAGTCTGATCTGTGGCAGATGTGAAGGAGCAAATGATCAAGGCAAGGGCAGCATTTCCGCAACCAAAAAACATCTAAAACTTAAAATAACTGTCAGCTAACATTAACGTTATAATTTTCAATACAAATGTGGAGACAGTTTTGTTTTATGGAGTTGAAACGTGGAGAACTACGAAAAGCACCCTTCAGAAGATACAAGTATTTATAAACAACTGTCTGCGTAAGATACTTCAGATCCGTTGGTCAGATACCATCAGCAACAATCTTTTGTTACGGAGGACAAACCACCTTGCAGCTTAAGAAAAAATTAGGAAAAAACGTTGAAAATGGATAAGACACACATTGAGGAAATCGTCAAACTGTGTCACAAGATAACCACTTACTTCGAATCCTGAAAGACAAGGGAAAAGAGGAAGACCAAAGAACACATTGCTTCGGGAATTAAAGACAGAGATGAAGAAAATGAATAGCACTTGGGACGAGCTGGAAAGGAAAGCTCAGGATAGTGTTGGTTGGAGAAGGCCTATGCTCCAGATGGGGTAACAGGCTACCGGCTTACTTGATCTAGTTAACATTAGCGTAATTGTAATGATGAACTGCCTTTAATGGTGGAGTTTCCAATGTGTCGGTGAGAGTAATTCTGGTCTATGGTTGCTAAACCTGATCACTCCTAGTTGGGAATGTTATATGACAGTACACCAGATCATCACTTCCCTGGAGGGACTGTTGACATTCAATGGTTACACCATAACCTTAATGCAGCCATTTGACAATACACATTTGAGAGTATTTAAAAAAATTATTTGAGTAATTATCTTGAAACATCCACTTCCGTAGATAGGATAAGTGTCATCTCGATGAGTCCGCATCATACATTACATGGACATCACGGTACTAGCTGAAAAAGCAGAGAGACGGTCAAATTTTGACATAGCGCGTAGGACTGAAATCTATCAGTCGATCACATTTTCTTGATATGATGTTAGAGTTAATAAAACTTGATGGCATGAAACGTTAAGAAATATAGCTCGAAAATAACAGCCAGTGATAATCCTATCATAGTTTTTCATTACATTCTTTATAAACATTAAGGAGGACACCTTAACATTGTCAAGGCTTTACTGACTGTATTTTTCCCTGAGTTTTATATTTTATATAATGTTTTTGACTAAATTATAATTTCTGGCTTTTGATCGTACTCGCCTCGTACATTTAACTTCCTTACAATATTGTCTTCTTATTTGTGCAGTGGTTACATTTTTGGTATCCACTTTAGTCTTTGTAACCTCAAATAAATAAGTAAAAGTAAAAATCCTGCAATTAGACTACTGGCAGTAGCGCCTATGATTAAGCCTTTGGTTCAAGGTGGAAAACGCCCTAAGCTTGATTGGATGTTGTGATCATGCATGTGCACTGCAGTAAAACAGCTGTACAGCATTACCTGTTTTCCGATATTAACGTAGATTAATATTCGGAGAATAAGTACAACAAATAAAAACCATTTTCTACAAAACCATATTCAACAAGTAAGTGTTTTACTTTGCGTTTTTATTTAACCTTAGATTAAAATAATCTAATTTTGTTTTACTTATCTCGAGTTCATTACTCGTGTAGTCACTAATTATATATATATATATATATATATATATATATATATATATATATATATATATATATATATATATATATATATATATATATATATAACTAAAGGCTAAAGATTTTCAGTAAACATGTTGAAAATCTATTTATTCAAGCTTACACCAACGGTATGGTAAAAATGTTGTACTTTGATGCTTTATCCCTGAAGTTAATATTTGTTCTACTCCATAATATTGTTTTTTTCTCTTAACTACTGATATATACTTATTTCATACGTTAAAGCGGTTATTTATGATGCAATGCACTCAGTGTATTATACTCTTGAAATACCGACAAGTCATTATATCTTAGAACACACAAAGAAAGCAATGAAGAATCTTACAAGTAATCTTATATGGTCAAAGTGTTACCGACTATGCACACAAGTACTGGACTATGAAATTCTCCTTTGGATCGAAAATAATGATAAATGAGAATACTGAACAATTTGTATGAGTACAAATGTCTAAAGATTTTCAAGGTTTAACAATAAGAAATATTAAATGTGTTTCGAAATCTAATGAATACAGTTAATAGGCTTAAAGTGAGTCAAAGGAATTAAAATTTTAGAAGTAAGATTAAAGCATGCCTAATGTTCATTTGTAAACGTTTACTAAGTTTCGTAAATATGATTTCAAAGTATTTCATTATGTACACTAATGATGTTAAAACTGAATTTCATTAACGGAGTTCGATAACGTCTGATCGAGAATAATTATGATATATGACTATGAATAATGGTTCAGCAACATCGCGAATTGAGTTAAACTAAAAGGGTGTAAACTATCGTCTGTTAAATCAGTGGTCTGAAGGTGAAGTGCCTCAGACAAACTTGATGATACTTGTTTAGATCACCGGTGCAATCGTGGATGCGCACGACAGAGGAGTTCCATACAAGGAGGCAATAGTTGTATACTGCTTCTCGATTTTTGCTGATTTTATAATCGAACAAATGAAATACATACTTGAAACGGTCATGGAGTGAACAAAATATCCATGAAGTAGTGTAGATTCGAACACGTTTCTTTGCCAAGAAACTACCTTAATTTGGATGGCAAGCTAGTGTTAGTTGCTTACATGCAAAATGTGTGGCTTAAAGTTTAGTATATAAACTTATATTTGAGTGAGTTAATTTATCAGTTTATAACTTTTTATTGTTCAATAGCTTGTATTTAGCGTTTTTAAAAAGTTTTTAAAAAGAAATCCTTTTTTTGACAAATGCGTGATGATTGTTTCCTTTTGAGTGGTTTACTTGTCAAATATCTCAAATTTATTGTCCTTATTGAAAAAACCTACAATATTTTGCAGCAAATCTAAATAAGATACAGCAAAATGGTCGGGATAACACTTCATATGAAATATAACTTCTTATTACATTGAAATTAAATTTTTTCTGTTCATAATGACCAGTCATAAACATTTAATAGTTAATTAGAGTAGTTTTGCATAATAAATTAAGTAGATAAATATCACGTTTGATTCATAATTAAAAATTTCAATATGTTTATGAATCATTCATACTATAAACAAGAATTTAATGCTCAAAGAAAACTTGCGATTATTAAAACAAATGAATAGCATGCCCATCGATGGATTAGTAAGAAACGCCAAGATATTGTCAACTGATAACCATTGATGAGACTGATTTATTGGTCCGATTGCCGCCCATAATGTCAATCAACCACAGAGTGCATTTATTACTTCCCAGTTGCCACACCGTGATATCTAAAAAGGAAGCTGAATTTGAGGGTGGTCTAGACTATTTGGTAGCACAGGTATAGAGCTAAAAGGAGAACTACGTAAAGCGATTATTTTATGAGTAGTTTTTTATATATTTACTCGGTACTTGTGAGGGCTTATCGGTAACTACAGAAATCCATAGGGTAAGGCGAAGCGTACCATTTTAGAGGCAACCTGTCTTAGTCTTATCTTCCCGTTTAAAGAGGGCAACATTTTTAGTACTGCAAGTTGTTTAAAGGAAACACCTTACTACCACCAAAGGTTGGTATAGCCATCATTAAGACCTCACACTTGGACCTTCAGTATTTGCTTCTTTAAGTTTTATTGTTCTTCAACCGACCTATATGGATCTAAAGGAACAAAAGATTAGTTTAATATACCTAGATTAAATCATCTCGATAGGGAATCATGACCACAACATCCAGGTAGCAGCTCCAGTAGGTACACCTCGTCTCATTGAACTAGTTTCATATACATAGGCTATCACCCATAAAAATGGGTCATTTAAAAAATAACACTCTTGCATAAAAGATAGTGAAAAAATAGCTCGAATAAGTAACTCGCTCTCTAACAAAGTAAGACCTGATTGTTATGCCAAATTCTTACCCATCACATAAATTACAACTAAGAACAAGGCAAGAATGTTAAATTTATTAGGGATTAGAAAGTATGCTATTACAAACAATTCTTAGCATATCTTCCATTTTAAGTCCTAGGTCACACATATGCACTCTTATATAATCATTTTACCACTTGACTACAGTCATACATCATAGTACATTCATACTACTTTTAGTTGTATCATAAGTTACCCGCCTGAAATTTGCAAGCACTTAACCGTATAAGGTTATGCAAATAGTACGCACGAATATTCGGGCAAGAAGTCATGCAGTTTATTTGAAGAGTTGAAAGAGAAAAAAGCACTTATGGATGTCAGTGTTTATCGTATACAGACTCTGCATAGATTAATGGAAAACATAATTTCGCTGACTCTAACCATCTACCGATACGGCTCACAACAGCATTCAGTGGCTTAATTGACTGATGTCATGCTTCAGTCCTATTCTAGTAGCAACGAGGTTTTTACGGCAAGATAAACGGCGTTTATGTGTACGTATTACATTTCGCAATCACTTCAGTCGATGAGCATGCACAAATGCATCTCGGTCTACAGAGTTAAAGGATACTTTTATTGTCGGTTGCCGAAAGTATACCAACATTCTAAAACCTGAAGAACGGTGAAGAATGACCACGACCATGTCTAAAACCAGTTTTGTTTACTCTCATTTGAAGTTTACGAGTCTCCATTAAGTGTCTGATAAGTGTTGAAGTTAGTGTTTTAGACACTATGTTGGCAACTTATTCATTTATGCTTATTAAAAGATTACTTTGGTCCTTCATTACATTGTGGGACGATCAGAGATCGACACAAGTTAGATGGGATTATGTCCAACTCCTGGGCTCTAGCCAGAATATCAGTCAACCTAATTGCCAAAAATAACTAACCATATTTAAAGACCTCTGAAGTTAATCTATGTGGGCTGTAGTATATACATGTATTTAGGATTAACAAAGTGATGCAGGATATTATAATTACAAATACATGAATTTTAAATTTCGTCGTCGATTGGGATTCTGGCTTTCAGTTTCCTTGTTATTGAAGGTAAATCCATAGAAATAGCACTAATCGAAAAATATAATTCTTTATTATCGAGATAACTTATCAGTCCATGGTATCATTGACTAGTTATCAGACCAACATAAGGAGGTGCGGACTATGTAAATTAGGGCTGTACGATTATCGTAACCAATAGTTAAAGACGTTATGCGACATAGCTGAAAATCAGCATCATAGGTGAAGACACACATACTGCTTCAACTCCTTTAGATCGTAGGTTCAACAAATTAGTCATAGGAATTTATTTGAGATGTTTTTACTTTCACTGACACACCCGCTATTTAAACTACTATGATTTTTATCTTGATAATTTTATCTCACTAGTGTGGCAACATGGATCGACGCAAATATGTGTCAGATTCAACTTTGCTTATGATTATGGTGAGTTTCCTATTTGTAATACACGTAACAAGAAATCTAAAATATGCTACAGAAGTTGAAAACGTATTCAATGGTGCTGAAGTTTTAAATTAACTCCTAGGCAAGGCATCAATAATTTGTTCATTGATGCTTTTCTAACAAGGGGATAATCTCTTCAGTTCTGTATTCCTGATTAAACTACATTGAGTCGTTAGTTAGAAAACATGCAGACCACGTCAAGTCACTAGTTTACTGTTAAACGTACAGGCGCCGTGCTTCATCCTGTGATGAGTCGTGAATTAGGTAAAGCTATAACCTGTCTAATACATTTCGGATTATGATTACTCCAAGTTCAAGAATGTAACCAATAAATCATACATCACTATGAAATTACATAAGCTTAAGAAATAACGCTAGAATGTTTCAGTAATAACGTATTGAAAAAAGACATAATGTCACAGTCAATTTTGTATTATCATTTCTTACCACTATCTAGAACCTGACAAAAGTAAAGTGGAGTATATATCGACAGCAACAGATATGATCCCTATGTCAAATTCATGTTTTCGTACATGCTTATGAAAAGAGTGCATCTGATTCGGTCATTATTCAATCAACTTAAAATCTTTGGCTACCGAGGGTTTATCCAACTTAGTCATTCTTTCTTAACTGTTTCTATATACTAATTGAATTATTAAGGAAATACCCCCCTCCCTGTTAGTAATTAACCGATTCCACTCAAATCTGAAAACATAAATGGGGTGGAAAACTATCAAATAATTTATGCAAAAATAAAAATGTTAATAGCATATATATATATATATATATATATATATATATATATATATAGTTCAAAGTAGGAAAACAGGAAGTAAAAGGGAAATATTAAAGAATAAAACAAAATGCCTAGTTAGACAAATATAAACACTAGTTATGTATGCACTTATCCATAAACGTGCCTGTTTACAGAAAATGTAAAGAAATAAACAACATGAAACAGATGCAACAGTATGTATGACTGTTGAATACAGAAATCTAAGAGAAATGCAATAAATAAATGAAATGATAAAATCAACACAAACCTGACAAAGATAGAGAGACGAAGAAACAAGGAAATGTATAAAGGTAGGTAGATAATCGGCTATAAGACAAAAGTAAATTAGTTGTACTACCATGCTATAATAAGTTACAAGGACAATAAAAATTTTATGATTACCTCACAAGTCACCAGTGTTTTTTGCTTACAAATAAAAAGAGTATTTGAATAAAAAGAAATCATTCAATAAATAAAATGTACAAAACATAGAACGATAAATATATACAAAACGTTGATGGGAGAAAGTGGATGTATGGAACAAAAATTAAAAGTAGGCCAATGATGAATACCATATTACAGTGAGATCAAATGTATACACTTTGCATATATTATTACGACTATTTATCTGTAAAGAAGATAAAGTTAACTAAGTATTTCGAGAAAAACAGCAATTTAATGAATACAGAAAAAAACCAAGACGTAAGAAACGATAAAACATTAGTAAGGAAATAAAGTTAGAAACTATATCTGTATTTAATTATGGTGCATATGTACAAATAATAAGTTAATTTATATCCCAAAAAAGAAAAATAACGTACAGACTAGTTTGAAAACTTTAATTAGATAATATTTATTTAAAAATTGTAACCAAATGACAAACAGAAAAAATGGAGGAGAAACATTTGGAAAAAAAAATACATGTGAAAGTAAGAACCAAGAGGTGAATTACAAACACAACAAACAATACTAGTAATTATTTAATAATTCCACTAAACATACAAATCTGTACAAAATGCAATCATAAATTTAAGTTATATGTAAGTAGATAAAAGTAGTATAGGAAAAACGACGCGCTTTGGTCACAATACAAACAGATATGTTGTATGTATACAATTACATAATTTACAGTTGAATATGACATGCATATTAATTACCTTAAACGTTGCGAGATTTTTTAATTTGACTGTCTGAATGTGGATTCAATAAACAACTGTGACTGGTACTTTGGTGATGAAGGTTAATATTACTATTGTTTGTAGAACATATAGTGCAATGAGCGATTGAGCAGCTAGAAGAACAATATTTGTGATTATGGCTATATGAATGTTCAATATTTACATTCAAATGTGCAGTTGATGAATCTGAACAAGAAAGAGGTAACTGTGAAACTTTACAGTTTGAGCTTGCATTTATTGGCGCACTATGATACATATGGGTAGAACAAGATGGAAATACCGATGATACATTTTTCTTTCGTAATTGATGATAATCTTGTTTAAAGGACTTCGATGATGAGGTAGTGCGAAAATTGGGCTGACAGGTATTAGAAGTGTTAGCCAATGGTGTATTAGAATCACTAACTCCACAATTACCCACACATGACTTCGTTGATGTTTCGTTATCTGATACGCAGGCAAAGGTATTATGAAGCATACAAGGTGATTTCTGGTGAGATACAATTGGTATGCGTTCTGAGCATTTATCAAGGTCAACAGAATGAGACTGACTGACTACACTTGAATAAGGTGGTGGCATATTTTCACTTTGTTCAACAAGTGTAGTCTCTCCAACTGGTTTGTATACAGTTTGACTAGTTGCTGTTACAGCTGCCAGTAATGTACTCGCTATGCTTGGATCTAAGAGCAATTCTCTGTTACTAGTAATTTGATGGCCTTTTACTGGTGTACTTGCATTAGAAGAAGCAGGAGATGTAATCGAATTATACAGACTTTCATATATCTCACTAGCCGACATATTGGGATTCAGAAGTTTACTCATTCTAATAAGATCAACTGAAGAGAGAAGGCTGAGTGGGAAATTTTGAAGTGGGAAGTAATTTTTTATCGAATCAACGGAACTAGAAGATATGACAGGATTCGGTGAATTTCTTCCATTTTCTAAATTCGGTAAATTATTATTGTTATTACTATTACTTGTAGAGTCATTTCCACTATTTGGTGGAGTAGTGTGATTTAAACTTACAGTTGAGTTAGAATGAGAAGGTTCTTCTGAAATAGTGCTTAGACTAGGTGGTCGTGATCGAACAGAAGCAGCGGCTGCTGCAGCGACGACGACGGCAGCGGCTGCTGCTGTGGCAGCTGCATTTGATGTGCGTTGTTGAGAAGGATTCATCCAGACAGGATGATTATATGGATAATTCAAACTATGATGAACAATATCTTTAGTAGACTCTCGTGAGATCAAACAATTAGATTCTTTATACATAGACTCTGTTTTACTTGATATTTTTGTATTTTGACAACAGTCATCGCCATGATTATGTTCTGGTTGGCTTAACGAACTTGAAGAACGAGATGAACTTGGTGAAGATAAATTTGGAGACATATTAGATGGTGAACTTGAAAAAGATGACTGTGAATCATTATTTAACATATTGACATGGTGATGTTTAGGATTAACATTTATTCCTGGAGAATGATATTTAAAATAATCATGAGTTGGTTTATCCACTGACAGATGATTAATATCGTCTTGTAATTGAGGTTTTTGAGAAACTGAAGCAATATTCGACAAATTACGACGTCCACCGAGTAAGAACTAGTTATTTTTTTAAAAATTTAAAATATTTAACAATCATTAAGAATTAATGAATTTGAATCTAAAAAAGAAATAAGCGATGTATGCAAGTGGAGAACTAGTTAAAATCGATCATCATATTATAATGTAACTGTTATATGTCTTGGTCTTAGCGCTAAACCAGTTCGATAGAAATGAT
The DNA here is from genome assembly GCA_025215515.1 of Schistosoma japonicum. Classification (NCBI taxonomy): domain Eukaryota; kingdom Metazoa; phylum Platyhelminthes; class Trematoda; order Strigeidida; family Schistosomatidae; genus Schistosoma; species Schistosoma japonicum. The sequence goes on along the minus strand of CM046069.1, from coordinate 43,270,487 downwards.
TATTGTACAACGACCAAATAATGAGAAAATATCAGTTGTGCAGGAGGTTTATACAATTTGTCAACTACAAACAACCAATTAAAAAGAATCAGTGTTGTCTAGGGCAAGGAATGAAAAAACGTAGTGAGAAGGGCACACAAAATGGTGGGAATTCACGTCGACTTTATTTATACACATTTTTTAGATGTCAACGAATTATATTACTATTGATCGAGCTATTACTTACAAGTGAACTTTACAATATGGGACGTAAACGTTCTAGACAAAACAGACAATTGCGTTACAGCTAATAAAGGTCGACTACAATACATCAGCTGACTAATATATATATATATATATATATATATATATATATATATATATATATATATTGGTATTTAGAAAGAATACATACAAAACGATGTAAGGAAAGTTAGTTAAGTAGAAATTTAAGCACTTCTTTGTCTGATGACGATAGAACGAAATATAGCTAAATATGAATTTAAAAACAGCTATCATTAGTAAGAGACAAAGACGGTACTTCCTAAGCATATTCTCAAAGAATGCATCAATCAATTATACGATCGGGGTAAAAATTCCACTTTATTTAATTACGCATATAGATTCGTACGTAGAATACACTCTGGTAGATCATAAAGACACACTAGAAAAAAAACAAATAAAAACGTAACATAAGTACCTTCAAAGGGAGGTGAAAGTCAACGACTGGTATTATTTTCATCTACTGATAATTAATTTTACTTAGAATAGTTTACAATAGAGAGGTGTTATGCCATTTGACACAGTAATGCAAAAATGTCAAGGGAATTTAACTATTGTAAGCGATATTCAATATATAAAAACTTTTGATTTGTTAAGGGACGCAATACCTCACTACTGTATTATAAACTAATTTATGTAAAATTAACTAAATTATTGTATATTGTTTTTCACTAAGTTGCCTTTAATTTATTTAGTAATATGTTAATAAGTTATGCTGTAATTCTAAATTTGCTAATGGGATAATGTGACTAAAGAGGAGGTAAGAGTAACAGGTTGGATTAACGTTTCTAGAAAATGGCAACTCACTGAAAATAAACCGACAAATATGACAATAATGAATAACGGGCATATTGTGTCAGAATCTACATATATATATTGAACGGTACCAAACTATACTGTATATAGCTGTTAGACGTATCAACAAGATTATAAACATTCAATATAATAATTAATTGCGGCATATAATAATTTACTTTTATTTCCAATTGCCATAAACTAGTAAGTCATAAGCAATGTAGAACCTGAAAAGTATGTGAAATAGCTTAATTTCACATACCACACCGGCACGATGAGATAACAGGATTAATACTAGAATATAGCTGTTATGTCGGACCACTAAAGAAGAGTAACAAACTCTCAGTACTGTGTTTTAGAACACTATTTCAATTATTCTAACTGTGGGTAATGTAAGTATTTTGTTTCTATTATTGTTACGTTTCTCTTACCCTATCCTCCCGTTTAGCATATTTGCTGTTATTACATTATCTCTTATTATGAACTACAGTTAATTGGTTGTGTACAAGTTATCCCTATTCACTGTCACTATTTCCTTAGTTCTGTATTAATATTAATTTCCTAATTGGTTCGTTGTGTGGTCTGTAAATATAAAGGAATGTATGAAATATAATTCAATTCTGTCTGGTTGGTCTGTCGGTTTGCATTTTTCTTATTCTGGCTTGGGACTCAGTGGGCATAGGGCAGACGCGAAATTACCGACTAAAAACACCTAACTGGCATTCGATCACCCAAACCCGATTTCTCGCATCATAACAATAGCACAAAAATAGGAAGTGAAAGGATGTGTATAAAACAATGATGGAAGAAGATAAAAGTGAATGAACCTGAGCCACTGTGACTGATCATCGATGTCAACAACCATAAATTTCGATTAATACATTTATTCCAACCAAATAGTCTGTATTTGCCAGCATGACTCAGACCAACAGTTAAAGACTCCATCGATTGATGCCATATCCTGGCTATATCAGTACTAACTTTCTCCCATTCTGCTACTACGCTAACCAACGTCGTGTGGTGAGCAGTGATTTTGTACATAAAATACATACCCTAACCGCTTCAGTAGAAAAAATTTTACATTCTAACCAACCAATTCGAGACCTTTTTCTAATTCATTGTCAGACATCAATATTGCTTAAAAGATTGATCCACAATATTTGAACGATGCTTCGAAGACATCTATAATCAAAGATTTGCGGTCAACGAGTATTTTCCACGTTTCACAACCACTGATTAATATTGAGTGAACTGCTGTGCAGCATACCCGTCCTTCTTTGTCAGATGAATCTCTTGCTTGCTCCACAAGTAAAGCAAGAGTTAAATAAGCTTTCTAAATTTATGCTGAAATATAACTAGACACCAACTCACCAGTGTCAATCAGATTTATAACCGAAGTGATTAATCCACTCAATAACTTCACCCCCTATGATTAATCTAGGTTCCTGCGAACACCTATGAATGATACACTGCCTAGGAAACACTCAATCCGCGGTATATATATCAACTTTCCTTTCAAATGATTCGTACATCAAGGTTACATATACTGCAACATGAAATCATAATGCCCTAAACTACTAAGTTATCGCGAGGATAATGAGTGATGTGAAAAGTGTTCAGTAATCCATCTTCTAAAGCACTATAAATTATTTTATTCTTTGATCGGTTTTCATTGTATGTAACTGTTGCAAATTAAGCGAATCCAAACACGACAAACCATCAGATGTGGTTTAGAGGTAAACATAAAAACATGAAAAATAAGGATATATTCAAATCAAGTGGTTACAAAACAACCTTGTGATAGATAATCCATCAAAATATATGACAACGTTAAAAATAAAGATTTATTTTTAATCAAATGGAACTCTTCAAAATGCATGACAATGCTTGCAAATGTAAAATAATCGAACTCTTCATTCTCTATATTGACCTCCTAGAATTCCTAATTTGCATAGCTACTATCCATACATTCTCCGTCTATAAACCTACAGTCACAAAATACGGTTGTCGACGGATGCTAAAGTCTACCTAAAACAATTCATGTGAAATTTCACTTAAAAGTTACGTCAATTTATTAATTACTTTGGTAACATGAACACTCAAGGGAAAACGGTATTTTTTGACGTAAGCGTAATCCTTCTTTAAACATGATCATAAGTATTTCTTGGTAATTATGTTTCTACGGATAATTTCTTATTCCCCACTTACTTCAACACATTCAACAGTAACATGCGATAAATAATCATTAGAAATTAGGATGTGAGAAACATTTATTAATGTACATGACGCACTGTCTAAGTTTCCATAGCCTCCCTTTAATGGGATACAACAATAGATTTATGAGATGTCTGTTTATTAAGATGTAACAAATTCACACAGAACACTACGATTCCAAATATAATAATAATAATAATAATAATAATAATAATAATAATAATAATAATAATAATAACAATAATAATAATAATAATAATAATAATAATAATAATAATAATAATAATAATAATAATAATAATAATAATAATGCGAAGTATGTTTTACACTCAATCTCGTTATCACCCACGAGAAAATTATAGATCATTCAATCAGCTTTTTTTTAAAGAAAACATTAATTATTTATTAGAAATGAGAGTACTACACAGTTAAACTTACAAGCTTTATTAAAACAGAAACCATGATGAACACAAATTTCAAATATTATTTTTTGACCATATCACATAATATGATGATACATGGAGTAAACTAAACAAATAGTCAGTAAATTATAGGCAATGAGAACTTGGTATATATATGAATCGGGCATACTGCCATGCCATTCCGGTACAAAAAGACTTTTACCAAAGTAATCGAGGGAGTAGTAATATCAGGGAGTAGTGAAGAAGATTAAACGCAAAAAGTAAAATTAGGGTAGAAATAACTAATTCCTGGAAACGCATGAAATTAGTCAGTCTTTAGTCACCGGTAGTCGACTCCAGTTAAGTGATCTGGATCTACTATCAAGGCATGAATCAACAGACGATAGCACTATAGATTGATGTGTTACGTTATGTTTCAGCCCAGTCTAGCTTTCTTCCAACCAACTCCTACGCCATTCAGTATTATGCACTGCGCCAGACAGTAGTCTAGCATAAATAATACATATCCAAACCATCTTAGTAAGTGAAGACTCACAATCTTATCAACTTATGAACTATGTTTGATAAATACCCTATAACTACCTTAAGAAACAAATGTGTTTAGATTGTACGAAGTGCATTTTTGTATAAAACTTTACGTCTACATTAGACTATATGAACACTAACAATTTTCCTCGCTTACACCAAATACTAAAATAAGCTATTTAACTTTATTAGAGAGTGAACATGAATAAACTACAATACCTCCTGAACCACGTAAAGAAAAGAGAATCAGGATAATAGGTTTGTTGTTAATAGTTAGAGTGCATATACAACAAATATCTTGTGTTTAAAAATTTTAACAGAATGAGAAAAGAAGAACATCCTGATTAGTTGTGTGATGTTTCGAAACTTTCTAGATAACTTTCCCTACATATTTTTTTCAAAAAGTAACCATTTTCTGAAAATAAACCAGTTAAAGTAAAATGATCCATTTTATTCTTGCAAGAGCAATCATCGGAAATCGATGAACTTTGAAACAATCTTGTATTCTAATATACAACTAATTAATACTGCCCGCCTACGGCCTTGCTAGAAATTTAGCCCAAGACTCAGATAGCTCGAAGTTAGTGTATTAGACTTAGTTGGATTCTCAGAGTCCTAATTTCTAACTTCAATCAATGTGTCATGTTGTGCTGCTGTACTCTATGGAAAGCTAAAGTTAGTGTGATATAGACGATCTTTGAGCCTACAGTGGTCAACAGTAAGTTGTGATAACTACGAATATACACAAAGACACAAAAAGAGATGGATATTCTCATTACTGTTTACGGTAGTTAACAGCCTTATCGTAATTCAGTCAACTATCATATATTTCCTTTACAGTGAAACAAAAGAAACAAGTTTGGAAGTACATCACATAAGCATCATTTACTTAATCTTGTTTATTCCTGAAAAAAAGCTAGCACAGTGAAGTAATCAGCAAACTAATTTACAAAAATCTTAAACATTTAGACAAATACTTACTTAAGGGATTATTTTCTCCCTTTTATCTGTTAAAAAATACTTGCGAACCCAAACAAACACAGTACAGTTATTTTACAAACACCGTAGTTTAAATAAAGTTCAAGTTTAGTGAATTATTGATTCCTGTTACTTTTCTTTTCCAACAAAAAACAAGCAAAACATTTCAAAATAAGTTTTTCATAAGAAATAAAAGACATGCCGTAGAAAAAATTAATCACTACAATAAAATGTTACCAATCCACACATATATTAAGCACTTACACGATTATGAAGTGGACCAATAAGATAACAGATAGTTGGTATGAGACACATAGCATTGAATAAGCAAACAAAGCTAACGATAACGATGAGACGGAAGAAGTAACTGTAATAAAGAAAAAAAATGTTATGAAAATTGAGGATTATGAGTAATGATGCACAAATTGAAATTACTGTTGATAATGCAATATAACGAGAATCTTCTTTTGGTCTGCAAAAGAATAGATTAAAACTATACGTAAATGAGTTCCGTTACATTTGGTAGATATTTACACTTCGGTATATGGAATTAAAGCGATCAAAGTGGTATGTCGTAGAATAATATATTTTCCTAATGGGGTTGAATCTAATAACATTAGTCTGTAAGCAGAATGAAATTTATAATGCTCCTGTCTCTTTCTTGACCAGAAAAAAAACTAAATAAATAAGTTTCCAAATTCTTCATAGCATTCGTTTGTTTATTTTTCTTCGCTTCTACCGTATTTTTTTCATTAATTATATATTCAAAATGAGAATTTATATACTTCTTATTGCATAGTATTTCATGATCATTATTTTAATACGTTGATGTGCGCAAGTTTAACCCCAATTCATATGTGCTCCAATATTCATTAACGTTGTCATTCTTCTTATCGATGAAAGCATTAATGAGTAAGTTATTTATAAACATCTTACTTAACAGATATAGATCCATGCATGCACTTAGCTTCCAGTTAGACACTCCACGGTTGTCTAGAACTTGTGAAATAGTCGGACATCGTAACCAATCACAATTATCAAACATACATTAATCAGGAATTTTTCCTCCTTCCTTTCAACACGTTAACTAGTAAGACCACTATACTCCAAAATCATACATTAATAAAAGTGAAAATGATTTCATTTTCAATTTCTTTGACAAACTCGATAAAAAAAATATAATCAATGAGTAATGGACAAAAATATGTAATTGAATTGAGGTGGTTTGAAGGAGACAGATTTTCATTAGGTTTAGTTGTCTGTTTGTCATATTGATGTTGGCTAGGTACCACTGAAAACCAAGGAGCACTGGACAGCTCTTTCGTCCTAGTATAGGACCACTAAGCAGCGAGCACCTCCGATTTCATTAGAGGACCTAACCCAGGGCCTTCAGGTTGATGAACCCCTAACCCTCTGGATCAATGAGACGATGTTCAGTGGTAAAATCCTACTTCCTTCAACTTGCGATATAGTGTGACGATCATCGATTATCATTGATGGCAGCTAACTACCAATCACGACTTCTCAATAGGACTTCATGAACATACTGAAGCTAATTATTGTAACTGAGATGAGGTGGCTGTGAGGAGATAGATTGGTATTAGGCCTAATTGTTTATCATCAATATGTAATTCAACTCAGTAACAAAATGCAGGTTCACATAGATGAATCAGAAAACTAAATAATTGAAAGGCGAGGGATTTAGTCATTAAGCGAGTAAGCAATAAGTAGCCTGAACAGCTTATACTATAAGTTTAACGTGACTAGTATCTCAAGGAGTCAATTAATTTGAAGTCAAACATTAACGAATGACTTTGATTAGGAAAATATTGAGCACTCTCTATGAGGTGTGAAAATCATGAAGTCAATTGCTAATGTGGATGCAGATTTGAATTATTAGGTTTTCTTGTTCATAAACGAAACGGACCTCCAGTGCTTCCTTGTTTTCAATGATTGTCCAACTAAAATCAGTTCTTTATGCAAAATTTCACATTCTATAATGTCCATAATACTACAATAGTAATTAATTAATTAATTACTAATAACACTGTTGGGGTTGTTTTTTAGTTTTAAAATAATTCATGGAAGTGTCGATTTAAATATTTGTAATAGGAATATATAACACTAAAATTATTATTATGGAATAAAAGAAAGCATAAACTTACTCGGCTATAAATTGTACACGAGCAGCAATCAGTAAAGATAACGATAGCAAAAGTCCAACTGTAGCATGAAAAGCTGCAGTAAAATGATTACTCAGCATACGAACTATTTGCGCTCTAGCCAAGTGACGACGTTTAGAAACACTAATATTCATGTTAAGTACAGATGATGGTAATGGTGATTTCGACAATGTGGCTTGTTTAAGATCATGTCTGCTTTGCTGAACACGAGTACAAAAGTGAATCGGGTGTAAAGTAGCACATCCATAAGATGACGAACTAGGCTGACATAAGAATGTTTTACGTGAAGACTGACTAGGAGATGAATCTGCATATAAATGAGATACTGGCCACGATCCAAGAAACCCAATAGAAATCCTAGTCCCTAAACCACTGGATACTAATAATAAACAAGCAGAGATAGGATTTAAAGCCAAATTAAGAATAACTAGACCAATGATTGCTGAACAAGCTCCTCCAACAGCCCCAATTACCAATAGAAGCAAGACAGTAATAGGAGAAGAGAAGAAAATTAATCCCATAATTAGAATTATACTACAAAATATACCAAATGCGATGGCTGTTTCTCGAACCAGATAAATATAGTGCTCAGCAAACGTAAATGGGACACCTGTAGGAAAAGCCGGGACACCTTGAATGGTTGCAGTTTCTGTAATATGTCGAACTTGCTACAAAACAAATAAAAAAGGATTAAACAAATGCATATAGAGTGCTTTTATTTATTAATTTAAAAACAAAAACGCACTGGTATGGTCTGGGGCGAAGAAGGTCCTCCTTCTCTCTTGAAATGTTCCATTATGTCCGCCTGCTTATGGTCGCAAACAAGAGAGTCGCACTGTCGTAGATCAGTGTTACTTCCAAAGTTAAAAAGATGAAAGCGCGCCTTCGGCGTTTCCGTCAGTTTGATAGACAAGGAGGGTTCACTTAAGGGGGTTGGAAGACTTTATCCTAAATCAATAGTTTATATGTATTCTAGAATCATAAACTAACCTACAATAGTCATTGGCTACCATTGGATTAGATTTTCTGACGGTACTTTACATTCTTGTAAAGTAGACCTTTAGGGACCTTGGGGACGCACATTTACGTAATTAGGCTGATACAATGTTAAGTTACAAGTAAAAGGTGAAGAAAAATGTAATTAAGATGAATCGGTGTAGCATCTTAGTGACAATGATTATGAAGCAATCAATCAATTTGTTATATAGCAGTTATTGAGTGATAACAATATCGTCTGAAACAGGCTTGCTTGATATTGATTCCATCGAAGAGATCAATGTTCAGTGACTTAATCCTAAAAGCTGAACAATCATGGTTAACTTTAAAACGGTTCCTCGTCGACAAATATTTGTTCAAAATGTAATGTGTCAAAAATATATTAGCATAAAGTATGTCATGCAAATATTTAGTTAATACAATTGCTAATATAAGTTCACGTTGATATGAATGAGTAAATTCACCTACGAACATTTTATTTAAATAGAGGATACAAAAATCATTCAAATAAACTAGTAAATCCTAGAAAAAGTACAATTCAAAACAGTCACTAAATTATGTCCCGCACTTTATAATGATGTTACTAGCATTGCTTAGTATAAATTATCCATGACAATTAAAAAAACTACTAATTTAACCTCATGACTTAGTGGTCAAGGTGTTTGACAGCACACTCATCAAGATGCGGATCTGAATCTCACTCCATGTGCTTCAGAGTGATCATGTAATACGACTGATATCTACATTCAGAATGTGATCTGAAGCCAAGCATACGAGTCAGTATCCGAGACGAGTCAAACTACAAGTGTAGGTAATCTAAAACTGGAAGTACATCAAATACATTAACATGAATTATCTGTGAAAATCACATAATAATCACTAATTAATTAATAACTGACATGAAAAAGTAATAAAATAAATTACCTGAACTAAATCAAGTTGTGAATCCATTTCGCTAACACCTACAGCATAAAAGCTTGTTTGAACAAATTCAATTGGTTCAGCTGGTGCTAGTGCATGCAGATCAGAAGGAAATCCAGGACCCGTTAGACGACCTACGTGTACTATATTTGGTTCTGGATAAATAACACAAGGTAATGAGGAAAAATTCAGAGCATCCTTAGAACGCCAAACACGCAGAAGTGTGTAGAACGCGGGTGGATCTATTATACCACCACGTACTAAACGACCAGTGTTTATCTAAGAAGAGAATAAAGAAAATTATGAATACACGGCACATTAAACCAATTATTTTGAAAAAGGTAACTATTTGAAAGACTTACTCTACTTAACTCAGGTCCACGATCAGTTTGAACAATTAAACGTAAACCTAAAACACCAAGTTCACTTGCATTAGCATCCCAATGCCCATTATCGGTGATGTATCCTCGTTTACGATCTTTGTCAAATGCATTTTGTACTACTTCTAACCAATCACGCATTGTATCTAACCACACCTTCCGTCCAGATAGCATAACGCCTGAAATCTTAGTAAGACAGTCATACATCCAACGAAGACGGCGCTGTTGCATCGGAAAGTCTATTCCTCGCCCAACGGTAGCCAGACTTACACGGGATCGAGCAGATGTTCCACTGGAAGCAGATGAAGTTGAATACTGTAATAATGATTGACTAGGTACTGGTCGGGAACCAGGTAGATCAGAACCACGAGCAATAATATAAAAGTTGCTTAAGCCAAAAGCTTGTCCTGCCGTTTTGATAAATCCACATTCAATAGTATCTGAGGGAGTTAGACTGGACCAGTCTAATCCCAGGCGTAATTTAAAAGTAGCACAAAGCACAGTCGCGCAAAGTAATCCAAGTCCTAATATACATATACACAACTGTACACTCCAATGACTAGTAATAAATAGAGAAAAATGTCTGGCGAATCGAACAAGTAATGAAGAATGAAGAGTTGTTGTAGGCCCCGATGAACAAGATTCAGATTTATTTGCACACTTCTGTAGACTTCCTTGATCTGATAATGAGGTGACATTTTGACACGTAGGACATTTTTTATCACACTGGAACAAAGGGAAAATTAATTTAGTTATAATATCGTCCCACATATAGGAATATAATGATGATACGGAATAAAAACTAATTAAATCAACCTTAATGTAAAATGTTTAATAAAATTTGAAATTTATCTATTGGCTCGGGAGATATTAATTTTATTTTAACTAGTTTTTATATACTTTAGTAACCAAAAATCAGCTTTTAACTTATTGGTGACTATTTATCCCATCTATATTGTTCTGAGTAACCGGGTGGTAACCACTAACTTTCACTTGAACGGTGTGGTTGACAGTGATATTTAAGAAAGCTACATTTATTACTGATATTTTGCATGAGTGTTAGTGATCTATTTATCATGTGTTTAAATCGAAATAGATTGGAAAGCATTTAAAATTATGATACACAGGTTGAAAGTATCACACTGTTTTACCCATTTAATCAGAAAACAAAAAGTCACGATAACTTACAAAATAATAGAAATAACCAACAACCAAGTAAGAGTGAGCAGAACAATTGAAATGTTAAAACATCTTATCAATTCAAGGTTAAGACAGATGAGCACAGAATTATGTAGGTGTTGGGAGGAGTAGGGAGAGGTTGGAAGAAAGCTAAAGATGGTTAAATCAATTTTTAGCATGAGTCCACTAAGACAGTGACTGTTAACAGCTTTGGGTTAACTGGATGAAGTCTGTAAAATAACCGCTACTAAATTCTTGATTCTTGTTATTACATTATTCGGACTCTTGTGTTATCATTGGGGTCGATTGGGTCGACGTGCATTATTGTTAAGCTCAACGTACATTGGTTACGATTAGCTGACTGACTTAAAATTTGCACATTGGAGTGAATTTTATTGACTATCGGTAAGGAATAGCTACTTTATTTACCAACGATATATTGACAACTCAAAAAAGTGTTGGATCCCATTGAATAAGCAGATTACTGGTAACGAAATCGTTACATATCAGATAAATGAAACACTAGCTTATTTTAGAATGAAAAAAAAAGAATAGTGAACTTTCATTTTGTACACACTTAAGCCAAAACAGACAAGAAAAAACATGCTAAAAATGTAAGGTAGATAAAATTCGGACTACTTTATCCGTTTATTCAAGTGTGTTACATGTATATAGTTAAGAAATGTATATATTACTTGCTATAACTACAGTCCTACAGTGTCCAAAATTGCTTCGCTTCACCTTATCCACATGAAACAGATCGATAGAAGGAACGCATAACAGATTTCAACAACAAAAAATTGATACTTTTTCTTAGAACCAATCAAAATATTTTGTGACATTTGTTTTACGTAATTGTGATTGGACACGTTACACAGACATTCTAGATGTTAAAGTATACACACACGTACAGATGTTTATTTCTATCCATGATAATTAACATTAATTTGTGGCTAATCCATGTATGCGTTGTATGGCAGCAAATGACTATATTCTCTACACATAGATATTAATGCCTAAACCTAGACACAAGCAGACCAACCAACAGGTAGGTTTAACATCTGGGGAAGAAAAACATTGGCACTATCATCTCAACGCTTATATTCACTAACCTACCTACATCAGCGTTTATAACAGAAAATGAAAGATAGAGAACAGAAGATTGTTGTTTTCAACAGCAAACAAACACAGATAACCAACAAAAAACTAAGGGCACTGATAGACGCTGTGAAAGTGTTTTAAAAACCAAACACAAAATAACAACAATAGTTACTAAATGTGTGATTGCAGTCCTAACATACTACCTTTAGAAAACTAAATCATCAAATTATGAATATATTTTATGATATGAGATTACGTAAAGGGTGGCTTACTAAGTAAAATATTATACTGACCCTGAAAATTTTGTAGAGACAAGAAAAGAAATAGACAATTACACGACAGAGAGATTGGCATTTGAAAGGGCATGAAGAAACATTTCCTTGGAAATAAATTTTACCAGAAAATAATGATTCACTGCTACTACACTGACACTGCGACTAACTGAGATTTACGAGTTAATAAAAATGACAAACCATTAATCCATACTCAAAATATTCAGTGATAATCATACATAACAATCTAACTTAATCGCACTACCTGAATATAGCAGTTAAATTATTGTTGGTTATGAAATATAGTAAAAATATGGCCATTTCAATTTTAAAATAACCAACAAGAAACTCATGTCAACAGTACCTAGACAAAACAATTAACTATAATAACAAGTAATACAATAGTAATGGAATGATAATTTAAAAAATACGAGCAAATTAAATGGAACATAGTTGGGATGATCAGTGCAAAGTTTAGTGATATCGGGTTTGATTGTTGAAAGGATAGTAGATACTCAATATTTCAGGATATGACAGTTGTTCATTGTTACGTAGTTTCCAGCAGTTGTCTAATCAAATATGAAAATCGCCATAAATAGTGTTACTGTACACATTGGTGACTGAATTAGTGGGAATTTTCCGAAGTTCTGGCAGAATGCCGAAATCGGTAGAGTTTAACCACGTCGTGTCTGAAACAGGAGTTTCAAATGTCATTGACGATCTAAATAATATTGACTCATTGACACAGAAAAATAGAACTTAGCCAAAAGAGACTACTTAATCACAACGATGTAGTTGGAAAGATATGCATACAAAAATAACTGCTACTATTCTAATCTTGAAATTCCATGGATATTAGACTATTTATAAAGAGTTTTTCTGATATGTAGTAGGTAGAAGTACTTTGGAAGTTACTAGAGGATGATGTTAATAGAAATTAGACATCAACTAAAATTTTTAAAAAAAAACTAAAGCAGAAATGAAGAATAGCTGTAGGCCTTGATTGCTTCTCTTACAGTTAATACAAATCCACTGAAAACAATATCAATCTGAAGAATATCGTAGCAAAAGTAACACAGCTCTCTCTCTCTCTCTCTCTCTCTCTCTCTCTCTCTATATATATATATATATATATATATATATATATATTCACAGTATATTTATTACATACAGAAAACATTATAACATAAATATTAAAGGCATTACAGATACGGAGTAGATCAGACAAAGTACCACTACCAGTTCCTCAATACACTATAACAAAATACAATAATGATTTCAAGATATTTAAATAAAAAGTTACTGAGTTTAAAACTAACCTCCAAAATGGACACCTTTTCAGTACCACTAGACTCAGGAATATTAGATGTATTCGACTTCTTATCTTGATTCCCAGTTACAGTAACTGTAGTATGAACAGTATGTGCATCGGGATTCGCCATTGTATTAACAACTGCTTTCGCAACTACACTATCGAAATGATGCGGCGAACGTTTGGATCTAGACAGATGATTTACTACATTTACTTGTATTGTAGGATGCGAAAAAACAGAAGAGCTGATACATTTCTCCGCTAAATTAAAAGAAACGTCACAACCTTCTGTTGGTTTTCTTGAATCCAGATAACAGCAGTGTCGACAATGATGGTGATGATGATGCGGACAATGACAACGGTTAGAAATTGGATTTTTACGACCAGAATGATAATGAAATGCTCGCAAATGACATGGCTCATAATGACAGAACGAGTTTTGTTTTTGAGAATTTGTCGAGATAGTTGTTTCTGAATCTAGTTGACGTAAACAACATAATACATCTAAACGCTTCTGGCTACGACGAGTTTCATCAAGTTGTAAGAGGACAGGGAAGAGAACAAATACACTAACTGACTGCACAAGAATAAGAATACCCGCCTGAAACAATAAAGAAGAATTACATATATTCGTTTATAAACCAGTCAGCGTAGATAAATTTATTTTGGAACATATGGATTATGATAAAAGGTGAAATCCACAAGGCATGTTTCGTTTAATTTGAGACTCGTGATTATTGCGTACCTGTTTCTTGATGTTGTTGACGTTCACCTTGAAAGTTAAACCTAGTGCTATTCGGTGTAAACAAAAACATGCTATCCATATAACTACTAATTCCAGATAGTTACTAACTTGCTCAAGGTTCACATATGTCAACAAAATCTGAGTAAAATGAAATCCTCAGTATCAATATCGTGATAATACGAATTGTTACTAATAATGCAAGAAATAAGTACCCGTGAATTAATGAATGCAATGTAGGGACAGACTGGATCTTAATATGAAGTTATCACAATTTAAATGTGAAATGACAAAATAAATAAATAAGCGATTAACCACTCATCAAGTACAGATTTGTGCACTGGTATCTGGGACACACTTTAGTTATATAAGGGTTTATGATACTGCCCTATTGCTGAGACCGAAGTAGATGAGGTGAAATTCGAGCTCGAAAAATAGTAATTGAAAAGTGAACGCGTTAACCACTATATCGCTGCTCGAAAAAACAAACAGGTAATTGTAATGAAGTACACATATTTGTTTTATTTAAGCACCAGCAAAACTAATTGAAATTAATAAAATGAATATAAAAGTAGAATTGCGATAAAAGAAATGATAATGAAGACTAAATATTCTGAATATGGTTCAAGAAGGAATTAAAGGATTGTATGGGATAATACCGAAATTTTAGATCTAGAAGATGAAGTGAATGAGTCTGGACCTTGATGAACAACCTAACATTTCTAACCACATATGGAGGTTATCATGAGGACCCTAACCACCTACCACTATGACTCGTATCAACAATCAATGAAACCACAGATTGACGGTACGTTACAGTTTAGTCCCCTCTAGCTTTCTTCCAGTCTACTCCTGTCTATACAATATTATTACGATCTAATTCCGACGAAACTAGATTATCTATCAGAAATAACTGTTTATGGAAAAGCTAGTACTCATATAATGTATTTAACTCGAGCCTCACTGATAGTATACAACAACTTGATACTGGATAGTGATTAACATATAGTTTCGACATGGATACAACCCTGGTAATATTTGGAACGTTTGTTAATTTAAGTCAAATCATCCTACATGACTGTTAAATTTGTTGTAAAATAGAACTATGAAAAGTACATCACCAAAGTAAATAGAAAAACATACAATTTATACAAAGTTTGACTTTTTTCTCACTACTAGACCTAACCCACTTCCCCACCCCACGATGGTAGTAGATGTAGACATATGCTATTTATGCAAAACAATTGACGCGAATGTCCGAAAACTCACAACAGACCACCAATATCAGATGTAAGCTTTTTCCAACCTACAGCTAAATATACAGACATAATTAGATGGATAAAGATTTTCTCATACGTGTATTCGCATAGAATTGTGTGTTTAAGTATAAATCAACTTATATGCGGTAGGCAACATTACCCAGTAAATTAGTCGCCATATTAGACGACAATTTAATAAATATTTTTTCAAGTTCCTTTATACAAATGAATGTAAGAGATGAGGGAGAAAAAAATCTGCAAAAACCGACCAGAGGTGAAAAACTTGAATGGTGGTCTTTACATTCGAGAGATAAAGTAAAAAAAATCTTTAAGACAAAAACCTTTAAAAACTAAGAGAAAAGGTGGTTATGCATCAGTGTCAAGCAGGAGGTTTGCTGCAACTTATGTGAAATAAATACGTGTTGCATTAACAACAGACAAGTGTTTCACAAATTGAATGTCCAAATGTTACTGGGTGGTCCATATGAGATTTTATTATGTGGTTAACGTAAAATGTGATAGTTACGGGTAAGTATATATATATATATATATATATATATATATATATACGACATTTGTAACTAAACTTCTTATATTAGAAAAACATGCATTGAACGAGAAACTCGAGTCAAATGCTAATGTATAAATACAAGCAACAAACGACAGAAAGTTACTGTCTATACAAATATTGACAGTGATGTAAGGAATCATATAAATATGAATCCTGTTAATATTTCCTTATTTTCTCTTACCTGTAAACAGAATTGACGAATAAGTGGGACAGGGATAAACGCAGCACTAAAGAAAGCACCAGCTAAAGCAATTGTGCCAAAAAGTAGGCTAGGACCATGGACAGGTAGCACATGAACAGGACTGAATGATTTCGATGAGCATGAAGATAATGAAATTGTTGACGATAACATGTTCTAAAAATAAATATAAAATATATTTGACAATGATAAATGATTGATTGATTAATGTACCAACTTAAGATTTACATCCTTGGTTCTGAGCAACATTTTAGCTGCATAAGAGCCAATGATACTACTCGACTGAAGAAAATAAATATATGGTGGGCTCGAATATGAGGCCTAGAAGTCGAAAATCAAGTATCGTAGTATTTAGGCCAACGACAATGAAAATACTTCACATTTGTAATAAAAACACTTAAAATTGCACTAATTAAGGTGGACATTTTAAAAGTCAGTCTCTCTGATATGAAACCTGGTTAATAAATTTGGAATAGGCTGATTTGATATCAATTATGATAACGGCTTAAAATCATATTCACTGGTAACTGAACAGAAAATATAAAAGCAATTAAATAATAAAGAAGCTTACAAATCTAACATTAGAGTCCGTTTTAATTTATAAATCTATTAATTTTGTTTTGTAGTGTAACATATCTGATGAACTCTAAAACTCAAAGGATGAAAGTTGATAGTTATGGTTTTTGGAAGTGGTATTTACAGCAAATTGATTTCAGTTAAACTAGCAATTAAATTTGGGAGGCGTAGGTTCATTCCCTTTTTGTATTCACTTAAATCTCGAGTTTAAAAACATCACGTAAATCCCTTATCACAAAGTAATTCTTTCGGTGTTCTCTGTGTTTACATTTTATGCTACCACTGATATCATTACTACTTCTATCACTTTGGCATTCATTTTGCTGTGTGAACGAGGTTTGGTAGCTTGGATCGATGCACATATATCCCAAATTTTACGTTGTATTTGAATGAACGACTAAGTAATATTTGTAATAACTGTATCATTAACTAAGACCATTCTATGAAAAAAATGATTTACAAATTCTTTGGCATAAAATATAATCTCTTCGTAGTCTTTTATTGGGTTCGACTGTACTCAGTATTATATCCATAAATATGAAAAGTGGAGACTGGATGTTCACCTGTTTTATTGTCAGGATATGTCAGTGGTATTCGACAACAGAATTATTTCAAAAGTGCAAATTAACTAACTCTGAATACATATAAGTACACTAATATATGCCCAGTATGAGTTATTTATTGAACTTAATTAACTATTATGCTGCGTAGTCGTGGGTTCTTAAACATTTCAAAGTTCATGAAATTTAGTGTGTAAATATAATATAAGTTATTTTAGAGAAATAACAAATCATAAAACAGATTCATATCACTAACCACATCTGAAGAAGGTGAATTTGTTAATGAGACAACACGTCGACTAATACAACATTCATGACAAGTAGTCAAGACAAATATACTGTCCACGCCCAAACCAAGGAGAAGAAAAGGTAATACCTGCCATGATATAGGACAAACACAATTAAAAAGTTTTTATATATTGGAAATACAAAATAAATACTAGGAAAATTACTATACACAGAACGTAAATTGTGCACCTGGAACTTCTCAAATACAATATAACGTAATAATGTGGTGGGTTACGATACTCTACAACCCATGTTTGAAAATCATATGAGATATGTAGTTAACACATTAGGTAAATACATTGATACATATGGTCGTCGAAACTTCTGTATGATAAAATATTTGAAGTAAACATTAAATGAATATATCTTCAAAAATACTGACTATGGATTTAGAACAAATCATTTACAGTCTAATGTTACCAATAGTTTGTGATAAAAAAAAGTTTACCTGAATAGTCAATACATTGAATGGGATACCAACAACTGCACATATACCCAATCCAGCCACTGATGACAATGCTATAATAATAAGTCCGCATAATGCTAACCAACATTGTGAACGGACAGGATCTCGCCAACCAAGAAGACAGACAACACCATAGAGAAACTATTTCAGTAAAGATAAAAAGACAATGAACAATTTAAACACAAAGAAAATCTACAATATATATCTAGAAGGACAAAAAGAGTAAATAGATGCGCCACTGTAACTGATTCTGAACCATACCACTCAGTGTCTCCAGTCAATGATCGCGATTATCACGCGGATCCCAACCAGGGGGTCTGCATCTACTAATACAACTTAGACCAATAGTCAAAGACTTCATAAACAGATATTATGTTTTAGTTTGGTCTCCCCTACTCTTATTCCATCCCATTATTACCGAAGCTAGTATCGCGCGGCGAGGTTGGCGGTGTTCGAGCATACGCAATACATGTCCCAACCATCTAAGTCAATGAAGATTTATTAACTCTTCAACTAATTTCTCATGTTTTTCTAATACTTTGTGTTTAACATCAATATTACTTATTCGGTTATAGTATATACGAGTGATACCACGAAGATATCTATCACCTGTCTATGACTTGGAGCTTACATGTGTCTTTAATTGTTATGGTTCATGTTTCACACCCCTCAAGTTAAAATAGAGAAAAATGCTGTATAGTAGACTCAGCCTTTCGTTAAGAGACGAATATCCCGCCTGCAGACCAGTCCGGAAGTAACATTTCGTATTTAAATAGAGAAAAGTGCCTACCAAATATGCTTGCAATATTATTCGAGATGTTCAAAGACTCTGTATATTGTCAGCGTCTTCACTGAATAGGATTACATTGTCTATGTATTCTAAGTCGACAAGTGGACTTCCTGAAAGGAAATCAATTCCTGAAAAGTTAGATGAAGAAGGTGTAACTTCTAGAAGGTCATCTATGACGAAATTATATAATTCTAGGAGGACATCAATGATGAAGTTAAGTAAAAAAGCGGATAAGGGCCAACCCTGATAAACACCACTTAAAGTTAACAATTCACGTAACAGTGTGCCACAAGCTCTAACTCGTCCAGTGATGTTCGAGTAGAGAGGCTGTATTAATTTTAGGTTCTATGTATGTAAGTTCAACATAAGACCTGGCACGTGTGCATCTGTCCAAGTTGCTATACCTCTATGGCACCGCAAGATTAACACCATATTAGTAGAAGATACTCCAATAATAATAATAATAATAATAATAATAATAATAATAATAATAATAATAATAATAATAATTAATAATAATAATAATAATAATAATAATAATAATAATTAATAATAATAATAATAATAATAATAATAATAATAATAATTAATAAATAAATAAATAAATAAATAAATGGATAATAATAATAATAGTAACAAGGAATGTGAACCTATAGAATATAGTTCAGAGAGCGTGGAAAGGAAGTTAAGGAATAAATTAAAGCCCACGATTTAAGGGAGGACAATGGGTGAATACATCTGCGCCATTGTGACTGACTCTGGACCATGTCACTTAGTGTTTCTAGCCACTGGTTATGGAATTCGCGAAAACCCCATCCAGGTAGTCTGTAGCTACCGACACGACTCAAATCAGCAGTCAGTGACTTCATGGACTGATGCTATGTTTTAAATTGGCAGCTTCTAATTCTCTTCCATCCTGCTCCTATATCAGCCAACATCTCGCGTCGAGGCAGACGGTGGTTGGGCATACACAACACATGTCCCAACCACCTCAGTCGATGAAGATTCACAACCTCATCGACTGACTTACCACCTTTGTCTAATGTCCGTCGTCTAACCTCGTTATTACTTACTCAGTGATCCCAGCTAACGGGAGCAATGTTTCGAAGACATCGATGATCAAAAACTAATAACTTTCGAGTATCTTCTACACTTAATGGCCACATCTCACATCCATAAAGTAAGAGAGAGCGAACTGTTGCAAAGTTCACTCTTCCCTTTTTTTGAGAGACGAATATCTTGTCTATGCATAGGTGACTTAAGTTAGCAAAAGCCAAACGAGCTTTTTGAATTCGTGTCGAGATTTCATCAGAGACCAACCCAATAGGGCTAATCAGGCTTCCAAAACAAGTGGAGTGGTGGACGTGCTCAACCACCTCACTCCCTAACTTTAGCTCAGGTGTTGACGATGATCAGTACTGGAGCAATAATTTGCAGTTAGAGGGGGAAAAAATGCATTCCAAACATGTTTGCATTGGAGCTTATTGCTGTTACAAGATTCTGCATCTTATCAGCGTCTTCCCCAAAAAGGACTATGTCATCAGCATATTCTAAATCAATAAGTGGATCTCCTGGTAGGAGATTAATTCCTGAAAAGTCAGACGAGAGTGTAATTTCCGACAGCAAATCGACTATGAAATTAAATAAAACTGGAGACAGTGGGCAGCCTTGACCGACACCACTTGAGGTTACAAGTTCGGATGACAGTTCGCCATAAGCTCTGATATGACTAATAGTGTTTGAGTAAAGAGCTTTAACAAGATCTGGGGTACGCTTTCCAATGGAAGACATTACCATAGAACTTCTCGGTCTGCAGAGTCAAATTCCGCTTCTAGGTGAAGAAAAACCACCATTGTCGGGCGCCGAAAAGTATGTCTGTGTTCTAAAATCTGACGAATGGTGAATATCTGGTATATACATCCGCGACCAGGTCTGAAATCAGTCTGGTTTTCTAGCATTTGTAGATCATGAATTGTAGTTAAACGTATGATAATTATAGAAGCTAGTATTTTAGACAATATATTAGTCAAACTAGTTCCTTTATGGTTATCGCAGGGCGACTTTGACCCCTTCTTATACAGTGGGACGATTAACGATCGACACCATCCAGATGGAATTGTTTCAAGCTACCAAACTTTAGTCAAAATATCAGTCAGCCTAATTATCAAAGTGGGGCCACCATCTCTAAAGATCTCTGGAGTTAATCCATCCGGTCCCGCCGCTCTACCTCTCCTCAGAGTAACTATAGCTTTTTCGACTTCGACAAGAGTCGGAAATCCTAAGTCGACTTTCCATTCTGGCTGTCGCAAAATAGTGGCAAGTTCTAGAGCAGCTGAAGGCCAACTAAAATGCTCTTTGAAGTGTTCAGTTCACCGTTCTAATAAGCGAGCTAATAAGCGTTCGATTTTTTTCAGAGATCATTTCACTAACGTTTGATTTTTTAAACCCAGTTTCTTTTATTAATTTAAAAGTTGTCTAGTGTTACCCAACGCTGCTGCCTTTTCCATTTCCTTTGCTTTCGTTACCACTGCTCACGGTCGTTTTGCAGACTTTTTGTCAGTTTGTACCTGATTACTCTTCGCTCCTTATCATGCTCGGAGCCTGACGAGATAAGTTTACGGGAGTCCATCAACTCAACAGAAGCCGTCAAGATTCACTGACTTTTCTTGACATGTTGATTTAAGTCGTTGATAGATGTCACTGTAGATGCCATAGCTGTTTGAACATCTTGTCAAGCAGTATCTAGTTGAATTGCATCCTTATAATTGCCTAAGCGATTCTTCAGTTGTTCCTGGAATTCGCTCTTGGTTGTTTCGTTGCTAGAC
Organism: Schistosoma japonicum; assembly: GCA_025215515.1. Taxonomy (NCBI): domain Eukaryota; kingdom Metazoa; phylum Platyhelminthes; class Trematoda; order Strigeidida; family Schistosomatidae; genus Schistosoma; species Schistosoma japonicum. Next base: position 43,248,672 of record CM046069.1, on the reverse strand, counting down.
TGAATTCTAATGGGTTTTCCTGTAGTTTTTCTTCCCCCAGTAAGATGTAAGTAAATGCGAGCTCGTACTAGAGTATGATCAGAATCTAAACATGTACTCCAGAAAGATCTGCAATCTTCTATCGAGCCTCTCCAATGATGACTAATGGTGATATGGTCTATTTGAGTCCAGCGTTGAGTAGGGCCAGAATTTCGCCATGTTAGATGATGTCGCTCCTTATGCTTAATGTTCGTGTTTGCTAGAAATAAATAACTGTCTGAGCTTAGTTGTAGCAAACGGTCACCGTTATCCGTTATCTGAGCTGAAACACTGAAGCATCCACCTAAATGTCTTTCAGACTGGTTTAAGCTACCTATTCAGGCGTTAAAATCAATAGCTATGAGTACCATATCTGAGTGTTTGACCCTATGAAGAAGTTTAGAAAGTTCTCCATCTTTCACTTCATCCGGGCTGCAGTCAGTGGGAGTGTAGACAGAAACAACGAAAAAACAACGACGTGTGTCCCAATCTTTCCGAGTTCTTACTGAGCCATTTAGCCGGACGGCACATAGGCAACTATTAACAGGAATCCATTCGAGAAGTGTCTATTCTACTCTCATACTTGACGCAATACCTGCACTAGCTAACAACGAGAAGTTGCTGTCTAGTCGCCAGATAAACGAAGAGTGTATCGCAAAGGTACTTCACTCTGATTAGGTGAGGTTGAGTGAATGGCTACGCTAAGATCCTGTATGCATGCTTCGGAGACACAACATACATCAATGGCGCGGGATTCTAATGTATTAGCTAGGAAGGCTTGATGCCCTATTTGACACAGGGTTCGTACATTGAATGCACCAATGTGAAGTTTGGAGCGTGGTCTTAGTATAATCGGGACGTTATTTCCAGAGCCGGAATCGTTAGCACTGATGACACAGGAGGAAGCTGAAGATAGGGATTTAGGCTTGAAGGTATGGCCAGGATAAATATTAGAAACAGGAGTTTGACTAAATGGCGGTGAGGTAGAAGGGCGGTTATCACTTCACAGTTGCCCACACTGTGGAGGGGTTCTTCTTGATGTACCTGAAAAGCGAATTGGGTTAAGGTTGATCTGAAAGACCTGGGAGCGTGACCACAGCTCCCAAGGAACAACTGCTTGAGGCCAGTCACACACAGCCTTTTTGAGAGAGGTTTTCGTTGTTGTAGCTTCGTACTTGTTGGGGAATATCACTTTGTCGGAAGTTAGTAGGCACGCCTATGTTTTTGGATCTGATGGAGAATAAATATTTGGTCAATATATTTTCACCCAGATCTAGGACCAGCCTGATGTTCCCGAGTTTAACGTTTCGTAAAAACGGATAAGCATCAGATATATATGAAGATAAAGTAAAATATACAGAAATTCAAAAGGGTTAGGCACAGACACATATGATAATTAAGTTTTACAACTGAGATAAAGGGAAATAAATAAATAAAGATAATCCATGTAATAATAATGCATTTGACTGAAGGCTGACAGCAATGAATATATTCAATGATTAAATGTGTATCCAATATGTGATGTAACTACATTATCTGAATCCTGTTAGCATGAACTATGTGAAAATAGCATATGTTTATTGGTACGGGGCGTTTGTGGAGTCTTTTAAATTTTGTTATTTACATAGCAGACTGACTGTGGTCACAAACCTATTGAAAAAAAAGCACTGAATAACTATATTCGTCCTTGCATGAGATTACTGCCCCTCGGCAGAGAACATCCATGTTTCAGTCAGGAGTCGAACAAAGGACAAACTATATATATATATATATATATATCTTTTGTTACAGTAGAATCGAAAGCAATTTTATTCTATTTGTAAAGGCATCAGTTAGACTGCATATCGTGAAAAAAGAATTAAAGATAAGACATCCTTGATTAAGATTTATCTATGACATTTAGTCTTTAAAGTTATTACAATATATCTAGATAATGACAGTTAACGAGTGAAAATTTTCAAATTGAATGAGCGTTTGCATATGAGTTTACGTGGAGGCCGTTGATCATAAAACAAACTAACCAATGTTTATATCATAGAACTAAATTTCAGAGGAATTTCTAAATAGAATCGCTAAAACGGTAAAATCTACAAGGTTTGATTCCGGTTAGAACAACGGTGGGATTAAAGGCAGGTGAAATAACTTCACAGATATACGACCATTATAATAGCTATTACATGAGAAAACTGCACTAAACGTAAAGTATTTCAATAAATATACTGATTTCACGGCTTGAAGTAGCCCCATAGTACTACACAAAGATGTTAAACTGGTTAAAAGGAATGTGGGTCTTGACCGACTACTAGGTAGGCGAAATCACCGCCTGCCACAGCACACGATGCAACCTAGATTAGGAGTATGTTGAAACAAAGGTGAGCATATCCAAACCAAAACGTGGTATTAATCTGTAAAGTCATTGATGGCTCGTCTGAACCATGTTGGTAGATAAGCGACCTACTGCATTCCCTTAGATCTGAGTTTCATAGATAACTTATACTGTTCATTACGTGAACTAGTCCTTTCTTCGGGAATTCTATTTTCTAGGTATAATTTTTCTGAATATCACTGTTACTACTGCTGATTGAACTACTTTTATATGCATCTTGTAGTGTAATAACTTTGACTGATGGACATAAGTGCCAGGTTTACGTTGCTTCTAATTGGCTGATCGATATCTGTAAATGCAATTTCGGATTTCTATCGATTACGATTGCTTTTTAATGCGATGTTCCAGAAGTTCTTTTAGTGTGCAACTAAATTACGTATAGTAAGGAACGTATAGATTATGATGAAATAACATAACTAAATAATCAATGAAGTTATTGGTTATCAATCTTAATAAAATGATTAAATAATATATGTTTATAATATACACAAACGACAGAAGATAAAGTATACTAAATAACATGAATTACCTACTTTGGGAACAAAGCTCATAGTTTAAAGAACGCAACAATATCAAAAAGGGAAACCAAAAGAGTTCTAAACAAACACTTTCCTGCATTTTCTTTATATAAATATTGAGTGTTTTATTATTTCAGCGTACATTTATTCATAGTCTACAAGAGTTTCTTTCAGTTTTATTTTACTATAGTGTTAGATAACTACAGTTTCGTAGACTGACAATACACAGATTATGATCACTAACTTTGTGTAAGACCACATACACAAAATGAAAAACTTGTAGTAGTTGAAGCGAGATAAACACTATTATTTCATAACATATTTGATAAGGCATAAAAATCACCCCCCCCCCCGCAATGAAATTAGATTTTGTGCATATTACACATAAGCGAAACTAAAAAACATTGTGGATGCTTGCTCTGAATTAAAACATTATAGGAAAACAACTTTTATGATTTCGACGTTAAAGGATAGGAAACACACAGATCACCGCTCGTACTAATGGCATGGCCCCATATAGCAGAATATTTTAAAAAGTCTCTGTATACAACAGAAAAGGCTGCTAATTAGTGTATTTATACTTATACCTGCACTTACATATGTATTATGTATATGTTTGTTACAAATGATAATAGGAAAGAGGAGAAAAAGGAAGATGGCTATTATATGCCAATGTTAGGTGAACATCAGATTCTATCAAATCGTTATACAATAGGGGAAAATATTACATTTATTGTATTGTGAAGACTGTGCTTAGTAAATGAATATACGAAATAAAAAACTGTGGATAGGAGTAATGGAAGATGAAAAAGTAGAAGCAGAGTAAAAGAGGTGAAACAAAAAGCTTTTTTCCTATAACAAGTTTATGACGCTGATGATTTTAAAAGGTTTCTCTGTGTCAGTAAGTGACTAGAGTTGATGAACATGATGAGCACACCATGTTAACAATTTTGTTTCTATTTCAAAGTAACAATAAGCAGCTGGTGAACAGTTTTAGATCTACCTATCTATCTGTCTAGACTAGTAAAACAACAAACACTTACCACAAGCAAAAGACATCCAATCAAAGTGACAGGTCCCAGACGAAGTGTAATTTCTTGTAAAAGATCACGCAACGAAGCGTTAGTAAATGCGAAGAATTGCCAACCAACATTAGGCTGCAAATGACTATTATGTTCTATTACCAACTACAATAAATAAATTAAAAGTTATTTGATTGACAACGAATAGTGATTTGCATTAAACAAACTAAGTGAAATGAGGTAACTACATCAGAAAAGACCAAATGACTTACACGTCTTAAATTCCGTCGCCATTCATGCAAAACCAGTCTAGCATCATCCAACGTCCAGTCTTCATGTTTGTATGGATCACTTCGTCTAACTGCTTCATATAAATCCCTTGGAGAACGCAACAAAATAAGTGATTGTAGTGAATTAGCTTTTAGCAGATGTGTCAAATTTTTAGAACCTGAATTGTTTTTATTGAATTCGGTTGATGAGGAAAAATGAAGTTGATCGGAGAGTTGTGATGATCTAGTGCAATTTTGACTTAAATTAAATGAAACCATTTGCCGATCAAAATTATTATTACTATGAACTCGACCGCCAACGATAATTTGCTCTGGCCAATGAAGCATTTTGGAAGCAAATCCTGGACAACCGCCACTAAGTATTTCGGAAATGCATGGAGCCTGTACGGATTGTTACAATAAAAATAGGAAAGGTATTTATTATCACCATTAAACCAAAAAATTAAAGCACTAGAGAGAACTAATAGAAATACTCTATTTGGATACATAAAGATATAATACAGTAGTATAACTATATCTGAAAAATCGTTCGTTTCTGGATTAAATAAGTGAAAATTATCTGTACGGCTAGTAAAAGTGACAAACTTTGTGCTGATTATGTTATTTTTTATTACTGGGAATCTAAAAAAAATCCGTTTACCATTAAAAATAAATAGTTTGTAACTAACAGTTACCGAAAATAATTACACCAAGTATTTCCAAATAAAATACCGAATAAATTCGTGTATTAAAACAAAAAAAAGTAAAAAAAATAATGTGGATCGGCTAGTAGCACTTCTGATATCATTGTTATTCAAACCGAAATAAATAATCGCTTAAACATGAAATTCACCCTTCAAGTAATTCATTCATGAAGTCCAGATTCATGTACTCAGCAGTAAGCCATTCAATGGTTCGAAGGTAAGTGGCACTACCCGGCTGGTCAAACTACAGTTGGTAAGACAGGATTCAAATCTGAGACCAAGTGATTAAAAGCTGTTGGGGATTCCTAGTCCCCAAAGATACAATGATTGACTTAATTAAACGAAACAAGTTGTATTGATTTTTTGTAAGCTTATTTGTAAACTTTCATCACATTAATTGATTTCAATGTGAGTTCAACTCCTGAGTACAGTTAATAGTATTTCATTGTATTAATTAAATGATGATAATTTCACTTGATGAATACTCACTGTAAATTAACTGATATAAAAATCGATGTATTTATGTAAATAAATAAATAGTTCGCTAGTGTTGTCTGGTTGACTTGTGTTCCTTCTCATTTCGGCTTGGGACTCAGTGGGCATAGTGCAGGCGCGCGATAACCAACTAGGCAACCAGTGATTTGCACTCGGCCATCCAATCAGCCCCCATTTTTCTCTCGTCATAACAAAAGCTAAACGCTTTAATCACTACGACAGCTCTCCATTAAGTTCGCTTTTAAATATACCTCAACAAACTTTGTAATAAAACCAATAACACTTTAATAGTAGGTGAACTAGTATCCACTCACATTTCCTTTGTAATTCGGAGCTGATAATGGGCAAGCAGGATCCGAAGGATCTAAACAAGAACGATTCAGATAACCATGATTAATGCCAGCATCATAGAATAAATTAATTAGATTTCTGATTTCGGCTTGTGAATAATTTCCATAACGTTTAGAAAGATCTTGAAGTAATCCAATTGGATCAATATTTGTCCACTGAAGTAGAGTTCGCTCATCAAACCTGATATAATGTGACGAAAACAAGAAAGCCAAGCGGATAAACAGCAGCATATATGGGCAAATAAGGTTAATGATAACTTAGTTTAAAGTACTAGATAGTAAATAATATGTCTGAAACTAATGAGTTATCATTCCTAGACAATGAAATATCATTCGAAGTCAAATAAAAGAAATTGGGTAATAGAAGTCTGCAACAAACTCTGTTAGGACTATAGTAGTATTGTTTTCGATAGTTATCATGTTCTACATATGTAAAAGAGTAATAAATCACTAGTAAAATACTACTAAGGCTTGATTGGGCTGAGTTATTCGTGCGCTTGAGAAAAACCAACTGTATACGACTATGATCGACCTCACTACATAGTTATAAAGCATGTCCATAAAAGAGTTGTCAGTAAACACTAGAAGCTGAGGCATTCAATATTTGTAGATTGGACTTGGGTAAATATGATAAATCATACGATACATATAGACACCTTACCTCATAGTTGAAATTCTACGTACTTCTCTTAATATCAAATAACACGAATAACAGTCAAGAAATAACATAAGAAAAACACTATATATGTAGTACTGACATTGTATTAACTAGCAATAAGGATTAGAACTGTTCTATGGACAACTCGGAAGTAGTGTATTATTGGGCTTTGGTTATGCATACAATCAATCAACAGTTAATTGGAACATGTTTCTAAGCTGTTGACTTGCATCGCTCACTTTTGATAACGAGGTTTCATGCCTATAAGTACCCATCAACACACTTCACACATAAATAACAGCACCATTATAAAGACGCATATATTTAAATGAAACAAGCAACTAGTAACTTTAATTTTCAATTCAGGAAATGTATTTCTTATAAATTTAAAGTATAATCTTTTTATTCAAGCTACTAGTAAAACTGCATTACGTTAAATTAAAAATAAACGTTTAAATTAATAAGAGGCTAAGATATGAAAGCACCTGTGAATACACAGATCACTAAAAATACCATTTATTTGTAACGGAACATGAACAAAGAAAAATTAGCAAGATGATTGGTGTGAGTATATGTATAGAACATAAAAGTACAATAACAAAATATTTATTAATACAACCATCTGGTTTAATGTGAGATAATAAACAGATGTTAAAATAATTGTATTCACCTCTACGTTACCATAGTACGAACCTCAAGAATTAAGTAGCAGATCAGTACGCAATTGTTCCCACTATTGAAATGTATAAAACGATGCATTTAGGGTCCGAAGGTCAGGCTACATCATAAATTCACCAGTCTAGCAAAGTTCGAAGGCTTGACAGTGATAATAAAGCATGCACAAGCGGTTAAACAAGGTTGAAAACGTTAGGAATACAAACTGTTTTCATTTATTTAAAACCTCATATGTTCCAAGCATAAGAAGAATACATGATCTTGTTTAGGAAGATGTAAAGAGTGTCAGTTTATGAAATGTCGCACTAAGAGTAAACACTAATATGGAGAATCCAGATTATCAATAACCAGTTATGTGAACTCGTTTTAAAATGAAGAGTATTTTTCAATTAGTAAGGCATACGAAATAAGAACTCAATGGAGAGTTAAAAAAATAATAATAAATGCAGATACACACTGTAATAAACTAAATCGACATTACAATAACGACGACGATACAACAGTACTCACCAAGGGACCCACATTGCCTCCTCGGGACCGAGAACTTTAGCACCTTCCCAAAAACAATCCAGTGGTGTGATAATAATACACGGAATAATCATATCTAGATAAGCCTAATAAATAAACGATAGTTTGGTTAACATATACAATACTTTTGAAGCAGTAAATTTTATTAAAACAAATAACCTATAAAAGCCCTGTATATGGGAAACCGAATATAAATAAAATCAAAACGTTCAGGGTTATTGTAAGCTCGACCTTTTCAATGAATGATAAACAAAATTATTATGTTCTAAACAAACCTCAAAATGCATTCAGTTTATCATCATGTGGTAGTAAGGATTGATTCCGAAAAGCTAGAAATCTCCAACCAGAAGGTTGAATGAATTAACAATGGGACCATGTTTCGGATAGGATTCTTGTTTTCTAAATACAAATTGTTATTTTAGCATTATTCTGTGTTATTGCCCAGACTGATCATAGGGAGTAAAGTAGTGAGATGACCACTTTATTTATCGCAGAAAAGTGGTCAGTCGTGGTGACTTGATGTCTGACGAAATTTCAACCAAAATGAAAAAAGCCCTTTGGCAGTAAGCACTAAGTAATTTTTTGAAACGCATCTCTATAAAATCGTCATATAAAAGTCGATGTCTCCGTATTCTCTACGTTTCATTTCTATTAAAGTACTTACTAATTTTCCTTTATGCTGTGTGTATAACATAGAGAAATGCAGATGAATGAAATATGCACACATATTAAGCTTACATGATAGCTCTGTACCTACGACAAATAGAAACCATGATGTAATTAGGTTTATATTGTTAGGTAAATCAATCTTAAAGACTTCTTGTTTTAGATGGATAGGAAAAAACGATATAAACACATGAAGTTAAAAACAAATAACTGAACGAATAACAGTTACAGCCCAATCTGCTGTTAGAAGTTTGTGAATACGGTTCAAATGGAAGTGAACTCAGTGCTATAAGGAAAATTTGTGGATGAAAAAAGGTATTAAGTAGTAACGACAAAATTATCCACTTACGATTTGTAACCAAATAATTTTATAAAATAATATGTGTTGCTTAAATTTCAGGAGACGACAAGGATTTGTAAAATTACCGTTAGAATAAACCCTCATGTTTCTTCTACATCTCCAACACATGCCACAAGTGCTAATGATTCAAGTTCACGAAATCCTATTCAAGGTTTCCTTAAACTAAGCTCTAAACTCCACGTTAAAGCTCCGAATGTGCGAACACCATGCGAAATTGGTTAACAGGTCCTCCTAACCAAAACCTTAGAATCTCTTGCCACTGATGCATGCTCTTTCTCTCGAACACATAAACAAGACCCTAGTGTGGTCACTCACTCGACTCAATCTAATCAGCATGGAAAATCAGAGCCACCTACTCTTCGTTACTCTGAAGACTCGACAAATTCTTGTGGTCATACTGGTCCAGCACTAAATATGAGAACAGGACAAGCGATTTTTGAATAGATTCCTGTCGACAGTCATTTATGTGCTGTTCGTCTAAATACTACAGTAAAACCTCTGAAAGACACAGACATATCTCGATTTCTTTCTTTTATCTTTGCGTATACGCCTTCTTTCTGACTGCAGCTTGGATAGAATACAAGACGAGTTTTCTACAAGAAATTTACTTAAATCCTTCAGAAAACTAGACGCTCAAACAGTAATCATAACACAGGACTTTAACGCCCAAACAAGTAAACTAAGTTAAGTTAAAGAAAACTCCGATGAATTTTATAGCGTCCCAGCCAAACGAACAAACAATCGAAAGCATCCCCAACAAGAATGTTCACATTACTGTTTATTCCTAGCAAGAACATTCTTCAAGCATTAAGAGACAATGTGTAACCTGATGACACTGAACGTCAGCAAAACAATCGACACAAGTGTAACATATCGTCATCAGTCATTGTTGCAGAAGCTCAGTAGAAGACTGCCACCCATGCAGTAGCAAGAGTATACATTTCCATACGTTTTACTGAACGTAGAATGGTCAAAACAAGAAAACCCGTTGAATATCGGTTCGTGAACGAAAAGGCCAAGAATCCATTCATAGGAGGATTTACTTGATCACGGGCGAAATAAATTCGGTACAGATTTCAAGTAGCTATAAATGCAGCAGCAATACTGCACCTAACTTAAATCAACGGGGTTGGAAAAAACCAATGGATTTTCGAAGCCTTTCGTGAATTGATAGCGGGTGGGAAACTCATTGTACTAGGCTCGGAAAGTGGTAAAGAGTGACGAAAATTCAAACGTAGACTAACAAAAAGTCTATGCAAGGGTCGTGAATAGTTGTAAGTAACTAAAGTAAAAGCAAAGTACAGCACGCATATCTTGGAATAACCGAACAAGTGGTATTCATGTTGCTGACAAATGACTAGGCGAAGTTGGAAAATCAGTCGATGATGTGAATCATTATCGACTGAAGTGGTTGGGACATGTATCCCCTACATTAAGTCACTGCCTACCGTATGACGTTAGTTGATGTAGGAGAACGATGGGAGAGGAAGCCAAATTAAAACATGGCACCAGTCCATGAAGTCCTTGACTATTTGTCTGAGCCGTGCTGGTAGACCAAGAATACTTGGTTGGAATCCGCGTGATAAACGGCATCTGTTGCTAGAGACACTGGATGATATGAGTCAGAATTGGTCAGTGGCGCAAGTGTATTCACTCTCATTCTTCAAGATCTTAAGTTCTATTACTCCTCGGTATACACCTTTTCTTTATTCCCTCTTGTTGAATTATATTGCTGTGTTAATATTGTAAATTAGATGTCGCCGTGCTAATGTGGAAACTTTGACCTATGCGTTTATGCGTCGGGTTCTACGTTGTTCTTGACTTATTGACTGACGCACACACTGTGCACTAACTATGTAGAGGTGTGATATTACTAATTTATTCATGTTAAATGAAAATCTGAATTTACGAGCACATGTAGAAGAGTGAAGTTATTAATACTGCATGCTATAATTTTATTAATCAGTTAGAATAAATAGTAATTCATTAAAACGTTACAGATGTATGTACCGAAATACAAGCCATACATAAATATTGATTGGTTGATTGTTCAAATACTGTAGTGCAGTTTGAGCCGAACCTCTGAAACTGAGAACCCTAAGTACCTTAGCTCCAAAAGTCTGTTAATTATGAAAAAATATTACTCGACACATTGTACACAACATACTTGTAAATGATGCATCTCAGCACCGAAAGGTAGGCTAGCACGTTGACATAAATCTTTAAAAGACCATTTTGATGATCCGATTGTTATTGTGAGTCGTCTTACTTTGATCAAAAACTCCATATGATCTAATAAGGCTTGAGGAGTTAGAATGTCAGCATAATTATCATTGTTATCATTAATTTTACCAGATGAATATGGATGATTTGTTTTTGTCTGTTCAGAAAATGGTTGACTAGCAGCATACGGTATAGTGGTTTGTAATATTGTTTCCATACTACCCATAAATTCGCGACTATTCAAGGATGAATCTGTTTCACTTTTTGATTTGGACAAAGTTGGCGATATGGAAAACAAATCAGCTTCTTTTTCTTCCATTTCATCTCTTTGAGAATATGTCATTCTAGACAATTTGGTATCTCTTGAAAAATAATACGAGTCACTATAGAATGTTTCAGTATGAACACTTCTAAATGCTTTAGCTAAATACTTCCACTCAGCGGTAAGACGATCACTCTCTGTAATACAATACATAAAGGATATGCATTTCATTTTAGGTAACAAATAAATAAGGTTACTGAAGTGAACAAATATACTAATGATAAACGATCAAAAAATCAGACGTACTTGACCAAATGCACTAAGCCAAAAATTTTAACATTTTGAAAAAGGACTTTTGTTGTCGTCACAAAAAGCAAATTAAGAAACATGTCAGAATACGTAGTCTAGAAACAAATCAACAGAGTAAACGGTTGAATAGATAATGATGGAAATGTGAGTCGTTGCGGGGAATATGAATTGTCAGTCCATGATGAACGGTAATAAATAGATAGACTGGTTGCTGAAGATGAATGATTGCACTTTATGCAGAAAATTCTGTATGTGTACTTAAACGTTCTTAAAAATATCTCAAAGCCGAAAAAATTAAGAACTAAAATGAATAATTCTTTACGATGGTAAAGCTAAGACTTTAACACTGATTTATAATAAGTAATACATTTGTACAATTCCAATGAGTAGAAATGTGCAAATATATTATTTATTATACACTATCCAAACTAATGCTCAATTTATTTCAAATTATCAAGTCCAGCTTCGATAATGATATCTGTAACATTGATTGAACACTCAGTAGTGACCAACGCCATATATCTCCAGTTCCTTAGCGAAGACTGAACCCTACCAATCAACTTTCAGTCTAAGCACTAACCTAAGTAACTTGATACCACGTATGCTGTGCTATTACGTTTAAGTAATTGAAGGTATAAAACCTACAGGCCATTTGTGGTTTACTGTTGTTTTCACTATAAGGCTGGGTGATACGGATGAAGGTCTCGTAAGGAGCATTAGTCTCTTTAAGACTAAAAATATACCATAATCAAGAGCGCTAGCTAGCACAAATCCTTATTCAAAAGTTTCCCATTTACCATCTGAAGCTCTAAAATTTTATATCGAAAAGATTTAGAATAGAGCAAAACACAAAATAATGAATAACAGGAACATAAGTGAAGAGATAAATGTCATTGGCTAAACACCAAGCGTAAATGGAATAATTTTATTTAAGAACCTTAATCAAAATAAATAACGATTTATAAATAAAAACGTAATGCATATTGTACCGACGTAAGAATTCGGGGCAAATTGACATTTTATTCACACAAAGGGATGAATTCACCGTATTTTGCTGCTGACAAGTTTGGATAGTACAAAATAAATCTTCATTAATTGAAGTATTATTCATTAACAATAAAATTGTTTAGAAGACAAAAATTGTAATGAAGATGTTAAATGTGCAAGACTTTTCCTAAAAACAATTATTAGAACGATAGTTCTAAAATATTGGTTATATAATACGACGAAGATCCATTAAGAATATAGGAAGGAAAGAATTGAAGCCACTGAACTGCAATCAAGACTATATTTATGATGAAAGCTCAAGTTTTCGACACATAGTTTTTCTTAACAGACCAGAAACAAATATGATAATGCATCATTTGAGCATCCTGAGTTTGCTTCCGTAGGGTCGTGAATGTGCGATCCTATGGATTGTGATGGAACAGCTATCTATTGCTCTCTGAATGTACATGGAGTGGAGCCACGATAATAAAAAACCCATATATTAAAAACAAATGATTTGATGATCAAATGATATCCCCACATAAATATCGTAACGATATTTTGCATTTTAACCGAATAATTATTCGGTATTTTAAAGTCTATATTAGTAACTTAAACCGTTTTACTTTGTTACTGCTCCAAATGTTGCCATGGAGAAAAAAATCTCAATGTACTCAACGTGCATATATACCAAAGATCACAATAAATATCATTTTCTATAAAATTACAGTGAATTAAAACAAGCAACTAATGTAGAGACTTGTAGAAACATAAACGAAATTACTAAATAGTTAAAGTTATATGCGGATAATCTCTGTAGACCGATCGAAAATCAAACGCTAAAAATTTGATAACAAGCGGTTCCAATTTCATGACAAACTAACAAATGATGCCACCACCAGCGGATTAAATAATTGTGTTAGCACAAAAGACATTTCATATATTATCGCATGACATGAACATAAAAATATATGGTGCATTGATCTTAACGAAATAATTTCTGAAAGAAAATAGTTTTGAAAATCACTAAATTTGTGGACTACTACTATTTGGCGAACAAATATGTGCAAGTATGAGATACACATATATACATACAGATACATATGTGGCCTATTGGCGCCAATCCTGTCCTCAATATTGTATAATTCTTATCATCTTGAAATAACAAAATTTAATAAGGATAAAAAAGGATTAAGAAATGTGTATTGTTATACATTGTATGGCGCCATGATTTTGAACCTAGTACCAACGCTACTATTAGTATTACTACTGTTACTACTGCTATTGCATGCCGGGTAGGTCTTAACATTTCTAATGAAACAAAAAAGAATAAATAAATATGCATTTTTATAATTCATTTGTAGTAGTAATAGTATTATTAGTGACTTCAGAAGACAGAAAAACACTGTTTTAATCATAATAAAAACATATGGCAACATACCACTCAATGCACACATGTGAGTGCAGAGTAATGAAGGTATTTTTAAGTGAGGCGTGGCATTTCAAAAATAAAAAAACTAAGAATAAGAATGTTCCTCAATATAGTAGTCACCACGCATATTAGCGATAGCAGCTCTACTTAACAAATAAATCAGAGGATAAAACTAATTTTGCAAAATTTATTTAATTAATATTAAAACATACGGATCCATAGTGAGAATTGTCAACGTACGAAGAAATGAAACCAATCTTTTACACTATCACACACTGATTATTAAAAACATACTTCAAGACAGAATATAGAAACAGTAAATATGAATAATACTGTAGTATATCAGAACTATAATACTCCAATTTGAAAATATAAATAAACCATGAGTAGCTCGCTACCTGTTTGTCAGTGGAGCGTATGTTGAAATGCGTTAAGAACGAAAGTTGGAATGATTTCATGGGCATAAGTTGATTCAGTCATCAGTCATGAACAACGTAGAACCCAACGCGTATGAGCATAAGTTCAAGTTGTCATACCTCGTTGGACCGACGAGATCAAATTTACAACACTAACAATTAAGTTGATTAGTACAGCAGAAACATATAAAAACTAGTAAGTTTTAAATATGAAGTAACAATGGTAAACGGGAAATCGAGCCCAATCGAAACCCCATATAAATCATCACAAAACAGACTGTCAATATTACGTGTGAAACTATCAGACAGTTAGTTTAACGACAGTCAGTCTCAATAGTATTGTTTTTCTGTGCTAGCTAATTTAATTACCAACACAACAATGGATTATGCATGAAAGTGTAGGATAGTATGGATTAAGTTTCTTTATTATAGCAAAACTGATGAACAGAAAATTAACTAATTTCTCACTAAAAATAAATCGGTTGGGTAGCTTTCTTGTGTTGATGCAAGTAACCTTAGATTTAATAAACTCTCCTAGCAATTCATATACAGTAGAAATACAAGATGTTTCGCTCTACCGTAACATTTAAATACATGATATAGTAACATCAAATTACTTTATGAAGACTTGCCTTAATACTTTTTTATTGTTTGGTTAGTTCTTTACTAATGTTATCAATTTATTTTCAGGTTTCCAACGGAGTTGTTTATAGGTGGTAACCTGATAAAAGGGAAATAGTGAGATTCAAAGTTGCATTTCCCAGTTTTCATGTCTTTAAGTAAATTGCTTTAGTACTCAGCGTTTTGCAGGGTGATCATATAAGAACAATATTATAGGGTAATTTTACTAATAAATCAAATTCTAGCTCTTTCAATTGGTAGAAATAGCACTTAGTGGAGAGCAACTAAGCCATCTCACCCAAAGACTATAAACAGGCTGGACCGCAATAGAACTCATGATCCTTTAATTTAAAATCAAGTAACCAGACCATTATTTCACAGCGCAACAGTGATAGCAATTACATACGACAAAGCAATTGAACTAAGCTTGGAGCGAATGTATAGAGAAAGGGATTAGAGATACATGTCGAATACACACAAACCCTAGGACTATGACATGAAAATCTTTTAAACTAATAGTAGTGGAGGTGAGATGACTAAGCGATTTAGCATATCACTTTCAATCACATGGAAAAGTGGGGATGTATACTAAATACACTTCTTGTATATAAATAGAGATATAGATACATATGTAGAACACTAATCAGGGCAACAGATGACTGTTTGAAACTACGACAGTACAAGCATAAAGTGAAAAGACCACCCACAATTTAAACTAGCCTTCTGACCTTGAGGAATAAATTGCGAACATGTATACATGTACAAACGTGCAATGCAAGGCCAATAATACACCCACTAGTTTTGTGTCAATGTGAAGGGTAGATCTATAACGGAAAACCGTTCAAGACTTAGCTGCATGTTGGGTGGTCGGTTAAAAAAACCTGAAGGTGTATACGAAGTTACACAAGACAAGCAAACAATATTAGTCAATTAGCAATTTTACGAGTCCAAATACCACTATTTGTTAAAGCGAATTAATATATGTAACAGTAGAAAGGGCATACAGTAACTTTTCTTGGACAAGGAAACACCAAACCTAGTAATGCAAAATAGTCACGTTTATTTTTGAAAGTTATTGATTATTTTAAATAGGTGATAAAATGTAGGCACAGACGTTGTACGCTTAAAACAAATGAATTACTTTTCAGACACTGAAAATAAATCAAACATGTCCAGTTAAAACTATCCAGGAACATCTGAAACACTAGGGCATAATCATATTTGTAAATAGATGTGACTAGCACTAACAGATTGTATAATTATATCATTTCATAAAACATATAAGAATAAGATGAACTGATAAAATATCCATTTTTAAAAAATAAGAGACGAAATATGATTGTTAGAAATAATCCACCAGCACAATTATTGGATTGTTACCAAAAAAACACCTAGAAGCAATTTTGTAAGAATAATGGTAAGTTTTACTAAAAACAAATTTTAACTTAGCTGATGCTGCTTACACCAAGAAACATTTATAAGAACACCAACAGTTTTGCCATCAAATAGACTAGTCAGTATATTTTTTAAAGTTAAATAAACTCTCCTGTTTAAAAGAGAACTTCATTCCTTCACTAGTACAGAGAACAACTAGAATACGTTACCCGCCAAAGATAAAGGAATGATATATAATCACTTTGTTTAAGTAATTAATTATCGTCATTGTTGGAATTTATGACGAGAGTATATCCCTTTTCTGTAAAAGCATATCGAAATTGTTACCAATTACAGCAAAACACCATATCTGTTATTTATGGCGATCAGATAGAAAAGTAGCGAAAACCAAGGCCTCTTTCAAACCAACAAACTAAGCAAAATTCACGACAGAGAGACACAAACGGAAAAGATATTTGCTAACTACTGGATAGCAGTATCAAGACTTAATTTACATAGTAGTGTAACAGGAGAAATGTAAATTTAAGCAAAATATATCAACAATAACATTATTACCAAGTTGATCTTTTTGGTTGCTTTAATTAAGAGATAAGTTCTATCGACCGAATTGCATCAGCTATAACGAAAAATTAAAATACTGGAAGCACCATCAAGACTAAAAGCAAGTACACTGTTTTAAGTAGTGCGAAATAATAATCCACACATACGTGATAAAATTGCTATATAAAGTTAAGATAATAGTGTTATTACATTAATCCAATAAGTTAGTGTTAACAGGACACAATAATAACAAATATGTCAGGGAAATTCATTAAGTTTGTAAGGACAAAACATGGGGAAAAAGGGGTATAATTGAGCTTAAGTTTTATGTGCAAAAAAATCTACAAATAGATTGTTGATGCTATAATAAAAGACGACTCAGTGGAACAAAAGGCCAAAAGACGTCTCTTTAAGCTACTACAACCCTAAATCAGTCAGTCAGTCAGTTACAACGTAGAACTTGGTACATGTGTACATCAGTTCAAGTTGCCATGCCTCAATTAGCAGATAAAGATTAAATTGTCGCACCAAATCCCAGAGTAGGGGAAGGTAGTAACAACCCTAAATAATGTGGTAATGGAAAGTTCCAAAAAGAACAAAAACCACATTAAGTAAACTTGAAAAGTACAATAAAACAAAATAAAGATTTGGACCAATTCGTCAAAAATTTAACGCAAGATGACAAATGAATATACATTTATTACGATTTTTAATTGCTTACAAAGTATGAAGATCAAGAGTAACACGAGACCTGGCAGAATAACTAATTCGTCCAACTTTCAAAGCTCGGAAAATAATAAAAGGAGACAAATTAGATAGGACAGAAGTGAATGTAACCACGCAGTGTCAGGTGCTAGGCTTCGAGACACTTGTTGCATGAGCATTTAAATGAATACCACGAGTTACTCGAAACGAAATAGCCGAAGCTCCAAAAATTGAAACTAGTTTTCACGTAACTTAACTAAAGCTTTATACAAAACAAAAAGTGTAGAAGACAAAAAAGGTGGAGCGAGGAGATTATTATTACAAACAGTCGCACAAAATAGAGTGAAGTCGTATTGAAGTAGGCCATGAGTCATATCACTGAAAAAGTCCAATTACTTTCTTAAACTGTCCGTGACACTGACGAAAAGACATTTTCTTACACACCGATGAAGTCAGGTTTATACGGTTAAAGGTGTGTTTCGATTTGGGGATTAGCAAATGGCATCTAACCTAGATTAACAAAACATAGTTAACACCTAAGATACCCTAACTGATGTTAGTTTAACGCATCGACTGATATGTATATCAATCATTAACATAAATTTAAACATGTCTTACTAATTAATCAGACGAAACCAGCGGTTCAACAAACACATCAAAGACGACATATCACATGTTACAACATTCAATCATAAAGTAGTGAATACGTAGTGCATTACGGAGGAAAGTAAACTAACTAATTTCCAAGTGATTATTTTTTATCCTCATCTAGACAAAAGATTATCAACCCATTTTAACTGATAAGACATTTTAGGTAAGCGTACCAAACAAGCTAATTTTATACTATTAAACGGGAAATACTTTAATATTAGTGCTAAACCAATATTTGGTATTTGACAAGTGACAAATGTCACATTACCTAAGCTTTCACATAAAATGAGTACGTCCTAAACCCATGTCAGAATGCTCGCTATTCTGACTTAGAGAGACAATTTTCTCTCAACTTCGTATCTTATGGCAATTTTGCACGGTTTATAATTTGATCATCACTCCAGATCGATTCGCTAATCGAGTGTAAAACTGAATGTACAGATGTTTCATGTTTTGCAGGCTTTCAGTCAAAATAATCAATATTCGCTCTCTCTATCAAACCTCTGGTTGAACTCAGAATCTACTACATCAAAGATAAATGATCTCCACTATCAATAAAGCAAATACAAATCGTAAATTTACAATGTTTCCAAAGAATATTCGAAAGTCATGCAACAAAACAAGAGAAGTAATGAACCTAGAATTCGGCCATTAATAAGTAGGTGGGAACATTCTGAACACGGTAATTATCAAAAACACATGTGAGCATAATGATTTTGCGTCAAAAGTAAGCCACTCCTAATTACATGATTATCCTTTTGTATGTTAATCTTAAAGCAATATTGTGCAATCCGAAATTATTAGACAAAATCGAAACAGCCTCAGTCTCAGATTTCAAAGTAATTTGAAAACTTACTTATACAAAGAACAGCACAGTCTACATACCTAAAGTTCATCAGAGAACTACTGAAGATTAATACAATGTAAGTTGCAAGTAAGGAGTCACTATCAAAAAGTCAGGAAAAGTCATTTAAAATACAAGTAAACATGACTAACGGATTTTGTAATGGGACTATCTACTGTAAGCTCTTGAAAATGCGCTTGAACAGCAATATCGTAGATTCGCCCTTACAGTTTTTGTCGGAACCAACCAGTTGGAATACATAACTGGTCCCGTGAAATACTTAACTGTAAACCTTTTAAGCATAAAATTGGACGCTGATTACTACAAAGAACTTTTGTTTTCCGTACTTGTTACTTAGGATCTCAACATATTTTACATCCCATAAATTGTGGCCGTAAAAAACTTTTACAATCATCGTACATCGCTTTCCAGTTAAAAAATCATCCAGCAAAGTTCTTAACACATACAATAACTTACACAAGCGAATGCACTTACACATAACTGCAATGCAGAAAATAACTATAGCGATTCACACATAGTTTTTGGATATTCGAATAAGATCTAATCGTTAGATGAAATTACACAAGGCAGTGCTAGTTATACTATTTTTCATGAAATTAAAACCCTTCACAAGTCCTCTCAGAAAGCTAATATGCGAAATACCAACAGACAACTACTTACCAATATTAAATTCGGATATTGTGGTGTTCTTAAATTATAATCCGATAATAACAATCTACCCAATGTGGCAAAATATATCATTAAAAAACTAAGTTATAATGACCCAAAATTCACGACAGACGTCTTAGTTGAAGAAAATACTTGGCTTTAATACTAACACATAAAAGGACCTTGAAACTCCTGACTAGACATATAACGTGCAGCGAGATTTTTCAGCGCATAACTAGGCATTTGATGAAGAGACCAAACTCACCGAAAAAGCGAACAATCTTACATGACTTACCTTCAATCCATAATCTATCAAAGTCTGTATCAACAGAAACAGCTTTTAAACCAAAGCAGAAGAGACCAAGTATAACAATATAACTAAGCATTTTCCAGTGGTACGCATAAATGAACTCTTCAAAACGCAAAAACTTTGATCTCCACCACCAATGGAGAGTTGTACAGTATGCAGGGTCATAAAGTATATTCTTCAGACAATTAATGAACAGAATTTTACTTACTTCAGAAAACCCCCATAGGCCTTTACCATTAACACTGCTTGACACTGTGGAGTCAACAACTGTCTCATTTTCAGGGGAACCTGTATGTAGTTTTGAAGTGCTTTCCACTAGTAATCCATCAAAAACAGACTGTCTAGCACTTTTCATATCTTACACAAAGTTCCCCGGAATATTAACATATAAGAGCATTATGAAAAAAGAATTAATCTTGATTAAAGTGCATTATTGAGGATAATGTCTGCTGATTAAGAAATTAATATTGATAAGTAAACAGCACCGACGATAGCCAGAAATAACAAACTACTATCACATCGCCCGCTGAGGACCTTGTGAGAAATTAACGCCGCTGAATAGTTCAACACTGAGTGATTAGTTTAAACAACCATTCCAGTATAATCCACTAATACTATAAACCGAACATTTTACAATTTTAGAAACATAAACAGCCAAAAGTTTGTATTTAAGGACCTAAATGTTGGAGACAGAGACACATTTTTATTAATGAATAGGGCTGTCTTTAATCCGATTTTCATTATCTTTTTGACGAGCCAGTTAATTTATATGTTCTCGCTTCTTGATTTTGAGTCTTGAATCCCGTTCTTTGTTAGTATCCAGTTTGAGGGTTCTACCTACTTGACTGAGCAATACTCTTCGGTTGTGAAAGTTGCTTTGCAAATCGATCACACTTGAAAGTGATTGAGTGTGTCTTAGGACGGTAAACTTTTCTATCGTGTTGTTGGATAGTCACTTAGACAATAAGGCGATAGAAAGGAGATTAAAACGAAAAGAAGAGGAGGAGGACAAGAAAAAAAGGTATGAAACAGGAATATAAATTATTATTACGGGACGGGTAAATTGACTGTAGTGTTATATGCAATAGAAATAAGTATAAGACACGCCACCTAAAGAGCTGGCAAAAGCATGGTTGGTCCCTACTCCTAAAGGTGGAGGAAATTACGATCACTTTTTGAATCACGAGTGATCTAACATCTGTTCTCCACGCTTGTTGCCACGATAAAAATGACTCCAATAATCACATCTGATGCCACAAATGCAAGCCGGGAATAGTGCGGCAAAACCTGATGGAAATCTTAATTTCCACATCTTTCACAGTAGTACTTAAAACTCAAGTGACTACTAAAAAAGGTTATTTATATCGATGTCGATACTAATGAACCTACAGTTTGACTAGAAATTAGTTGCTGTGATGCTTAACTTTCCTTCGTTGAATTTTACGCTTAAAGATGCCGGAAACCTGAATATATTTGCCCCTCTTTACCTCACCTTTGTCAACGTCAAAATGAGAACTGAGAAAACCGTAAATGAATTTTTTATTTAATAATCTTCGGAGAGCAACTGGAGTGCGATTTTGAACATTTTTTCATCTTTCATTGGGACTGACTGAAAAATATGTTACCGATAAAACATAGTTAAAGACTCTAGTTACATCTACATAATCATTTTCTGTGGAAGTAGGTTATATTAAATTCCTTGATGGTTTTTAGATAATTGCTACACATCCGCATCATTAAAACTGCTTATCAAACAGCTTCTAAACTTCACCGAATGAGTAGTGGTGTTAAAGAAAGTGGGACAAAACATACTATATGAGCTAGTCCAGAGTTTTATGATTGCAGACTATCCTCCGCTCAGTAACAAACTTCTCACTGATGATGAACAACCTTACATTCTAATTGGCAGCAGCGATGGCGAAAATATTACTTCAAAGTGAGTACAAACAAAGTATTACCAACAGCTGGTTGGATACCATGTTTTAACTATGCTCTAGTTGACCACTTAACTGTAAGTGACTACCTCCAATGTGCACCATAGTCGAAAGAATAAAAAGAACTCTTTATTAACAGTCAGGACACATTTGTGAGCAGTATTACGGTATTTTAAGTAGTAGTTGTGTTAAATTGCAGTCACAAATTAACGCAGCAAAACACTATCATTAGCATGGAAATTGTATCGAATCAATTTGTAGTAGAAATCCAAGCTGTAACACAGGCGAAATATGAATATATTCTTCTATATTCCGCTACGATTGGTTTAACCACAGATAAGCTTAAGAAGTGAGCATACAGAATAGCCAATAACTCGTGAAGGCTGAATGTATGTAGCAGTACACAGAGCCAACGTGATAGGAAATATGGACAGATAGATAAACACTCATGCTTGAGGAATTACAACGCATGATAACACGTTTATGAAAGCATCAAGAATAAAAGTAAATTTTGGTCATATTAGTGTTCAATTTTATATGACTTTTTGTTAGCGATCCCCTCAAATGTCATTCAGGAGATTGTCCGACTGAGTAAACCACTAGTGACTCAGAAACTAAACCATAAAGAGGGGCTGTTAAACAACTTTCAGTCTATCTTGCTTTAATGATCTCTGCGATCCTCTAACGACATCTTTCTGCACTCACTGTAATTTAGACGATTTTCAGAGTAGTAGCAGATAGATATTCCCACTACAACTTTAGGGAAACCCTGATCTGCTGCAAATCCATAGTACTGTTTTTACTACTGCAAGGCGGTTGAATTGGAGGTGGTATGCGGTTATTCGATAGTTTGATCAAAGAGTGAAACAATCCAGATTCAGACTGTCACCTACGGACTGTTGTTATTGTAGACGGACAACCAAAGTTCGCTGTCCATCGTTCAATGAAAGCGCGAGTGGTTGTTCCACTAGTTATGTCTTTCACTGGGATTAATTTCAGCCTGCGTGTAGATCGGTCCAAGTTTGTTACAAAATAAGGCAATCCGTTTGATTCTCGTAAATGTCCTACCAGATTAAGGTGGGTGTGGTCGAATCGAGCTTCGGGATTGGGAAGTGCCAACAGGGCATTTATTATGCTAGGTCACCGTATTCTTCTTGGTAGGTTACACAGAAGCGACCGCATTATTTAATGTCCTTAATCATTTTTGGTCGGCAGAATCTCTGGGTAATCAGCTTGGTAATAGTACGAACTCCGAAATGAAAGAGGTTGTGCAATGTATTGTGGATGATGTTTTGCGTTTAGGTACGTTCCGTTCTATTTAACAGAAGAAACAATAATCTTTGGTAATAGGTCTTTATTTCGTATCGTGGGCAGGAGACAGTGGAGCGGGATGATAATCATTCAAACACACTGCTTCTCAACATTCAATATAAGATAATAGGAAATATAATCCCTATCAAGAATAAGGAAGTAAATGAATACTTAAGCTTTATTGTTTTAGTGTATATATAAGTTATGAAGTCAACTCTTATTTAGTCAACCTAAGTTGCTACAAATTCTTTGATAACTCTCGGAGAAAATTGGAAGGGCCGTACCTGTGAAAGAATTACAGGGAGAAGTGTACCTACCTCTTACAATAGTTCGTGTTTTGAGTTTGTGTATTGTTGTGAATTTCTTCTGATGGAGATCGTTTTCCTAACTTTGAGATTGAGCTAGATCAACCTATGAAAGCGTTTGTCTAGTGGGGTAGGTTGTCCTCAATTTTCCCACTGTTCTCCTTATTCATCAGCCTGGAATAAAGTACCTTATCAAAACA
Source organism: Schistosoma japonicum (assembly GCA_025215515.1). NCBI lineage: Eukaryota > Metazoa > Platyhelminthes > Trematoda > Strigeidida > Schistosomatidae > Schistosoma > Schistosoma japonicum. The sequence continues at coordinate 43,224,908 of CM046069.1, read as the reverse complement.
GTACTCAAGTCAAAATAGACTAAATTTGTGATGATATTTTGGCCCTTTAAAGAAAGTCATCCCTTTTATGCTAATAATACGTTTATGAAACGTGAATAATCTGCCCCAAAACCAAGCCGCTTCACAAAGTCCTCACTCTTTTTACACTTTCAGTGAATTAAAGTTCGCATGACGTTTCGGGCATGCGTGCATACTTCAATGTAAGTTTCCTTTCACTGTAGGTCTAAGTACTGCTACAATCAATCCTGCTGGTTAATTTTTAAATCTGCAACCGTATTTTGATTCTCAAAAGTTATAAAAGGTAGCTTCGTCGTTTATAGAGAGGAATGAGTTTGATAAGTAAGCACTAAGCAACCATAGATTAGTCTGAAAACATCGTTGAGCACAGTGGTTTTTCTTTTCTCTACTATAAAATAGAAAGTGGTCGCGCCATAAAAGTTAGGTTTTTACTTTTCTACTACCTTTGGTAAGGCTGACTTGTTTTTAGCAAAACCAAGCGTTTTGTTTCTTCGCTAATTTTTACTCTTTCCAAGTATGTATTATTATTTTTATTATATCCTGAAATTACGTGAAAAACACACCAGTTTCATGCATAATCATAATACTACAGAAGGGTTAACCAATACATAAAGAAATATAAATTTAGCAGAAATAAGTGCATGGCTAGCAACGACATCTGAAACATACAAGATGCAGGTGTAGGGAGATCACATTGGAGTGTACAACGGTCCACCATCAACCTGAAGGTACTTTGTAATTCTTGGGCTTCAGGGATACGTGAGTTGAAAACATTTAATAATAATAGCGATTAACTGAAGCAAAAAATGTCACAGTCATGAAACAAGAGGAATTAAATGATCTAGAGTCGTTATAAATAGTTGTTCGTGGCGTCCAGTACGAATATGACATTGTGTGAGGAAACATCTATCCACCAGAGAGCAGCTAATCGCCATGTTCAGAAATTTACGTGGGCAGGTCAAATTTGTCTCACAATTCCCTCTTTTTAGTAATTTATGATCCATAAGCTAAAATAAGTGTAATATTGAGTTCAAATAATGGAAAGCAACAAAAATGAACTAGTTATTTTTTTTATTTACACTAAGGGATTACTGAGATTCCTAGAATTTCGTTGAAGTAAGTTTATCCGAGCACCCGCTAGTTCTCATTTTCTTCTTAGTACCCGGAAAACATGTTGACTTCAGTAAATGTTAATTGAGTAAGGTTATATTAAAAGATTTACGGAGATAGTTATTTAATTCTAATTTACAATCAGCAGGTCCATCATGGTGTTAAATACTTATGTTAATAATTTAAGTGATAATTCTTATATGGCATGGCGATCGAGAACTGAAAAACAAAAATAAAACAATCAAGCAGCAGGGCGACAGAACACAAATGACCAGTTAAGTACAACAGTTTGCAGTGAAATATAAGGTGTTAGTGTTCTATTAGATTAAACTTATTTGCTATTTCTTTTTTCTTCTAAATATGTCGATCAACACTGAAAATAGCTAAGATAGACTGCACAACTATCCTGGAACAAAAGGCTAAGTGAACTAAAGCTTCGAATAGAAAGTATCACTTCTAAGAAATACATGAATATTATGAGAGTTTTAAAGCATAATCTCCTAGGAAGTAAAACGCTTGTTGCCAGCAAGAGAATAAACCTTCTGCAGGTAGATCTTTTTTATAGAGTAGGATTAAAAAGACTAGATATCAGAAGGTTCATTATTGAATGCATCCCGTTCTACATAAGTTGTATCAAATTGCAGATGCTGGTATCGTTCAAGTAGAGGTTTATAGCGGACTTAAACTGTTATAGGGTGCTACATTGTCGTGTGCTTTCTAGTAACCGATTTTTGAGGTTGACATGGCGTGCGATAAAGAAAAGGCATTATAAGTTATTCGAGGCTTCTGGTACTCTTACCAGAAAATTTCGGTCCAGTGAGCCAGGCTCCTGTTATATAACTCATGATAAATGAATAAAATCTGTTATGATTTATTTATTAAGGATTGTATCAAGTATCGTAAGATTGAGTTTGACCCTTCTGACTCATGTAAGGTCTAATTTCCAAGCACACCATCTATCATTATATAGTTGATTTAGGGTCAGTAGTCTAGTAAAATGCCGTTGAGGAAATTCATGTTTGTTAAGGTATAAGTTGATATCCGGCTTAGATTATTCGAAATATAGGTACCCTGACTTTTGTGTATTAAGGAGGAAGAAACCATGTGCTTCACTATTTACTTAGTTTATTGAGAGATCTCTGTATTGTTGTTAACATTTCGATCTTCATCTGGATAAAATGCGTAGACAACTTTGAGGTCATCCACAAACATTAAGGTTCTGCCCTCATGAAAACAGTGGCATATATCATTAATACACATAGTAAATAATAACGGTCCTATGACTGAGCCTTTCGAGGACATCACTAGTGATATTTGAGGACATGAGAGATGTCGCCGTAATTTTGTTGAGTTTGATCATTCAAAAATCAAGCTATCCAGTCATGCAATTTGCCCATTATTCCGAAGGCTTTCAACTTGTATGGAAGAAATTAACGATGTACTCTGTTAAGTGCCTTATTGAAGTCGAAGCATAGGGTAACAATAAGTTTTTCGTCATCTCTATTGTTTACTATATAGTCAAAGTATTCTAGGTGGTACGTAATGCAGGATATTTTGACGTGAAACCGTGCTGGGAAGATATGATTAGTTTGTGCTTAACTAACTGAGTGGAAACCTTTTTTTTTATAACTTTCCCCATGGCTCTAGATAAAAAGAAGAAGCGATTAATTGGACGGTATTTTTTAATATTAAACCTAGAATGAGGAATTATATGTGATTTCCCATGATGAAGAAAAAGTTCCTTCTTCTAATGAGAGATTAAATATTTTGATGAGGAGTATTGGAGGGGCTGAATTTCAATATTTGATCAAATCAACCGGTATTCCATCCTCCACTACTAAGTGAAGGTGTTAGTGACCTTATAACATCTTTAACGTTACTGACTGTAAATTCCAAGCCAGTTAATTTATGCCGGTTTATGTTGTCGATCGTTCCTATGCATCAACTTCTTTCGGTAAAAAAATGTGCGTAGGATCCACTAAACGCTTCATAGATCTCCATAGAGTTACTAGTCATTTTATTTTTGACATTGAGAATAGTAGAAAGACTGGAGTTGGCATAAAGTTCTTTTCTGAGGGTGACTGCTAAATAGGCTATCGTGTCAGGTAATTACAAACGCATTTATTGCTTCTTATTCTCACGTGTTCATGTAGTTTGCAATATTTATGAAGATTTAATGGATACTGAAAATTACAGAAAAGTCGTGTTGTATGAATAATCTCTTCCGTAACTTCATTAGTTCGTTTTTAAATTTAACGGGAATATATTCGCTATTTGTTACGTGTGGTTTGATCACTTTAAAAGGTAAAACACAGTTAAGACATGAATTTATAATATGGTAGAAAGCACATAGTGAGTTATTAACCTCGCAAGAGGAGAAAAATATGTCTCAATTAAGATCATGTAGCAATTTTTCGGTATGAGACCGGTTAATCTGTGCATAAATTTCTCTGAAATTCAAGGGGATTATTTATTTCACTCATAGTACATGAACATTCATTAACAAATATTGGGAAATGACAACTTTGTGATTGTCACCAAGAAATTCAAGGCTATTATTCTCTGTATAGTTGCAGGGCATTATGTAAAAAGATTAAGTCTAATAAATTTGACTTACGTGTAGCCTTACGTACTACTTGAGTTCATGCATTACTTTTAAGTATTTCAAAAAATTTATCAAGGTATGAAGGTCAATGTAATTGGTTCCAAGTAATTAGTGCATATTGAAGTCTCCTTCTATTAATTTGTTCACAGACAGCAATGATAATGTTGCGAATAAATGACTTGATTGTTGGGTAAAGGTATGAGTAGCATTAAGCGGTTTATAAATACAACCTATCAGGAACTGACGATGGGGGAAGTTGTTAATGCTGACAAATATAACGTCACATAATACTCCACTACCTCTCGGAGAGATAAGCGGTGATAAAAAATCGAATCGAACATATATTATGCATCCTCCATCTTTTCCTAAATTCCAATCCTTGCGTTATATGACGTTAGTGTCAACTTCAAGTGTAAGGTCTGAAATATCGAGAGTACACCAAGTTTCGGTTGTTAGGACACAGCATGGGTTAATTAAGTACATTCAGGATTTATGATGAATGATTTTATTGCAGAGGGATAGGGTGTTAAACAGAATAGTGGAGACCTGTATGGGAATAACGAAATTAGATAGATTACGAGTTGGCTGAATTAGTGTAGAATCTTTGTGAATGTTGTTTAGACTGAAAAAAGAAGAGAGAATATAGGGAAGTGGTAGCAGTGAGATATTAGTCATAAAGGGGTTGGGAGGGTATAGGTTGTCACTTGGTAAGGGGACCTTCTATATGATGTGGAGTGAGTGAAGTATGGACAGATTCAGGTGTGTAGCAAGTATGATGAGATAAGGAGGTAGACTTAGGAGATTAATTGTCTCTGCGAAATGCTAAGTTGCAAGTTGAGGTTTCATCTTAGTCCATTGGTGTGATAAAAATATCTAATGGGTTGTAGACAGGTAGCCAGTAATTATACAGTGGAACATTGTTGTCGTATGCCAGAGGAGGTTTACATAGCAGTCCGTGGTTATGATGTGCTGAAGTTTAATGAAGGTTTATTGATGGTGTGTGTAAACTCGATGTGAGCATGGGGCTCCTGAATGAAAGTTCACGGTTATTGGTATAAGTGCAATAAGCCCGCTGAGCAGGGTTCATAGGTACCTTGTAGGCGTATTTTAACCGGTTTTTATATTGGTTATACTATTTAATGGAAAGAAGTTTGAGTACATTTGGTTAGAGTCCTAAAATCTACGGACTACTCAATTTCGGACACATTAGGTCTGTCCTTACGAGTTGTTGAGGGACTGAAAGTGCATCCTGCCTCACCGAAGATATGGTGTTTCGATCGCCCTCCGGTGTCTTTGATAGTACTCCACCGTACAGGAGGGTTGATTTGTAACGAAATACGTAAGCTCAGTATTGGATGCAAGGTGCGAAAGTCTTCCTGCTAAGAATGTCACTGCTGTTTTGTTATCTAGCTTTGTTTTGTAGGTATTACTAGAGAGCTCTGGCTGGTCCCAAGTGAAATAGTGATTGTAGTGAATGGTATACTTTCCTGGAAATGACAGACCACGTGAAAAAACGTCGCATCCATCAAAGTCATATTTCGACGTGTCTAATCAAATAGATTAATTGGTGACATCATCCCCACCATTCTCCTCTTGTTGTCATTGAGTGTTCAGTATGGACGACAATACGAGTTATAGGATAATGTGTTCCATTATCTTCACACCGTCTTATGATACTCGTATCCTGGTTTACCCTAGCCCAAGTAGCCATGCTTTTCCAGAATGTTGAAATCTTGCATGGTACGGAGTTGTTCTATATGATGAAGATATGCAAAAAATGGCAATAAAGAAACGTCTAACTGTTTCACGAATCTGTTTTTTGGCATACGTTAATAATCCAGAGTTTGTCATGATTTATGCTGATGATGTTAATTTAAAAAATTGACCGTAGTAATGAATTTCGCGCCTTAAATGTTAGATTATGATTGCTTCAAACTTTTTCCATTTCTTATTTTGAGCAGTTGCTTCCATTACTAAATGTAACTGCACTTGATGTGCTCACCCTTCTTCAAACCAGATTTACTAATGTTTATAACATTGCAACGTACCATCCGGCTAGACGCTAACGGTTACAAACATCTTTCTTACACAGATTGTTCACAAAAGAATAAAATTTGTGGCTATGTTCAGTATCATTTCACAAACTCTAACAGTAAAGTACTATGGACTATAACAGATGGTTTTGTATACTGCGCGTGCATCAAAAATCACCCCCCCTCTACCACCACGGTAGCCATAAAATCAATTGTGTGTATTTCAATAAGTCCGAGCTTCCTATAATGACAAAGTGAGAGTCAGTGACTGTATGAGCCCCAAGAACTCTGATAAATTATTCTTTAAAGGGTTCGGACGATCGAAACTGTAGACGAATTTTCTCCGTGCTGTATGAAAGCGAGACGGCTTGTCTAAAATTATTTGCGCATAACATTGCAGATTCCTTTTATATTGAAAGTTTTTACTGAAGTGTTATTCTGGATCTTTATAATGTGTTTGGCTAAGTCATTTTTGTTGATTGGTCAGGATTGCCATTAGATGGCGACCAAGGTGAAACGATCATAAGTAATGTTGACATTATTTATTAAACATATTCTTAAAAGCTTCGCAGATATCCATCAGGGTTTAATATTATTCATCATCAACCAAAACACTTAAGAAATCAATCGGTTTATAATTACTCATCGCACAGATATTGGATATTGGATTGTATAGACGATGACTGTAACGTTTTTAAATGTTTCCTTGTGTAACAGAGTCAAAATCATTATGTACGATTCACTAACTCATTCTCTTTTCTTTCTATTGCAGGGCGATCAAATGTAAACTCTCTGGAAGCCGAAGAACAAGCCCTGCGCGCTATTAACTTAGATGATGACCCACAAGACGGTAAAAACTAGCTAACCCTTTTCTGTAAAAATACCCGCGTATTTTAATTTTGAAATACAAGAGTTCCGTGACCACCGCTTCGTGTTCTCTCTTGGTGTGGAGTGTTGAGCTAACTCTGTGTGCTGTGATTTTAGATCTCCCCGCTCTTCTGAACCGCTGAATACACGTGTTACAACTGGTGATGGAGGTGTTTACAGGAAAACTCGACGCAAACGTAGATGAACCCCCAGTGCTCCCCGTCAGGGCAACTACCAGTGCAACCCCTCATCAACCACCACTATTGAAAACCTCCTCGGATTATGATGTTTGGAAATTTAAAATGACAGCATACCTGCACACAGTGCCGCTCTCAGAACATTTCCATTATCTCGTTTCCTACCTGAGTACCGAAGCATTAGAGAGAGTAACTGCGTTTGGTTTTGCAGCAAGCAACTCTCTGGCAAAAAAATTGGAGTATCTTAGATGATTGTTTTTTATTACCGGTGGATACTCAGCTGCTGACTATACAGTTCTTGTCGCGCTATCAGAAAGCTGGTGAAAATCCCATTGACTACCTCGACTCCTTACAGCAAATTGCCGTTCAAGCTTTTCCAAATTGCGATGTCACGGGGCGAGATGAGCTGGTGCGTTCCCGTTTCGTTGAAGGGCTGGCACACGGCCCACTCAGAGAACACCTCCTTCGAATGCCACCGGTCAATACCTCAGATCTGAGGAAAACGGCGATTAGGTTTATAACTGCAGAGAGATTGACCAGCTCATCAGCAGCCCAACAACAGTCAGTGATGACAGTTAATTCAACCATAGAACCTAATCGCGCAGATAATTTTCCGAAAGCGGCAGCCATTGCGCACATTCCCACACGAGGTATTAGTACAGGGTGGTCAAACCCTACCTGGAACAGACGATCATCACGGAACAGCTACCACGGTCGTCAAACGGAATGTGTCTATTGCAGGCGTTTTGGCAGGAACGCGAGAAGATGTGGTCATAACCGGCCCCACAATCCAGGTAAGCCGTGTTTTCATTATCTATCTTCTTGTCATGTCAATCGTACCTGTCCTATTACGCTCAAAGGTAGTGTACATGGTGTGCCGATTGAAATACTGTTAGACACCGGAGCCTCGGCATCTCTTGTCAAGGAAGACCTCCTGAAGAGATTAGACCAGAAAGCTCAGCAAAAACGATGCTCTTCCGCGTTAGTAACAGCTAGTGGCGACCCCTTAAAAGTGTGCTCTAGTACAGTATTAGACTTAATGATAGAGAAGTATCCTTTTCGTCAGGAGTTCTTAATATGCCCTGCGTTAACCTGGGACATGATACTCGGAGTTGACTTCATGCTAGAACACCAAGTCTCCATTTTCATGAATAGGGCGGAAGCGAAAATCGGTGAGGCTACGGTACACTTATACCAGTATAAGGGGGCGACTAAGCCTGTAACTCATGTGGGAATTTTAGAGCTAGTACATCAGGTACAAAACAACCAAATGATAAAAGAAAATGACCGTCGTGCAACGATTGCTGTGCTTCAACAGTTTAGTTCTGTATTCGAGGAAAGTAATTCTGGTAATCGCACAAATACAGTGCAACACGCTATTTTCACAGGGGACCATATGCCCCTTCGGCAGCCGCCTCGCAGAGTACCCGTACATTACAGACCACAACTGGAGTCAATGATAAAGGATATGTTAGATAAAAAGATTATTGTTCCTTCGTCATCCCCATGGGCGTCGCCTATTGTTCTCGTGAAGAAGAAAGATTCCTCGCTCCGACTCTGTGTAGACTATCGACTCCTTAACGCTATAACGAAACGCGATTCTTTTCCACTCCCGCGGATTGATGCCACACTAGATGCCTTAAAAGGTGCTTGTTGGTTTTCCACCTTAGATTTAGCATCCGGGTACTGGCAAGTTGAAGTCCGACCGCAAGATAGAAAAAAAAACTGCATTTGTAGTACCGAATGGGTTATATGAATTCCAAGTAATGCCTTTCGGGTTAACGAATGCCCCCGCTACCTTTCAACGATTGATGCAAACAGTACTACAAGGTATAGCGCCCCACAAGTGTTTAATCTACCTCGATGACATCATTGTATACGGTAGCACACCCGAACAACATAATGCTAACCTGAGAGCTGTTTTGCAGCGTCTTAAGCAACATAACCTAAAAGTAAAACCATCCAAATGCCGTCTGTTGCAGAAAGAAGTAGTATTCTTAGGACATCGTATCACTGCAGATGGCGTCGGTACAGATAACGAAAAGACGCGTGCCATTGTTACTTGGCCGCAACTTAAAACACCTGAAGAAGTTCGCAGTTTCCTCGGCCTCGCGTCCTATTATAGACGTTTCGTTCGTAACTTTGCATCGTTGGCAGCTCCTTTGCACAGATTAACGCACAAAGGACGAAAATTTCTATGGACCAGCGAGTGTCAGCAGGCATTTGACACGTTGAAGGCACGGTTAACTTCACCACCTATATTAGCCTTTCCTGATACCTCAGCAGACGGAGGCGAGTTTATACTCGATGCGGATGCTAGTTCCTCAGCCATTGGAGCAGTTCTATCACAGGTAGCTTGAGATGGCCATGAGAGAGTTATTGCGTATGCCAGCCGACGACTAGATAAGAGTGAAGCACGGTATTCCACAACGCGGCGCGAAATGCTAGCATTAGTAAAATTCCTACAGCACTTCCGTCATTACCTACTGGGTAGACCTTTTCGTGTACGTACGGATCATCGTGCATTACAGTGGCTCCGTTCCTTTCGCGAACCAGAAGGGCAGGTTGCACGCTGGCAGGAACGACTGCAAGAATTTGACTTCACGTGCGAGTACCGTCCGGGGAATAGACATACAAATGCAGATGCTCTTTCTCGCCTGCCTTTGCCCACAGATACCGTTGCTGCAATTCTGAGTACGGCAACAGAGACCGACTGGCCCTCGCTGCAAGCAGCAGATCCAGATTTACAGATTATTTATCAGAGACAATTACATGGGAACGATAAGCCGTCCATGAGGGAGTTAAGAGACTAATCCCTCGCTACGCGTTGTATTTGTAACAAATGGAGCAACTTAAAACTGTATGGTAACACACTATTCCTAATTAACGAGTCCGGACATCCCCTGCTTATAGTACCGCAAGTAAAGACCCAGAGTATTGTAGAACAAGTTCATCGCGAGCTCGGACACGCAGGAGAGCGGCGAACTGAATATGCTGTTCGCCAGCGTTTTTGGTGGCCGTCTATTCACGAAGATGTGACTGGTTTCTGTAAAAACTGTAACACGTGTTGCCGCATAAAATCGCCCAAACAGACACCACGTGCGCCTTTGACTCCGATGGGAACAACCGGACCACACCAGCGAGTTGGCATCGATATTATGGGACCGTTGACGACGACAAAAAAAGGAAATCGTTACATATTAGTTATGGTGGATTATTTCACTAAGTGGTGTGAAGCAGTGCCCATTCCGCAGCAAGACGCCCTAACAGTTGCACAGGCTCTTATTGATCATTGGGTTTCCCGTTATGGTGCCCCACTCTCGCTCCACTCCGACCAAGGCACAGCCTTTGAAAGTCATCTCATTGCCGAAATATGCAAGTTATTAGGAATAAGGAAGACGCATACTACCGCATACCACCCAGAAGGTAACGGCCTAGTCGAAAGAACAAATAGAACTATTAAAGCCATTTTACGATCGTTCATCAGCAGATCGTCAGCCGAGTTGTGGGATGAGGTACTCCCTCAATGCATGTTAGCCTACCGGACATCGGTACATGGGTCCACTGGATTCTCACCTGCTATTTTACTATTCGGGCATGAACTACGTCTGCCCGTAGAGATACAGTCGCCCTTGCTACCATACGAAGAACAAGAATACGTACCGTACTCTCCGCAACCGCCTGGCCGATGCGTACCGCCTAGTCAACATCAACTTGCGCAGGGCTAGTGGTCATCAGAAAGACATGTACGATCGTCAAGCACAAGGACCAGTGTATACGGTTGGAGATCGCGTTTGGTTACGTCGCCCTGCGACATCGATGGGGAGCTGCAGTAAATTCCACCAGCCGTGGCAAGGCCCGTTCGAAATCGTTCTCATCCGATCCCCTACTACGTTCGTATTACGCAGCCTACAACGACCTCAGGACGACGTGATAACTGTGCACTACAACCAAATGAAGCCGGATCCAACAACAGTACATTCTAATGCTCCGTTCGTCGATCCTCCACCTGCCACTAGTTTCTATGAGGTTTCAACTGAAGGAGGGTCAGCATATCCGTGTCCGAGACCAGGCACTGAGGACAGTGCCTCATTAGGAGAGGGGGTGGTGTAACTGAGTTAAAATCATTATGTACGATTCACTAACTCATTCTCTTTTCTTTCTATTGCAGGGCGATCAAATGTAAACTCTCTGGAAGCCGAGGAACAAGCCCTGCGCGCTATTAACTTAGATGATGACCCACAAGACGGTAAAAACTAGCTAACCCTTTTCTGTAAAAATACCCGCGTATTTTAATTTTGAAATACAAGAGTTCCGTGACCACCGCTTCGTGTTCTCTCTTGGTGTGGAGTGTTGAGCTAACTCTGTGTGCTGTGATTTTAGATCTCCCCGCTCTTCTGAACCGCTGAATACACGTGTTACACTAGTAGCGCTAGGTTCGTCTATGGAACTGATTCGCCACTGTAACAAGTGTACGTTTTGGAGTATAGTTCAGCGAAGGACAGAAACTGTGTAGCACGAGACACTAAAATAAATTTGTTAAACTATAATAATAATAATAATAATCAAATTTGTCTGATATTTCAATTGAAGTACTGTCGTTACGGAATACCTATAATGTAGGTATAGAAACTGAAGGATCGATTCAATCCGTAATAAATTAGTAGTGTTTTGCCTCGGTTTTTTGCTATTTTTAGATGGAAGTTCACTGATTTCACAATAATGCTGATTAAAATTGCTACTGTGCGGTATGTGTGATTCGACAGTATAAAACCCATGATATTCAGGTCTGAGTAGTCTGTAAAATCAAGCCCCGCGTTTTAATTTTAGGTCTTCAAGAATTTTGAGAAGAAACGAAACAATATGATGCCTTATTCTATAAATGGTTTTTTATCTACCTGTTAATGTTAATAACCTCGGTCGGTTTTCGTTTTCACATATGCGGTCTTTGCGAATGGTCCATGTACATCCTCAGCCCACAAGTATGATTAAATTTGAGTTGCTGATGACAAGTGGAAGCGAGGACGTCGGTTTTATCAACTGGATGTGCTTACGTTTCAGCGTTGATGCTCGTATTGGCGAAGAAGTAGCTGTGGTTGGGGTACGTAATACATATCCCAACCACTAAGATTTAGGATGTTATGATGAAGTGCTATATCATTCAATTTGGCCGACGACACCGTCGGAATTAATGTACTATCTACGAACCAAGGGCCTGGTTTTCTACCTCTGTAGGTCTTCCTTAGTTCTGTGTACCCAAATAGTTGTGTCAACCAGTCAGGGGATTTTTTCAAAGACACATTCCACATATTTGAATATAGTAATGCAAACCCAAATTACACAACAACCCATTTCAGATAATAAATGTAAAACAGCGCGATTAATGATAGAAAAATGAAGTAGTGAGTAGACAAAGGACTAGTTCTCGTTTGTGGATGATAAATGATGTGCTGATTAGTGGGTCAAGTGGGAGGTTGGTACTAGTGGAGTATGCGATTAATACAAACAAAGTCCTTAATAGGTATGAGATGGGAATATACATTGAATAATTATATAAAATAGTTCTTGAAGTTTGGTCATTTTTCACAACTCATCCTTTACAGTATAAACAACTGGGAGGACAGTTGATTCCACTCAACTGTATCTGGTTATCATATTCAGAATGGGACTCTGAGTTTTATTTTCCCACTCGCTGCCTTCAGTGGCTACTTGAGGATATTTTACAGAACCTAGTTTTAAATTACACGTTCACTTTCAGTTAATGTGTTTCCTATTTACACTTTGATTCTGTTATCTTTCTTAGTTTTTAAGGGTTTTTTGAATCAAGAAGCTCTTTAAAGCACTGTTATTAGTCTTGCGATTGCACGCGTTTTCAAACATGGTTGAAATTTACAAACTGAGGTGCACTTTGTCTGGTCACAAGAGCGATGTTCGTGCAGTGACTTGTCCTTCTGACACCGAAGTTGTTTCTGCTTCGAGAGATTTAACAGCAAGGACGTGGCACATTTCCAAGTTAGTTACCTTGTTGTTTAAAATACTTCTCTAGTGAGTAACCATAAATATGAGAAGTCGTATTTACAAGATACATTATGGTTAAGAGCATATTTTCTACCAACCATTAAGCATGGTCAGTTTTTTATAGTTTCTGTTTTACTCATATGACAGGTAAAGAAATTTATGAAATGAGTTTAGACGTATGCGTTTTTCATGCAGTATGTTGAAAAATGTTCTTATCACCAATTTATTCAGTTTTATTTAAGCACAAACTAATATCTGGCGTTCAAATATGTCCAATACATAGCGAAATAAAAATGTAGGGGAGTTGGACAATGACATAGCGATCAGTGTCTTAAAAAACGGTACAAAACCAGACTCTTTTCCTCTTGTATAGAGTCATGTGTGCGAAAACAGTGCTCGTAATGAAAGCTACTAAAATGTTGCATAAAAAATACACTAAGGCATCAAAAGTTTTTTGTCTCACTATGATTTTGTTAACTGGGTAGTGACTTTTGCCATTTTATGTGATTACTCGTAACATTTATTTACATTATTGTTCTTTTCCTGCATAAGCACGGTATTTTATCCGATAAAATTTATTTCCTGGCTTGTGGTTTTACTATCTATTTCAATCCATTCGTTGGTCCGAATCATTACACGTATCTTGTCATAGGTTATCGCTCAGTCATTGTCCTCTATCGATCAATACTATACTCTTCCATTCAATAATCTCCGGTCATCTTATCAAAATCCTAATTCATAACATTTGTCGCTTAGTCGGTCAGTGTGTGGCAATCAATTTTATATTTGTCAAATCTTTTGTAGGGCTGATTGAATTATATCGATCTAGTTATAATATGGCCACCAGTCTAAGTGATTAGGCATCCTGTCTACTGTCCCAAAACAACCTTCCATAACAGCTGCCAAAATACCAGTGGTGATAACTTGTTTGAAAAAATAAATTGTGATAAGGTAAAGATATTGTTAGAGCAATAGCTGAAGTTAATTTAACCACTGAGCTCCAAAATGGTATTCGAAGTTGTTTTTGATGCTCACGATGGTACTTGAAAAGTTCGCTTATTATCTCAATAGATTGATCCAGCATAACTAGGTAATTGCTACAATCCTATCTTACCTCAAAGCCTAAGCAGTAAAACATGTTATGAATCACATAAGTCTTTCAGTTAGCTATTCGGTGACAACTCTTCACTATTTAATACTCGATACTGCTGCCTAAAGTTTACTGTAAATGGAAGAGATATTTATCTAATTCATGTTAGTATCGTGAATAGGGAATGATTGATTAAAATCTACTAATTACGTCCATTACCCGAACTCACAAAGTAGATTGATTCGCTACCACAAGACTTATCATCTGTACCTAAATACACACTCTCTCTGTAAGCAACATTACAAAGTCTAAGATGATAAGACGTAAAGCAGTCGTGCAAATTATCTCTTCTTAGTTTGCTCAGCTTCGCGCCAATGTTAGTCGCATAGATGAACTTATATCTTGGCTATTGATTTACAAAAATGTATATCATTTGTTGCATTGTGACTATCGGTCATAGAATTATCTTCATACTTAAGTCTTATCAAGAATTTCTAAACGTTTGCCATCATTGATGAGTGAAGATATGAGTTCTTACCAATTTTTGAGTTTCCCTTTGATCATTTAAGTCTCAGACAGACTGGTGGTTCATTTTCGCACATCAGCTTGTTATTTGGTTTCTGCTGGATACCTTAATAATAATTTTTGCAAATAACATCGTTATTTTGCCTCATCAAAGTTTGTCGAATATTCTAAAAGTTGAATCGTAATAAATTTTTAACAGGGAAGGCTGTGATGGCTGTGAAAATATGGTTCTTCTTGGGCATACGAATTATGTATCAGCGGTGTGTTATCAAGAATTGGATAATGAGTGTCGTATTCTAACAGGATCACACGATAAGCTAATTCGAGTGTATAATTTTATGTCTCCAGAAGCTATTTTTACGCTAAAAGGCCATGAAGACACAGGTATGTGTATAGTGAATACACGTTGTTCATTGATTTTTTCAACTAGTTTGTGCTTTGGCACCTGGAAGCCATAAAACTATAGTCAGTGGTTCCTGGGATAAGTCAATAAAAATCTGGAAGGACAAAAAGTGCGTTTCTACCCTTTCTGGTGAGTTTCAAATGACATAATTTTGTAGCTTCTTGAATATCAGCATGAAACGGTTATGGTTGGTAATTTCAGAACTCTGTTTCGTTCCAAAGGGGAACTAAATTCGCTATGTCGACGCATTTGTACTTTTAATTAAGCGATCACCGTTAGACCTGTAGGTCGTGAGTTCAATTCTCTAGTATGCTCTCGAGGGTGTGCGCTAGAGTTGCATGCTAAAATGAAATAGCTGTCTAGTGTCCGTTTTTTTTAATCGTAGCCAGCCTAAATCCATTCATTACGTATACGTACTTATGTCAATCATTTCGTAACAGCTTGCGATGTTTTTCTGTGCAACATATTTTTAAGCATTTACACATAGTCATGGCATCTTATACACTTGATTATTGAACATATGTGCTTTCATTTCTTAACATTTTATCACCGGTTGTGTGCATTTATTTAAAAGATTGCTTATTTATATCAATTTCTTCTTAAAACTCGAAATTTTTATGTCAACAAGTTATCACAGTTCTGTCATACGTTGCCTAGGGAATCATGATTGACAAAATATAAGTTACTGAGTAAAAATAAGTACTACAGTACGATAAACAAAAATATATTTAACCAACATCAGTCTGTAGTGGGCACAAACAACTTAATACCTATCTCCTCTAAACCACCTCAATTTAAAAAATACGATCATCCGGTACGAACAAAATTACCCCTTGAATTGTTTAAATTCTGTTTGGCCCTATCTATCCAGTCTTTCATTTTTATTAGCCTCAAATAGTATATTCTACTCAAGACTTAGGCAACCATCTTGAAGGTCTCTGTTGTAATATATCTTTCTTTGTATATATTAGAATGTTGATGGCACTTAGTTTGGGTGTTTTACTACAGGTGGTTTATCGGATGGTATTATTTGATGAAAATTATGCTTAGTACGAATTCAGGACGAATAATCATATTAAAACTCACTTCAACTATAAATGGTGCATAAAGTTGACTCCTAATCGTCACTGCTTGCTTGACTTGGATGCCGAACTTTATCTGTCGTGATGAACCGATCGTATTACACTGACTGTGGAAATTGTCCCTTTTGTTCCTATTAAGCCAGGTAGGTCGGTTGAAGAGCAGTAAAACTAAAAGCCTCAAACCTATGGTTTGAGGACGAAGTCGTACTGCCGGTTGTGTAGAGGTGTGGTGATAGTAATGTGTTTTCTTCAGACAACCAGCATGGCAACAGAACCGCCTCAAGACGACGAACGATGTTAGAAAAGACTAACCCTAATAATTCACGTCTCAATATACTCCACGGATTTCTATCACAGGCAATAATGCTTTTTTAAGCACAGAGTTAACATATTGAAAATCACTTGTGGAAGGGTCGTGCGTGAGCAGCTTCAAGCAGTTCCTTTGTGGACACTGTGGTCACTCGTTGTGGTCGACATAACCATCTCTAATCCAGTATCTTCACTTGACATCACCAAGCTAATATAATGAACCTATACGATATGCCCTCCATTCGCCTGGAGACTAGACAGCAACCTATCGTGGTCTGGTCGGTGTAGGTATTGCATAAAATATGAGAGCAGAACAGGCCCTTTTTGAGTGGATTCCTGTCGACAGTCGCGTCTGTTATTTCGATTAGGTAATACTGTGTAAACACAGATGGTTAGGGACACATCTTTCCTTTTTTGTCGTTTCTACTCATACTTCCACTGACGGCACCCCGAATGACTTTGAAGTTGAATTTTAGAGAAAGCTTTCAGAACTCCCTCAGTCATTATTAAGATATATTCAAAACATACTTGCGGAGATGTAAGGTGATTGGCCGATTTTCAGCTAATCAGCGCTAACGGACATTCGAAAAAGTGGTAGAATGTTCTCACGTGCTTTTTGTATAAACTTCCATGTGTTTATTGATATTGACTTTTGCTGTTTTTATTTTGGGGTCTGTTTTACTAATTGCTCAAGTTTTGTGATTTTGAACCAAGCCGGTGAGATTATCGTATCGTAGAAAGCTAGACAAGTAGAATGTAATACAGATAGACCATATCGTTTTCATTTGTCGTTGGTGAGTCTGGATTGCAGACTCACTTTTTCCAGAGTACATGTTTACACTTTGAACATGTTATGGTGCGAGCCTGCGTTCGCCCTCATTTTACTAGACTCAGGAAAATTACAACAGGAATCCTCACTCTAGTTGATTTCAGCGTTGAGAAAGCTCAGATTAAATTTCTTGAACAACTAGATGCCCACTTAGGCAATTATAGACACGATTGATACTCTAATGTAGCTTGGGAAGTTATCTACATCTCTCTGAAAACAGGAATGGTAACTATTACTGACTGCAACCAAGAAAGATTAAGGAAAATAACTGGATTCCAACAGCATAACAGAAATTCATCTTATGAGACTGCGAATGTGATTAGGAGCTAAGATAATGTTGATTTAGACTGACATTTCTGCGGAACGATTATTAGCAGTCATGGGTAGAGAAAGAAATGGAAAAAGAAATATGGATTAGAGTCAAGCGTTAGCGTGATAGTCTCCGTAAAGGACTGAACTTTTATCTACTTTATTTAGACATTTAAAACGATGTGTGAGACACTTCAAAAGCAGTTCACTTGCTCTGTATGTACTCACTACTTCCAAACAGTCTGAATAGATGATTGATAGCAACCTGCCACCCTTGCCAAAGTTAAAGCAGCCATAGCTATTCTCAAGTGAGGATGAGAAGCAACATTGGATGAATTAACTCATTCTTTGTTTTCCCTTAAATCCCAAGCTTAAAGTTATGAATGTATAGCTTTCTTTCCACGAATTGATTCATACTTTCAGAATCATATTCTGTCTGTTGAATCGTTTTTTATTACCTTTTTAGTATTATTCTTGCTGTGCTAATGAGGTGTAGCAATTTGTACCAATCCACATGTGTGCCAGGCTCTACATTGTAAACAGCTAACTGACCGAATCAAGTTAGGCTGTTCGCGGGTGTTTTCATTGTACTTTTCTAAACGATATACTGAATCAGGATTCATTAATAGCTTCTTATTACCTTGTCTAATAAAGTTCTCATTTAATTCTCTTATGTGTAGGACATGAAGCAGCAGTATGGTGCGTACTCGTTATGTCTTCCGTAAATATAACCGGTCGTATTGATGACTTAATTATTGTATCTGGTTCAGCTGATCGAACTATACGTATATGGTGCATACGTGATCTTAATAAAGATACAAGTCCTCCTGAGATAATTTTATTAAATTCTTTATGTGAGCACAAAGATTGTGTACGCGCCTTGGCATGTATTGATGATTCGCGATTTTTGTCAGCAAGTAATGATGCTAGTATAAGAGCTTGGGATGCTACTACAGGTGTATGTATAGGAGAGTTCTATGGACACACAAATTTTATTTACGGATTGGCTAGTTTGCCTAGTTTTCAAATATTTGTTTCCTGCGGTGAAGACAGAAGCATTCGTGTCTGGCGTATACCTCCTCCAACTGAGTGGTTTTCTGGAAGACACTTTAGTTGCTTTCAAACTATTTTGTTACCTTGTCAGTCTGCGTGGTGTGTAGCTGTGGTACCTAATGGTGATATTGTTGTCGGAGGCAGGTATGTCTTGAGTGTAGAAAACTAAACAGTGCAGTTTAAAGTCTCCCCTCCGCACCTTGACTTACGTGTAATTTTTCCACTCATATATATATATATATATATATATATATATATATATATATATATATATATATATATATATATATATATATATATATATATATAGCAAGTAGGCTTTAGATATTCGTTCGAAATTCTCGTTTTCATTCAAATACTCAAGAAAAACAGTAACACAATATTTTTTTTGAATCTCCATTTTTATTATTTTAAGCTTGCATCTAGCTGAATTGATTGATTTTTTCTGTCATCATGGTGTTCTCCTTGTCTAATTACTTTAAAGAGAACACTATATGTTCCAGGGTTTTTAATTGAGCATGAATGATCTTCATAAAGCTTATGCATAGTGGAGTTATACAGCAATACTTTATAACTTATGAGCATTTCATGGCAACTCTTAGTGTTTATAACTAACTGATTCAATAGGGTATTAAAATTCTATGTCACTTTTATTAAAAATTCGTGTGGGGTGGCATATTGATTAAAGCACTTGGTCATAAGTTTATACCTATGTTCACCCATTTCAATCTTGCCAGCCGGATGGTATCTCTAACCCTAACACGAATTGTGTCTCAAAGCTGAATAGATAAGTCTGTAGTTGTTACATGAGTATATCAAGCAGCTGATTGTTCAAGTATAGTTTTTAATCTATAGTGTCTATTTTTGAAGACAATCATTGCACTTAATCAGGATATTGACACTTTTTCACGAAATTACTTATTCCAGTGAATTTTTACAGGTGATTAATTTCATTAATTGTCTATCAAATTATAGCAAATTTTCTTGACAAAAATGGTCTTTACTAGTAGATAGTACAGCTTATGAAGTAATTGTTTCATCTGAAAAACTTTGTCATCTCCGCATCTCTAAATTTATTCAATAAAGCAATTATTTTATAAGTGCTATATTTTTTCTCCACTTTGCTCATAAGTGATTCAATGATACGAATATTTTCATGTGATCCAAAACGGCAAGCAACTGTAGACACATTGAAACTTTATGAAACAGAATTGGCCAATTTTAAGATTACAGTTCCTAGTTCTTCTGGAGATGGAGATTTAGTTTTGAACAATTTACCAGGAGTTGAAGCCTTAACAAAACCAGGTATTTATTAATTATTCTTTTGGCCATCATTAGTAGCCTCATGTGTATTTTTTTATGGTACCATTGTACAACAACAAGTCTAACGAGTTATCTAATTGTTTATTCGATATCAGATCAGACCACACTCAGTAATATTATCCTGGTAACCGACAAGGTTTTTCTCACATTAGTAAATAGTTTTTTAGAAGAATACATCAAGCTAAATGCCAGACATTTATATGAGCTAAAGGTTTTTCTCTATCCCTCCTTTTTTAAATGAATTATAGGATTCATTTACCAAATACTCAGGCTTCAGTCAAATTGTTTTGTGTGAGTAGTATATTTTCATCTGCATTCTGCTCAACTTCACATATTGATCTAAATCATTCTTGAAAAGACAACAATATTAGTAATGATCTTGTTTGCGCGTGACATCAGGGTACTGCTTATCGAATACTGGTGGGTCACAGTCGTTCTTTAACGTGTGCATTATCAGATAGTTTTATTGCATACACATCAAGAATCACCACTGAAAATTCGTAAACTCATTCATCCAGGCTTTAGTGTCCCTTTTTTGACGGGACTCGAGGCAGATAAAATCACCTTTTTGGAAAATCAAGTCTCTTCTTGGAGCTTTAGGATCTGAAGTAGTCAAAACCCCGACCGTAGCTACTACAATTATGTGGTGGTCGGGATCGCCTATCGTGATGACTAAACTGAGCTATATTGGCTGGAACACATGTTCCTCTAAGTCCTATCATGCCAGGCAGGTCTATTGGAGAGCGACAAAACTAAAGGCAGCAGCCTAAGGTCTGAAGGCGAAGTGGTAATGCTGACTGTAGTGAGATGTGATAACAACAGGGTGTTTCCCTCGGATAACCAGCATCTGTAACGATGCTGCCTTCTCATATTGGAAGGAAAAATTTAGAGGATGTCGACCTTACAAATGTCATACTTCACCTTACATTACAGATTTCCGTCTCCAGCGGTAAGAATTTTGAAGAGAGGAGCTAACACTTTAAAAAAACTCCATAAAAGGGCCGTACATGGTCGGCTTTAAGCAATTGTCCCTTGGGCACTGCGGCCACGCTCCTAGGTCACTAAGACCAACTCTAACCCATTCCCCTGTTTTGATCCATCAAGAAGTAATATCCTTCTATGGTGTGGCACCCAGGAAGTGACGACCGCCCTCATACCCCTAACAGCACACGAGATCATTTTGTTTGAGGTCAAATCCCACCATCAACTCTTAGTAGCTCTCTTCCTCCTATGATCAATCCTCCTAGCATAACTTGATCACCTCGTCCCGCTAATGCTAATGGTTCGAGTTCACGAGGTATTATTCCTAGTCTTCTGAAACCTCGCTCTAAAGTATATGTCGAAGCTTTTAATGTTCGAACCTTGTGCTAAATAGGTCAACAGGCTTCCTTAGCTAGGACTCTAGAATCTTGTATCATCAATGCATGCTGCGTCTCCAAAGCGCGTATACGAGATCCAAGTACATTCATCCCCTAGATTTCACCTTGCCAAAATAAAGAACGGGTCCTTCGCGTGTCCAGAGACCCCACTGTTACTATCCGAGGCCTTTTTGGTGTAGGCATAGCATTAATTTCAAAAGCAGAATAAGCTCTCCTAGGCTGAATTTTAACAGACAGTCGCCTGTGCGCTGTCTGTCCAAACGGGACAATAAAAACTTGAAAAGATATTGTCTACGCTCTCACTGATTACAGCTCAAATGAAGTAAAAGATGAATTTTACAGAAAACTTTCCAACGTTATTTAAATAGCCTGACGCTCTGATGTAGTAATAGTGGCTGGTGATTTTATTGCCGAAGTTGATAGACTAAAGGATATATGTATTGTAAGCACAAGAGATGGCAGTGGCAGTAGACAGCTGTTCAGACTTATCAAGGAAACAGGTATCAGAAATCTGACTGTAGGTGAAACTATCTCTGGAAAGGATGGGACTATTATTCACTGTCAGTCCAGAAGATTAGGCCGATAGGCAGAACACTTTAGGGAATAGTTCAAGTGCCACTCGGTCTCACCTCAGTTGCCCACCATCCTCAAACAGTCTGAATGGCAAATTGATATCGGTTCCCCAAGTCTTAGCCAGGTTGATAAGTCTTTTGGGAATCTCAGGTGATGGAGATCAACAGGACCTGATGAATTAACCTTCGAGATATTTAACGATGGTGGTCAAATTTTAGCAGTGAGATTAACTGAGATTTTGGCCAGAATCCGGAAACTGGAAGTAATCCCATCTGACTGATCTCGATCACCAATCGTCCCAGTCTATAAGAAAGGAAAAAAGTCCTTTTGTGACGATTACTGAGGAATCAACCCAACGAATACAGTGTCTAAGATATTGGCTTCAATAATACTTCGACGTCTAACTTAAGCTCATAAAGAGCAAATCAGAAAATCATGGTGGTTTCAGACCTGGACGTGGTTATATAGACCAAATATTCACACTTCGGCAGGTTCTAGAACATAGGCAAACTTTTAGACGCCCAACAATAGCTGTATTCCTTAAACTTACGGTAAGCGTTTGAGTTTTTCGAACGTGAGGTTATGTAGCAATGTCTGTCATTGAAAGGTGTACGAATGAAGTACATTAAGTTTGTACAGACTCTACTCGAACAGTACAGGTTGGCTTAGAGCTTATGGTAAACTGTTGTCGGAATTGATTATTTCAAGTGGTGTTCTCTAAGGTTGTCAGCTCCGCATTCTTATTTAACTATGTCATAAACATGCGTTAAGATTTGCATCGTGTGACTTCTCAGGGGTTGACCTTCCTCCAGGTTATGCACTTGTTGACTTAGAATAAGTAGATAACATAGTTCTATTTGATTAAGATGCTGACAGAATTCAGTCTTCTGACTACCTTAAAGATCAATGTATACATGTTTGGGATGCAATTCACCCCCTCCAACTGCAAAAGGTTACTTCAGAATAAGTATGTGTTGGCACCAAAATTAGTGATAGGGAGCTAGGTAGTTGAATGTGCTGACCACTTTACTGATCTTGGAGGTCTCAACAGTCCTGATGGTCTAGTATCTGATGAAATCTCGGCTTGTATACAGAAGGCTTGGTTGGCTTTTGCCAATCTACATCACTTGTATCGTAGGGGAGACATCCGTCTTTCAATCAAAGGACGAATTTACTGCCCAGCAGTTCGATTAGTTCTACTTTATGGATGTGAAATATGGTTATTAGGAACATAATATGTTCCTAGCGTTAGTGCTATCACTGAGACTTGGACGCAGTGTCTTGCGCATCTAATGCCAGTCTTTTATCAATCAGGTTACTGAGTCACAATAGCTATTATCTTATCCAAGGGGTGTTATGTTCAACATTATCGTTTGTGTTTTCTCTTTGTTGATATCCAGCTAACTCTCTCAAATTAAGTAAAACGCCTTCCTACGTTTCATTGCTAGATACCACAAATAGTATTTATGCGTCTCTTTAGAGATCCTATATGCCCACAGCTACTCACTGAACTGTCTTGAATATTAACGACAGTAAATTACAGATCACTATAGAAAATGATATGTAGGGTCATCGTTATATAAACACTTATTTTCTACTATCATCATTATGACTTGTAATAATGTAGGCAAATCGGAAGGACAAATTATGGTTATTAATGACGGTGGCCGTTCTGTTTGCTATCAGTGGTCTTCACATGATACTCGTTGGATTGAAGTTGGTGACGTTGTAGGAAGTCAACCGTCTAACCGTCAAGTTTATGAAGGCAAGGTAAACTATTATTATCTGTTAGTTTTCATTAATTTTATCAATTTCAGCAATGGATACATTAAGTTCATATGTTGAATCATATTACTTTAGATGCTTTTGATTTGATCTTATTGATATCATTTTTTTTAAATTAAGGGGTTTTCCTTACCGTACGAATCTCCATAAAGTAAACATCGAGATACATAACTTCATCTCTTTACGTACTGGTTTCTGACCTAATATACAACGAATACCATAATTCGTGCTATGGTCATTTGAGTAATATAGATGGTACTTGGTTTACAACAAAGTGACTGGCACAACAAGATATATTTCACAGTACATTTGACGGGAATACATCTGCGTGCACTTACATCCGTTCTCTACAAGTGGAACACAAATCGAATAAATGCGTTGTGTATCTAATAGGCTTTTATTAATTTTGGCAGTTTGTTATTTTTGTAGTCTATTCCAGTTAAATAATTTGACTGTGCACTTTTGAAACGTAGGTTCTATGCACTAAATTTCTCCCTTGTGACTGTAAATGTAATCGGTTAGTTTTTTTCATGAAATGCAAGTCTGTATCTTCTGAGTTTCAGTATCATGTTTGGCATTATCCCAGTAGTTTTCCTCACATACTCATTCATTGTGTTTGAGAAATATTGGGATCCTGTTGTTTGTATTCATCACGGATTAGTCTCAGTGGCGCACTACTGGAAACCAGGGAACCCTTGATAACTGTGTAATCCTAGCACTGAACTCCTCAGCATTTCGCACTCTCGTTTCCCAGAACCTTCAGGTCGCAGCAAACGTTGAACTACTACCACCACTAAGCCAGCGTCCGGTTGTAAAATTTCTACCTCAATCAATTTCCAATATGACATGACGATCAGCCATTGCCGTATCTAGTCGAAGTCAATCTGTGATGAATATATACAACACAATTAAACACCAATCTCCATAGAACCACTTTAGCTACTGAAATAATTGTAGATTAAAATAAATGACTCATAAAGAGTTCTGTGTCGGGGGTTTGTGCCTCACATGGAGCATTCCTTTTTTTTCAAGGCTGTAGTTAGCAAAAAATTCGAAAGTTATGTACTAAAATCTATTGTTGTTACTCTAAAAACATCTGTCATGATTTACTGTTCAGTTTTGTTTCTTACTTAGATGATTTTACTACATATCTTGGTTAGCGTAATTAACGTTACATTATTAATCATATTGCGTCTTTCGCTGCCTCCAGTTTTCATGCTGGAAATTCAATAGTGGTTGAGTATTTTTTTGTAATGTTTTCAATAAGTTGCTCAGATACTTGAATAGTTCATACGTTGGAGTGTTCGTGAAACCTTTCTATTGGTCTCAGTGGGATACTATAGTGGATACTACTCATTAGGTCGTCCATAAGTTGCACCAATTCTTGAGCCTTTACTAGAAAAGCTATCAGGAAATGTTTCTCATACAATCCGCCTAGAAACTTATATTTTGAGAAAACAAAAGCATCTTCCTAACCTATCTAAAGAAGAATTACGAGCCCTACATTGTTTATAAAAGGATAAATCCATAATGTTGTGTCCCTTGGTTCTATCCACCCACTAATATGATGTGCGATTAAGCGACTTGTCGATAAGTAGGTCAAGACCTTGACAGTGATAGGTCGAATGACTAACCTTGAGGATGATATCGCGTGAGTTCCGGGTTAGACTAAATAATTAGGGGTAGAGAGAGAGAGACGGAAACTATTCGTTCACCTGATTGGTTTTCTAGCGCGAGAGAGAGAAGACGAGTTGGCTGGAACACGTTTATTCACCTGCTAATACCACTCCAATGCGATAGCCATGCGATTGTCGATTAGTGTACAAAAATGCATGAATAATATAGATGATTTACAGGACCACAACGTAGAACAATTTTGCAAATACAAATATGTCCGAAACAGGGGATAAAGGTCGGGGAATGATGTAGCAAAGGCTACGTTTAAATTACAATAACTTCGGAACAGAAAATGGTATGACGATGAGTCATACATCAAACGGAAGCTTAAGATTAGTAGAATGAACTAAGAGCAGAAATAAGTGTTAGTTTTTTCACGAGCTTTGAATAAATTGAATAGAGTTCCCAAAAATAACTTCCGTTGTTTTTCTGTTCACAACACATAATTATTACTAAAGCAGACAAAGGTAACACTACAGTCTGTATGAATAAAACAGATTATGATGGCAAGGTCTGTAAGCATCTTTCCTCACGACCTTGATGCAAAATATCTTACAACCATGAAGAATAAGATTGAATCAGAAACAAGTCAACTGCTGAAAAAACTAAAGTCCATCATCGGTGTCCCACTATGGTTTACTCTATATCCGAAATCAGACGCAACTTCATGTTCCTATGATTTACCAAAGATTCATAAACCTGGTATCCCATTGAGATCAATAGTAGGTTTCACGAACACTCCAACGTATGCACTATTCAAGTATCTAAGCAACCTATTGAAACCACTACTAAAAAATCTACACAATGCGGTCAAAGATACATACGACGCGTGTAGAATCTTTCATTTTCCTGAACACCATTAAACCAAGAATTTGGCTCAGAAATGTCGATGACACTTTCGTCATTATTAGAAAAACATTTCTGAGGACCTTTTCAAATTGATTACCATCATCTCAAATAAAATTCACTCTAGAAACTGAAACCGAACATAATGGGTTGCCGTTTTTAGACTGTCTTGTTAAAAGAAATTCAAAAGAAACTCTCAATCTAACACTGTATCGAAAGCCGACGCATTCTAGCCGCTACATTGTCTTCAATTCAGCACATCCATCCAGTGCAAAGATTTCACTGGCTCTAAATCTTTTCAGAAGAGCTGGTAAAATAATCACGTCAGAACAAGACAGACAACGAGGATTTTAAACATATTATCAACATCTTACAGTTTAATAAATTTCCTACAAAAATCATTAAAAATATACAAAAACGGAGCGACCTATTATTAATTAACAATAATAAATTAAACGGAATGTCAGGGATTAATGCTGTCGTTCTACCTTGACACGACAGAAAAATTTGGAAGAATTCTATAGCGACATAGAATTCGAGCGTTCTACAAAACAACTAACACGATTCGAGGTGCTTCGCTAAAAACAAAAGAAAAAATCCCCTTCACCTCCACACAAAACTACAGATTAAGTTGTGTCAATTCTGATGCCTTCTACATTGGTGAGTCTTCTCGAGGAAGCATAATCCGTAACAAAGAACATGATAGCTACACAAAACGACCTCCCAATAATCCTACATAAGCTCGAAAGGCTTCAAATCAAATTGGCGATAGCAGGGCATCTATTTATAACAACTACAAAATCGATATGAATAATATCTAAATCATCCAAAAAGGTTTTTCAGAACACAAATAGATGCGTGTCTGAAGTGTTTCATATTTTGCCAAACCCCGCTGCACTTAGTAGAAAGGAAGGCTTTATCATTCATCTAACATGGTCTATCTACCCGAACAACGACAATTAAATATGTCAAATTTCTCGGTTGGATTTGAATTTTGGTTTGAATTTTTAATTCCTTCTCTTAAATAATACTTAAATTGTTATTGGCTGAAAACTGAAAAGGAATGAATTTCCACCGTGATACTGTTCTCAATTTTTGTCCCCTAAAATTACCTATTGGTGTAATGTGACTAGTTAAATGAAAATGATCTTATCTTTTTTAAATTAGTTGCAAAATATCATCGAAAATTCACAAAAATTCAAATTAAGAAAAACTTGTTGAAAAACGTTCAATATTCGCGTTAACTTGGATAAAAGAATACTGAATGTAGTCAACTTTATGCCATTTTACTAGAAATAGTGCAATTTTAGTTTATATCATCTGCATTGATTAGTAGTTGATTAATAAAGTTTAATTATTCATTTTAGTTTCCACAAATTATTATGTAAAGGTTAAGGATTAGAACTGAGTTACCAAGTGTTAATAAAGAGCCAGAAATAATAATAATAGTAATCCTCTTAATAATACTAGTTCGATTAACAGAGAAGATAAGCGTTTTCTACTATGCTCATTTTATCTTCAATTTCTATGATTTTATGTGATTAGTCGAGTCGATTTTCTGCAAATGTAAAATGATAAACGAATAATGTAGATATTCACAGTAGCTGTTTATTTATGGAAATGGAAATTACTATTTAATAAGTAGTAAATATTCACTCTCTAGTAATAATGTGGGTTCAGTTCGATTAATTAAAGTCATGATTGCGTGCATCTACGTAGATATGGATAATAATTCCATAGACTGTCCAATTAAGAAAAATTAACGTAAGATGTGGTTTATGCAGCAGATTAAATTATGTGACAATATTCTGTATACCCTTTTTATATACGAAGATTGTATGTTTTACATTTGGATCACGAGTTCAGGGAAATATTTAATGCAACCTTTTTTTATTCCTTAAGTAACAATTCACTGAAATGTTATGACGAAGTGTAAATGCATAGAACATTAATTAAATGTTTCAGTTAATTGTCTATTAGTTTAAGGAGATAGTCATGAGAAAATCATATGATCACTCTAATCATGACGCATGTTGTAGTGTTTTTATGTGTGGAGATAAACATTAAATTAGTTTCAGAGAAGAACTCAATTAGATTACAGTATATGTAAGGATGATGAATAAAATATTTAGAATATTTATTATCGACAATTGTCGTCTTAAACATCCATTAATCTCCTTTTTTGTTATGGTAGGCTATTTAACGATTAATTACATGTTATACAAAATATTAGTTACCACACTATAAGTCAAACAGGCTAAACATACAACTGGAAATACTAAACTCAAATTAATATGACAAACCAGGAGATATTCGTTTGCCTTGTTATTGTAGTGAACACACTAATAAATATGAAGGCTAACACGGGCACTACTATTATTATTTTATTTTACTTGTTACGAGTATGATGATGATGATGACAGAAGTGCTAGTAGTAACTTGGCAGTGTAGATTGTATTAAGCCGTCGTACAAAACCTCAATGGTAAGTGGTTTGCAAACGTTTAACGATCTATTGGAGTCAGTCAATTCATTGGAATTATTTGCTTATCGTAGGTATTTTTACGTAAAAAATAGTGCTTGTTGATGATTCCTCCACATTTGCAAGACTCGATCATCCTAGTTATTCATTATTAACGGAAAGAAATATGAAATAGGAAGATGTACAGAAAACCCTAATCACCTTAATTTCAAAAACTATGGGTGGTCCAAACAATAGCTCATCGAAACAAATTGAAGGATAATAATGTCTACTTCGTGTATCAATACACTGAATTCATTGCTTTATGTATATCGACAAATATTTCTTCTTAGTTTTTTATGTTAACCATCAGTTCACATTAAACATTTTTCTCTTTCCATACAAGGTTTAAAAATTTATAATTCATCATTCCGTTAACAAAAATTACAATTCATTACCAAGTAGAATTTCCTTAATAATCGTTATAGTACATAGTTTATTGTTATTCTTTGGTTTAGTAATCACTTTTCGCTGTGTGATATTCATCATAGGTGAACAGTTATCATTTCAGTTGAGTGCTTACTAGAATTTTCCATAAGTTGTATTGACAGCTTACTGAGTTTTTCTCACCACTTTTCAAAACTTTTAACGAAGTGAATCAGTAGTGCTCACATCTGATAAATTGTGTTTACATGATAATCATACAGCATAGTAACAATTGTTTTTGCAGAATAAAGCGCTGAATAGCATTAGTTACGAAAAGACAATGCATGCTTCCTATTGTAACATTACACGTCAATGAATTCAAATCGAAGTGGTAGGCCCTTTGGCAACAATAAGTGTATACATGATAAATTCTCAGCAATCCGTTTAATCGATTTATATTATCCTCGATATTCACGCATGATTTACTGATAAGTAACTCGAATAATATTTCATTTGTTTTCTACTAGCACCGATAACGATAATTGAGTAATCGATCTAACTAGTTACGTGTACATATTTAGTGGAAACTTCTCGACTACGAAAGATTAAACGATGTTTTCGGTAGAAATACTTTATTTAAGGTTTTAAGTAAGTACATAATAGTGGGTTGGCTTCATTCTGCTGATAGTTTTCACTTTCAAAGGACCCGTTGATTTTTCATCATCTGGAAATAAGTATAAATAACTACATTAATTTATCGATTTTCACTTTATGAAATTATTTGATTTATCCTCAGCGTTTTCCGGATGAAACCTTTTAAGATAATAAGCAAGAAATGTGTCCGTTATACGTCACTGATTTGCGATGAATCTGCTGTTGCAATGATCTCCGTAACAGGCAGACGTAGTTCTCGTTTAATTAGCTGGCATGCAGCCGGAGTCAGTCGTTCTTACAACAACGGAAGAAATCTCGTTTCACCAATGTTTTACTTGTTTCTCGACTTCTGAATGTAAGTCTATACTCGGGCTTGCATCCAATAACCAATTTGAAGTAAAAGGTAGAATATTGACCGCAATACTGGCACCCGTCTTGACAATTTGTGTATCTTCATTATTCTGTGGGTGGTTTCAATAAAATTTGTATTGTTCTGCTCCAGAAATACTCCTGTAGGTCTCAAGGCCACAACTCATTCAGCTGATAACTACATACACTACCAAGAGAAGTTATATGATTTTATAAAATGAGTTATATATATTTGTAAAATTCCAATGAGTAGAAATTAAAATTTCTGACGTTTCGCGGCTTAGTGTAAGTCGCTTCTTCAGAGAAATGAATAACCGAATTGAATTAGCACAAGATTAAATAATACAATGGAACAAATCAGAATCAAAATAAGTTCGTACAATCAAAATTGCGAGTTTCGATCATGTCATATCGAAACTCGCAATTTTGATTGTACGAACTTATTTTGATTCTGATTTGTTCCATTGTATTATTTAATCTTGTGCTAATTCAATTCGGTTATTCATTTCTCTGAAGAAGCGACTTACACTAAGCCGCGAAACGTCAGAAATTTTAATTTCTACTCATTGGAATTTTACAAATATATATAACTCATTTTATAAACAACCTATCCAATGCTCAATTTATTTGAAATTATCAAAATTATATGATTTTAGTTTTTCAAAATTGCCTATAGATCAACATAAATTAGTTTTAAGTATCTACCAGAAAGTCTGGGTTGCGAGAATACCTTGCGACGCATGTTGAATTCATCTTGCTGCTGCAGACGCTTACGAAAAGTCTATAACGGCTGTTTCTGAAAACAGAAGGTTAAATTGTCGCAAACTATGTATCTGACAACTTCATTCATGTGTTGTTGTCGTACGCTACAAAGTTACATTTGTGATTGTGCTGCAGATTTCTGCGTACGACAGTCCAATAACCATCAACTTGTTTAAAGAATAAGAATGACGGGCATCCACATTTTGATGACGCTCTACAAGGAATTTGTTAGAAAAAGTAAACAACTTACATTCTCTTTTGCGGATGACCATGAATTGCATTCCGATATCACTAACCACTTCTCCAACACTGAAACTTAATAAATGGTTTCTGATTCCGATGGAAACAGGAATCACGAATCGTAAAGTGACAATATATCACTGTTTCAAATTCATTGACTGCATTCTTAAGTGCATGTAGTGATGGAAATGCAACTAAGAATAGCATAATCAAGAATAAGTTTTCTTGCTCCGTTACGACACTACGCGTTGACGTGAAACCAACGCTATTGTATGAGATTTGTTACCATCATAGTTTAAGCACATAATGCTAGACAAGTAATCATTCAATTGAGGTATCCCCATTTTATACCACGTTAATGAACTGTTAAACCAATAAGATAAATTATCACAAACTATTTCTCCATTGGACGAAAAAGATCACAGTGAGGGATAGAGGAATTTAAAAACGTCAAAATTTCATAACCCAGGTTAAACATTAATTATCTCTAAAAGTTTTCCTCACCCCACACATTACGTTCTTCATACACACAGTTAATTAACAAGCAAACCAAAAATACGCAAACATTATTTACTATGAAACACCTTGATCTAGATTGAGATGATTTCGACTCTTTCAGACTGATAATTCAATTGCACCGATTTTCTTGATTTTGATTTGTTTTATTGTATTATTTAAACTTATGTTAACGTAATTCAATTATTTATTATTCTCTGAGGATTTATTATTCCCAATTTCTACTCATTGGTTTAATACAAATATATTACATAATTTTACAAATTATAAATAAATGATCAAGTACAGATTTGTCCTGGGCTCTAGTTCATATTATTCATGCGACAACCAGCTGCTAAAGCTGATGTTGGTTGATCGTGGTTCGGACTGGCGATCTAAAAGCTGGTTCCAAGTGCTTGTAGTCGCCATATCACCGTACACAATTGGAATTTCGAAAAACTTGCAGAGAATGCGATGCACAATATATCTTATTGATTTGTGTATTTATTGTTCGATTTGTGATTTATCGTTTGATTCTTACATACTTTCCAAGTGCTTATTTGATCCCGTTTTATTGACAGTATTTTTTGTACTTTTTTTTCTAAGGAATACGATTTCGTATTTACGGTTGATATTGACGATAGTATGCCAGGCCTTAAGCTACCTTACAATCGTACTGAGGATCCATGGTTTTCAGCACATTCATTTATTCAGAAACATGATTTACCTGCTGGTTATTTGGACACAATCGCTAACTTCATTATTCGAAATGCGGGATCATCAGTTAGTTCAGATGTTATCAATGATGTTTCGCATAGTGATCCTTTTACCGGAGCACATCGGTATATTCCAAACAACCATTCTTTGACTGTAGCGAATTCCTGTTCGGATGGAACATCAGTTTCAACATCTTTTTTTCCTTCAGAAACTTTTATATCTCTGAGGTCGATCAGTCTTGGTCCTTTAATGAGTAAATTAGTTTTCGACATTTTTATGTACTATTTATTTAAAATATCTGAATACATTTCCGCAGTTTTCCTATAGGTAAAGTACGCTTTTTGAAATTGTATCACTACTCGAGGGATACTTATTAGCTGAAGAGTTAGGGTACGCTAACTGCCTTCGATCGTAAGATAAAACGCATTTCAAGAGTCACTTTTGTTACATACTAGTATACAAGGTTGTTGATTCGTAATTGCCTACATATCGAAAACGGTGGTAAAAGTGATTGAAGCTTTTTGGCATACTTTACAATTTGATTTTCAGTTATTAACTATTCGCAATAAAAGAACATAAGTAGTCAATATCAACTAAAAATCAGATTGTATAGTATTACAATATGTTCTCATTACTTTTCTGTCGTTTTTCATGTGAAACTAAGTTATGGAGATGAAGATCTCGGCAAACCATCGTTAGCTCTTTATCTATGTGGGGAAGTCATCCGTGGATATCGTTATCTATTTGAGCGTTCTTACTTCATCAGCTTGTTTACTATATGATGAGCTGCTAATAGAGTGATTTATTTGCATGTTCATTATAAACAAGGTAAATTGCAAGATGACTGACTCATTCAAATGTGTGCAATCTACCTAGAAGTAGGTGTGAACTTGATACATTCAATACTCATTTTTGTATACTAGGACAAAGGACACTAAGTTTTCTTAATATTTTCAAGCGTTTCATACACTGTTCAATTCTGTTTCTACCATGCTTTATATGTCATAGATTTGTCACAAAAATTCAAAGTAGTTTTCTCAGTTTTGATTGATTCGTTGTCATACGATACTTTAAACGATGTGCTTGTTGTAACTTTTGAGCTATAAATGCGTGTTCGTCTGTAAATATTATTAGAACAATACTGCTTGAATAGAAATATCTTAATTATTATCTTTTAGCTAAACTAGAATCACTCAATGAACAATCACATATTCCACTGGATCATGAATTTTTAGAAGCATGCAGAAATTTTGACATTGATAATTGTAACGAGGATCAAGCTGTTTATCTTACTACAAATATTATAGATGTGATAAACAAATGGACTCCTGGTATGCATTCCCATTTAAACATATAATTTTTATTTGTTTATTCGGAGATCACATTTTGTTTCTATAGCGTCCCTAGAAACTCTAAATTTCATCGCAGCTTTTAGCGTTCACTATGTATACTGTATCCAGTATTTTTGATCATTTTTCTGTGAATGAGCACTATAAATTAGTATGTGGTTTCGTTTCAGGCACCGTCCTTATCGGTGCGTTTTTCATTGCGCCTTATGAGCTAGACTGCACTGCGAGCTAACACTCATTAACAAGGCACACACTGAAATCCTGATGAAAGTGATGTTTCCACTTCAGTCACCCAATTTTACAGTCTGAACCTATTTTTGAGCTCTTCAGACTAGTTGTATCCGACTTCTTGTAAAGCTGAGATATTCACCTCAGTTAGTCACTAAGTAAAGATCAATATTATTTTGATTGAAGACAACAATATATGTTGTGCAGTTTGTCTTTAAGCATGAATATTCATTTTGATAATAAGATGAATGTTGAAGATTTCAATCATATACAGTAGTCACATGCGTAAGTTATGAGATAAAGTGAATCGAAAAGTTTTGAAGTTGGAAAGTTCTATTGAATTTTTGTCTATCTATTAAGCAAGCAAAGCGACGATATTGTCCAAATCTGCGCTTGATTTAAATAGTCTCGTTCCAATAAACAGATCACAAGATAAATGTCAATATGGTTCACTTATAAAAGGTATTAGAAATTCGGAAAATTAGTTTATTGGCTCACAAATATAAAATATCATACTAGTTGAACTTTTCAACACGTGTTCGAAATCGAATTAAATGTTCACTGGGTTTCTTCAACATTGGATAGCATTTTTATAATATTATTGATTCAAATTATTATTTAACTCAGCCTAATTTCCTTTATAATCTTTGTAAAATTTTCAAAAGACTGTTTTAAATATTGTGACCTTTTAACTGATTTCAAAGTAGAACTTAAGTATGTTTTAAACGTGTTTCGAACGTTGTTAAATAAAATGTCAGGTAAACAATACGATTTTCGTTTATATCCAAAGGATACTTCTTTTAGAGTATAATGATAAACAAATTTTAAAAGTAACCAGACTAGCAGAAATATACATTTCCCCACACAATTCTTATAAATCACTGAATGAACTGATTCCATGTTTTAATCTTTATTGTGAATATTATTCTACTAAGTCATTTTGCAAGCCACCATACTATACAAAAGCATATTGTGGTTATATATTTTATTCACGTTAGTGAGTGGTGTTGGGAAGAATAACATTAACCACATTTACGTAGTACGCCTACATCAGTACTGCCTACTAATTGGTTCCACTTAAATGTAAGCAGTGTTTAAAAGTTATTTTTGATAAACTAATAGTAAACTACTGGTATGAAGATCGGTGCCAATCTACTTTTCCTTTTCCTATTACATTGTTAAATTGAGAAGTAAACGTTATATTTCTTCACTTTTTCCTCACAGACCTTACTGCCACGTGATTATTTGTTGTAACTTTCAGTTTGCTACTTTTATTGTCTTATGAGGTCATTTCTTGTTCTATATATATTTATAATTTTATGCTTCTGAAAGTATCAAGTTTTTCTGCTGTCTTTATTTCCGTTTTCGACTCGAGATATTATTTTGTTGGTGTCATCTCGTTATTGGTTGCTGGTCTCTATATTGCTCACATAGATCTTGTTGTTATGTTAATAGATTATCGAGCTATACGAATCCGAATCTTAGTTAAACCTAGATGATAGCATATATATATATATATATATATATATATATATATATATATATCATCAATCGTCGAATATCATATTTGATATCCATAATACATTTTGTAGGATGAACAAATGCACAGTATACTTATTATTACTTGAGTGGATGGTGAACAAGAATCGTCACATATGCAAGATAGTACATAATTATAAGACAAACCACAATTTACGGAATAACATAGTAACAATTATTATTTACGTTGAATTCGTTTTTGTAGTTGTCACGAAATTTGGGTTCTCATTCAAGTCAGTCTTTGGATAATTAACTTTTCAAGTATATTATTGAGCTGCTGTGGTTAATATCAGCTTGCTTTGACTATTCAGTTTCCTAAACTGAAAATTTTTTTGTTTTTTATTGATAGATATAATATTTCCTTTATTGGATATTTTGCGCTGTTTAGTTTTTTGGCAAAAATCTAGTGATATTATATTTGAGACATCAAATTGGAATCATTTATTATCAATCAGTTTCGATAAAGCTGATTTGTCAAGTGCTAATTGTTTACTGATACTGCGACTGCTAGTAAATTGTCTAGCTGCAGATTGTCCGAGATTTATTGATATTATTCGATGTCAGTCTTTCTCGTCTTTATCTTCAACAAGTGCTAAACCAAAGGTGCCTAGGTCTTTAATTGCTACCATCGGGGTAATGGGGAAAATATTCGAAATTGTTAACGATAATAAATTACAATTTATAACACGCAAACAACACCAGGTCAGATCTTATTTGCATGTTTGTTTGTATTTTCTGTCTTGTATGTATACTCCCCATTTCCCAATCAATGAAAGATCGCATCCTTTGTGTATTGTCCTATGAGTATAAAATATGGATTATGAAAGTAGGAAAAATCCATAGATTATAGATATATTAGTAGATTTGTTCCAGTATGACTAAGTTAAGCATAGGGTACTAGACAAATATGGTATATTGGTTTGTGTCGCTGTGAATCTTCATAGACTGAAGTGGATGGTACATTTATTAAGTTTTCCCAGCCACCATTCACCCTAACCACCACAGTAGGTTCGGTGATTACTAAGGGCATCTAAATCAAAATGTAACACTACTCTGTGAAACCGTGAACTGTTGTCAAAGCTAGAAGATTCAAATTAACTAGTTGAAATCTACGCGGCAACCCCTATTAATAACTGGGAAGGTTGGATGATATGGCTTAGAATCAGTCATATTGTGACACAGATGTACTCCTTATCGTATTAAAGATCTCTAATTCCACTATCCTTTTGTACTTGTTTTTGCATCTTATCTTCTATAACCACATTCTTGTTGTCTCGTAATTCTCACTGAAATTGCACTGTTTCGATTTATTCATCGTTTGTCTTGTTACTTTTTTGTTTTGCTGATATCTTCCGAAAAAGCTAATTAACGCACATTTATACCTAGCTATACATAGATTATATATGATTCAAATATTTAGTTAGAGAATTTCTGAAAATTTTTGAATCCAAGTTAATTTTCATCCCAGGTTAAATAGATGTAGATCCTTTAGAATACAAAAAGCACTGTAAATGCATTTTACTGTAATTGAATCTTTTCAGTCTCGATCGTGGCTACTGCAATTATGTGGTGGTCGGGATCGCCTATCGTGATGACTAAATTGAGCTATATTGGCTGGAACACATGTTCCTCTAAGTCCTATCATGCCAGGCAGGTCTATTGGAGAGCGACAAAACTAAAGGCAGCAGCCTAAGGTCTGAAGGCGAAGTGGTAATGCTGACTGTAGTGAGATGTGATAACAACAGGGTGTTTCCCTCGGATAACCAGCATCTGTAACGATGCTGCCTTCTCATATTGGAAGGAAAAATTTAGAGGATGTCGACCTTACAAATGTCATACTTCACCTTACATTACAGATTTCCGTCTCCAGCGGTAAGAATTTTGAAGAGAGGAGCTAACACTTTAAAAAAACTCCATAAAAGGGCCGTACATGGTCGGCTTTAAGCAATTGTCCCTTGGGCACTGCGGCCACGCTCCTAGGTCACTAAGACCAACTCTAACCCATTCCCCTGTTTTGATCCATCAAGAAGTAATATCCTTCTATGGTGTGGCACCCAGGAAGTGACGACCGCCCTCATACCCCTAACAGCACACGAGATCATTTTGTTTGAGGTCAAATCCCACCATCAACTCTTAGTAGCTCTCTTCCTCCTATGATCAATCCTCCTAGCATAACTTGATCACCTCGTCCCGCTAATGCTAATGGTTCGAGTTCACGAGGTATTATTCCTAGTCTTCTGAAACCTCGCTCTAAAGTATATGTCGAAGCTTTTAATGTTCGAACCTTGTGCTAAATAGGTCAACAGGCTTCCTTAGCTAGGACTCTAGAATCTTGTATCATCAATGCATGCTGCGTCTCCAAAGCGCGTATACGAGATCCAAGTACATTCATCCCCTAGATTTCACCTTGCCAAAATAAAGAACGGGTCCTTCGCGTGTCCAGAGACCCCACTGTTACTATCCGAGGCCTTTTTGGTGTAGGCATAGCATTAATTTCAAAAGCAGAATAAGCTCTCCTAGGCTGAATTTTAACAGACAGTCGCCTGTGCGCTGTCTGTCCAAACGGGACAATAAAAACTTGAAAAGATATTGTCTACGCTCTCACTGATTACAGCTCAAATGAAGTAAAAGATGAATTTTACAGAAAACTTTCCAACGTTATTTAAATAGCCTGACGCTCTGATGTAGTAATAGTGGCTGGTGATTTTATTGCCGAAGTTGATAGACTAAAGGATATATGTATTGTAAGCACAAGAGATGGCAGTGGCAGTAGACAGCTGTTCAGACTTATCAAGGAAACAGGTATCAGAAATCTGACTGTAGGTGAAACTATCTCTGGAAAGGATGGGACTATTATTCACTGTCAGTTCAGAAGATTAGGCCGATAGGCAGAACACTTTAGGGAATAGTTCAAGTGCCACTCGGTCTCACCTCAGTTGCCCACCATCCTCAAACAGTCTGAATGGCAAATTGATATCGGTCCCCCAATTCTTAATGAGATTGAAAAGACTACATAGTCAGTTAGTTGCAACGTAGAACTTGATACATGCGTACATCAGTTCAAGTTTTCTTGACCCAATTAGCAGATGGAGACTAAATTATCGGATCAAATCCCTGGGTAGGGGTAGGTAGTTATAGAAGTAATACTAATGGAAAGAAATAGAGTTCGGAGGTTAGATTTAGGAAAATATGATTTAGTTTAAAAAAATTATGATAAATTCAAAAACTTAGAATTTCGGAGAAGACATGGAATGGGTGCTCTTTCGCCATTGCAAACGATTTTGAGCTGTGTCACCTTAAGACTCTGGCCATTTGTTACGATCATCACGTGTACCCCTACCAAGTAGTCTATACTTATTAAATTGGCTCAGCCCAATTGTCAATGACTTCATGGACTGGTGCCATATTTTTTTTTGGCCGTCCCCAATCTTTTTCCAGCCTTCTACTAAACCAGACAGCACCTCTCGTCGAGACGCGCGGTAGTCAGACATTCGTTACACATAAACTAACCACCTCAACTGCTAAAGATTTTTTACTTCATCAAAGACTTTCCCTATTTACCTAGTACTTTATTTCTAACCCACACATTGCTTACTCTGTGGTCCCGGCAAACATGAGCAATGCTTCGAAGATATCTGTGATCGTTTACTAGAAGCCTACGAATATTCTTTATCCTTTACGGCCACGTTTCACGTCCATAAAGTAAGACGGATGGAGTTGATGTTTCTTTATTATCCGTTTTTGCGACTTTTAGGTATAGAATTTCTTTAGTTTAATTTTTAAGTAATTCGCAAGCAACATGTGATTTTCACAACAATTTTGCATTTTGATTAATTCCTTTGGTTTAATTATCTCTCTGTCTTTATATATCAATCTTAGGTTGCATTCTCCAACTTGGTGCATAATCTGACCGTACTTGCCTATTTGTCGAAACCATTATCTATCGAGTCAAATATATCTCCTCAACTGCGCTCTATGCCTGGTGTCTGTATTCGAACTAGTCTTAATATTTTATCACTTGCTTTAGATCAAGGTTGTAGTGGTGTTACACAATTACACCCTAGTGCTGTTTATCATTTATTTGTGTCACTTGGTACCTGTTTATTATTAGTAACTTCAGGATCAAATTCAACAGATGAACAATCAAAAACTCAACGTATTCGTGTTCTTGCATCAGCTATGATTGGTTTGAAGGATTTACCTTTAAATGCAGATAGTGATAAATATATTGATACAAATGTTGATGAATTTACTGGGTGGGAATCAGCTCGTAAAATCATCAATTACTGGATTACTACACCGACAGCCTGTCCTAATGTACGCGGATGTGCATCTCAGTTGCTTTCCCTTTTAGAATAAGTGGAAGTGGAGAAGATGTTTCTGATGCCTTCTCTCTAAAAATATTTACACTTACTCTTTAATTTGGTTGTTTTCTATATATTATCAATCTGAAGTTTGCTTGTGAATATAATACTTGTTTTAAATTTTGATGAATAGTTACATACGTCTCGAAAGTATTCATATGAGTACTGTTTTCACTCTCTTGACTTTTAATTTTGTAAAAACTCGTGAATTTGTTCATATTTCATAAGCTTGAAATACTTGTCATTTATTGTTGGTTTTTGAAGAAGTCTGTATAATTTGGATGTTGACTAGATGTGTCATTTTTTGCTTACTCTATTGTCATGTGTTTTTAAGCATTTGAAGTGACTAATATTTACGTTCATGTTTTACAATCCATCATATGTGACCATGGAATTATGAGATAATCATTTTGTATACTGAAGATCTTGTTCGATATGTATTTTGCTCCCAAACTAAAAATTGTCAGAGTAAAACAAGATGCACTTCTGTGACTTGGACTAATGAGAATTTTCTGTTTATGGGAGTATATCATAATCTTAAGCTTTATGAACTTTATGCAGTTTTATATATTAGTGCAGAAACTGTAGCTATCTGTAAGCTAGGTATGCAATGTGATTACTTAAATCACAGTTTTTGTTGAGTTGTAGAGATCTTATGATCACGTTATGGGATCTGAGCTGGGATGGACAACTGCACTATCTGTAAAAATACAGTTCTAGACGTGGCTCGTGTTATCGTTCGTAGTCATTATGATGTGGTTGTACTATGATGATTCTTTTTGTCCATGTAATTTACTGACTGATTTTGAAATGTTAAATATTTTGCAGTGATACTGTTGTTTTAGTGTACTGTAGTTGTCTTCAAAAAGCTTAATTGACTCGCACAAAATCGTTGGCATATGATAATTTAATATGTTTTGTG
Source organism: Schistosoma japonicum (assembly GCA_025215515.1). Lineage (NCBI taxonomy): Eukaryota > Metazoa > Platyhelminthes > Trematoda > Strigeidida > Schistosomatidae > Schistosoma > Schistosoma japonicum. The sequence goes on along the minus strand of CM046069.1, from coordinate 43,184,353 downwards.
GGTCAATATCAGCTCAGATATCTGTAATTTCTCAAAAGACAATATTTATTTAATTGTTCAGGTAATCACTGTTTCTATTATATAGAACAGATTCTCTTCCAATCTTATGTCTTTGAACATGATTCTGGAATTGCATCTAAGACTTGGGGCTTTGAAGATAAGTGAGGTGGTCAACGTTTTTAACTACTTTACTCCCCATATCCAATCTGGGTTGATGCAGACTCGTCCTGAAATAATATTTTGCATTTGAGATCAGAAAAACGTTTCCCGAATTTCTCCCATTGTAATTCGAGGTGTTCAAGAGACTGAATATTATCAGCATCACCACCGTATAGGAGTAAGTCGTCTGCATATTACAAATCGATAGACAAGGCTCTTGGTAGTGGTTCAATTTCTGAAAGGTTAGCTGAAGAATAAGTGACTTCTAGAAAGGTATCTATGACGACGTTACATATAAAGAGGGATAAGGGAAAAGAGTGGCGATCGACACTTGAAATTGACAATTCTTGTGACATTTTGCCATGAACTCCAATTCGACCGGTGATGTTCACGTAGAGAGGCTGCATAAAGTTTATTTACTTTGAGATACAAACACTGCTACAGAACCTATCGATCTACGGAATCAAAAGTTGCATTTAAGTCAAGGAATACTGCAATTGTCGGACAGTGGTGACTATGCCTATGTTCTAGAAGGTGAGGCAGAGTAAGTTTCTGGTCAGTGCATACTCGCTTAGGTCTGATTTTACCGAGTTTCACGTTCTCTGGCTTTAGATAAACGTCGTATGAATACCGAGGCTAATATTTCAGGTAGTATGTTAGTCAAACTGATACTTCTGTGGTTGTCACAAGCAGATTTCTGTCCTTGTAAACTGGGACGACCAGCGATTGAGACCAGTCTGATGGTATTACGTCCAGGCCCCAAATTTTACTTAATATATAAGTCAATCCACCAGCTAATACTGGACTGCGGTTCTTAAACATATCAGCGGCCAGCATCGAGTCTTCCTCTTCTCTCTCTCTCCTTAAATTACTCGTAGTTTTTCAACCTTAGTAAGGGTTCGAGATGTGCCAATTTTTTCCCCAGGTAGTTTGATGCTCGTCGGAAACGGGTAGGTGGGTGTTGTAGCTGGAGGCCAGTTGAACTGAGTGTAAAAGTGTCAAGCCCATCTGCCTAATTTTCTGGACTGAGGTTTAGTCATGGAAACATCTTTTACTCGATAGAATCGCCAATAGGCGATTTTCAAATGCCAGCAACCTTAGTCGGGATAGCTGTCTAGATTTGTCTATAGAAGCCGTCTCGATCTCTTTTGTTTTAGCTACCACTATTCACGACCCTTGCATAGACCTTTTGTTAGTCTACGTTTGAGTTTTCGTCACTCTTTACCACTTTCCGAGCCTAGTACAATGAGTTTCCCAACCGCTATCAATTCACGAAAGGCTTCGAAAATCCATTGGTTTTTCCCAACCCCGTTGATTTAAGTTAGGTGCAGTATTGCTGCTGCATTTATAGCTACTTGAAATCTGTACCGAATTTATTTCGCCCGTGATCAAGTAAATCCTCCTATGAATGGATTCTTGGCCTTTTCGTTCACGAACCGATATTCAACGGGTTTTCTTGTTTTGACCATTCTACGTTCAGTAAAACGTATGGAAATGTATACTCTTGCTACTGCATGGGTGGCAGTCTTCTACTGAGCTTCTGCAACAATGACTGATGACGATATGTTACACTTGTGTCGATTGTTTTGCTGACGTTCAGTGTCATCAGGTTACACATTGTCTCTTAATGCTTGAAGAATGTTCTTGCTAGGAATAAACAGTAATGTGAACATTCTTGTTGGGGATGCTTTCGATTGTTTGTTCGTTTGGCTGGGACGCTATAAAATTCATCGGAGTTTTCTTTAACTTAACTTAGTTTACTTGTTTGGGCGTTAAAGTCCTGTGTTATGATTACTGTTTGAGCGTCTAGTTTTCTGAAGGATTTAAGTAAATTTCTTGTAGAAAACTCGTCTTGTATTCTATCCAAGCTGCAGTCAGAAAGAAGGCGTATACGCAAAGATAAAAGAAAGAAATCGAGATATGTCTGTGTCTTTCAGAGGTTTTACTGTAGTATTTAGACGAACAGCACATAAATGACTGTCGACAGGAATCTATTCAAAAATCGCTTGTCCTGTTCTCATATTTAGTGCTGGACCAGTATGACCACAAGAATTTGTCGAGTCTTCAGAGTAACGAAGAGTAGGTGGCTCTGATTTTCCATGCTGATTAGATTGAGTCGAGTGAGTGACCACACTAGGGTCTTGTTTATGTGTTCGAGAGAAAGAGCATGCATCAGTGGCAAGAGATTCTAAGGTTTTGGTTAGGAGGACCTGTTAACCAATTTCGCATGGTGTTCGCACATTCGGAGCTTTAACGTGGAGTTTAGAGCTTAGTTTAAGGAAACCTTGAATAGGATTTCGTGAACTTGAATCATTAGCACTTGTGGCATGTGTTGGAGATGTAGAAGAAACATGAGGGTTTATTCTAACGGTAATTTTACAAATCCTTGTCGTCTCCTGAAATTTAAGCAACACATATTATTTTATAAAATTATTTGGTTACAAATCGTAAGTGGATAATTTTGTCGTTACTACTTAATACCTTTTTTCATCCACAAATTTTCCTTATAGCACTGAGTTCACTTCCATTTGAACCGTATTCACAAACTTCTAACAGCAGATTGGGCTGTAACTGTTATTCGTTCAGTTATTTGTTTTTAACTTCATGTGTTTATATCGTTTTTTCCTATCCATCTAAAACAAGAAGTCTTTAAGATTGATTTACCTAACAATATAAACCTAATTACATCATGGTTTCTATTTGTCGTAGGTACAGAGCTATCATGTAAGCTTAATATGTGTGCATATTTCATTCATCTGCATTTCTCTATGTTATACACACAGCATAAAGGAAAATTAGTAAGTACTTTAATAGAAATGAAACGTAGAGAATACGGAGACATCGACTTTTATACGATGATTTTATAGGGATATGTTTCAAAAAATTACTTAGTGCTTACTGCCAAAGAAGTATAATCAAAATATAACCTCGTTAATTTTGCGTTTCATCTTACATGTTTCTAGGATATCATATTAATTAGAAAATTATCAAAAAATTAGACGATTTCAGTACTCTTATTTTTGTTAATTAACTGTAGCGTCCAAAGGGGTCTCCATTAATTAAGGTGAAGTAAATTATCCTAAAACATTCCATCAGCCTGTTATTGGAACTTTATACTATTGAAGCAATAATTATCTTGCCTACTATAAATAACACATCAGATGTTGACTGAGTAGTTGATTTAAATTAATCTAAATGTAATTATGGAACTTTGAATTGGTTTGTTACAACTAAAGTGTACTGTAAAATTAGATTTATTTTAATGTAGAAGAATATCGTTGAGAGAACGTGTTTCTATGTGATCAGCCGTACACAAATTTGCAATACTTCAAAAATGTATTGAAAGTCCTTATACACATAGTGAACAAAGTGAATAATGCAGTCAAGTACGAATTGAGTTGCAAAAAATTAGGTGATTCTCCATTGAAGAATTATTCATAACTTTGACGAATAATGAAACCAACAAATTTCGTATGTGTAAACTGGTAGTCACAGAGATGTTTTAAATCGTTGTTTCGTAAAAATAAAGAGAAGGTTTATAGATGTGATGAATTTGAAAATATATTGGGCGAAATGTAAAACAAATCAACTAAGCTGATTCAATTTCTAATAATGAGCTGGAAATTTTAGTAAATTAGCCACAATAGAATTGCACTGTTTCCTTCTGGAAGTATTGCTTCAAAAACAACACTACTTCTATGAAGTCGGATTTATTTTTAAAATTTTTTAATATAAATTCAGGTTCTTTGCACTTATGGGGTGAATACAATCTCCTTGTACTCTTGATACATCAAATTCAGTTGATTAGTGAATTCTTATATAAAATATAAACAAGACATGTCATGAAACAGTCACCGAAGTATATTATTTTGCTATCAAAATCATTATGTATTCGATACATTTTATTATTTCGGAACACGTTTGACTTATATTTTACCCCTTCTGCTCTGTTTATGTAATCCTGTTGATTATGAGTGAAATCAGTTTACACAACGTTGAAACAAGTTCATTAATCATGTGGTCTCATGTATTCTTTTGAGATGTGGGTGACGTATCATTTTTATCAAAAATTTAATTTTAAGTCAAACATGAAACACGTAATTTATACTCGTTTACAATACTAATTACTAATGCAACGATTTACAAAAAAGCAAACTGAAAATGTTATTTACACTCAGTTCTATTCTAGACTGTTTATTTAAACACCCGAAGTATGAATTCATTAAAATAGTAACTAGGTCTATTTTTATAAAATTAGAAATAGTGTTAGTTATACAAATTTAATTTTCCTAAAAGTATTTTCTTTTAGTAGTGACTGCTTTCAACCTACATTTCTTATCCGTTTATCTTAAAAAAAGATGCCAGGAGGTATTGTGTTAACACTATATGCATTATGTAATTTAACTCACTAAAATTATTATCGATCTCCACCAGGTCACTGTAGTGTAAAATATCTACGTACTAAACAAATTACTTATTTGTAAGAAACAATTTATTCAGTAGTATGTATTTAATGCATAGGAGGATTATCAGGATAATATGTGAAAGCAGTATGATACGTTAGAACAAAACAAATCAAAACTTTTTATTAATTTTAATATATTCATTTACTCATAACAAAATTTATTCAGAGAATGATTTCTTCACACTGAATTCGTTTTCACACCTTAACAATGTCACAATCCAAATTTAATATAACTTGTGTAATACCGCTATATAGAGGCAATCCGCTCAGGATGCACATATGGCAACAGAAGCTGACAAGTTTCAGTCCATTACAAATCAACGGGAAGATACAAGCCTATTCTGAATGTATAGAAATGTCTGATAAAGTATAGGCTAATTAATGATTTTACGTTTATCGAACTGAGATGGTTTGTGGAGATTGATATTTTTAGTTGATTAAAAACATCATAGATTGATGGAACGTTGAACAGTTTTGTCGTCCTAAGAGGGTACTCTTCAACGGCTCACACTCTCCATTTTATGTTTGTTAATATTTTGATCAGTTGTGTTACGAAATTCAACTATATATTTATTAGCTACACAAATAGGCAGTGATCGAAGGGAATTGATGATGAATATAATATAATTAGAGAGAACTGTGCAATCATGAGTGTCATTAACTTGAAATGAAAGATTTGCGAATTGTAATCAAAATTCGAGGTTGAGACAACGTTTATAATAATAATATTAATAAAGCCAAATAAAGAGTAACATTCTTGTAAAGATTGGTGGAAAGGGAAAATTAGTAAATAAAATTGAATAAAATAACTAAGGTATGACCATAGTAAAGAAAGAGTCTAAGAAATTGTTTTTGTACACAGCATTAGTTTTGTAGGTAGCTAGGGCTACCACACTACATCAATTGCCTTGACCATTAGAAGGCATTTGACTGCGTGGATAGGCATACATTATGAAATCTTATTCATCAGTATGGTGTACCCGAAAAGATAGTCAATATCACGCGGAATTTTTATGACGGACTACACTGTATAATCGTGAATGGAGGGCAGCTCAAAGGTTCATTCGAAGTGAAGACCCTTGTTAGACAAGGCTGCATACTCTCACCCTTTCTTTTTCTGCTGATGGTTGACTGGATTATGAAAAATGTAACATCTCAAGGCAAGCATGGAATACAGTGGACAATCTAGGTGAAACTAGACGACTTGGACTTTGTAGACGACCTAGCTCTTCTTACCCATATCCGACAACAAATACAGGTGAGGACAGACAGTGTGGCAGTAACCGAAGCAGCAATGGGCATCATCATATACAAGGGGAAAAGCAAGATACTGAGATACAAAACAAGTAGCATCAACCCAATCACACTTGAAGGATAAATCCTGGAAGATTTAAAAACCTTTACATACTTTGGCAGCATCACCGACAAACAAGGAGGGTTTGAGGCAGATGTGAAGACGCGGATTACCAAGGCAAGTGCAGCATTTCTGCAACTAAAAAACGTCTGGAAATCAAACCAACTGTCGGCCAACATTAAAGTTAGGATTTTCAATACAAATGTGAAGACAGTTCTGTTGTATGGAGCTGAAACTTGGAGAACTACGAAAAGCATTTTTTCAGAAAATACAAGTATTTATAAACAACTGTCTGCGTAAGATACTTCGGATCCGTTAGTCAGATACCATCAATAACAACCTTTTGTGGCAGAGAACAAATCGACTTCTAGCCTAGGAAGAAAGTAAGAAAAGTCGTTGGAGGTGGTTAGGACATGCATTGAAAAAGTCACCAAACTGTGTTACAAGCCAAGCACTAACTTGGAATCCTGGAGGCCATTAAAGAAGTGGAAGACCAAAGAATACGTTGCGCTAGGGATTGGTGACAGATATGAAAAGAATGAATAGCACTTCGGAAGGTCTGTAAAGGAAAGACCAGGAGAATGGTGGTCAGCGGCCTATGCTCCAGTTGGGATAACATACATTGATTGATTGATTAAAGATTACTACTTTATAAGGTAAATTAAAGTAAATACCTCTTGTTTTCTTTGACTAGATTTTATGAACGATATCAAAAAGTGAATCTGAAGCAATGTGTTGAGTTTGTTTCATGCTGTAGGACAGATGATGTGACTGATCCTTGTTATCTTTTGCTAAACCATGCTGGGTAATGCTCTCGAATGCGGTGAGTAGTTGATCTGGACCATCGACTTATATTTCTGGCTTCACAGGTACAGGTGAACTTTTACATACACACTGAATTGGTTAGTCTTATCAATTTTTACCTGAATGCATTTAAGATGATAGTTAAAGTGGTTTACGCAGAGATGTTCTGCGTCAACAGTCTTCCAAATTAATCCTTCTAGACAGTTTTTCAGTATATCGCCTTCAATATCTCCCTTGAATTAGAGACTTAAAAGTAACATTTTAGGAACTATGCACTTAGTCCTTGAATGCTGTTTTTCACTTATATTTCTTTCAATGGATCTCAATGGAAATGCATTTTCGACAAATTTGAACATTAGTTTACCTAGTGAATAGACATTTTGATAGTATGAGCTTCTCAGGCAGTTGGAAGTAGTTGTCAGAAAACTGTTCATAACCTAGGTTTTGGACTAGTTGGCACTTGTCAGCAAGGAGTATAGTCAATATTGAGGAATCAGTGTCCTAGCTGAAGTTTGAATTCGTATCACTCATCTGACAGTTTACGACTGTCACCCGTGAAATATTCGGGCTGTAAATTACATCTTGTTGGGTCTAGGTATTTACATTAATTAGTCACTAAATAGTAACTAATGTGAAGAATGCATTGTCCTTTAACATAGATTCTTTCGATAAAGTTGTATTATGACTTCTGGCCTAAGTTACTTGATATCACTTGTAGTATTATTGGATATTCGGTAGATAATGATACATGGGAAGAAACCCTAAACATTTTGCGATGCCGACTTATCATCAGTAATTATAATGGTTTACTTCAAGTAGTTACTAGCTCTCGTATGATATTTCAAGAATTTGAAAGGTATTTCTCCTTTGTAATACCTAAAAACAATTGTAAATAGCATTTGTTTAAGATATTAGAGTTAACTGTAAACAGTTATCAATGTTGAGAACCACTTATGTGGTAAATAGTCAGTCCTTCTAATTTGTATGTTTTTACATTCTGATGTGTGATATAATTATTATTTGAAGATTTCTGTCTGTCATCTACACGCTATAAATCAGTTTATCCCATTGACTGAAAATGAATCATTTTCATTAAATACACAATCTTTGTAAAGACCTCTGAAAATGGATAACTACTCAATAATTTGGATTATTTACTGATTTTGAAATATTACAATAATTCTATCTTAAATCGGTTTTGCCTCAGAGATTATGTATACCAACGGTGTATTGTAATTAAGCACTTTTGTGAAAATCTTGTAACTTACTATGAACCCAAATTCTGTAAAATATAAGCCGTATAGCAAGTTAGCAGGTTTACTTTAACTTTCATTTGTCCTTCAGGGAAACTTGAGGAGATTACAAAACAAATTAAGTTCAATTTATTTTCTGTGACCAAAGCAATTACACAGAAGTAAAACTGTTAGTAGACACTCGTTCTTTCATACGGTTTTGAATATTTTTAAGTTACTTGAATTAAAGATAGGATTTTATTATAATCTTTTGTAGAAAACTCCTTGCTAATATAATGTAGAATAGCGCGATTATTCTTTGGAAATGAAATGCTTGCAAAAGCTAATTAATTTTAAACGTGTCACTTCAATTTCATTTGATCATATAAAAAATACGAATAAATAAAAGAAGTTTGCTCGAACTTCTAGGCTGATGTCTTAATAAAATTTCTTATTTTATAATAGTACTAACTGAATTAATTTGTACATCAATTGCATTCGCTCACTGGGGGGGGGGGGATTATGGTCTATTTATGATCTACAGAAAAGTTTATCACTTGTAAATCTGAGTCAAATCATAACGATCGTTAGTATGTTATCTTCCTGATGCATCTATTAAGGAAAGTAAATGGAGATATAGTTCACATGTATAATTGTTGCAGTCTATCAATATTATTAGTGACTGTTAAATCAAATCTCACCGTTGTTAACTCACTGATTAATACCTGAGATATGATATTTATTTTTAACGACTATTTGATAGATTCACTAATCTGTATTTGTCATTTCTTGAGATGTAATTGCTAACATAACATTTATATTTTCATCCCAGATTTGAATTGTTACGGACGACCTGTCGTCGTGCTGTTAATAGTGACATTTATCTAGCGCGGATTGATTCCAAATGTATTTTTGGAATAACCTCTCAAGTCACTCATATCATTACAGTGCCTATTCTAATGTCTCATCACCAAAAAATATAATACTTAATGAGAATATGCATTTATTATATAAACAATGGTGATTAAATAATTTATAGATAAATAATTAGCGTTTATTCTGTGCAGCATAATTTTGTACTGTAAATAAGCATAAGACAGTTATTAAGTCTATTTTTGTTATTACTATCTGAACTGTTTTACAACACTAGTAATACAAATATTTTTAAACTCAATAAATGTTTTTCTATAAGACATACGATATATAGGTTGTGTGAATAAGATTTTTAGTTTTTGTATTTATAATGTAATTCTAAAGAATAATTAGAGCTACCTGAAGTTTACATACATCGACCATTGTATAATGATTCGTGATATGTTTGTCTAGTCTTTACTACCTTTGTTATCTATCGATCACGTTTAGACGCTGCTACTAATATAAATAGTCTGAAGTCACGTAAGATATGTTTTTACGCAAAGGTGGGGGTTAGAGGTAGTCACCAAGCAACCTTGTGTTTAGACCACAGTTTACACTTACCAACACGTGTCTGTGAGACTGAAACTTAGGTCATGTAAAGTTGCCTGCATACTACCTTCGACTACCTACCATCGACTTTAATCTTGATTTAGCTCATATGTAGTGACGTTTAGTAAATAAACTCACTTTAGAAGTAAACAAAGTTGACTGAATTAAAATAGTTTTTTTTCGACGATACTATTTACTATATCTGTACAATTGTATAAATAGTGACAATTACAAGGTATTGACCTACTGAAAAAGGGAACAAGATTGCACAATAAGGTATCTTGAAATTTTAAATATCAAAAGAGTCGTAAAAATTTCACATAATGGTTTAGATGGTAAAAAAGTTTTCTAAGACAGGTATAATTCACAAATCGGAAAAATAAGAGATAATTGTCTACGTGACTGATATGAAGAACAAACGATGCATCAGATCAATGAATAATAATAAATAAATAAAAGAGGTAGTACCTCCTGAGTAAAGTTAGTGGTTGGATGCGCTGTTTCCGCTTGCAAATATCAGACTTGAACTGACTGATTACTAAGGCTTCAAAAATGAATTCAGTTATTCGTGCTCCCTTTATGCTCAATCGTTTAACAGCGCAGGTGACAGTAAAGAATAACTCATGGGGCAAGGCAATCGGGCCCGGGTTAATCAGGTATTCTTATATTGAGCTCCAGTTAGATTTGCATTCACCTTTTAGGACTAACATCGAGTAATGTTCTGAGATGCGTTTAAATCGCTTCCACTTTGCACAGTCAGTATAGAAACTTCACAGAAACAAGTAAATTTTGCAGACGCATTTTCGATACATTGGTTGAGAAGAGAAAACAACACAATCTTTGCATCTTAGGATATTTTCTTTAGAGATTTTAAAATTTGATTTTTCGAAATTTCTTTTGTGATATCTCGTATAAGATCTACATTCATTAAAAAATCTTCCTTGGTACCAAAGGAGACTTTTTGAGTTGCAGTATTGATCTAAAAGTACTACTACTTAAATTACTACTATCAGTGAACATTGTAGGATAGCCGTCTTGATGAATATTCATCAGGGTTAAAATAGTTTTTGCCAATAATATCATTACTGTGCATTCGCGTGGCTTTAAAAAAAGCGACTGGACTACTTTTTTTCTCTAGAGCTACCAGATTGAGAAAATTTGTATTTAAACTATTCATCTGACCTTCTTTTCAACAACTTTGCAGATGCTAGATTCTTAAAATTATTTAGGAATCAAGTAAAATATTTTGTACTAATCTTTTCAAGTTTGGTTTTTGATCAACTTGCATCAAAGTTAATAGAATCCAGTGATGTTTAATTCCATTCCTTGTATTAATTCAGTTTAATTCTCTTCAAAATAATCACTGATACTTCTTGTGATTTTCATTCAGCCGATAATTATCTTTAACAATCGCTGTAGTTTACTTAATATGTATACGTATATGTTGTTTGCTTTATTGACCGTCTTCCTGGTTGCTTGTGAATGACATCTCCTTGCTTAAGTTGGACTTCTATTTGTAGTTAGCTAGGCTGGGACTATGGGGAATAAATAGTTTTGTTCCGTGTCAACTATGTTGTTGATCGTTAGCAGGTATAAAATCAGAACTTCGTTCGTAACGTAGAAACAGCACATCAAGGAAATAAAATTCCGGGTTTACTTCTGATTATAGTATGAAGTTAACTGATCGGTGGCAACTACTGAACTTTTGAAAGATGACGTTTAGTCCTATAATTGTACCATTTACATATCTTTTATATAAGTGAGAACTCTAGATAACAGATCAAAGTAAAGTATTCTTCGAAGTCGCCATAAAGCAGTCAGGTAGGGTAGGTTCCAATAATGAACTCATTATGAATATATCTGTAAAAATTCATCATTATTGTTATTTCTCCTTAGTGTGGATAGAAACAGTTCGTTATGATATTGATTCTACCCTGGCAATTTTAATTATTATTATTATTGGGATTTTTTAATTGTATGGGGATTATTTTAGCCTTCTTATCTTTTATTCCTTAATTATCACAATGTGGCCATTAAATCTTTTATTTAACTTGACCTCTATTAGTTTCCAATGTTTAAATAGGTGTCTTGACAAGTATATGTATGACCAGTTTGTTCAAAATGGATGGCGTAAGTGCATCACATTTTTCAGATCGTCGTTGTCTACTCATCACATTATCAAAATTTATAACGGCAACTACTTGTTCAAAATTATTACTTCCTTCTCAAAATTAGTTTAATTATATTGATTTCTTAATAGATTAAACTAAGAAAATGCATTCATTTACGGCTGTTTGTCATTCGATGTCTTGGTAACTTGACAAAATAGTATTTGTTACTCATTGTCTTTAAAACGGTTCACATTAGAAAACAAAAGCAATTACTGAGTAGTTTATTAGATACTCAGTTCTTAAGATTGCAAATGTTAACTGGATTGGTCAATCAGTGCACAACGACCTTGCATTTTATTGGCCACTTCTACTGAAGCTCATTTATAAGCTTATCTGCTTTATTAAAAAAAAAGAGACTGTTGTTGATACAACAAGTAATTAATATTTTATTGGATTTGTACGCTATCTACTAACATTTGCAGAATTTTAAATTTCATTCGAATTTTTATGAATTATTTAGTTTCATAAAATAACAAAAATGTCACGTGTAGGATCTGCGTCAAATACATCTATTCATCGAAGTGCACAAAGTGATGGTCAATGCAGGAGTCGTTATTTTTTACATCACCATGGACCAGATCATCACCAAGGACGATCTTTAAGTTCCTTTAAGCAACATATGTCCAGTAGTGCATTAGGGCACTTAATATCAACTGCCAGTCAAAAACACCTGTCTCGTCAGCATAAGACAACTCATCGATTTAGATTCTCTAGCTCCAGTAGCTTATCACAGAATCATATACATTTACACAAGGAAGTTAATAATCATTGTAAAGGTGATAATACAGTTTCTGAAGTGCTACTGAAGGGTCATGTTTTTGTACGCGCCACCTGTACAAGACTTCGTGATCCATGCGAATTTTGCCAACACTCAGTTCATGGTCACTCATACTTGTACTGTAGAAATTGTCCAGTTGTTATTCATAATAAAGATATTTGTCGAGAACAACTTACCAGAGTTTGCCCTGCTCCAGAAATAGGAATTGTGGGATGGGGTGAAGGTAAGATTTCATATGTTTGTGAATTTTTTTGAAAAAATGTTTCAAACTAATTGAAAAAATGATCTTAACGTTGTTTGCAATAGTTTTTGACTGAAAAAAGGTCAAGTTTTATTCTAAAAATGGAATTTATTATTCAGTCAAATTATATGGAGCTTATGACTAAACTGTACATACTTAGTTTCTTCTGCTCGGAGTTGAAGATACTGCATAGTAAAATAAAGCCAGATTTACGAGTACTACCAAGTTTTCAGAATCACTTATATTACAATAACCTAAGCTACTATACTCTTCATTCGCGTAGTTTTTCTATTATCATCGATTGTTATTTACGATCTCCCTAATTTTTCTACATCAACATATATTCCACTCAGTACATTATTTCACTTATTATTATTATATTAATCATTATTAGTCAAGTCCTTGCTTCACAATGTTCTTTATTTACCCATCTAGAGAATCGAACCAAAACCTCACATCATATAGCTGTCTTTTGAAATTCAATTTTCATATCTTATAATTTCTAACCCGTTTGATGACTCGTTTATTTGATATTATTATTATTGTCATCTGCGTTATCCATTATTAAGTGTTTGCACTGTATGATTTTCATCAAACATATACATCACATTAAGATGATTGCTTGATTTCAGATAAATTTTGATTTTACGGCCACTGAAAATGAATCTATCGGATGGATAAATTTTTCTCATTGAATCATTTGTTTTGGTTATGATGCGTTCACTGTATTTCGTAGTTTAACAAGGAAGTTTTCGTTAGAACTTTGAACAGCAAAATCATCATAATTAAACTACTTAACTCTGAAAATGCAACGCAACCAGTAGTATCTACCTGAACAATAGGTCTTTTCCGTCACTTCACAGTTAGATTACCTGTAATAATTTATTTAGTACTTGTTAAGGTCAATCGTAGGTGAAAGAGTCTTTATTATTCGAAATTTTGTTTTCCTAATCAAAAGCTTGTAAATTAAAAATCACAGTAATAAGTAATGCATTTTCGGATCGGTTATCTGTCTCGATTCTTAGTAGTTGATTACATTTATGCTTAAACTGCTATTTAGGAGTATTTGTAAGGTATAAATTCATTCTACAGTATCAGAGTTATGTTTAAATTCTATAACTAATCATTACTTGCTCATAATAACTATGTATGAAATCAGTATACTTCTTGAACTGTGCATATGTCAAAGTATATTTTGAGACATAAATTGTTATTTGACAGAACCTTAGTTACAAATATTTGCAGTAAATTGAATGCTGGGAAAATAATGTAATCTACACTACTACTTTTTTTCCAACAAAAATATGCTAACAAATAAATTTCAGTAATTTGTGAAGTAATAATCAGAATGATTATTTCATGTAAACTTACTTAGCTCTATTGACTAAAAGTATTATTCGAATTCATCAGAAATAATATTTTCTGTGTAATTAGTTTCCTTAACTAGGCATCATTAGAAATATATCTGAACAAGTCAGAATAAGCCTTATAGATTTATTTCTCTTATTCAATATAGTAAGTTCACATGAACTAGTGCAGCTTTATTTGTTCTGTCTCTAAAATATACGCAGATATGTTTACAGATTGTAGGGCTGTCTTGGCTTTGTCAATAATAGAAAAAGTTTTAATATATACATGATCTATATGGCTTTACTTAATAATAAAGTCTTTGTTAACACAGTTTTGATGAAACTATCGATTTAATACACAGTAATATTCATAGTATTGTGTGTTCCAGAAAAACTCTACACATTTTGTCAGTGTTATTCTGGTTGTATAGTTTCAGTTCAATAGAGAATATGCTAGGCTACCCAGAGTTCAATTGACCTATTGTTTACCGGACACACCTAGAGAATAACAATCCCAAATAAATAAAAATAGCAATGCTTGTGACTCAATTTCATGTTAATATTGTTACATTTCTTTCGCAACTATTTGAAATTCGTCTAAAAATAGCTTCATCTTGATTTCATATAAAATTTGTCTATTTTGAACATCATTTTGAAAGAACGAATAAATTATGCTCAAGAAAATAATACAGAGACCAAGTTAATAACATTGGAAATAATTCTTATAAAAATAGTTATTACTTAAAGTGAGTCGATATATTCTGAGTATTAAAAAAGGGAGTGAAAAATAGTCAGAATTCCTAGACTGAATACATTTGTCAAACTTCCAACTGGTGACTAAACTCACGAATTTGTTGTTAGTTTAATAATATCATACTATTTAAAAATCAATGCAACTGGTTTTCAGATACCGTAGGAACCTCCCTTTATTACTTATAATTGTTTTGCTCACATACACTACTCACAGTATCAGGTATTCAGCCAGAAGACAAATACTGTTACATAAGTGGATTACTTGGCACATTCCAGAAATTACGATAGTGAATAAATAGTAACTGCCTTAACATAGCACTATTCTAAGACCTAATTCTAATCTCTGATTTTTTCAACAGTAAGTCTTAGTTTGCCATCAGTTTTCTGAAAAATTTTAAAAATTCACTGCCATTTACTTAATTAGTCGTCTTTATTTTTACTGGGTTAATCAAACTCGTTATACTAGTCATTTCATCGAAAGTCATATGTACCTTTTAATTTATGCTATAGAAGCTTTGGTGCTTTTTTAAAATCACGAACAACAATTATTATCATTTTCTTTTACTTATTGTTACTATATTCATTTTAGTGTTACTAATCTTCTGAGTGAAGAAGAGTTATTTTCGACCACTTGTACTCTATTGGTGATTATGTCATGAACTTTGTTGTTTACTTCACATCTGTGCAAATCTTTTAATTTTGTGATTGACAAAATGTATTAAAGTCATAAACTGAATTATATTGTGTATATGTCACGTATATCTGCAATTTGTTTATGAAATTAATGTTATCACAGTAGATTAAGAAAAAATGGAATGAATTCACTCCATCACATATTGCATATACTTTGCTCTAACTATAAATGTAATTGGAATTACCGAATGTCCAATCCAATGAAGATAGTGTTAGTTTTCAATCTAAAGACATGCTGCTTCAATTACTGAGACACCTTGTTCAGCATTAGACTACGCCCAACATATTTACAACATGCAATTTACCAGGACTACTAAGAAAGACTGACGAAGAGTGAACTATGTAAATACACTGATAAGAAAATTAGTTCAATTCATGTTTAGTAATTATAATTTATTATTTTACATGTGATCAGTAACCCTTAGCATCAGTGATTAGTAAAAGGTCTTAATTCAGGCAATGTGATGGATTAGTTTACTTAAGAATCCAGCTGTAGAAACGTTAAGTAAAATTCTAACGTACGTTTATTAGTTATTAATGTAACTATGTTGCTAACCCATCTTTCAGGTAATTTACTCACCATTACAAACTGGTTGAAATATTAGCCAATACTGTGTTGATTATAGGTCATAAAGGTTGTGTGGAATGATTGCATATATAATATAGAAAATAAACTGAACCATATTGTCATGTCAGAAAGCCTAGGAATCATTATGGGTTATTAACCGGTATTTATAACTTCATAACTGCAATATTTACTGTTTTATTAAATGTGTTAGATTCACACATCTGTAGTTGTTGTCTCATTGGAATACAAAGTGAGCAAAAGACAGCTTTTTTCATAAAACTGATTTAACTTGCCCGAATTTAAAGTTCACTAAATGTTCCTATTTATTATCTATATTTGTTAATGCAATTTCACTTCTCTGACTTGCGGTAAGTAAATAATTTTTAGGGCAATATCATCTCTAGTTATTTAAACTCACTATATTTCACTGTTACTGAGAGTTGTAATGAAGATAAATGATTCAAATCGTAGTGTCGTTGGGGAAGGTCCATATGTAAATGATGTTTTACTTTGTCATTTTTGTCAGTAAAATTACTTATAGTATACATCTATAGAAAATGAATAAATGCGTTCGGTTAAAGTTGGCAAAGCTTCAACAGTACTTTCACTTATATTTGAAAAAAGACAATTAAACGATTGTGAAACTATTTTAATTAAACAGATCACTGTTATTACATCAGAATATTTATAAGGCGATTCATGGATAAAGCATAAAATAGTTTACAAGTTACTAAGTATGAATATGTTTAATTACAAGAATTTTCATGATAATTTCATTAGGAGATATGTAAGTTTCAAGCAATGGTATATTTCATTTTTGAAATTTTATGACAGACGAAGATGATGTTTTAAATTACTTAATCGAAACCTCACAACGTTTTATGATAACTAGCGAACATGACCTATAAAATGCTTTGAGCAGTTGAAGGATAACTAGAATGTTTACCACATTTACCACACGATTCTTATGCACATTTGTCAAATTATCTATTTAAAAACCTCGACGACTATTATGTATTTTATTTGTAGAAGTCTTTAATTGCAAATATATTACAGATTGTTCATACTATTTGCTTCATTTTACTTGACGGCTGTGGTATAATAACATCAAACTAGAATATTACTTTTTATAAAAACGAATTTTAAACATTAAATCAATTTGAGAGAGAGACTATCAAACTGCGAAGAAGATGAATGAAAGAGGTTTCTTTGAATAAAAAAATTATACAATGACTTGAAAACTGTCCATTCTGCATCTGATTATGTTTAAATGTATTTGTTTGTCAGTATAACATGTTAATCTGTCCTATTAACTTCTGTGGGATTATTTCTTTTGAATGAAAAATATTATTGAATATTTAAACTGATTTCTAAGATAATATTTATCCTGTTTGTAAGTTACTTCCAAGTACATGTCGTTTAGTGAAAGATTTAATGGCCTTTAAATCACATCATATTTATTCACGCTCAGTGGCAATTACTGTCCTCGTTATTCAATACACTATGCTCTGAAATGAACTGGTCATTAAATTTTTATAACAGTTGACAACCTCTGAGTGAAGAGGTAGTAATCACTCGCTTCCAAAAAGAAATGAAGACAAATGCGAAGGAAACAGTTAAACTAAGCGAAAATCAAGTGTAATAAGGTCTTATATATATATATACGTGAATGGTATGTTATATTATGGATTGGAGTGTGGTACAAAGACTATAAATACGTCGTTTAAGTCTTAACTACAAATTTTTTTGTTATGAGAATTCGGTCATTTAAGCTAAAGAAGAAAATGTGATCTATTATCACGTATGGTGGGTAACACAGTAGGCCACGTGTAAACTTTCAATATACTACAAAGTGTCATTTTCAAAATGCTAGGTTCACTTTTGATGATGAATAAAATGATGAACACTCTTATAACTTATCACTTACAGTAAAAATTTTATAAGAACATTGTTTCGGTTGTTTACATTTGATCAATAACCTTAGATTTTCATAAAACGGTGGAATAGGTGAACTATTTGAAGCAATTCATTTAATTTGATAGTAGCAAGGAACTACCTTGTTTAAACGTTTTATTCATTTTATTTTAAATACTGTATTGTTTCAAATGTTTAGAGTAAATTAAAATGCACTCATTTATAATAAATTCTGTCGACAAGTATTTAACTGTATGCATTTGGCTAAATGTAATAATTTCTCTAAATTTTAACTATCCACTTCTCTCATCCTTCTGCCCATCACTGAGGTAAGAATAGTATGTATTCTAGATGCTGTTTCACAGTATGTTGACAAATCTCAAGATTCTTTGAAGGTTAGAATTTCATGTATCCTCTTTATCTAACTGTTATTGTATCAATTTTTATATTCTAGGTAATTATATAGTTATTTCATTCTACCATTTATCTTTAGTGGAGTATTATCAAAAGGTTCAGTAAATGCTATCGGATGGCATACTAACATTGGTTATTGTTATTGTTTGTAGACCTGTTAAGATCTAAGCGCAGATAAAAAGTTTCAGATTGCTTTGTTTAACACATTATTTAATGTTTGTGGTTTCTTGTGAAATCATTTGGCTGGTGTAATTTAATCACTTACCCACCGCTTACGCCGATTAATATGCCCGCACTGTCATGAGTTGGTTTCAGTTGAAAATATAAACCAGTGGATGTCAACTCATCGAGAGAACTGGCAGCCTTTGTCATAACCTATTAAAGAGTTGAGGGTATGGATTGATGGTGAGTCCATACTGGTATGGAATGTCTTTACAATGCTCTCTAGTTCCTAATTACTTTTCTGTTAGTATCAGCCCATGACAAAAGTTAATTTCAAATTAATATAAACTAGTGTTTCCATTTTAATTACTGAAAGCAAGCTTTTCATTACAGCTGTATATGTAAATGAAGTTTTCTTTATAATGAACTTACCTTAAAATATCATTAAATGGCAATTGTTTGTGTTAGAATTTATAAATTTCTCTAATCTATTCAAGTTAGGTGAGGGATTCAGATATTTTTAAACACATGAGTCACTTTATATGTAACACTCGATTCCTTCTTTATTTACTTCGATGAAAAATACAAAAATATCTTAAATTATTTTTCTAAATATTTAAATGTGATTATTTGATTCTGTTTCACGTTTTTAATAATTTGAACCATCAATCATGAAAACAGTTTCAAGCTGTCCCTTATTGACATGAACCATATGAATAAATCTTCACAAGTATCACTATTGATTCCGGCATCGAGTAAGATGTAATTATACTTGTTTTAAATTAGGTTATAGTAAAGTTTGTTCGATTTCCTACATTTAACTCAATCATAAAAGTAATGGGTCAGAAAAACAACTGGATTTTGATAGTTGCATTCCATCCCATTGGATAATTACAACCTAGTAATCTATTCATTTAGTATCAGTCAAACTTGATCAATGTGTTTCCTCATGAAGAATTATCTGTTAGTCAGTACTATTTGATTGGTGACATCATGCCTATAATCCATATTACTGAAAACGACCATATAAATTTTCTTTATTTAGTTTCTACTTAGTATAATTGGAATGTATACATAAGTGAATAAACTAAACGTACTAATAAAAATAGATACATTTTCACAGTTTATATACATTATATCTAACATTTGGTTCGTTTCCTCAGTTGTTCGTCATTACCTAATAGAATATAATTATTTCTAAGTGACTTGTCACTTAAAACAGCTTTTATGCATGTAATCTCTATGAATCTATAGCCAGATACTACAAGTTATTTTTAACGCAAACAAAGGAAGATAGCCACTAAGATAGAACCAAATGAGAATTTTACAAACCAACATTTTGTACAATTTGTGAGTTTTTGTATTAAGGAAATTACTAAGTTTTAAAGCATTTTACTTTTTTATTCTCAATCACTTGATAACATATTTGTTATATGACAGCGTATAGCTACCTCAAAAAGCTTTCACAAAGATATGATCTTAAAGTTTATCTTCTCTTCAGGTGTCACTTACATTCTTCCAAAGAGTATATTTTATAAATACAACGAAATTCTCAGGAACTAAATTTTCACTTGTGTTTTGGGAAACCACGAAGTGACTAAATATCTGAAACTGTAACTAGGAAAAAGTTCCGTTTTAACTCATAATTCTTATTGAATTCACACAAGTGACTTGATAATTATTACTCAGATATTCGTGGCTTTTGATTTAATTAACAGTAAATAATTGAATTTTGCAAATAATAAACCTACTTATAAAATTGCTTGGATCTCCTCGATAAATGCAAAAGTCTAGAACAGTACTCTTGAATAAGCTTTGATACGAAGGATATTTACATCATAGTAGGACCTTAACTGATCAGCAACTGAAATCCATTGAAATGTGAACATCTGTTTAACCCCAGAATTAATCGCTAGTTATGCCAGAAAACAAGTTATTCAAGACATTTAGGATTAGAACATTACCTTTAATTAAATAAGCTGTACCATAATTACTATAACATAGAATCTTTGAGGAAATATTGACATTTTTGTTTGTTAGTTTGATTAACTGAATAAATAAAGGCGCTTAAATCTGATGTATAACATAATTACGTATGAAATACTAGTAAAATAATCGGCATGGTGCCAATAATGTCGATGAATTCATAAGGTGATGATTAGAATTTGAAAATACTAAATGGTGAGTGACAATAATGTTGGTACTCGTCCTTTTTTACACTTATGTTTGTAGATTGACTACAAGTAAATTATAATCACAATAAAATGTTCTGGTGAAGAAGCTCATACACATATCGTCCACCTGCAATTACTTATGACGTTTATTAGTGACGTTTATTATACAGTTTGTTCCATTTAGAAAATTTTAATCAAGCGAGAACGACAGAATATGTAGATTATTTTGAATTCTATATGTTTCATTGCATTCGCATAAGCTATGTATATAGGGTAATTCATTAACATAGAGGTTAATAAATGCCTTTTTAATGCCTTACTTAAATTCAGTACTCAGTTATATTTGACCGATAGCAAATACCTTACAATAATGAATTGGTCATTTTTTTATAGTCCAGGAAGAAATATTTAAAAATTAAAACATCTGATATATTAACTGATGACCTAACGTTGTTAGACCACAACATATCACTAATTTCACTCACGTAAAAAAGTATTGCGCTATTACTTATTGATTTAAAGTGCTGTAACACAATTGTGAACTGTAATTATTGCTTTAATGAACATTGTGATTAATCTTTAAATCTTACGTCTGTTTAAGCCTTGCTTTTTTAAAGCCTTTCTACTGTCGATAGGCTGAAATAAGAGTTTACTTGACATAATGCACTTTTTTCCTAAATCTACCGAAAAACACGCAGTCTATAGCAAAAGGTCTGTAATAAAAACTATTGCTAGTTTATCTATACTTGAATGCCGTTTCATATAATATTGAAATAAAGAGTTTAGAACTATCTGTATTTATTAAACATGGTGCAAGAATATGCATGTTGACTCCATTTGATATTGACAAAGCATCATTAATTGGATTCTTTTCTCGAGCTTAAAAGTGTGTTGTACAAAAAATTGTGTTTGTACATATGATCATCATTCTCATATTAATTACAAGATATTCCGCCTTCTAATAGATCCATCCATTTGAACTGATAAAAACTGATGAATTCAGATTAAGTTCAAAAATTTGTAAGACTGTAAATCGCTACATTATTTTTGTGCTAAGGAATTCCATAAAGTCTATTATATTAAATTCTCAGATTAGGTAATTTTTGTTTATACAGTAGTACAGCTTTTTTTCTAGACTTAAATAGAATCCATTAAATACAACATATATCCTATAAAGATTGTAAAGGAAACTTTTACAGCATGTGCTTTGGCTTTTAAGTTTTTGAGAGTAATTAATTTGGTTTGTACTTAATCCTTGTTTCAAGTGTAGGTAATATGGTAATAAACAGAACAGTATGGTACTTAGCCTATAAAGAAAAGCACATTGATTTAAAATTAATGCTGTAATTGAATGATAAGTGCATATTATACAAAGTCACAGAAGCCCCTAGGGTGGAATCTAGGGTGGACATTGCTGAGGAGCCCCATACTAGGACAAAATAGCTCTCCAGTGCTCCCTGGTTTTAATAGTACCCCGCTAACATCAATCTGTGACGTTTTCAATCAAATAAAAAATTATTGATATTATATTTTTAGTTTATAGAACCGTTACTGATTTACATAGGTACTGGACGACTAATTATGCAATAAATTATTTCATATAAGTAAACTCAAAGTAAAGCTATCACTTTGGCTCAAAATAATAGTTACGGTTGATTTAGGTTATATCCAGTTCAGAATTAAATGCGATGCATATTTTCTACATTCAGATTTGTTTAAGAGTAATTACAAAACACTACTTAGAGTCTTAAGTAATGTTTTTTATGCTGTTGATTTTAGGAGACCAGTCCTTTGGTTGCAGCTATTTTGTTCTGATGACAGACCAATTAGTGAAAACAGAGAGTTGGGATGACTTTATATCTTCCCGTTGACTAGTCATTAACTGAAACTGGTCAGCCTCTAGTACCATATGTGTATTCTGTGCAGATTACCTAAAAACAGCTATTAAACACAAGCAGTGTTCAAGTCGGTACATCTAGCCGATGTATCCAAGACAGGACGAAACGCGTGTCCTGCATTCCGCTTGCCAATCATAACGGAGACAGAGAACATTATAAATAATATGCACATTGTTTACAATTATCTATTTGCGAATCACTTGTGTTCCTAGATCGATGTTGGTTGGAGACTTGCTTTCATTAGTTGTCTTCACCTTTTCTACGTATTTTTATCATGCCTTCCTCCCTACCACCTCGCAGCTCATTTTATAGGGTGTTCACTGCTGAAACTTTCTTGAGATGTTCCTTTATTTGCCACTTATTGACGTCTTATGAGTAGCATCCACCAAAATTGGTCATTTTGCTGCCATATGTAAATCCTTTGAAGATTACAGACATATATTGTATATTTACATGATTGATGGAAGTTGAATTGGAAAAAATAAGTGAAATTCTGAACTTCTATTTTTTCTTTTCTGAAAAATGTGTGTGGATTTCTCCTGAATCTCAGTATTGATGTACACAACGAGATCCTAACATTATCCATTTGTTTAAAACAGTATCACTTTATTTACTGAGCTAATGAGTGTGAACAGCCACGACTTTGCAGCAGGTAATGGAAACAAGTAATCTGCCCAGAAAGTGTATATTTCAACAGAAAGCAATTAGTTCCAGCTCTTAATATTCAAACGCGTAAATGTGAATTCATATATATATATATATATATATATATATATATATATATATATATATATATATATATATAAGCCGATTGCCCTTAAACGCATCAGTGGTTATCTAGATTAAATCCTGCACCATAGGTGGAGTTTATACGTATCGGGAGTGAGACAGTTATCACCAATTACAATAGATTAATATAGAGCTATGTTTATATATATATATATATATATATATATATATATATATATACATAATAACTTGATGGAAATGAATTCTACAGTCTGTTGCCGACCCAGTGGTACAGAGGGTAAGGCGTTCGTCGTCAACCTAAACCCCTAGTGCTGGATCTGGGGTCCACACTGCTGAGGGGTTCCACACTAGAACGAAACAGCCGTCTAGTGCTACCCGGTTTTCACTAGCACCCTGCCAACATCAATCTGTGCCATGTTTAATCAACTAAAAATATTATTCATGACCCATAAGATTTCAGTGTTTGTATCTTTCAGTTTCTACTTACTTTGATCTTCAATTATAGGGTTTATATATTCCATCACTAATACTCAGTATGAATAAAATACAAATATATTAGGAAAGCCGAAGAGTAGGAGACGTTTGTCATACGACAACTAGATCTAGATATGATATACTATTGATTTGTCGATGTGCGAAAATCAACGCTTAATGGATGAGATAAATTATCCTATTTCTATTCTATTCTACGCCTGTTACCCCTCTCGGAGGAGCATCGGCCGCTCACCAGTATTCTCCATTCAACTCTGTCCTGAGCAATCCTTTCCAGCTGTCTCCAGTTACTGTTCATCCTTTTTATGTCTGCTTCCAGTTCTCGACGCAGGGTGTTCTTTGGCCAACAGGATTCCAAGTTAGTGCTTGTCTCGTGATACAGTCTGATGATTTCCGCAGTGTATGTCCTATCCATTTTCAACGTCGTTTCCTGATTTCCTCTTCAGCTGGAAGCTGATTTGTTCTTTTCCAAAGTAGGCTGTTGCTGATGGTTTCCGGCCAACAGACATTCAATATTCTACGTAGATAGTTGTTGATAATTACCTGTACCCTCCTGAGGATGTTTGCAGTAGTTCTCCACGTTTCAGCTCCATACAGAAGAACTGACTTGACGTTCCAGTTGAAGAGTTTAACTTTGAGGTTGGTAGACAATTGTTTGCAGTCCCATATATTTTTCAACTGTAGGAATGCTGCCCTTGCTTTGCCGATCCTTGCCCTTACATCTGCATCGGGTCCTCCTTGTTCATCGATGATGCTCCCCAGGTATGTAATGGTATCCACTTCTTCCAGAGTTTACCATCAAGTTCAATTAGGTCGGTGTTCTCGGTGTTGAATTTGAGGATCTTGCTCTTACCCTTATGTATGTTCAGGCCTATCGATGCTGAGGTTGCTGCTACTTTGGTTGTCTTCACTTGCATTTGCTGTTGTGTATGGGATAGAAGTGCTAGATCATCCGCGAAGTCCAGATCATCAAGTTGCATGCTATTTGTCCACTGAATCCCGTGGTTCTCCCCAGATGTAGAGGTCTTCATGATCCAATCGACCACTAGGAGGAAGAGGAAGGGTGAGAGCAGATAGCCTTGTCTGACACCAGTTCTCACTGGGAATGCATCTGTCAGCTGTCCTCTATGCACAATTTTGCACTGTAGTCCGTCGTAAGAATTCTGGATGATTTTGACGAGTTTCTCTGGTATACCGTAGTGTCGAAGAAGTTTTCATAGCGATATCCTGTCTACGCTATCAAACGCCTTCTCATAGTCGATGAAGTTGATGTACAGTGACGAGTCCCATTCAATTGATTGTTCAACGATGATGCGTAGTGTTGCGATTTGGTCTGTGCATGACCGATCCTTACGGAAACCAGCCTGTTGATTTCGAAGTTGAGCATCCACTGAGTCTTCCATTCTATTCAACAACACTCTGTTGAAGACTTTCCATGGTACTGACAATAGTGTGATTCCTCTGTAGTTCTCGCATTTGCTTAAACCCTCTTTCTTTGGTATCTTGATAAGGTATCCTTCTTTCCAGTCTGCCGGCACCTGTTCTTCCTCCCAGATCCTCTTGAATAAAACGTGGAGCATCCTCGCCGTTATGTCTATATCTGACTTGAGTGCTTCAGCTGGTATATTGTCAGGTCCTGCTGCTTTCCCACTTTTGATCTGTCTGATGGCTATCTTGATTTCTTCCATCGTTGGTGGATTGGCATCTATCGGGAGGTCTGTAGATGCTGCTTTGATGTCTGGTGGGTTTGAATGGAGCTGGTCTATTCAAGAGTTCCTCAAAATGTTCTACTCATCTGTCTCTTTGTTCTTGAATATTAGTGATTAGCTTGCCTTCTTTGTTCCTGACCGGTCACTCTGGTTTACTATATTTACCTGCCAGTTTCTTCTTTGTGTCGTATAGCTGTTTCATATTTCCTTCTCTTGCATCTTTCTCCGCTGTCGTTGCAAGGCCTTTGATATACTTCCTTTTGTCGGTTCTAATGCTCTTCTTTACTTGTTTATTTGCCTCTGTGTATTCATTTTGCGCCTTGATTTTTTCTGCTCTAGTTTGGCTGTTGTTGATTTCTGCCTTCTTGTTCCTCCTTCGTTGAATTTTGCTCAGGGTTACTGTGGAAATCCATTCCTTATGATGGTAGTTCTTGCAGCCCAGAGTCTCTTGACAAGTTGAAGTTAGTGCCTCTTTGGTTCTTTTCCAGTTGTCCTCCATAGTGGTTTCTTCCTCGTTCAGCAGATCTTGTAAGGCTTGAAACCTGTTGTTGAGAGTTATTTTAAATTCCTTAAGTTTGTCAGTATCCCGAAGAGAGGCTGTATTGAACCGTTTTAATGCTGTTGCTCCAGTTATCCATTGCTTCTTTAGCTTCAGCTTCATTTTGGCAACCACTAGGTGGTGGTCTGAAGCTACATCAGCTCCTCTCCTGGTTCTCACATCTTCCATTGGTCTTCTGAATTTTTTATTGATGCATATATGATCAATTTGATTCTCCATCCGGTGAGATCCATGTAGCCTTGTGTATGCGTTTGTGGGGGAATATTGTACCACCTATAACCATTTTGTTGAAAGCGCAAAGATTTGTAAATCTTTCACCATTTTCATTTCTTTCTCCCAGTCCTTGTCATCCCATGATGTCTTCGTAACCGGTGTTGTCCATTCCGACTTTGGCATTTAGGTCCCCCATTAGGATTGTCAGATCCTTTCCTGGACACTTCGCCATAATTGACTGCAGCCTATCATAAAACTGATCTTTGTCCTCATCGTTGCCGTCGTTGGTGGGTGCATAACACTGGATGATGTTCATTGTAATCCCCTTCTTCATTATCTTGAAAGATGCTTTGATGATCCTGGGTCCATGTGGTTCCCATCCTACAAGTGCATTGCGCGCTTTCTTAGACAGCATCAGAGCAACTCCTTGGGTGTGTGGGGCATTTTCCTCCTCGTGCCCCGAATATAGTAGCACCTCTTCCGTGGCTAATGTTTTCTGTCCAGTTCGAGTCCAACGTGTTTTGCTGATCCCAAACACGTTTAATTGTATCTCTTCATTTCTGCTGCTATCTGGGTGATCTTCCCGGTCTCCCACATTGTCAGAACATTCCATGTACCTATAAAAATTTTTGCTCTGGTCGTTAGAAGGGGTGGCATCGGCCTCATGACTTCCGAAGAATCTCGGCTCTCATCATGAAGCGTCATATAGATTCCTTCCACTTCCAGGGCAGAGTTTGAATTGTTAAGTTTGTTTAATCTGGTTAGCATTTTTTTTTAGCAAACTTGTGTTTTACGGGATAGGGGTGCTAGCCCGATGCCCAACCCTCCTCCTTTACCCGGGCTTGGGACCGGCAACAACCCTAGAAGAGCTGCGGGCGGAGTAATAAATTATCCGGGACAAGAATAATAATGTAATGTTTCCATCAGTAAATAAAAACTATAACCTATTGTATTTTACAAGTATGTATTATTTTTGTTTGCTAAAGAGTAGTTACTCATGCTACCAGTGCGACGTAGTGATTAAGTACTTTGAGTGTTGTATTATGCAGAATATATATATATATATATATATATATATATATATATATATATGTACACATGTCGCGTAGAAAATTAAATGTGGATCGACTGAGACGAATAGTGTCTCTGCTTATCATAAAAATAGGTGGATTAAAATTCTCAAATAGTGCAGAATGTTAACATGTTATCATCGGTCATCATATAGAATGCACCCGTTTTTCAAACTTTGGAATAAATGTTTTAATAAATTAACACGCAGACTCTTCAAAGTTGTTGTTTCTCAAAGGTTTAATACTCAACAGTCAAATTAAAAGAAGGTTCGTTCTTCAATAAAAACTTTTTTAGTAACAAAGTATGAAATGAAAGTGGATGACGTAATACTGGTTTTCAAATATGTCGATTAATAAATTAATGATCTGAAATAGGTAATTATGCAGCCTACATTTTAATAACAGGTACGCAGGAATGAATAAATGCTAGGGTTGTGTGAAAGCTGAAAACAACAGTAATTTTGGAAATGAATTTTAGAAAAACTTATTGTGATAAATATTTAGTGACGCATTCTAGTGCCGATCATTTTAATTGTGAAAGTTAGGATTGTGATAGTACAAATCTGTTTTCAGAACAAACGATTATCAATTACTACAATTATTGCGGCAATTCTAGTGGTAAATGCTTTCTTAGACTTAGTCGATATCCAGTTAACATTTCATACCAATTAGGTCTGTAAACATAGAGCTCCCAATTAAATCTAATTACCCTTTACTGTACTGAGGAGAGTGTAGCATTTGAATTAACAAAGTTGATTTCAGTATTCTCTGTCCACCTGTAGTTAATATCTTAATTCTGAATGTATATTAAATTCTGTGCTATCTAGGGGTTACGTGGTGCTAAACAATATGGGAATTATGTACACTTTGAATTTATTCTAGTAAATGACCAGTTCGCTACTAGACGTTCTCAGTAAGTCATCCTATTTCAAAATTAATTAAATATGCGCAATAAATTTAGAGGATTTTAACATAAAACTGAAAGTATGAATCATAACCAAGGTTAGATTTGAGAATTTCAAATCAACTGAGCATTGGATAAGTTGTTTATAAAATTATTTGTATTATTTCAATGAGTAGAAATTAAAACTTCTAATGCATCATGGCTTAGTGTGAGCCGCTTTCTCTGAGAACAAACAGATAACCGAATTGAATTAACGTAAGTTTATTTATTTTTAAAAAACTGAAAAGTAAGAATTCATTTAAGACAAATAATATAGGTGATAACTTTTGAAATCTTGAATTTATTTATAGTTGCACAAAATTAGATAAATTTATTGTTGGATATAATACAAGTTTCATAAACTTTTTCATAAAGTAACTTTTACGTCAATTATTTCATGTAAAATTTTATTTCCAGCTTACCGACTCTTCAAATCATTTTCTCTTCAGAAATCTTCCCAAAACATCTAACATTAACTTTATCGTAAATTAAAATCATGAATTTTATTTATTTACCCTTTTTTTACACGAATTTAAGATTGACTGGTTGAATTCGTTACAGATTGGTATTGGTAGGTCTCCAGGAGCTTTAAGTTAGCAATAGCCTAACCCTCTGCATCGCTGCGTTTGATTCCCTGATGGAATCGAGAGTCAACAGAGCTGAGGGGCATCATACTAGAAGGAAACAACCATTTATTGTTTTTCGGTTTTCAATGATATCCTACCAACATCATTCTGTGATAATTTCAATCAATTAAAACTCAATACCAATCTACATAAACCACCTCAATTCAATTTAAGATAAGCTGAATATTCTCGGCATGTTCTTACTTGGAATGTTTTGTTTTTACTATCAAATATGTTGTAATTAAGCTAAATGAATAAAAAAACAAAGATGTTTGAGCGAAGAATATTCTCTTCGATAAATGCTCATCAGGTTCTACATTTATTAATTTCAAAATTATTAGTCACAATAATAGCCAGTTCTGAGGTAGACAACAACATTATTTTGATGTCAAGGTTAATAAAATATAAAGTTTTTTCTCTTCGGGTTATTTATAAAATACGAATGTTAGTGTTGAAATAATAACCATCTCTATGTAACTTGTGAAACCTAAACGACGACTGAAATAAACAAGATTATTGATCAAATATGTGTTCATAGGTATCTGTGTATATGGGTGACATAGGAGATGGGGTGGTAGCAAAATACGATTAGATCAAGTGTTTATAGACAAAGGTCAAATCCTATTTAAAATGAAACCGAATGGGTAAGAGTTTGTAAAATGGAGTGAACGATAATCAAAATTCGTCAATTAGTTACAATAACAATAATAGACAATAATTACAATCAGTTCATTTGTTTGATCTTAAAATGCGATATTCAAATTCATTTTGTGTACATTGATTAATAATAATAATAAATGATGAGCATTTATCGAAAAGAACATTCTTCGTTAAAACGTCTTTGTTTTTGATAAACATGGGAATTTCTAAATGAATAAGTTAATGTATATTATTGTAGTATGTCAATCATTTGATATTCCCAGTACTTTGCTTTGGCAGTATCTGAAAAATTCAACTAGTAGATTTTGTATGGTTTTATGGAAGTGATAGACATTAGTTCAAAGAACGACTAGTAAACAAAAGTAATGGATATAAGTTTTGTGTAAGTATGTAGCACTTCATCTGTGTACATTTATAAGCTGTACTCTTTAAATCAATGAGTTGGTACCTACAAATTCATATTACAGATCCAAGCTAATTAAACGTATTGCCACGTCGCTCTGCCCTACCACTTATGATATTTATCCATCTCCTGACACAACGTTTTAGTTCTTACATGTGATTCGATCTTTCATAGGCTCGTGAATCGAGTTCATGAAGTTTGTACATTAATTTTAGTATTTATTGTCAACCTATATTAGTAGGCTAAACTGTTAAGTTATTCATTTTCTTTTTGAAACTATTATCTTAAGAAAAATGTTTACCACGTAATAGTCTTATTTTGACCTTATGACATTTTTATCAGAATTAGTCATTATTCTGTCCTATGCAACTTCGTGAGACAATAATTGTAATGTGTCTGTATTTATACAGCAGTTCAGTGGAAAAATAAATGTTCATCAATTTTCAAACAAAATTCTCATGACTTCCACTTTGTGTTATCTTCCTCATTAATTTACATGTCTATTCTTGCTTATCACAATTAGTGGCTACATTGTAAAGAAAATATAATTTAAGTGATATCTGATTAGGTTAGCTTATCTTAAATGGTGAACTTGGCTTCAGCTTTGTGCCGAAAGCAATCATAATTGCATACCTCATTTAAAAGATTTTTATCTACCACAAAGTTTTAATTAACAGTAAATCCTAATCATGGATACTAGCACAATGAAAATAATGTGATCATGGTTTCACATTTCCAAGGTAAAAAATTTAAGTCAGTTTTGTTTGCTTTACGTTATTAGTTAGATTATTTAATCTGTTATTGGATACATCTCGTATCACGTCATTTAAGAGCAATAGATGTACCATAGTCTATTAAATAGGTCTTTTGTGAAGTATATTATTCGTAAATCTCAGCATTGTAAGTTTGTATATCTACAATTGTGCAAATGTGGCGTTCGCTAGCTGTTTAAAAGAATGAGATATAACTTTTATCCATATGGTTTTTATTTATAAGAATAAGTCAGAGTAATAAAAACTCAGGTTTTATCTGATATTTCGTAATGCATTGCAACTGGCTACAGTTTAGGCTACGGTAGTGTGAGGTTTACAGATTTGCATTGATTAACTACTTTGCACAATTTCACTCTTGTGTAGTTTCGCTTACTATACTAAATAAGAATGTGGTCTGATTAGTCGAGGTGGCTTAAACATTTATGTACAATGATGGGTTAGAAACAGGTCTTTACAAAAAGTCATTCGAGGCCTAAGTTTCCTCCCAGTAAGTGTTGCAGACTGTAAGACTGAGTAGGGGTATTGAGTTTAATCCAGCAGGAGTGCCATTTCTCCCCAGGTAAGTCTCGTAGATTAGTGCTTATTAGCAGAAAACCTAGGTGCTTAGTTTCGTGTCACCTGGCTTCAAAAGTATTTCGTTTATAACTTAGTACATGATATGTTAAACAATTCAAACTAGTAACTACTTTCCAAGTTAATCGATCGAACTCAATTATCACTAAAAAGATTAGACCAAAGCAACAATAGTCACTACTCAGTGATCAGTTGGCGTGAATATTCACTTAATTCCACCACTCGAATTTAGTACCTTATCAGAGATCAAAAAGCATGTAAGCAGCTACTTTTATGGAAACAATCTATTTTCATTTCAGCTCCTTTTAATAAAAGACAAATTTGAATTTTTACTTCAAACAGCTGTACCATTCATTAAAATGGCCCATTTTTGATAAATAACTTGCTTGAAGAACATAGCATTATTTATGTCGCTTAGCATCTGGTTTTCTGCTATTACTAGTTTTCGAATCCATTTACGGACTTTATAGTTCTACAAATGGAAAAAAACGGTACCTTTACTAAAACTTTTATATCTAAACACAAACTGATCACAGTTAACTTTATCTTTCTCTTATCCTATAAGCTGGATATCTAATAAGTGCCCTAACTACTAGATTGGTAAAATTGTATATGTAGAAATTGGTTAATGTCATCTTATGAGGAATGTTTGCTGATTGGCATTGTCTTAACACTGAAATATTAAGTATACATTTTATTTTATTTGAAATACATCACAAAGTAGAACAGTTAACCAGTGTCGAAAGTTATAAATAGTCATTATCTTAACGTCTACAACACACCATGTTGTAAAACTTCTCTTGACCTAATTACAATTTTACATGAAACTGAATCGTCACACAAAAGTGAATATCTTTTATCACTTAAATGAAAAACAATTATTTTTTTTAATTCTTAATGAAAAACACATCTTTTATTTAGTTACTCGTGACCTACGAATATAAATGATTAGTAAAGTGTATATATATTTTTTTCTAGTGAAAAAATAGTTAAAAAACAGTGTTCATTTACGTAAAACACTTTAGAAGTTATGCACAAATGACTATAAGATAGTTAGGTATTGATAAAATAAATTAATGAAAGTAAGAAAGAAAAAAGAAATTAAAATTAAGTTTTTTGGTATATTAACATATTTTGTAAGGGCATTAATTCAATCTAACAATGATCACCGGTTTCGTAAAACATTTCTTAAATTGTACAACATTTGTAATTTACACTAATGGTTAAATGTTGATCGATAGGGATTGTCATTGATCAGTAAAGCTAATCTGACTTTTTTTGATGTAATAAGATTTATCAAAAATATAACCGTGTCGGGTGTGAGACAGTTACCCACCAATGACAATGGATGAGATCGCGCAAACGTATCACGAATTGACCGAATTAGAAATATCGACCGTTAGGAGCCGACTCAGTGGTTCAATGATAAAGCGCTCGTCGCGGAGCCAGAGGGTCTTAGGTTCGATCCCCGATGGGGTCGTGTATCCGCACTTCTGAAGAGTCCCATAACGGGTCGAAACGGCTAACCAATGCTTCCAGGTGATCAACGGTTATCTGATTCAGATCAATTCTTGATATCAGGATTGAGAAATATAAATAACATACATTCAAACCAATAGTGAAATGGAAGGGAATAATTAAAGTTTTATAAATGTTTCAAGATAAGAAAGTTTTATAATTTCATCAACAATTCAAAATTCGGTAGTTGTAAAGCATTATATCTTGAGTATACGGCCACTAACAATATATGGATAAACAGTGACCTCGAAACAATTACTCAGGATGCGCACTCGCTAGCCATGTCATTACTAGTCCCCAAAGCTAGAGTAAAGAAAGCATGACAACAGAGTCAACCACCAAACAGTCAGCCTATATTTTATTCTTCCATTTGTATGCATATAAAAGCTGACCACGTAGTGGACCAATGGAAAGAATAAGATTTATGCCAAACGAAGACAACAATGACCAGCGGGGTATAGATAGATAGTTAATTGACCATAGTTACTGCATGATGAATGAGAAGATAAATAGTACGAGTCTAGTGGGAGATTAAGGTGTTGGGAACATGACAATACTATAAAAAAAGTGACCGATTTATATGCACTCAAAATGAATGGAATAGTCTTATGTAAAGCAGTTGAAAAAAGTTAGTTACACTTCTTGAATCTCTCGATATTTCAGACAGGTCATTGTTAGTTGTTAATTATGATAATCCTTTAGTTAATACGCTACTGACCCAATGACGAATTATTTCCTCCTATTCCATTATATTTAATCTCACAGTATGCAAAATGATCATTGCAAATGAAAAAAGAAGACCTAGACAATACACTTGTGTAATACTAAAAACAATTTTTTTAAACTGTTAAATATTCTAATGTAATAACTCGTAAAACAACTGGGTAATTTACTTTGTAGTACTGCTATTATGAACATTTTTCCCTTTTCATTAAGGCTTTGACATTTATATATAAAAAAGTTCACATTCAAATTTAATTGAAGTTGCCTTTTATTTCATAAATGAATTGAACATTTTCCATCAGTTTAATTACAACATATTTCATAGGTACTTTTTAACTGTACAACCAAAATGTAGCCATTTACAGAACACTGAAAGCATTAGACCTATAAGACTTTAAATATTTCACCTTTAACTATTCACTGAACAAGTATATATGATGGAATAATATTTTCAGCTACATTCAATGAGAATTATGATTATCTGAATAATATAACTTAATTTTTTTGGATTAAATAGAAACTGCTATTGCGACACAAAAAGTAACATGTAGGTTTCGTGATGAGGTCTCTCTCAAGGAACTCGAGCTACACAATCGCATATATATATATATATATATATATATATATATATATATATAACTTAAACAATATAATTACACCTAATCAAATATGGTAACAATGACAGATGTTCGAAAAAAAAAATTGAGCAATAACCAAAGTTGGAATGAAGAGTATTACAAGCTAGATTGGGAGTATTAAATTAAGTTGTATTAGTTAGTAAGTCTTCAGGAAAAAGTGAAACCATGCTGTGCAATTTGATAAAACAAGTCATTAGAGTGAACTGAGTTAGGGAAGGACATGAAAACAGCATTAAATTAGTTTGAGTCAATAATGTAAATCGGTGAGCGAGAGACTAAATAATTAAAATATTTTCCACGTTGACAGAAAAATGTGAATTACACATTACAAAAAAAATGATTGGATGATTGTAGAATACATGATAATTATTAATAAAATGTATCGTAATTAACTATCTTCAAAGTAGTGACTGAACATGTGTCTTTTGAACATTGTCCCGGCTTTTCTTTATGCATGGCAAGGTCTCAGCAATACATAAGAGAAGAGAACATACTGAATCTGTGTGGTTTTCGTTCACTTTGTGGGCTACTTTGAAAGGTGAGCTTCTTCTGATTTGTTAGCCGGTCTAGAGATGCATTAAACAATCACTGTATCTTGCTTCGCAGGAACAAGTGAGTTGATAGATGGACAGTGATGAAGTCAAATACATTTGCCTGTCCTTTAGGTTTCTGGAAAACAGAAGTCAACCGGCGAACACAGTTATCGGATTATTTTCAATCTTATTAATTCATCGAAGAAACAAAAAAAAACATACATGTACACAACAAACTAATGATCACAGTAGGTGTAGAAGGTCCCTCTCACTAAAATAATCTGCTTTATTTGAAATTGTATCAATAAATATGTGTTAAACATTAGAATACCAACTCGTAAACATTCATAATTAATATTAAGATGTACACTTAATATACAATCTATATTCACTGGTATAATTTACAGGAAAAGGAGAGAGTAGGAATAGGATCCAAAGTTGACCCTTTATTAGCAAACTATTTTATGGCTAGTCTTGAAAATAATCAGATGAAACTGACTACCCTCTCTTTTTATCAGTACAAAGGTTATGCCGATGATATTTTTGTTGTCTACAATAATACAACGTATCTGAATAGGATTCTAAATACAATCAACAACTCTTACTGTTTAAACAATGGTTGGCATACTAAAAGGATTCACAGTATATTAGAACATTTTCTTGATTAGAGAACATCAAGATAACATTATAAATTATTTCACACAACATGGTTTTCAGGAATGGAATTATTTCGTAAAATACTTCTGATTATTTAAAAATAGTTTGTACTAGGTGCATTAACAGCCATTATTTCAGAATACTATCTATTTCTTAAACCTTTTTAATTTCGTGATGTTTCCTAATTCAAAATACCAGGCATTCATATTTTGATGTTTAAACAATGTTTAGTGAGGATACACCCTTTTTTTTTTCCCTGAAACGACGCTCAGATGACTAAACATATTTTGAGATAATATCTAGGTAATTCCCGGTTTTATCTATGTACTATAAATGGACATAGTATTTGATCACGAAGATAGAATTATCATTAAATGTTACAAAAACTGCTTGTTCTGTGGTTGTCTTCACGTATCTCTGGGAAATGTACTCTTTATTTGTCGCCCACTTAATTACTGCTTTTATCTTGTTCATGGTACTCATCGGTTAGGTGATCACCTTTAAGTCAACTATGAATAGTTTTCATGTGTCCAACAACATAAGTGTTCAATCATTCAATCAAGTAAATGAAATCATTGGTTATAGTATATATATATATATATATATATATATATATATATATATATATATATATATATGTCTATCATCTAGTTAATAGCCCCACAAATCGTCTTACCGATAAAAGCTGATGTTTTGCTTGTCTTCATTAGTGAGGCGATTCGTGGTTTTATCAAAACTGTGTATAGTAAACAGCAAAATGTTACTGCATGTAGAAGAAAACTCATACTTCATTTTTAGTGTCCTTTTCAAATAACGATAACCAATTTCTTAAGCGTATCCACCATGAAATAATGAGTGTAGTAATCTTAATATTTCTCATAAATGTTTGGGTCTAATATACAGTGGAAAATTTTAATATGCATTGTTTTGTTTATACGATAAAAGTTTGAGTTATGTACACTGAAGCATAATATCAATTCTTCCTGATCTATATTTTCCTGGTCATTTAATGTTATCTTATATTTGATATGGTTTAAAAGCCATTTGTGTACGTATATAGTTAAGAAACTGTCTTTTCAACAACTATATTCGAAGTGGGTGGTAAAATGTCAATTTTCGTAACTTTTAGGAAATTATTCTATCAAATTTGAGGAGAACCCACCAATAGATCTAGAAGCAGTATTTCTTTCAGGGTTACCTGGTCTTCAGTCTAATAAATGTTTTGAATGCGGGCGAATATTAGATTTGCACACTGGACATGAACTTAGACCGAATAATAATGTGAATGATGATAATTCCTTGTCAAGTAATACTACAAAGTCAATGAAACGTCAAAAATCACACAAAGAAGTATTTTCACACATACGACGTGTCCGTTCACATCATCAGTTTGGTCAAATCGATAGTGCTCCACTAGCTACAGCTATGCGCATTTGTTATGTGACTGGAAAATATTATTGTGAACGTTGTCACTGGGATGACAAATGGTATGTACCGGGCTCAATATTTCTCTTAAATGATACATCTAAACAACCGGTAAGTCCAGGCACATTCAGCTGGTAAGAATGAATTGTCAATCTTTAGAAACAGATGCATATTTTAAAGTTTGCTTCCTGTACCAGTTGAAAAGTCCGTTCCTATCTCTAGTCTAAGCAGCATGTGTACTTTCTTTAAAGTGATTTATTATCTAAGAATATACTTTCGTATCACACTGTAATAAATACCCTGAAGTGAATTCAGTTGAAACTGAAACAAAGAATAGTAATTTCAGTAAAATATGTAATAACTCATTCAAATAGCTTTAACCATTTCCCGAAAAACAATTTTAAAGTTTTAATTAATTAGATTCATTCGTAGTTCTCATCGATCAGCATTTTCAGCCAAAATTCACTGATAGCTATGAAGCACTGATTGGTTGTTTGGTCCTAGGTTGAAACACATTATTGCTAACTGATCATCTACCAGTGATCACACTCAAAACCACTTTTACTAGCGGTAATGAAACCATCACTGCATTACTAGCAACCAGTGGTTTACATTACTTTAACCGTTTAGTAATACTGAATTATCATCACCTACTGCCATCAGTGATACTTGTCTCACGTCGGATATGACCGTCCTTCATCGATTTCTACGTTTTCCTAGGGTTTCAGAAACTATTCTTGTGGTTATTTAATAGTGAATATATAGTTTATAATTGTAATTTAAATGAATGCGGGTTCATTAATTTTCAGTTACGTCTTCATGTAATAGGACATAATGTCTCCTTTAAGAATAGTCCAAATCAACCGAACTGATCACTACAAACTGTCACATTATCGAAAAACCTAACATTCATTTAAATTATTCATTTTCTTTGTTTCATTCAGGTTTGCCGTTCAGTGTACATTAAATTGCGTGTTATATGGGATTCATTGGTAATGAAAATTCCAGCTTACTGGCATCAAGATAATCTCGAAGCTGAACAGGTATATGAGGTTCGCAATAAATTACATCCTCTTTTACGCTATGCATTGTTATGTCCAGAAGCCTCTTCAATAAAAGCTAGTATTGAAGTAAGTTTCTGGTTAATGTAGCGTTTATATTTATGTTCTTTAACCTTACAGAAATAAGCATTTGAAAAATTCAAACTGAGTACAACAATATTTTTTCTGTTTAATCATAGACCAATCTATCTACTCCAGGATCTCAAGTAATCATGGAAATTTATTTTCACTATCACCTTGATTAAGAAACCTACCAACGTATTAGAGTGAATGTTGTTTTCAAAGATGTGTTACTTACATAAATACACACTACGTTATGTCTTGTGAATATTCTGGAAAGATTTAGTAATTTAACAAAAATGATAGTATTGGGAATTAATTTGCAAATGACAAAAAATATTGTAAATCTGTAAACTACTTTGGGTCATCTTAGATAAAGTTTAATAATTAATCAGTAGCATACTTTAGTTGTGTCCACTGTTTATGAACTTTGTATGCTGTATGTATTCAGTTAACACATAAATCTTAGAACTGGTTACCCACACCGAATGATTAATTTACACAGACTAGTGATTTAACTAACTTTTAGTAGTTATAAGTAGTAAGTAAATATATGTGTACGGATAAGTAATACAGTACGAGATTTTCACTGTCATCTGATACTCCTTCACAACATCCAAATTTAGTTTACTACTGATATGATTTAAAATCATGTTTCATACACTTTGTTCCCTTTATTATTTTAATGAGAGCTGGAACAAATATTTATACAGAATAAGATGAATTCATTTTATTTCGTTGGTATCCCATCAGCTGCATACAACCTAGAATAATATTTTTACAAAATTAATATTTGAAACAAGTTTTTACATACTAATGAGAATGGATGCAGTTAGTTGAAATCGAGATTACATAAACATGTGAACATGACTAAAATGTTGGAGAAAATGCTGTGAATATATGTACAATGCAAGAGAAGGTACCAGAAGGCAAAATAGAGATCAGAGGTCAAATGATTACACAATATGAGGTGGTTGGAAATATTTGAGAATAAAGTGAACAAAACTCAGTTATTAAACGTTAAATGACCTAATTAAACACGAAAGTTGAACTTAACCATCTAAAAAACGATGATGTAACCAAAACAGGAATTGTTAAATCTGATCAAAAGACAAAACATAATGAAAGAAACTTAGCGAGAGAATAATAACTACGAAAACAATAACGCAAAAGTTAGGTTACCAGGGTAAAGAAAGGCTTATAACAGTTTCTTTTTGAACACATAAGTTTGGTTTCAATCGTTTAATGGCAATCGCTTCTGCATATTTTAGAAGATTAGAAGCTTTTTGTCTATTGAACACTTTAAATTATTGATTAATATCAGTTTGATGTCCTGTGTTAATTAGATGCTTAGCGATTGCGCTGTTAAATGTCTTTGTTCCTGTGAGTCGTAGATTTTTTGGGACATGTTCATTAAATCGTAGGTAGGCCCTTCTTTCTGTTCGGCCAATGTAACTACTACTGCAGGTACACGTAAATTTATATAGACAGTTGGCGGTAACATGAGAAGGATACCTGTCGATCTTCGATTGTTTCAGTGAACATGTTGTTATGTATGATATAAGCAGTTTTGCACCATAATAAGTTCTCTTTAAAGCTGAGCTAAGTCTTCTTCTGATTGTTTCAGCAATGTCATCACCTTTAAAATCGAGTTGAATGAAAATAGACTTCTTTTGGACTGTAGTTCCATTCAGTTTATCAGGCTTTTGTTCGCTGTATTTGTCAATGAATTTTTCGGGGTGGCCATTCTTTTTTAGATAATGTTTAATGTTAGTGAGTTCTGTATCTCATAAGTATGTAAAAACTTGTTTTAAATATTAATTTGTAAAAGAGTATCATTCTAGATTATATGCAGCTGATGGGATACCAACGAAATAAAATGAATTCATCTTATTCTGCACAAATATTTGTTCTAGCTCTCATTAAAAT
Organism: Schistosoma japonicum; assembly: GCA_025215515.1. Classification (NCBI taxonomy): domain Eukaryota; kingdom Metazoa; phylum Platyhelminthes; class Trematoda; order Strigeidida; family Schistosomatidae; genus Schistosoma; species Schistosoma japonicum. The sequence continues at coordinate 43,144,445 of CM046069.1, read as the reverse complement.
CATGTGCCTTTAACTCTCAAAAAACTCATATTTTATAACAGGATGAAGAATACACCTTCAGTATAAATATTTGCCTAATAATTTAATGTTTTTATTGAATAATATGCTAACTAGTGGCAGCTGTTAAAGTGACATAATATTTAACAAAAGTGAAGAAATAATTATGTTTATCGATATACTTTAACAACTCATAACAATTATGACATGCGAAGTAAATATTTAGTCCTTATTTGCTATAAAATATTTATCTGGTTGCTAGCAATTTTCGGTATTTACATTTATATTTATAGCTACGCAATAACAAGAAAATAATAGCAATTCAGATTTCCAATAATGTTTGGTAGGTTTTAACTATTGATTGACTACAACTGTTCAGTTCGTTCACGTTTGACTTTATCAACTGGCGAGTAGACACGATGTGGCGATTTTTAGTTTTGTAGAAGCAATTTTCTAATTTTCATTAGTAAAACAATAAGCCTTCTGGAAGTGTCATTTGACTGTGCATTACTAGCAAAATTCAATGCATATGAATGACTAAAAAAGTTTCAAAACTGATAATCTTTAATGAGAGTATGTATTTTCAGCTTGTTTAGCCTATATCATTCTAATTTCTTTCAGAACCAGTATATGTTACTGAATGAGTTACTGCACTAAAAGTCAGTCGGTATGATATCACAAGTATAACGCACTGTAATGTGATGTGATTGAGTGTTATTCCAAAGTATACTATTATTGGGAGCTTAGTGTGTTCTTTTAACTTGCAACAGATTTGTACCGCCATGGCTCCGATAGATTACAGTTTTGGCAGTATTGTGTCCTGTCCTCTGGACAGTTTAATTGTAAAGCTTCTATTACTGACCTGGGAACAGTAATCATCACCTACTTCATGTGAAGAATTAACTATGTAGTCTTTGCATGTGTTATGTCGGTTAAATCCATTATGTGTAATTGTTTACCCTCATGGGTTTTGCTGCATTCATTTATCCAAGCATTCTTGTTAACTTTGTTTTTTTTAGTTGACCTTTGACTGTGATTGACTGACCTCTTCTGTATAGTCTAGAAGATTGAAACTTGCTATTAGATCTGAATCCAAAACTTCCATAAATTTTCTTTCATACTAAGAATTTTCTCTACCTAGAATTTTAACGTTTTCTTAGTAGAAGTCATATACAAGGGTGCCCATATAAATCGAAATTATTAATTAAACATCATTTTGTCTCACCCGAAATAATATATTTCTTGCAACTAGTGCAGTTTATCCCGTATATAATATTGTATTTGCCTTCTTTTAATAACGTCTTTCGTTCAGGATGAAGTTAAGTGAAATAATTGTGTTGGTTTGTCATCGAAATTTACTCTAAATGGTGCTAAAATCCCCAAGATATCTTTCACCAACGATAAGGCGATTAGTTTTCTAATTTCGATGGTTCATTTCTTGATGATGTGTTGACTGACGTAACTTATTTTGAAGAAGTATTCTGGACAATCATTCTGACGTTAAACTAACAAAAGATAGTTTCAGTCAGGTATTGTTGCCGTGAGTACCATGGTATGTTTGGGATTTTTTTGAATAGTTCCTGTAAACAACTTTCTTATGTGCTGTTCAGTCGTTACTACTACTGTTTAGTGTTTGGTCAGTTTACTTGACTTTCTGCATACTTTCGTTTCCGAAATTCATGTGTTGATTCTACTAAATAAATCATCCATGAATGAGATCATACTTTCTGATTCCTCTAATTTCGTACATTTGATTTTGTTGAAGAATGTTGGTTAGTTTGTGGGTATTTACTGGTTTGTTTGCCTTCGGGAAAATATTTCGTCTTCATCATGTATACAAATTGTTGGTCTGTTCGTTGATTTCGACACTGCTCTCATTCTTTACCTCACGACTATTAGTTCCAACAAAAATGTCCTTAGTCTGGTTTTAAACTTGGTTAGCTAATTAACGATATGCTGTAGGACACATGTTACCAGAGCTAAATGGTATAACACTTGCGCAGTAACGATACTGATCACTTCTACATTGATAAGGTGTTTATTATGTTATCAAGAACAATAATATAAGCTTTGAAATAAAATGGTCTAGCATAAAGCAGCGAAGGCGTTTTCCTGTACTAAAAAATGAAAATGACTGCTTCATACGCTTGGTTCATTTACCAAAATTGATATGAGAAGGAACAAGCATTTGAGAAGAATAATATCAATTAGTTTTACAACATTTTCTTATTCAGTTTTGTAATCTGATTTTTCATAGTAATTGATTTCAACTCACCTTTAACTTACATCCAGCCTTCTGTTACGCCATCAATTAAAATCATTAACTCTACATTTTATGATGTTTTCCTTCATTCTGGATTTTAGTTGATAATTATATTTACTTGTAACAGCATATATTTTATTGATTTCACTGGAGTATTCCATTTATCTTGAGTATGTTATACAAACCAACCAACCTCACTTAATAAATATGATAAATTTCTGTTGTGTAATTTTGACTTTAATGTATGACAAGTTGTAAAGAGATGATGAGAACTGGGTGAAATAAGATGAGTTCCTAAATGCTTTTTCTTTCTCTATATAGTAATTATTCTAGATTTGATGATTTATTTCAAAATGGTTGAAACCTGGAGCATAGGTTTGTGGAAAACGTGAAGATTAGTACATCACTGTTATCCTGCCAATATATTTTCTGACTTTACACAGTAAAATAACTCAAATGCTAAAAAACTTGTTAATTTTGAAAGGTCACCTCCAGTGGTACGATGTAAATAATCTAGAATTTTGTTAAAGTACCGATGCCGTGTAAATGAAATTTACTGTAATCTTCATTTTATTTTGTGATAATTCTTCACTTTATTGATCAACATATCACTTTCTTTTACTTTTGTTTCTCCAAAGCTTGCTGACCCAATCTATTTGTTGGGTAGTCCTGAATATTTTCGGATGTGTGATGTCCTGGATGTATTGAATGGAACACTTTATTCGAGGCTTGAAAAATATCTAAAAATCTGGTGTGAGCATAAAACGCACTGCAAAGTAAGCCATTTGTCTAACTTAGTGAATACTGATATCACGAATTGTTCTGAATCAGACAACCATTGATCGCCTGGAAGCACTGGACAGCTGTTTCGTTCTAGTATGAAACTGTTCACCAGTGCTCATCCACGACCCCGTTGGGGATGGAACCCAGGTGTGTGAGGCAGTTACCCACCGATGACAATCGATGAGGTCGCGCAAACGTATCACAAATTGACTGAATTAGAAATATCAACCGTTAGTAGCCAGCTAAGTTGTTCAATGGTAAAGCGCTCGTCGCGAAGCTAGAGGGTGCTGAGTTCGATCCCCGATGGGGTCGTGGATGCGCACTTCTGAAGAGTCCCATAATAGGACGAAACATCTATCCAATGCTTCTAGGTGATCAGTGGTTGTCTGGTTCAGAACAATTTGTGATATCAGGATTGACAACTAACTATCTCCACAACCCCCAATTGTAATTAATGAATACTATTGTTAATAAATCATTCGTTTAACAACTACATCTAAGCATATGAAACTCAGTGGAACTGTTAATTCGAACTTTAAATTTTCAGCTGAATAGTTTTGAGCTTTAAGTAGGAAATCTCGCATATGGTTTAAAATAGTTTAAGATATTAAAAATTTTCATTGTGTAAATCAGGACAGTATATAGGATGAGTGAACATTTCTACGTATCACTTGAGAAGAGTTAAGCATATTCAAACAGTTTAGTTTTATTCACCTTACCTGATAATGATCGTCTTGTAGTGAAAACTAAACAATTTTGAGTGATCTTCAATTTTTCTTTCGGGCTTTCACAAGAGGCTTAGTATTATTTCTTACAAACAACAAGAGCTCTGCTGAAACGAGGATGTAACTTTGGTCTTCATGTTCAAAATTATATGTATACGAAGTATACTTTTTATCGTAATTGAGTGCAATACCAAAAACTGATGATAAAAAAATCCTTTTCTAGGACATAGAAAAATTTAGCTACCGTTTCTTGAGTTCTTAGACTTATGTTCTGCATATTTTTCAAATGGCATATTTTAGTTAGTTCATTGTATTAGTAATATACTGAAGTGATTCAATACAGAGCCCTTTTTTAATGCTGAAGATTAAAATTTTTTCATACTTACTATTAAGCAAATATTTTATGTAAACATACAGGTAGATAAGTGGAAAGTAATTTACTTTGAAAGTCAGTGAAATGATGCAAACTGATATCTGTTTCGAATGATTCGTGAAAAATGAATCCTTTCTAAATAACACTATTGTTGATATATACCTAAAATTAAAATAACTCAACGAACACAAGTTTACAAAACGAATATCATAACCATTTACTTTTAAGCGAATATATATATATATATGGTATACAGATATGGATGCCGATAGCTGTATTAGTATGCAAAAGATAAATTCATAGACTAAACGTTGTGTTTGATGATATAAGATGATGAGACCTGGGAGCTTTGTTCGAGTTCGCTCGATATCCCGTGTTAATCAAACTATCGAGCTCTTAATCACTCATATTTGTAAATATACTGCTGCTGCCTACATCATAAATTACCAAAAAGTCTAGACAATTAAGTAAATGAACTTCATCTGTAGAATTCAGTTTACCCGCAGAAAGAACATCTGGTTTGTGACATCTAACTCTTTGGAATAATTCACATACAATTCACTTCTAAGACTGATTATTGAAAAGTTATACATTAAAAACAAATATCAATTGTAACGATAATAAAACTTTTGATAAAGTATTATTAATTGCTAATGGCATTCGAAGTCATATTTGCTATTTTGATCACGTGCTTGTGTGACGAAAAAATAATTTATGTACGTAGTAATGATAGTTTAGTTCGTTTGTCACATAAACGCTTTGATGATAATTAGTAGCAAGTTTTTTTTAATAATCAAGTTAAACCAAGCAAATCATGTTTCAGAACAACCCATGTATGATTATAGTTTATTGAATTCAAAAGAAAGTTATACGCATAAATCACTATTACTTGTTAATAAATAATTTTAATTTCAACTGCATAAAATCACTTTTGCCCATCCGTTTGTTTAAAACATAATATCGATATATGTAGTCAGCATTAGGTTATCTAAATAACTTTGTTGGGTATTCACTATCGTTTTTCAAGAACACGGAATGTTATGCAATGCATTTGGTAAACTATGAGTGCCATAAGTGTAGTTCTATGGTAACTAAACCTCAATTTAAGTCAGGAATAATACTTGACAACTCTCGCTACAACAATAACAGTTTTAATATTCTGGTGTTTTACGAGTGTTTACTTTCAGTTCATTGATAAATATTGTAGATAGTTCAATAGTTTAGCTACAAGTGCATCACCGAATCCCATCCTTAAAGACATTTTACTTTAAAAACTGAAGCGAACCTTTCAAACCTGTAATCTTCTCTTCAATACTTTGCCATCAATACACTGGTGACACGTTCATAGTAGTTAAAAAATAAGAAGAATTTTCACATAGCTTAAGGATTACATATACTCAAAGGAAAAACAGGTTTATAGAATTCCACTTCTTAATGTCCGATTAAAAAAGAAGGTTAGATGAAACATCCAAATTATATATTCATAAAAAATCATCCAGTAAACAATCATCACATTCTTACAGCTGCATTATAATAAGATACAAAAGGAAATGAGCCAAAATTTCAGCTTATTATGCTAAAGATAAAATGGACAATAACAGTCAATTTTTTTAGCAAACAAGGATGGTAATATCGATTGTTCCGGAAAACTCAAGTTTCCTGAAAATTTTATTTTTAAAACAACTCTGATTAAAGGGAACTAACTTGAGTGTTAAGAAAGAGAGTAATTACACTTTTCCTGTAGCTGAACTGATTGTTATATTTTACAAACTTCCTGCGTTAACAAACATAAATAAAGGTAGACTTCCCAGAATTTAATCATTTATTTGTGCATAATTCAACTACTTGTTTGAAACCATGAATGAAGAACGTGCAATTTGTCAAGTACGTCATCTCAACATGCCGAACCAATGTACAGTTAAAAATGACTGCATTTTCTTCACCCACTCACATGACTAACATTAAGGAACAAGTTAACTTAAACATAGCTATTTGAGTTACCTATCGCTTTTTATCAAATGCATTCAAAAGGCATATTTTGTCTCTCATTCTTTTTACTTAAATGCGAATCTTTAAATAATGCTAAATGGCAGTTTTACAAAACAATGACTCGAAAGGAAATTCATTATTATAACATCAGCTTTGGATACATTATACATATTTTCCTACTCAGAAAGTCTTCTGATCACTAGTAGTGACAGACAGCATTATATAGTGGTGTTCTTAATTCTTAATTTTAACGAAACAGTAATAACACACACTAATGTAACAATGATTGATTGATCAAAGATTTCCATTTCAAGCTTTGTTTACATGCGCAATACATATAATTGCTGCTTTTCTCTACAGAATGCAACTGATTCATATGATTCTTATAATTTACAATACTATTATTCGTCGAATTTGAAAAGATTTTATGATAAAAGTTATTTCTATAAATGATACATATTGCATTACTATATTACACTAGATGTTATTCAAACAGATTCTAGAATGTTTATCAAAACAACTGACGACATATGATCACTGGAAGAAGTCCAAAGTGTTAGTGTTTCAGTTAATCTACCAATAATAAGAATGTATTTGTTATCAAATCTAAAAAAGGGGGAAACTTAGCATTCTGGAGGAATAGAGTTTAGATTAGTTGATCCATCATAGTGTAGTTTTCACCTACTACCATTACTAGCATCAACAGGATCTGGTCTTACGATGCTCATGATAACTTTGAGCTGCTGAGAAATAAATCTAAAGGTCTTGCAATCTAACTTCAACCAGTGTTTTATTATGTAGTTTAGTTTCAATCCTTACAATATATAAGGATATTAAACACCATTCTGTTTGTGGCAGAAGGTGAACACAGATTATGCGGCGCTTTCATTATTGTATAATGTTCTCTATTTGTTATTAGTTTTTAAGTTAATATTCATATATGGACGTCTTTGAAAACTTATCAGCAAAATCCTAATTGTGAGGTGACTCAACTTTCAACAAGTAGCACTCAGGCCGAATCTTCTCTATTATTTTTGGTTTTATCGCTACTTATCATACAAACAGCATTACTCAGGTACTAATACGGAAGCTTGTATTCAGGAAATTTGTTGTATCATCTGAGCAGCGTTTGTATGTTAAGATTTCCTACATGTTATTAGCTAGTAACCTTGTTCGTACTTTACAAAGTGGATAGACTATTGAAGAAAATTACTTTATAATCAATTTAGGTATGTTATTGGAATATGTAAGTAGTACTGTATAGGTTTTGATCGGATAAAAAAACTAATGAATGACATGTGTGTGATCGCCTCACAAGGATCATCAGTTGGACTTATATCGCGAAACGCCAACCATTTTCATGCCACATCAATAAATCTTTTGAAACTATTTGGAAAAAAATTTAGAACAATAAATTTTATCAGAAATTAATCTTCCCTTTTATTTATTTTACAATGTTAAGTTACGGGGATGGGCTTATACTGAAGCTGGTAACATTTGTCATGTATGTAATTTCTGTCACTTAATGACAATCATGTAGTGAATAACAGTGATAATCTGAAGATTTGTATATGGTAACTTAGCAGACTTAGTTATCAATTATGTATAAGTTGGTTAAGTTGGTACGGAAAAATGAAATAATGTTTAACAAGCATTTAAATCTGTGTTTGCTTAGAGGTGTATACAATTGTGAAAAAAGTAGTAATTATCACTACAGTAAGTCAATTTGGCAGTGTTCAGATCTTACTTTAGACAGCTTGGTGGGACATGATGCTTATCAGTTTCAATATGATAAAACTGTGTTCATGTTTAACAAAGAAAAGACTTTTACTTCTTTCAACAGTGAGTCCTTATACCGTAGAAAAGTTTAAAAAAATAATAGATACCCTCCATATTTCTCGGCAACTAGACGACCACCAGATTGTTAGTAGCCGAAATAACAAACTTTGTGATCTGATCAAATTGATGTTGGTTTACAATTTCATCTAATTTTTTGCAGTCAGGTATATTGGTTGTTGGATGTTCGTTCTCTCAAGAGAGTTCTATAACAATATTTCTGCATATATTAGGTGGCAAATATTTAATTAGTGTGATAACAGAAGACATTTTTCAATATCGTGATTGGACTAAAAGATGTACGTGAAGCAGAAATCTACAAAATGAAAGATTCTAAAACACTTCCTTATATAGTTGTCTATACTGCTGAAGTGCTTACACAGACATTCAAAAACACAGTCTGTGTATAATACATCAGGTAATCCTATGCTTTATTTTTCATCATAAATGCAGTCTCTGGTCATTAACATGATCCTATCTTCCTCTGATTTACCATCTTTGAAGACTTATTCACATCGTGGTTGTAATTACGCTCCAGTTCTTTTCAAGTCCTATTATCATTTTAAACATCTTGCATTCATGAATATTGAATATTTTTTTGAATAAATGCTTCAGATAATAAGCAATCGAATTATATGAATGGGGAATTTGATGATATCACCCGAAAACTGCTGAATGCCCCAAAATTCGTATCTACTTCATTTACGAAGTCGGTTTTCATGTTAGTGTAAACGTAATATAATTGTGAAGAAATTACGCGTGGATATGTAACCAAAGATTTCCAATCACTTCATGTCATAATTAATGTTTACCACTTTTCTTGTTTACATTTTAGCTACTAATAAGCAGAATAATTTATTTATGTTTTTGACTTATAACTCTTCCATACGAAATAAATATTATGCTGATCAATTCATGAAACTACTTACTCTTTATGTTGTTCATTTAGTGTAACCTAAAAATCTCTAAATTAGCTTTCTGCATATTGTCATCTAATAATTTGTCTACCAGAAAATGATGATCTACTTATGACCTAATATAAATTTTCAAAATTTAATTAATGAAAGTTTATAGTTACGTAACGTATGCAATTATTCTATATTCTGTTGCCAGGTAGCTATCGCCAGTATATGACTGCTTAAAGCAGTATTTCGTGTATACTTAGAATTATTACGTAATCTCTAAACTATTTAGCAATTAAATTTTAATAAATAATACGTGTAAACTCTACGTTCAGCTTTATTCTGTTACATTAAAAAATCAATCTCCTAAATAATTAATTAATAAACAAGGTATCATTGATTGATACTGACTTCGTAATCATTTGTAGGTTATATGTTTTAATGGAGTGATATGGTGAAGAATAGTTAGAAAGTAATATTCTTATTTTTTTTCATTTAATTATTACACATTCGAACAAAAATGCTCATTCTGAATCAAAAGCAACTATTTAAGTTTATCTTACGATAGTCAGAAGAAAGTACTTAGTCTCTATGCAACTGATGTTACTTGTGGAGTTCCGGCCCTTACCGCTTAGTCTAACAGTTGGTAGGTGAAACCACTGGGTTGCTTGGACTGTAATTGACAATAACCTGATTGTGAGAATGTGGTTGCTACAAAAAAGATGGAGTGACTAGATAGTGAATACTAACCGAATACTAGTTGATGTTAATATCATAGTCCTGCAGAAGGTTAGAAAAGTAATGAATAGCTCCGTACTAACTTCATAGGTTATGAAGACAGGTGATTTAAACGATTGGCTACATTACACGTTAATTAATTAGTCTTAGTCTGCACCAGTAGTCTAGGGGGAACATAACTTTAGCCATTTCTTGGTAATCAATCTATATTTGTGACTATTAAAAGTTATGGAATTTACTACTATGTGTCGATTTATAAAAGCAATATTGGAAACATTATTTATACTTTTAAGATGAAACTCAAGATTTAATAATCTACTGAAACGACGTGGTCTCTTAAGTAATTGCTCAAAAATATAACATTTTAACTCTTTTTTTCTTCATAACATTGTTAAGTCTGAGAAATTGGTCTAAATTTTGCGTTTTTTGATTTCTGTTGTAGATTTGTGGTGAGGACGAAAAAGCAGTAGAAACTGAAGATGCCATCTGGCTTGGAAATAAGTTGTCATGATACAACATGGATAAAACGTACAAGATCAATGTCATCAATAGTAGTAACTTAAGACTATTTATTTTCGACTATAAATCTATTTTTACACTTATTTATTTTTTTTACGTTCTTGTTTACTTAGAATAATTAGTTGATTGAGTGATTGATTATTACCCGAACCTCTAGTGATAGTTTTCTCAGTTCTGCCTCTCAATATTTTGTGATTTTACAATACCTAGATTGTTAATTGTTTAAGTATTATGTCGGTTCACATTGAAGAAGGTCTATTATAAAGTCACACGATGATAACTTGTTTATCAGATTGATTAATTCATAAATCAAAATGGTTTTTTGTAGAATATTTGCTACTGAGAGATATAATCTTTTCTCCATCTTTTTGGTTTGTGAAACATATATTTCTATTCATAAATGTGTATGATGAGAATAAATTGCTTAAGTGAAGATACCAATCACATGGTTCCGATTGAAGTTTTATTCGAAAATTTATGAGTAAATATTTCTTTACTTTATTTTTGCATTCACGTTTTATGAAAATATCACTTTACGGTGTTCCAGCGATAAGTAGGGAGTTGTAGGTTATATTGCCCCATAGTTTCATAACTTTAATGAAAATTTCAAATATTCTGTTTAGTAAAGGCGCTGACTAGTTTCAAAAGAATATCACTTTACAAAAGTTAGGATAGATCACTTTTATCGTACCCCAAAATAATCTTCATTTGTAGCGATGATGTAGTCTCTTATATGTTTATGTTATTCAAATCACCCGAGAAAGTTTGTGGATGTCAATCTATTTGTGTTTTTTCAAGATTCATTATTAGCACTTTGAAAATATAAGATATCAGTTACCAATTTTAATTGAGTGAAAAAGATAATCCAGTGTAATAAACGAATTCGTGGTCAAACTTCACTAATAATTACTGCTGAATATTCTGGTGTATTATTGCATGTTTAGTAAGCAAACCAAATTATTTTTGAAAAAATATAAATTCGATAGATTCATAACTGATAGTGAGCCACTACTTTCGGAGTACAATGTTGTTGTGGATAGTTGTACACTTAGTTACTTGCTTATCTATTTGTGGAACTAATAACTTTTGTAGTTCATTTTAATTTTTTCATGAATATAAAATATGTTTTCTGAAAATTCGTTGTTGACAGATATCTCAGAAGTCTGACGTCATAAGTTATTGTATTTAATATTTCTTGCTAAGTCATCAGTAAGCTCAAGGAACTCATTTAAGGTAAAGGGCTTATACAATTTTCGTCAGTAAACGCAGATAAATGTTTTAGAAATTATTTGATAACCAAACGATAAAAGCTGACAAAATCAGAAAACAACGTAATAGGTCTCTGACCAATGAGCTAGAAATTTTTCTACTTGATATTGTTATTTATACTACTACCTGTCTGAATAATCTTACTAAGTGATTTGCTTTGCTGAAGAAAAAAGAACAAATCAAATTATGCAGTTTTACCGTTTAATCATTGTAGCGAAATAGTAGCATAGAACAAACTGATTTTTTTTCCTCAGCTGCTCTACAACGACAATGAAAGAACTAAAAATGATTTAAACTGCAAATCATTTATAGTTGGAATGGATGAATGTTCTAGAAAAGAAAATTTCGTGGAACAGTGATACAAACAATTTTTTATTAAGTACAAACAAAGAAAATGTTATAGTTACGCAATATAGAAACGTAATCACCTGCTGATTAAAACTCATTCACGTAAGCAAACCCGTAAAATTACTAGGGTCATTCAAACAGAACGAGAAAGGACAATTAATGCCACCATTTCTGCTCACATTCATCAAAATTTGAGAATGAAAGGCCGATACACTTTTTGCAGTGAAATTGCGAGACAGTAGCTTTATAGTAAACATTAGGTTGATATTGTAAAATCTATTATGACAGTCAATAAAAAAAATGCCTTCTACATACTGCGTTTTGAAAAACAACTGCTATTGAGCTTTTTGAACTACTTTTTATGCATGCACATCGACATTGTTATCAATCTTGTTCTCTCTTGGTGACCTCCTTTTAAGATTTTGTTACTTGAGCGACCTTTTTCTATGACCATAGTAATTTTACAGGTTTGTTTACGCAGATGAGCTTTAATCGGCTGGCGATTACGTTTCTATTATTGCGTAGCCATGACATTTTCTCTGTTTGTGCTTGATAAAAAATGTGCATAACTGTTTCACAAAATTTTTTCTTATGGAACATTTGTTCGTTCCAACCATGAATCGGCTGCTGTCTAACTCACTTCTAGTTTTTTTCAATATCATGGTCTTTAATTTATTTCAACTTTAAAACCCCCCTGATATTAAGTATGAGTGTCATTTTGATTTCAATGATTAAAATAATTGCTTTTAGCTTGTTGAACAGCTGAGGAGAATCCACAGAAGTAAGACAGTTTATCTTGTTCTGCCACTAACGTTGTTTCAACACTACAAAATAAAAAAGTGGAAACAAATTTATGAAATTGTAACTTTTGTTTGTATGTTAGCTAAATGTTAATATTTATCAGACACAGAATAGTTGTTGTTTTCCGAAATTCCTACAGTTTAGTGATAAATAATGTACTGCAAATGTCAACTGTAATTGTATAATCAACAAATGCATTATTCATGTAACTCGTTCTTGTAATTAATTATATCGGTCTATCAAGTCACGTTACTATACGCGAACTTTCTTCAAAATGGTATAAAACATTAGTTATGCGAAATGTAAGAAGATGAACTAAAAAGTCAGTTTGATAGGAATTGTGGATTATTAGAGTCCAGTTTACGTATGTACGCATATCTGCATATTAATCTTCTACGTTAAGTTGTCGAAAATCCAATACTTCTGAAAAATGACCATTTATAATTCGTGAGTCATACTGATTAAAAGGTTTATTTAGAAGATATCAGTTAGTGCATAAACTCTGGATTTTACTTGTGACAATACATTTCAGAGGTCATTAATTATTCAAACGTCATACTGAGTGACGCTGGGATCACGATGTTATCAGCTTTTAGGACAAATGATTTACAAACCCACTAAAATTTATCATAGTTTACAACTATAATAAACCAGTTAGAAGTGTATATTAATATTTTGGTGGTGCACCGAACCTGAAATTAACAACAATAATAGTAGGGTTTAAAATTGGTTTTCTGAAGTTATCTAATATAATCTAACTGGTTTCTCATTGATTTGGTTGAGTTTTGAAATGGGTGGTGGTGGTGGGGGAACTCACTTGTATTCCACAAATAAAATGTGAACTAAGAGTTTAAGAAAAAGTTGCTTAACCAATATTCAACATTATTTGAACTATTCAGCAATTTACCTACTAGGAACTGATTGTTTTCCGGAACGGATCAAATAATCCCTCGACATGCAAATAACTGACAGATTTAGATAAAACCTTACGTGCCAAAATGTGTGAGATATCTTGACAAATTATTGCACAAAATCTTAAATATTTAGATTTTTCAGTTTTACTACTAATAAGTAATATCAAACAACTTTAAAATGTTTTCTGTAGCGACAATTTGTTTTATGATCAAATGCAATGGTAAGTAAATAATAATACACCAACTTAAAATTAATTTATTACTTTAGTTATACTGAGTAAGTGTTATAACTGTTAGTTTGCTGGGTTTTCTCGACACAAGAAATTTATTTTCTCCTTCAAAAGAATCTCAATCTGGAAATCTAAATGTAATTAGTACAGTTATTAAGGCTGCCTTTAGATTTTCGGTATTATTCTATATGATCTGTATAATTCGGTCAGTAATCCTATGCAATCTAGAGAATTTTTCTAATAAATTTATCAAGCTAAACGAATACTGCTATGTACTCATAGTGATTATGTTATTCCCTTCACTCTAATCAGTTGAAGATAATGACCCTAATGAAACTAATACGGCTACCAAGAAAACAAATACTTGATATTCCACCCCTGGAAATTCGCATCGATACTTTATTGTCTTAAAATAGAACAAGAATAGCACCGGGATTGTATTACGCGCAATAGTTTAAATATGTGCAACAAAGTTCAAAACAGCATAACAGCCCAATTAAAGTAGTGATATCATTAAAAAATAGAGACATTGATAACAGGAAAACAGAGTAATGTGTACACAAATAATTAGTTCTAGTTTTTGGATGTAAAACTACATAATAACAATTAAGGGATCAAGTGAAGAGTTAGGAATAGTGAAATATGGAATTAATAGGAATAAAATGTCTAACTGGTATGCAGTCAAAGTAGTTAAAATATTCTCTTGAAAAGTAGTTAACAAAGTTTAATGACTCATCATAATTCGTCCTTCATACCAGATTTGATATTTAAAATGTATGGAAGACTGCATTACATTAAAGTAGTACTTAACATCAAATATTTTTGATTTATAAATATTTGAATGCATTAGTCATTTTACAGAGTCTTCATTAGCCATGTAAACAACTCTAAATGGAGAACTTAGGTACATTATAGGAAGACACATTTAATGTAAGCATAACTCTAAACAAATTTAGAATCCTTTACGTTCTATCATATAACAAAGCCTGATAGATTGCGATATTTCAGTTGGTTGTGATTTCCGCTAGTATAACGTTTAAATGCATGTAGACAAGCCTCAGTTTACCCTATTCTCGATCACTGGAGATCTATAGTTACTGATCAAAGTCTGCTGACGTTAGTCACGCACAATCTTTTTATCATACGATGTCAACCGTCTAAATGGAACCCATAAATCAGAATATTAAAAAAAGCTATTTTAAGAAAATAATTTATTAGTGGAAGTAAATTAAATATGACCATAAAATCTGTACTTCAGTAGATTACTGAATTGAATTAGTATATGTAAAGTGACCATTTGAAAATAATTTTAACAGATTTTGATGAGAATTATAGTACAACAAAAGAACCTTTTCATCATGATTTTTTGATTCTCAAGTTGCTAGCTGATAGTAAATATGGCGTTTACCTACTTCTGTTGTCAATTTACTTAGGATTATCAATTATTTTTTGAGTATAAAAAAAAATCATCCAATTCAATATGCAAAAAGATTACTTAGTTTTGACACTATTAAACACATACTGCCTAATCCTTTATAATATTTGCAACTATTTTTCTTTAAAGTGTTGAGAAAAATCTGCTATTTATCACACACAGCATTGACTATTGTTAGTAGATTACGATGGGAACAGTCGACTTTCATATGAACGTGGTTGTAGACAAATATTTGGGAGATATTGTATCAGCAGACACTAACCACTAGC